>CM057338.1:1327836-2553173 GCA_030015575.1 Agapanthus africanus | reverse complement strand
CCAGTGTTCACCTACAGCTAGATGCATGCATCAGAAACTTCTAAGATTAAAATGCAAAGTATATGTGCAGAGGCAAGATGCCCACATGGATATGTACTGGAGAAAAAAAAACGTTCAACTGTCAACAATAAAGAAGCACAATTAAACAAGTACTTTATTCTGCAGTCAACAGATCACCGAACACGGGATCAAAAGTACAAGGGTTTACAAAATTAAGAATAAAATTTTCTAAAGCCCTCTCTTCCTTCTCCACCATGTCGAAGCGGTGATATTCACGAGGAGTTGCTCCTCATCGGTCAGCGCCGAGCCTATCAGCGAAGGCAGACATGATGGTCCGCTGAGCCCGTATCTGGCTTAGCAACTGAACAGAACGATCCCTCAAAGGCTGGGTAATCAAATGTGCCTCATGAAAGCACTCGACCTTGTCCTCCGCCGCATCGAGCATCGCCGGAGTCATTTCTGCTGGATAGGGAAGGATGTCAGCAAGTACAGACGAGAAGATCATTCAAAACCAAATGGAGCCGATAGGAGAAGAGAGCCCCTACGAGCCAGGAGATCAAACATCACCGTGTCAAATTGGTTTTCTGTGAGAACGGGATCCACTAATCGCACAGCAAAACGAGGAACAATTCCCTCGATAGGTACCTCCCATGGTTTCCGACGAGCATGAGGATGATTGCAAGCCATGATTCTTGGTCTGCTAAAAATGGTTCTCTCCTTGTGAAGAAAAAGAAGATCATTGCTCCAGAATATAAAGAGAAGCAGTTAAATTTAGGCACAGAAAATGTTTTGCATGGTGGAACTATTTCCAAGGCCTGAAAAAAAGGGCATGGGAAAAGAAAGAATTGACTCATGAAAATCAGAGCCAGAAGGTGAAGCAATTCCCTTATCAGCGCCTCATGTGCATGGCACGTGAGCACCGGCGCTGATTCTTTTCCATCAGCAACGCCCCACGTGCATGACATGCGAAGCGCCGGCACTGATTCGAACCAGCACCTCACGTGCATGATACGTGAGCGTCGGCACTAGTTTATATAACAACACTTCCCGTGAAGCACATATGAGCATTGGCATAAAGAGAAAGGGGAGTTTTGTCATTCATACTTCGAAGAAATTTATACATTGGTAAAAAAAGGGTTTTACAACGGCAAGACGCTGCATTGCGGACACGGATTCATGAACTTAGAGTCAAGTTTGAGTAAAGTGCTTCTACCTTCGTTGACCATCTTCTTATGCATTTCCTCACGAATGCAAGCATCGGGATCCCCGCTTATATCGTCCATCCTCTGGTACGTGAATATTATCGCCTTCTGTTGGAAGACGCGATGCAAAACAGCGACAAGATCATCTCTCTGCTTCTTTGAGATCAGACCCATTAGATATATTGAATGCACCTTGTCTTCAGTATCATCAAGTGGCTCGAGCGGCATAGCCTCATCAAGCTCAGGAAGTGCTTCCCAAATTGACCCAACGACAATCTTCAAAAAAGCAGAACGGCGGGGGAGCAATCAACCGTTGTAATCGTCGAAGCGATGCATCACCTCAGCGCACTGGGCGTTAGTAAACTCTTGGCCCTGGCAGCGACCTTAGATGTGAATCTCCTCGTAAGAAATAATCTCTTCAAGATCGTACAGATGACCAGCCATGGTACCTAAAAAAAGGGATTAAATCCTAAATAATAATAATAAAGCATACAAGAACAGAAAAAAAGAGGAGAATAAAATTCCCAAAGTTCTTAAGATCTAAATCAGAGCCAAGCTCTGCAAAAAAAATGGAATTAGATTCCCTAAACAGTGGGATGAAATCCCAGAACAATCCCCATGCTAAATGAATTCATGGGTTAATTGATGGAATCAAATTCCAGAAAAAGTGTCAAGGTTAATAACAGGGTAAAACCCTAAGATCTTTAAGACCCATGGTCTACCCAAATAAATTTTTTTTAAGATCTCTAATAGATCATTCCAAGAAAAGAGCAAAGCTCTGTTAATGGGTAAAAATCCAAAACAAAAAGGAAGTTTTTTTTATGGGTTGAAATTTGGTCATGATTCTTACCAAGTTTTTTTGACAAAGTTCAACTCTAAGAGTTTCTTTGGGCCAGAGATCTAAACTCTAAAAAGAGAATTAAATTCTCAAGGAATAAGAAGATTCAAGAAAATGATGAAACGACAGTCATATCAAAGGCCAAAGACCCTATTTATAAGACATGAAGGGACGGTTCAACTCCCCAGGAGATCGAACGGTAGAAAAGGTGACACTGTTGCACTCACGTGTGAGCCACGTGTGAGCAACGGTAGGGGGCATTTGTTCCACTAATATTTAATCTAATAAAATAGCAAAGCTCGGTTGAATTTAATGAGGCAGCGCTTCACGAGCTCTCCACGAGGGCACCAGCGCCAGAGCTAATCTTATAGGATTAAATCCTATGGTGGAGCCTCACGCGCTCCTCACGTGGGCGCCAATGTGCAATGCACTGAAAAATTTATTGCATAAGAGTTAAACTCTTAGATGGATCCACACGTGCTCCACACGTGGGCGCCCCTTAACATCGCCTAGCGCCACACGTGAAAACCACGCGGGCGCCAATGTGCAAAGCACAAAAGAATTTATTCCATAAGAGTTAAACTCTCAGATGGCGCCGCACGTGCTCCTCACGTGGGAGCCCCCTTTTAACAGTGCCTAGCGTCTCACGTGAAAAACACGCAGGCGTCCATATGTAAAGCACATAAGCACCTATCATAAGAATTAAATTCTTAAGTGGCATCCACGTGCGCAATACGTGAGCGCCAGCGCCTAAGTAGAATTAAATTCTACATTTCCTTAACAAAAAGTTGGGATACTCTCTGATAAACAGAGCCGTTGGATCAAAAATTCAACGGAGATGATAAATCATCAAAATATATAATTAGGAGAAAAAATATCCTAAATCGTTCTAAATAATAAAGATACTCTCTGTTGGATCAATGATCCAACAATAGAATAAAATTCTATTTTTGGGAATATATTCTCTCAATCTTTCCAAACAAAAATATTGTTCCCTGTAAAATAGAGAACGCTTGGATTAAAAATCCAATGGTGATTAAAAATCACCATTTTACAGAATAAATTCTGTATATGGGAAAATATTTCCCCATTCTTGTTAAAGACAAGAGAACATATTCTGTAAAAACAAAAGTTCTTGGATCAAAAATCCATTGGTGGGTAAAATTCCTCAACTCAATTTTGAGTCCAATTAAATCAATTGGAATCTCTCAATGAGAGATTTTCTCAAAATTAAGTAACAAACTTGCCTCCACTATATAAAGGACCCGAGACTTCAAGTCTCAGATAAAAGAAACCCCCCATAAGTTTCTGAAAAATACAGAAAGCTTCCAAAAAAATAGAGAATTCAATCCTCAGAGAGGAGGACTTCCCTTTCAAAAGAAACCCAGGTAAAAGAAATTCTGAGATCAAAATATCTCTTTTTACTTATTTTAAGGGTTTAACTCTTCTTAAAGAACTTAGTTCTTTCTCTGGATCAGAGATCCACAAGACGCGTCTCCCATAAGTTGAGAATTTAATTCTCATCGGGAAGATCTTGTTCATGAGAATCAAAAATTCAGAAAAGAACTAGGTCCAAAAGAAAAATAAAAGGAAAAAGAACCGACAAAAGAACTTAGTTCTTAAAGAAAAAACCTGATCCCAGATCTTCATAAAACAAAGATCTTGGTGATCATTAATGGTCAAAATACCATTAACAAAGATTTAATCTCTAAAAAAGGAAAATGACTAGCGCCTCATGTGCTTCCTACGTGGACGCCCTTTTAACAGCGCCTAGCTTCTCACGTGAAAGACACGCAGGCGCCCAAACAGAAAGCCAGCGCCTCACGGGAAACACACGTGGACGCTGAATAAAAATGCTTAGCACTCGATATACAGCCAAAACGGCTGAGTGCTTAGGACCGATTGGGCAACGCTCAGCGTCGCACGTGCTCTTCATGTGGACGCCATATAAAAAGTGCCCAGCACTTCATATGCAGCCAAAACGGCTGAGTGCTTAGCACTGATTGTCCAGTGCCCAACGCCGCACGTGCACCTCACGTGGACGCCATAAAAAGTGCTTAGCACTTCATGATTAGTCAAAACGACTAGGGTGTTCAACAGTCATTGGGCAGCGCCCATGACTGAATGCTTTACATGATATACATGTGAGCGTCAGAGCTCAAAGGAGCGCTTAGCACTCTTACATAAAAAGAAAAGGATTGAAGAAACAAAGCCCGAATAAATGCTTAAAACTTTTGAATAAAAAAGAAAAGACTAAGCAGACTAAGCCCAAATTGGCTAGGTCTCTGAGGTTTTCTTACAACTAAACCCAAGTGCTCTGTTGTTGGATCTAATATAAAAATGATCCCTGAAATTTTGCTAAGTTGATCTTAGTCTCAAATTAGACTAAAGTATCCTTAGTTAAAATAAATTGAGCCCAAATGCTCATATATTTAAGTTGATCTTAATCTCAAACTAGATTAATGGTCCTTAAATAAACCAAACCCAAATCTAAAATATATGGATTTGGACTGATTCGCGTCCTACGGGAGACGACATAAACTAGTCTCCGTATACAATCTACGGGCAACTAAAAACAAACAAAACATACACATGACACGAAGTGAACTGCTGGAGCAGGAGAAAGTGGTTATCGCAATGCGGTAACGTAATTAACTGCAGGGGCTTACGCCTACAGGGAAGAGCGTCCCCACAATCAAAAACCACTCACAAAATGAGGGGGAATCTGATGAAGTCTGCTACAACGGCCGCATCTATCCAAACCTCCGATATATGGTGCCATAAATCAACTTGGTATCTTCAAACAGGTGGATGGATAAATCCAAATAACATCTGCCCCCAAAATTCAGGCCAGACGTCCCAACGTCGCAGTCCGTCTTTCGGGTGAAAAATCATCAAACAATAGAATTAAATTCTATTCTGAGAAATATTTTTCCTTAAGATTTACAAATAAAATATATTGTTCTCTGTAAAACAGAGAGCTCTAGGATTAAAAAATCCAATGGTGATTAAAAGTCATTGTTTTATAGAATAAATTCTGTATATGGAAAAATATTTCCCCAATCTTGTTGAGAATATGAAAACATATTCTGTAAAACAGAAATCCTTGGATCAAAGATCCAACGATAGGTAAAATTCCCCAAACAAATTTTGAGACCATTTATATCAATTAGAATCTCTCAATGAGAGATTGTCACAAAACTAATTAACAATTTGCCTCCACTATATAAAGGACCCGATACTTCAGGTCTCATATGGAAGGAACCCCTCATAAGCTTCAGCAAAAAAAATACAGAAGGCTCTAAAAAAACAACAAAGAATTTAATTCTCAATCGAGAAGATCTTTTTCTTCTTAAACTCTAGGTAAAGAAACTACAGAGATCAAAACATCTCCTTTACCTATTTATGGGTTTAACCCTTCTCAAGAATTTAGTTTTTTCTCTGAATCATAGATCCACAAGACAAGTCTCCCACAAGTTGAGAATTTAATTCTCATCGGGAAGATCTTGTTCTTGAGAATCAAAAATTCAGAAAAGAACTATGTCCAAAAAAAAGAACTTAGCGCCTCATGTGCTTCCCACATGGGCGCCTTCCCAACAGCGCCCAACGCCTCACATGAAAAACACGTGGGCGCCCAAAGTAGAAGGCTGAATAAAAGTGTTTAGCACCTCATATACAGCCAAAAAGGCTGAGTGCTTAGCACTGATTGGGCAGCGCCCAGCGCCTCCCGTGCTCCTCACATGGGCACCATACAAAAGTGCTTAGCACTTCATATACAACCAAAACGGCTGAGTGCTTAGCTCTGATTGGGCAACGCCTAGTGCCTTACGTGCTCCTCACGTGGATGCCACACAAAAGTGCTTAGCACTTCATATACAGCCAAAATGGCTGAGTGCTTAGCACTGATTGGACAGCTCCCAGCGCCGCACGTGCTCTTCATGTGGACTCCATATAAAAAAGTGCTTAGCACTATATATATATATATATATATATATATATATATATATATATATATATATATATATATAACTGAGTGCTTAGCACTGATTAGGCAGCGCCCATAACTGAAGGCTTCACATAATACCCATGTGAGCGCCAGAGCATCAAACAAGTGCTTTGCACTTTTGCATAAAAGGGGGGCTGAACAAACAGAGACTAAATAAGTGCTTAACACTTTTGAACAAAAAAAAGGACTGAGCAGACTAAGCCCAAATTGGCTAAGTCTCTTACAATTGAGCCCAAATGCTCTGCTGATCTTAGTCTCAAGTAGGATTAATATATCCTTAGTTAAAAATAGATTGGGCTTAAATGCTCATATGTTTAACTTGATCTTAGTCTCAAACTAGATTAACTGTCCTAAAACCAAACAAAATATTTTTGAACTAAAAGAAAAATATAACTTAAGTTCAAAATTCCAAATCTAAAATATACGGATTTGGACTAATCCGCACCCTACGGGCGACGACATAAAATAACCTCCGTATACAATCCACGGGTAACCAAAATAAACAAAAATACACACGACACGAAGTGAACTGCTGGAGCAGAAGAAAGTGGTTATTGCGATGCGATAACGTAATTAATTGTGGGGGCTTGTGCCTGCAGGGAAGAGCGTCCCCACAATCAAAAACCCATCACAAATGAGAGAGAATCTGATAAAGCCTGCTACAACGGTCGCATCTGTCCAAACCTCTGATATATGGTGTCATAAATCAACTTGGTATCTTCGGAGAGGTGGTTGGAAAAGTCCAAATAGCATCTGCCCCTAAAATTCAGGCTAGACGTCCCGACGTCTCGGTCTCTGTCTTTCAGTGGAGAACACTATCCTTTTATCGATATCTAGAATTTATACCTATAGAAAATTCACAGGGTAACGAACTACTCCAATCACAACACTATGGTTTCATAGCACGATATTTTGATTAAGTTTTAATTAGAAGAAACAATTTACATTAAAATACCATCACTTTTATAAAATGTTTTATCGCTACTTTTAAATCCTTTGCAATTGCGTCTCTACAAACCTCATTAGAGGACCCGCTAATATATGGTGTGTATTATCGCACATCTTTGGGATAGTAGAGCGAGATGCAGAGGACCTCACGGAGTATTCAGTCTCGAAGAAAATAAAAATACGATTTTTAAGAAATACGACCTTTTCTAAGTAAAACAATCTTTGAAGAATTTATATAAAACTACCAATCCGTATTTTCAATAAAAACAACTTGTGAAAAAATATTTTTAAAAGGAAGATTAGAATTTTTAATAAAATACCGTCAAGTTTTCAAAAGAGCTGGTTTTCAGAAAAATACTACAAACTTTCAAAAAGCTAGGTTTTATCACTAAAATACCACAACAATTAAAATACATGTTCATGAAAACTTAAATATTATAAATCATTCTCGAGGTTTAATTTTAAACCATATTAAAATATTTTTCATAAAACCCCCTCAAGAAATGCAAACAATATAAATACAATGTAAATCACAATATTAAATATTTAAGGACTCTAAATTAATATAGGCTTAAGCGGTATCATTTCTCTTGAGGCCCGAGAAGCCGGAGAAAGTGGGTGCTTCCCTATTCAGGTTAGACAAGTTTAATGGAGTTATCAATGGCAATTATCTTGGAAAAAGACACAAATCCTGTCGTCCATGTGCAGCAGTTGTCCGATTACTCCCGAACTTAAGAAATTCAAGAGCTAAATCCTTTCGTAAGATATTTATTCTAACCTGAATACAAACACGATCAGGATCCAAAGTTTAACATAAACTTGAACCCTTGATCATGAACCAGAACACTTGAACTTGAATGTCCCAAAACTTGAATACTAGAATATTTTGACTTGACATGAACTTAACATGAATATCAGAACACAATGGCTACTATTGAAACTAACTTAACTCGAACAATGAATACAACTTGAAATGAATACATGAACACTTGACACGAATAATCGACATTGACATGAACTCAATCTTACAACTTGATGTATTCATGGATTCGAGCAAGGCTGATAATTTTAACTATAATCTAGGATACACGGGATGTTGGGGGTAGTTCAAGTGCGAATTCAACGAAATCTCAGGAGTCCCCCTAAATCATGAATCCATGTCTACTAACACAAGCAAGCTATTATGAGGGCCCGTGTTTTCTTACTCCTGAATTATACCCTGTTGAGTTTGAAATACTTCAATATTAGGTTGAACTCCTGTTACTAACACTTGATTCGGGCCCGTGATTCTTTACCCCTAGATTACAGCCTGTTGGGTTTGAGAACACTCTTGAGATCGGTTGACATTCAATCTTGAACTTACGTTAAATTAGTTTACCCATGTAGAGATCTTTTAGGACACTTACATGCACTTCATGTTCACTATACCTACACTACACGGACATACTATACTATGCTCACGTTACTTTGCCATGATATATATATATATATATATATATATATATATATATATATATATATATATATATATATATAACTGCACCATGCTTACATTAAATGACATGTTTAAACACCATATCTCATAGTCCATTGCTTTATGATATCCATTTTTCTTTATCATTATACTTTTATACTTCACACCCTTTTTCTTGGGGACTTACCGAGCGAAAGTTCGCAGACGGGCATTCCACCCACTTTTGTTTCTTAGAATGTTTGTCAGATACTGTGAAGACTGAGGAGGTGGACACCACAGAGGAGGAACACGATGTTCATATCAGAATTTTGCATTATTCTATTCCCCATTCTTAATCATATTGCAAATAAATAGGTGTTTTTGATCCATATCTGCTAAATAGTTGCAGGTTACAGGTTCTCGGAACAATACAATGAAAATGATGAAAAGACGCTACGAAAGTGAGACTACGACTAAAAAATAGAAGAATCTTTATGATGCCGCCTACAGTTTAAGGAATAAATGAAGATCAATGAACAGTTCGACTTCACAAAGCACGAAGGCAGCATAAGATTCAAGACTTCAACACGAAGCGAACGGTAAAAGTCCAGAACATTCTGCACTGTGGAAATCTGGAAGAAACTAGAAAACATTCTGAGAAACAAAGTGAAGAAACCAGAAGTAAAATGCAACATGAAGTATACCTGAGAAAATGAGCCAGAGAACATTCAAGATGGCCGTGGAACCACGGCCAAACCAGGCTTATGGCCGCGGATCCGCAGCCGTGCATCGCACGTGTCAGTGCGTGTCGGCGCGTGTCGGTGGGAGTCGGTGCGTTGACCAGGCTTCTCAGGGTTGTTTTGTAATTGTAGATGAGGATCAAATGTAAACCCTAAGGTTTCTATTATCTATAAATAAGAAGCCTACAGCTCTTTTTGGAGCATGCCTCTTTTAATTCCTAGTTTAAATTCTTAATTCCTTGTAATCATTCAAAGAGTTCATCAATAAAAAGTAAGTTTTTATTTTGAATTTCTTATCTGCAAATTTTATTTCTCTGCAATTTTTTATCTGCCGTAGTTATTTTTCGCACGTTAATTAGGTTATTAAAAGAAAAATAAAAAAAATGAATTCCTTGGTTAGTTCCCTAATGAGTGAGTAGTTCCTCACTTGTTAGGGTTAGGTTTGGGGAAGGTTTGAGAGATGAAAATCTCACACTCCTTTCTTGCCCGTTCAATATTTTAAAAAATAGGACTTTATGCAAATCAAACACACACCGCTCACTACGGCATCCTATCCCACGAGGTAACAGTGATTCCCTAGTTAGACCGGTTGTGATTGATTTTCATAGAGGTTAGGGATAAGAATTAAGAAAGGACGGACAAGGGCCAAAAGGAAGAAATGAAGTTTCTTTCTGATCGCGCTAATCCCCTTTGTTAATTATTACCTTAACACCTAAGATCTTAATTAGGGCAAAGAAAGCGGTGAGAAAATTAACTTTCCAAACTAAATATAATCCTAACCCTAGCAAGATTTTAAATCCAAATCAAATTCAAATTCAGTTTTTATAAAAATCAAAACCTACCACAAATAGGAATTGACTCATTAGAACATTAAGAAAAGACACGTTGTCTCTCTGGACCGACCCGTACTCAACCGGCTAGCTACCAAGCGACACCGTTCTTGATTGCGGTAAAACTTAATTCTTTGATTTCAAAACGCATACGCAAAACTTCAAACAATCAAATGGCGCCGTTGCCGGGGATCACGGTAGTTATTTTCTTTTTGTAATTTCGGGTTAATTAAAAATTAAAAAATCATAAAAACTTAAAAATATAAAACTATAAAAATATCATCTTGTTACTTTTTGAAGGGTTTTTGTGCGAATTGTGCAGGAACGGAAAGACGGACCGATTCAGATCTGGAGCAAGCTCGCTGAACAAATCCAGAAACAGAAGATCTGAACAGAAAGAGGAGAATAAAAACAGCAAACAAAAAGATTTTGGCGATCTAAATCAACCATCACACCGCGGAACCGCGGTCTTAGGCAGCATTTGGCGACGGATCCGCGTCCTTTTTTCTGACGTAAGCAAACCAATTTTTCTGTAAGTATTCTTTACCTCCTCTGTAATCCCCTGAAATCCCCTGAAAAATTTTCCTGCAGGGTTCTTTGCGCAAATCTTCTCCCCCTCCAATAAATTGTTTTTGTGCAGGATTCTTTGCGCTGCCAAATAAAAATTTTTGCAAGTGTTTTAGATTTTGTGTGTTAACTGCTTTGCATAATTAAAACGGACTTTTAAGGGGCTATAACACCAATCCAGATTGGGTGGGGATTTCATTACCCTTCCTAGGACCCCAAAAATCATAAAAAGCGTTCGCATCAACCTTCAAGCTAATTAAAAAATATTAGACTCGGCCAATAAGAACTGTCGTGCTCATTAGGACAAAGGAAAGGTTGTAGGCATCAGTCGTTTATCTAAACCTGACTTTGTGGTGCCTAGGCTAGACAAGTGGGAAAGGTAATTTTAAAAGGCCCGTCTCACGGTGATCATGAGCGGATCCCTCCTTTCTTTACTTGTACTTACCTGACCACAATTGGTTGTGAAGAGACGATTTAAGGATCTCACAACTTACCCTTTGGAACAGTTAGGAGCAGTCTAGTTGACTCAGGAGACCCTAACTCTAGGCTTGATTGTGCATATTGTGATTGCTTGAAAGTGTGTCTAAGCTCCTTAGAAAAATCTTTTGCAAAACTCCTTATTAAAAAAAGCCACAAAACAAAAATTTTTACAAAAACTTGCCATTTTGTTGCTAGAAATCCATTGCACCCCACTTTCTCTCATTAACGTTTTCTTACCCCCACCTTCTATTTTTACTTTTTGACTACACTACACCTCGTTAGTCTATGTCCGGTTGAACTAGGGACACTAGCGCCCGTTTAGTCCGTGTCTCGTTAGTGCCTACTGACGACGCGTTCGACTCCGAAGTCGAAATTCCCTCCACTTCTTTACCTTCATCTTCATATTCATCATCTTCTAAGGAGATGTCGGGATTCAATCCTAACAACCCCTTACCTAGGGAACTGATTCCACCTCCACTAGGTGTGAATAACCCACAACACCCTCCTGTCGAAGCGTCCCAACGAATCGCGCTCCAGGATCTTTTCTATCGCATCCGCACCGCACTTCCCACTTGTCTTTCACTTCCACCGGCTAATAGGGATAACTTCAAAATTAAACCCCACTTCATCAATATGTTGCCCAAATTTCACGGGCTGGAATCCGAAGTTGCGTATATCTTCATTAACAAATTCCAGAATGTTTGCGCAATGATGAAGACCACACAACTTTCTGATGATGCTCTAAGGCTACGTGTCATTCCATTCACTTTATGTGACCTAGCTGAAAAATGGCAATATAGCACAGCATCACACTCCATAAAAAATTGGGAAGAGTTTGTTAAGGCTTTTCTAAAAAAGTTTTACCCACACCACAAGATCGCGAGAATTCGAAATGAAATTATTCAATTATCCCAGCTTCCTTCCGAACCTTTTTGGAAGTGTTTCGAAAGATTTAAGGACCTTCTTGTTCAGTGTCCTCATCACGTTATCGAGAATTGGCAACTTTGCCAAACTTTATATGAAGGACTGAACCCAGCAACTAAGCAGTTGTTGGAAACAATTTGTCAAGGTCACTTTCTTACAAAATCAAGCGAGGAAGCTTAACAATTTCTCGACGATCTTGCTGAACAAACACTTCAGTGGGAAAGCACTAAGACCACTTCATCTACTTCATCAGGTCAGTCTAGGGCAGACATACATCAACTTGATATGTCGATTGCAATGAAGGCCGAAATAGTTGCACCCACAAAAAAGCTAGAAGCAATTGAAAGCAAATTCTCATCGCCTTCTCCTGCCCCAGCTTTACCCACTCACACTATTTGTGCTTGTTGTTCGGATCCGTCAATTTAACCGAAGAGTATCCTTATAACCTACCTGTTCAAGGATAAGATCAAGTCAATGCTGCCTTTCAGAAAAAAAAAAGGAATGATCCGAACTCTTCAACTTATAATCCAGGTTGGAGGAGCCACCCAAATTTTGTTTGGAATCAAAATCAACAACAATTCTAAGGCAATAACAATTTTCAAAGGCCTCCTCCACAACAAAAAGCCCCTCAACAAACTCAATATCAGCAACCTTTCCAACCCCAACCTTACCAAAACCAAATGAACAACTTTGTACCAAACAATTCTTATCCTCAAAACAATTTTGTTCAGCCGAATAACGATAAGGTTTCCTCGCCAGAACGAAGTCTGGATGCTTTTTGAAAACAATCTACGCAATCTTCAGCCAGCATCCAATCGTCCATTCAGTCTTTGGTGCAACACAGTTCTTCACATGATCAGAGCATCAAAGCAATTGAAGCCCAAATTGCACAACTGAATGCTGCGTTAAGCGAGCAAGAGAAGGGGAAACTTCCATCTCAACCACTACCAAATCCCGGTCACACACAAAATACATATGTTGCTCATGAACAATAAAATCATAATGTGAGTGCCGTGACTACATTGAGATCTGGAAAGATATTGCACAACAACGTTGGTAATAATGATGACACCCCGGACGTCACTTCTTCTTCTTCTTCTTCTTCTTCTTCTTCATCTTCTTCAGAGCCTGTTCTTCATTCTTCATAGGGCTCTACTTCTACTAATTCGAATGGACCCACATCTCACTCCACGAAAACACCAACACTAGGATATGTTCCAACTCCGCAATCTAATCCACAAACATTGGACTCAACAAATTTTCAAAATGTTCTATTTCCAAATAGGTTGAGATCGAATAAACCAACTCTACAAATGGAGAAGATTGTGGAGTTATTCAAACAGGTTAGCATTAACATACCTCTCTTGGATGCAATCCAACAAGTCCCTTCTTAGGCTAAAATCTTAAAGGACTTATGCACCAAGAAGAGGAAGTCGCAGGTACCCAAGAAAGTATTCGTGGCTAGTGCAATAAGTGATACTCTTACCCAACCTTTACCCCAAAAACGTAAGGACCCTGGCTGTCCTACAATTTCAATAACAATTGGGGATAAGAACATCAATCGCGCACTTTTAGATCTTGGTGCCAGTGTTAATTTGCTTTTCTATTCAGTGTATGAACAATTAGGCGTTGGAGAGCTGAAACCCACATATTGTACTCTCCAAATGGCCGACCGATCCATCACTTATCCTAAGGGTGAGTTAGAGGATGTGTTAATTAAAGTAGGGGACCTTATTTTCCCCGTTGATTTCATTTTTATGGACACACAGCCTGTAGCTAACCCCTGGAGTCAAATTCCGGTGATACTCGGTCAACCATTTCTTACAACTTCTAATGCGGTGATCAATTGTCGAAATGGTTCGATGAACCTATCTTTTGGAAATATGACAATTGAACTCAACATTTTTAAGTTGGGGAATCAGTCCTCCGAACCTAATTCTAATATACTTGTTGTTTGCTCGATCCAAGAGATCACGCAGGAGGACTGTGAGCTCGAAAAATTTCTGTTCGATCACAGCAGTTTTGACGCCACTAGTGCGTTCCTCCTTGAATCTGACACAGTTTTCACACCCGATATCGATTACGAGTGTTTCACTTTTTCGGACGATTTTGAAGACTCACCACCCGAGTTCGAGTCCTTTGATTTTTTGGATGAGTTAGCTGAACCATCTGACTCGGTTGCTTACACTCGCTTTGAACCATTGTTGGAATCCTTCGAGTTCGAAACAGTTTCACGAATTTTACCTTCAATTGTTTCACCTTCAAAACTCGAACTCAAGCTATTGCCGTCTTACCTTAAATATGCTTACTTATGTGAGAATGAGACTCTTCCTGTTATCATATCGGCCTCTCTAGCCCTAGAGCAAGAGAAATCCCTTTTAATGGTCTTACAAAATAATCGGCAAGATTTTGGCTGGACTATGGCGGACATCAAGGGGATTAGTCCCCTCATAGTTGAACATAATATACATATGATGGATGATGCCAAGCCAGTAAAGGATCCACAGAGACGCCTCAACCCTATAATGAAGGAGGCTGTTAAAAAGGAGATTGTAAAATGTCTAGATAGTGGTATCATTTACCCTATCTCTGATAGCCAGTGGGTTAGCCCTATTCATGTTGTCCCAAAGAAATCGGGCATAACGGTCATAACTAATGAGGCGAATGAGTTAATACCTACTCGCACCCAAACTGGGTGGCGAGTATGCATCGATTATAGAAAACTCAACGCCGCGACACGGAAAGATCACTTTCCATTACCTTTTATTGACCAAATGCTGGAACGATTGGCTGGGCATGAATTTTACTGCTTTTTGGATGGCTACTCCGGCTATAATCAAGTTCCCATCGCCGAAAAGGACCAAGACAAGACCACATTTACTTGTCCTTTCGGTACATTCGCTTACCGTCGCATGCCCTTTGGGTTATGCAATGCACCCGCTACTTTCCAGCGGTCTATGATAGGTATCTTTTCAGACATGGTGGAAAAATTCTTGGAGATTTTTATGGATGATTTCTCCATTTTCGGCGACTCCTTTGATGAGTGTTTGCTACACTTAGACGCAGTTCTTACCCATTGTAGGGATAAGAACCTCACTTTAAATTGGGAGAAATGCCACTTTATGGTACGAGAAGGTATTGTCTTAGAACATATCATCTCGCAAAATGGTATTGAGGTTGATAAAGCTAAGATTAAAGTCATTTCAAATCTTCCTCCTCCCAAGTGCGTCAAAGACATCCGAGCCTTCCTTGGCCGTGCCGGTTTCTATAAACAGTTCATCAAGGATTTTAGCAAGATAGCTAGACCCTTGACTCTTTTATTGGCCAAGGATACCACTTTTGATTTTGACTCAAGCTGCATGAAGGCATTCGAGTCATTGAAAAACTCACTCATTTCTGCTCCCATTCTTTCATCTCCTGACTGGTCGCATCCATTTGAGATTATGTGCGATGCATCTGATTTTGCCATTGGTGCTGTCCTTGGACAGCACATAAATAAGATGCCGCACGAAATTTATTACGCTAGCCGAACATTAAACGAGGCGCAATTAAATTACACAACAACTGAAAAAGAATTTTTAGCTGTTGTTTTTGCACTGGAAAAATTCAGGCCCTATTTAATTGGCTCTCCAGTCATCGTTTACACGGACCACTCAGCTCTTCGCCATCTTTTTGCGAAGAAGGATGCTAAATCTCGGCTGATACGTTGGATCCTCTTGCTACAAGAGTTTGACCTTGTCATAAGAGACAAGAGAGGATGCGAAAACGTAGTCGCCGACCACCTTTCATGACTCCCTTCTTCGCCTATACTTCAAATTCCTATTAAAGACGTTTTTCCAGATGAGCAACTCTTAACCGTGTCATGCGAACCTTGGTTCGCGGATATCATAAATTATTTAGCCACCGGACTGATACCAAACGATTGGTCGAATCAGGACAGACTCCGATTCCTATCCAATGTAAAACATTTTTACTAGGATAGACCGTATCTCTTCAAATACTATTCCGACCAAATCATTCGTCGGTGTGTCCCCGAAAATGAGTTTAAGAGCGTGCTGTCATTCTGCCACGATCAAGCGTGTGGCGGGCATTTTGGCCCCAAAAAGACAGCAGAAAAATCTTGCATTGTCGTTTCTACTGGCCACGACTTTTTAAAGACGCATACGAATACTGCAAGACATGCTCCCGGTACCAACACTTGGGCCAGATATCTCGGAGAAATGAAATGCCGCTCCAACCAATTTTGGTTTTTGAAATTTTTGATGTTTGGGGGATAGACTTTATGGGACCATTTCCCAATTCCTTTGGGAACATGTATATTCTACTTGTTGTTGACTATATTTCAAAATGGGTCGAGGCTGTCCAGCTGAACCAACGATAACAATGTTGTCGTTAGATTTCTCGAAGAAAACATTTTTTCTCGGTTTGGGCATCCTCGCACGATTATCAGTGATAATGGATCTCACTTTTGTAATAGGACTTCCGAGTCCTTAATGCGAAAATACTCCATTACTCACAAGCTGTCAACGCCCTATCATCCCCAAACATATAGGCAAGCCAAGATTTCGAATCGGCAGATTAAACAGATATAGGAGAAAACGGTTTCCAAAAACCGTAAAGATTGGTCATCAAAACTGATTGATGCCCTTTGGGCATTTCGTACTGCCTATAAGACCGATCTTGGCATGTCTCCATATAGGCTTGTTCATTAAAAGGATTGCCACCTTCCAGTTGAAATAGAGTATAAGGCATTTTAGGCAATTAAAGAGTTGAACCTATCTTTGGAAGATGCAGGCAGCAATAGAAAGCTGCAGTTGAACGAATTAGACGAGCTGCGGGATGAAGCCTATGAGAACACAGTAGTCGTTAAAAACCGAACGAAAGCGTTCCACGATAAACACCTTATGCGTAAGACTTTCAAACCTAATCAACAGGTTTTACTTTACGATACACGATTGCACTTCCATCCCGGCAAGCTCAAATCTCGATGGAAAGGGGCATTTTTGGTACGCACCGTATATCCGCACGGTGCGGTCGATCTTGAAAACCCGAAGGATGGTTCACTGTTTAAAGTGAACGGACATCGACTTAAATCATTCATCACTGCGGACCCTTCGGAGGAGCTCATGTTTTTGCAGGAGCCGATCTACATAGACTGATTTTCCTCCATCTACCCCTAAATTTTGATTATCTAGCCAAAACACTGTTTCAAACAATTTTTGGGGTATGTATCATTTGTAATTATATAAAAAAAAAATAACATAAATTAAAATTTTGAAGAAAAAAAATTTAGGTATTTTTTAAAATTTCCAGATTTAATAAAATAAAAATAAAATTTTTTTATTTACAAATAATTTCCTCTCTTTAAGAGGGGCTTTTTACAAATAACCAACACTCCACCCCTATAAATAACACCCGACCCTTCCTCTGACTTCTCATAACCCTAATTTCTCATCTTCTAAAAACCCTAGCCGACACCAAAGTTCTGCAGCGAGATCGCTCCACCGCGCCGCGCATCCGCCGCCGAACCCGCTCCTGTGCCGCGCTTCCGCCGCGCCTGTACATCTTCTCCCTCTGAAAATTTCAGAGGTGGTTCGATCTCTAAACTCCTCTCTGTTAAATATTTTTAAATCTGTTAAAATCTCTGTAATAGCACCAAATATGCAGTTAGAGCGTGATTTCTCACAAATTTTTTCACACACGATATATAGAAGTTATTTTCGTGATGAAACCATATGGAGGGGGTGGAATTTTTTAATCTATAATCACCCAAATGCTTACGCCCTTCCAGATCTAATCACTCGTTTTTAAGAGTGCATGAAAGAAGGCTGCCTGGCACAATACGGCTTTATCAAATTACTGTGGGGCGATAAGGAAATAGTTATTGACAGAGACTTCATCCATGAAGTCACTTTAATCCCCAGATTACCTGTTCTCGACCAGCCCCTTCAGTTTGAAGATTACATGCCCTTAATAGGTAATGATTGCTCGAGGGAACCGAGAAAGGGAATACAGGCGAAAACCCTTTTTGCTAATGTTTTAACCGTGTGCCGGTGGGCACAAAACAATATTTTGGGGAGTTCTCATAATACCACATTTTTTACCCCGTCACTTCATATCGTGCACACCCTAATGACTAGGAACCCTAGATTTGATATGTACACGGTTTTACTTAACTCAATTGGTGCTGGCAAAAGGGTCGCGAATTACCCATGCCCCGTGTTAGTGACACAACTGTGTCGCTATTTCCTTCCTGTGGAGGAATTTGATTTTTACATGCATGGAGGTATACCCGTCAGACCTCTTATTGAGGGCGTATCTACGTCCTATTCCCGCTTAACTGACGTTTGGTCACGAACAGAACCGGCTGAACACATGCCCGCCAGAACACCCAGCTCCAGCTCGACCGCGAGCGAGGAAGAGCTCACCCCCATAGAACATGCACGTTTAATGAGAAGAGCCATTAGGGGGGATTGACAAGTTGAGGGGGATGATGAGGGAGCATGATCGGCGTCTGATAGAAGTAGAGCAGGGGGTCAGAACCATGCTAGCTAGGGAGGAGCGTTCCCGTTCACGTTCTAGGGGACTGCGAGGGGCCGAGCAGTGAGGGCACTGCTTTTGGTAAGTTTTGGGGAGGAGATGGTTGTAAATAGTTATCATTACATTGCATATTTTTAAATTTTTTGTATATATTTTTTCTTTTTCTTTTGCATGTTTAATTCTGCATTGCATCTTTATTAAAAAATTAAAAAAATTAAAAAAATAGAAAATTAAAAGATTGAAAAATTGAAAAATCAAATAAAAAATTGAAAAATTTTAAAAAATTATAAAAATTCAAGTTTAGTCATAATTGACTTAAGTTTAACAAAATGGTTAACTAGTTAGGAAAAACTAGATCCCAAAACTTAGTAAATTAAAAACCCTAAAAAATAACCTTTCTTACAATTTTAACGGTAGAAAATATATGTCCTTATAGTTTACTTAGAAATAGGCAAATTTTGAGTTCACTTCTTGGGCTAAGTCAAAATAAGGGAAGAGTATTGAAATTTTTATTTGAAGTGTAAGTCTGAAAAATAATTCATAAGCTTAAGTCTAAATTCTAAAAATATATACCCTACAACTTGCACAAACACGAATCTTGAAACTTGGAATAGTAGAGGATACCTTGAAATGCTCTTGTCTAAAATCCATAGTATGAAGGAAAATAAAATTATAAGTGTGAATAAAGAGATATAAAAAAATGAACACTGGTTATGTAATTACTTAAGGCTGCGTAAAATAAAAAATATATAGCGAGGGTGCTTTATCACCTAGTGCCTTAGACCAACTGGTTTGGGAGTCACTGCTAAAGTCTTAGGTATTACAAAACGAGAAATTACGTCTTAATGCGCAAACACATTATGTAATCAGTCTTTAGTACCTCAAGAAGTATTAACGGTCGCATGAAGAATGTGTGAGCAATTTCATCTAAAAATTCACCAACTAAAAATACTTTGGACGATGGACAAGAGTATAATAGCTTGAATTGAATTTCTAAGTTTAGGGGTGATATATACACACACGTAGGGGGTATATGATTAGGTTTTGGATGAGAGATAGGAATGAACAATAGGACTTATATTTTCAGTAGAGATGATAAAAATTCCTAAGTTGAGATGAAACCTTAGAAGGAAAATTCAAAAGATGCCGAAAGCTAATTTACAGAACATATACAATCTTAAGTTAAATAATAAGTGAGTGTGAAACATACTGGTTGATAATTTCTAAGTTGAAGATAATAGATTTCTTGCTAGAACACCGAATTGAAAAAATTGAAAGTCAATAGGCCAAATTGATCGGATTTTGTGGGTAGTATCCGCTGAAAACCCTCAGAAGACAACACTCCTCCTACTAGGGACACCTAGAGGTTTAACGGCTTGTTGCACTAGCTCAGTGCAATCGCATTTCCCTGCGAAAGTAAGGTTAGGCTTTTTCGAGAATAAAACTAGTTTTGCTCGGGACGAGCAAAAGATAAGTTTGGGGGTATTTGTTCATATCAGAATTTTGAATTATTCTATTTCCCATTCTTAATCATATTACAAATAAATAGGTGCTTTTGATCCATATCTGCTAAATAGTTGCAGCTTACAGGTTCTCGAAACAATACAGTGAAAATGATGAAAAGACGCTCCGAAAGTGAGACTACGACCAACAAATAGAAGAATCTTTATGATGCCGCCTACAGTTTAAGGAACAAATGAAGATCAATGAACAGTTCGATTTCACAAAGCACGAAGGCAGCACAAGATTCAAGACTTCAACACGAAGCAAACGGTAAAAGTTCACAACATTCTGCACTGTGAAAATCTGGAAGAAACTAGAAGACATTCTGAGAAACAAAGTGAAGAAACCAGAAGTAAAATGCAACATGAAGTATACCTGAGAAAATGAGCCAGAGAACATTCAAGATGGTCGCGGAACCGCGGCCAAACCAGGCTTATGGCCGCGGATCCACGGCCGTGCATTGCACGTGTCGGTGCGTGTCGGTAGGAGTCGGTGGGTTGACCAGGCTTCTCAGGGTAGTTTTGTAATTGTAGATGCGGATCAGATATAAACCTTAGAGTTTCTATTATCTATAAATAGGAAGCCTACAGCTCTTTTTGGAGCATGTCTCTTTTAATTCCTAGTTTAAATTCTTCATTCCTTGTAATCGTTCAAAGAGTGCATCAATAAAAAGTAAGTTTTTTATCTTGAATTTCTTATCTGCAAATTTTATTTCTCTGCAATTTTTTATCTGCCGTAGTTATTTTTCGCACGTTAATTAGGTTATTAAAAGAAAAATAAAAAAATGAATTCCTTGGTTAATTCCCTAATGAGTGAGTAGTTCCTCACTTGTTAGGGTTAGGTTTGGGGAAGGTTTGAGAAATGAAAATCTCTCACTCCTTTCTTACCCGTTCAATATTTTAAAAAATAGGACTTTATGCAAATCAAACACACACCACTCACTATGGCACCCTATCCCATGAGGTAGTGGTGATTCCCTAGTTAGACCGGTTGTGATTGATTTCCATAGCGGTTAGGGATAAGAATTAAGAAAGGAAGAACAAGGGCCAAAAGGAAGAAACGAAGTTTCTTCCTGATCGCGCTAATCCCCTTTGTTAATTATTACCTTAACACCTAAGATCTTAATTAGGGCAAAGAAAGCGGTGAGAAAATTAACTTTCCAAACTAAAGTTAATCCTAACCCTAGCAAGATTTTAAATCCAAATCAAATTCAAATTCAGTTTTTATAAAAATCAAAACCTACCACAAATAGGAATTGACTCGTTAGAACATTAAGAAAAGACATGTTTTCCCTGTGGACCGACCCGTACTCAACCGGCTAGCTACCAAGCGACACCGTTCTTGATTGCGGTAAAACTTAATTCTTTGATTTCAAAACGCATACGCAAAACTTCAAACAATCACACGATCAGATCGCGATTCAGGCCTAAACTAGTTATTCTTTTCTTTTTATTTATGTATGCCACATATTTAGGCATTTCTTTTCTTGTATTTTCTTTCAGTTGAACTAATGTAATGTAAATATATCAAGTTGAATGTAAATATAGTTATTGAAGTTTAAATCTCATGTTAATTTCTTGTTATTTTATATTGCTCAATTACGCTTAGCGTATTTATTTTGGGAAATGACCTTCCCAAAATAAATATGTCGCGGGCCTCGTCATGTACCTGCTTCTATCGTTTAGGAAGCGGGGCGTAACAGGTTTTGTTGGTGACCCATGCAGGTCAGTTCTGCATGAAGTCGTAAGTAATATATCACAAGAAAGATGAAATTCAACAACTTTACATTTCTTGCAATTCAATTTCCGTTGAATCTATCCTAATCTTTCTTCTCTATCTAAGGTGATGGTTCTCCTAATAACTCTAGAACCAACGTCAATGGAAGTACACCACCACTGTTAGTTATATGTATGCCCTAGAGGCCATTACTATACATAGGATGTATATTGTAGTGGATGCTTGGACATATATAGGGAGGACTTTCTTGCTCGACATGATAATATGCTATCTGGTTACTCTTTACCTTAACGTGTACACTGATTGTCTCTCTGTTACATGTTGGTAAAGCCCTTAGGATGTGTACTTGACTACCTGGACTATGATGCGGATCATACTAGTGGGGACATGGTAATCCATAAGTACATCCTTCAAGGTCCCTAGTCGTGGGTGTATCGAGACGGGGCATCGATATACCAGAGTAGACTAGCGTATACCTTCTCGACCCATACAGATGGGCGATGGATGATCCCATATCCATTGGTGTTTGACTTCAGAGATGATATACGGGTGCTCAGTGGAGACTGGGTACACTGGACGGACTCGCCGAGAACTCCCAGATGGTATTATACCTTACGTCAGATGGCAGTTCTATGGTGACACTGGTACAGAGTAGTCTGTTGACCCAAGATCGTCTAGAGTCTTGTGTGGTTCCCACTGTGCTTTGATTTCCACCTTACCACGTCTAAGAGGGCATGCAAAACGGTGGTTTTTGGGTACAGTCCCGAATCACATGGAGGCAATGAGCGATAGGAGGGGATTCGTCTCTCCCGGTATAGGGAGTTGATGTTGCGCTGTGTTCGATTGGCTATAACCGGAAATCCCTGGCCAGGGTTGCTGAGATTTACTGGTAAGTGTTATCAGTAGTTTCTCGAACTGTTATAGACCTCATATCGACACGACTTATCGAGCTATTGGGGTCTGACGTTTACCACCCCTAGGCGAGATATGCGACATATCAGACGACGAGACCGGACTGTACGGTAAGTGTTACTGGTTGGATTCACAGGAGTGTGAGCGGGCTTGCTCTTCGATCTTCTGATCACTCAATACCCGGGTGGCCGTTACGTTTAGCAGACCGCTTGCGGCTTGTGGGTGATTGATATTATCATCACCTGCTGCCGGCGTATTGACGAGTCTTTAGAGTCCTACACAGAGGTTTCCTGGCTCAAGCGAAACGAAATAGGAGCGCATATGAGATATGTGCGAGACCGAGAATAATGCTTGTATGTGATACCGTATTCTATTCTCGCGATAAAAGTATCGATTAGTTGTATGCGATATAACCTAGTTATCGAATCGAGGATTGATTCGATAAGCCGATACATTGGATATTAGTCGGTCGTATGTGATATGACCGGATCGTTAAATCAAGTGTTGATTTAATGATTTAATGTATAATTATATATTTGATATATTACTTTACATTAACTAGTATTTGTTCACTTTAAATGGATTTTCTCACTTGTTGTGCACATTGTATATGTGATATATTTTTTGTGCACTTGATTGTATCATGTTTGATGATACATGTTAGTTTGGGTGTATGTTTGGTTTAAACTATGGTTGGTCAATGGTTAGGGTTTCACTTGATTTACTTGCTTATTTATTTATTCGCTTATTTATTTATTCATTCATTTTGGCAAAGGGAAAAATGGTAGCTTTCTTTGTTTGCTTGTTGAAGCTTCTTGAAGCTTTGAACAAGTCCACCATCTTTGTCTCATGCTTAACCCTAACCATTCAACCTAACCATGATTTATTCTCTACACCTAACTATGGTTGCCATATGATAAGTATTGATATTATTTTCTATTTTGAAACAACTTATCATATATTATCTTCTTCTTCTTCTCTTTCTTCAACATGAAAAAAGCTTGCCTCTATCAATGGCAACTTGAGAAAAAGAGTGAGAAATCCAATTCTAAAGTGAACCCACTTCCTATTTCTTCATCCTCTACCACTTGCCAAGTAGTATAGGGTGTTTTCTTCACAAGTTTCATGGCTTGGTGAAGTTGGAGCTTGATCTAGTGTTGCTTCGACGTAGATCATCTTCGGCATCGAAGCCGACGACCAAGCCCGCCCATTTCTCCGATGAAGCCGACGCTAGAGCCCGGGATTCGATTTGGACAGCAAGGAGACTTCATCATGGAGCTATGGAGGTGGAGAACCGGATCTACAAAGGTTGTATTTCCGTTCACTTAGTTAAGTTGTTAACTAGTTGCATGTTTCGCCTAAAATTCTAGTTAACGATCCGTATTAGGGTTTCTCGGCACATGAAAAATTTGAAATTGGCATGGTTGATGCCTTGTGAGACCTCATTAGCGTGCCTAGGAACCCTACAGTGGTATCAAAGCCTAGCTAGAGCCTTAGGCAATGCGTAGACGATGTTAGAAATCCGATCGAACCCGAAACCCCAATTTTTCACCCTCTCTGGACATTTTTACAAAACTGGGTTTTTTCCAGATTGAAAATTCTTAAAAAATTCAGCGGGAAATTCTAAGAATTACGGTGCAAAAATGACCAAAAGATATGATTAAAGAGCGGCGGAACAGCGGCAGAAGCATGGCTTCTGCGGCGGTTCCGCGGCCAAAATATCTCTTCTTGAAACACTGTTTGCACAGTAATGTCTTATTTTTTTTGCTGTATTTTCTGAGAATTTTTAATATTTATTCAAGAGTTGAATATTCTGGGTTGTATTGGGAGTTCGTAGATTCGATCGGATTATCAGACTTTGTCTATGTGGCTTTCCGGGTATTTTTAGAATATGTTAAAAAGTTCGACCGGATATAAATACCCATCTTTTCCCCTATCGGGAAATTTCCAAGTGTTGGATTTTTCCGTGGTTTAAAGACGTTCTAAGTAGTGCAAGTAACGCAATGGTCCCTCTAGAAGACAACAAACCTTAACTCGATTATGTGACCGTCTTGAACTGCCCTTTGAACCTTAGGGTTTGGGGCAGTACGGCATGCCACATGTGAGGCGTTGGCTTGACCCTTCTACGGCTGGACCGTTGGTACTGAGGCACGAAGTGAATGTTTTTAAACTTATATCATGTGTTGAGCTGTATCGGGAAAACTTGGGTGTTCGATTGTTTGATCGGAAAGTTTAACATTTTCTATCTTATTCGGAATGTGATACAATAATTGGAATTCACAAGTTGTTATGAGATAACTGAATGAATGTTATAAATCTAGCGGTTTAGTCTCACTTGATCGGTTGCCACGGAATTTTGATGTGATCAAAAGTTCGTCGCAATCATGTAGCGTACACGGATACTCGCCGGGTAAACTTAATAGACAGCTACACCCCTTAGCCCTGACCAAGTGACTGTAGGAGAACTCCGTCGCCGAAAGCATCCGTTCGGGTGCTCGCGGCAGCGGTGTTCCGCCTTGGTGCACTTCGTCGACGACATCGGGGGTGCGGCCGTCTACTAAAGTTTGCGACGAGCATTCGATCAAAATGTCGGGAATCTTGTTGAATTGCCCGACTTGATATTGAAAAGAGTTTTCGATAATGAGACTAAAATGCGGGGTTTAGAACTGTTAGGCATGTGATGTCTAAGTATTTCATTTGATTAGGCATGTGATGTCTAAAGAGATTGCGGATTCCAACTGTTGTAGTTTTACACTTTCTTTTCTGTGACCGTAAGTGTAATATGTGATATCGCCGGTTTCGTTGCTATATGCCAACGACAATTGGGATGCGCATATTTACTTACGTTGATGACATGTGATGTTATGTGTTGCTGGATATGTTATATTGGATCGTCGTGTTTGAATAGCCGGGGGGTTTTATGTGAGATGAGTGTTTTTCATTTTCATTCATGTAAAAACTTGTTTGTAATATTCTTTTATTGGGGCACTTCTAGGTTGCGGAAGATGTCACCCTTTGTATATTATTTACTTTTCCGCACTAGGATAGACCCAAGGAGGAGGGCACAACTAACCGGGTTCTAGAGTCCAGTGGGAGACCAACTCGAGGAGTCGAGTCCGGGTCTCCTAACTCTAGAATTGGTAGGGTTGCCTGCCGCTCTCGTAGGGGTCTAGGGGTGTGGGTTTGGCTATTCATCGCGACCGTGGAATCCGTGTTTTATACTGGCTCATATTGAAAACACGAATGATTGGTTTAATTTTCCGGATTGTGTAATGTAGAAAATTGTAAAGAAATCACAACCAAAAATTATATTTGACCGCAATCAACTACGTTGTCAGTTGTAGATCGTAAGCGAGTGCGGATCGTCTACAGGGATTGTGCGATTCTTTTCAATGTTTAATTTGTTTGAATCGAAAAGTTAATTCGAAAAGAAAAGAAAAGAAAACATGATTCAAGAAGTTATCAATTGATTCAGGTGTCACGATGTTTAATCAAGAATCAAGAAACTGATAAACAATCAAGAATTGGGTTTCGATAATATTTCCAACCAAAATGTCAAGAGTCTAAATGAGGCTCATAGGAATCGATCGGATCTATAGACGTGATGTAATTTCAAGATTTCGTGTTCTTGTCCTTCGAAGGATTGATACTAGATCGATGATGATCGACGAGAGTTAGGGCTTTCTTGATGAAACTAGGGTTTCATCTTTTAAACCCTTGTTCTTTCGTTGATATCATTTGCATTCTAGCCTCTAGCAATTTCAAGAAATGATCGTAACTCCCCAATCTCGAGCGATATCAATCAAGAAAGTATCGCAACGAATTGGGTCGTCGATTCTTGAACTTACTGGGGTTTACAACACTCGTAGAATTCAAGAATCGATTTAAGATATATTACATCATCATTCTATTGATCGTCTCGACTCCTCGACGAGCGGAGTATTACTCAAACATCACAACAAGAATTATAACTAGAAATTTAGATTGACTCATGATGCAAGAATTTAAAGAGAACAAGATAAAAGAATATCACCTTTTATTTATATCAACAATTTGATTACAGTCGCTCAAGAACTACAAGAGGAAGAATTAAATTGTCGACTTGGCTTTGCTCGGCTCCGTGAGTCGTGGATCGGCTTGGACCACTTGCTCTGTTGAAGACCGGCTCGGCTCCTAAAAGGTTACAAGGCTTCTTGCTTGAATGGGTACTCGGGATCTTGGCTTTTGATTGGAATTAGGGTTAGGGTTTCACACAAATCCTCTCACTAGATTTATGGAAGAAGATGATGAAGGGGGTAAAATGAAGAAGTATCTAAGTTTGGATAATGGATCCAAGTATCAAGTATATCCTTTACAAGTGAGCCTAGGGTCTTATTTATAGATCTCCCAAACCCTAAGCCTTTGAGTTCCCTCCAAAAGTTTGTTGAAAGACTTCTAGAATGAGTTTGTTAGGCTTAGCTTAGGGTTTAAGCTAGGGTTTAGGGAGAAGGTTCTAGAATGATAGGCTAGTTTAGTGTAGATCCCAAAGTTCGCTGATCTGGCAGAAGTATCTGGAGTCTCCTGGAATTTAAGATACATTTCTGAACTGTAGCCACTGAGAGAAGAGTTTTGATGCAAAGATGAAGTGGTGACGTCATCAAGTAGCCGCGGAACCGCGGCGCAAGCAGGCTCCGGCCGCGGTTCCGCGGCCATGTAGGAAGCTTGAGCTATGGTCTTTTTGCAGTGGACTTGGGATAATATTTTGGGCTTCATCTGATATGTTGATTTGTATTTGTCCCTCTGGGTTGATGCCAGAACTGAAATCATTGAGTTGGCGTAACGTTTTAGCTGTACCCTGTACATTTTTGTCCTTTCTGCTGGATTTTCCTGCACAGATCTCAAAACAAGTGTTGCGCAAATGCGATGCCATGAAATGTAGTCAATTTCCTTTATAGTGTCGGTTTTAGAGTTTAATACATGTAATCAGATATTTTGCGACAGTTTTTCTAATATGTGAATTATGAATGCCGAACACTTCTATATGAATGCAAATGATGAGGAAATTGCCGGCTAAAATATGCATTATTTTCGACTAATCAAATTCCCCCAAACTTAATTTCGATCGTCTCGAGCGAACTGTTTTATTAAAAAGAGAAGGAGAAAATAAAGAAAGAGAAAAACTATCTAGCACACTTTCGTAGGCAACACGATTGCACTGAGTACGTGCAACAAGCCTTTAAACCTCTAGGTGTCCCTAGTAGGAGGAGTGTTGTCTCCTGAGGGTTTTCAGCGGATTGCACCCACAAAATCCAATAATAAAAGAAAGATCATGAATATTACATTTAAAGAAAAAAATTGTAAAAGAAAAGCTTTGAAAATTAGGGTTTCCAACTAAGCTAGCTTTTCGGTTGTCATGAGCCCTATCTTAATGGTCATGAAAAAATGTTAGACATCACGTCCTCCCTCAATAAAACATCGTCTTATTCTTCATTCCTATCTTTCTTCCAAAACATCGATCATATCACCCTGCGTGTGTGTAAAGACATCCCTACACCCGGAGAATTCAATTCAAGCTATCATACTCTTGCCCATCAGCCTCAGTACTTTTTAATTAATGAATATTTAGATGAGATTGCTCACACACTTTTATGCGACCGTTAATACTTCTTGAGGTACTAACCGACCGATTATTCATGTGCTTACTTATTTGGTGTATTTTCCTCGTCTTGCACCACCTCAGACATAGAGTGACTTTCAGACCAGTTGGCCTTAGGGCACTAGGTGAAGAAGCACCCTTGCTATATATTTTTTTATTGCCCTTGGTGATAACAAAACCAGTGTTCATTTTTCTCACCACTTATATTTTCTTTATTCATCATTTTTTTCTTTTTATTTCCTTCATACATCGGCATAAAGGCAAGAGCATTTCAAGGTATCCTCTACTATCCCAGGTTTTAAGACGTGTGTAAGTGCGAATAGCAGGGTAGCCACGTTCAAAATGTTTGGCTTCCAGAATAGAAACTATTTTTCAGACTTATTTTTATCCTCAGATTAGTGACATCCTTCATCTTACTAACCCTTAGGACAACAGCTCATAACTACTTATTACTAGTTCGTATAAGAAAACTTCTAATTTTCTTAGTTTTCTAAAAATTTTCTAATCTCATGGATGTAATTTTTCACTATCTAAACTTTTATTATCTTATTTATGTACAAAAAAGTGTAAATATTAAAATTATTTTTATACTTTGAAAATTTTAAAATTTTTATGGGTTTTGTGCTTAATTTTTCAATTTTTATAGATTTTTAAAGAAATGTTTTGTGCTTATGCAGATGATATGCAAATGATGCGAAAATAAGCACAAACCTCCCCCAAACTTGTTTTCAACAGTGTCCTCACTGTTGCCAAACGATATACCTACAAAACTGTAAGCCTGGGGGGAATTATTAGTGGGAGCAAAATATATAAGTGAAGAACTTCCCCCAAACTTACTCTTTTCACTCACCTTCATTCAAAAAATGATGCAATGATTACTAGACATGAAGGTGAGACGGAGGAATTTTAATCCAAATAAACTGGCTCTTGTAAGAACAAGAGCTCCTCCGTGGGGTCAGTGGAAAAATACGGCTTTAGTCTATGTCCATTTACTTTGAAAAAGGTGCCGTTTTTAACATTTTCTACATCTACTGTCCCGTGCGGGTATACAGACCGCACAACAAAAGGTCCCTTCCATCGAGATCGGAGCTTACCCGCGTGAAGGTGTAATCGTGAATCATAAAGAAGGACTTGTTGACCAGGTGAAAAAATTTTCCTCAAAATGTTTTTATCGTGAAAAACCTTAGTCCTATTCTTTGTGATTACAGCGTTATCATAAGCTTCATCGCGGAGTTCGCTTAGCTCATTAAGTTGCAGCTTCCAAAAGTTGAAAGCAAGGTTTAGATCAAAATTTATTTCTTTTATAGCCCACAATGCTTTATGCTCTATCTCGACGGGTAAATGACATGCTTTCCCAAACACTATCCTGTATGGAGACATTCCTAGGTCGGTCTTATATGCAGTTCTGAATGCCCAAAGAGCATCCGTCAGTTTGGTCGACCAGTCTTTTCTATTCTTAGCAACAGTTTTCTCCAGGATAAGTTTGATTTGTCTGTTTGAGATTTCAGCCTGCCCGCTTGTTTGGGGATAATAGGGTGTAGAAAGTCGGTGGTTGATTGAGTATTTTCGCACCAGAGTCTCGAAAGATCTGTTGCAGAAATGTGTCCCATTATCACTAATGATAGCGCGTGGGTGTCCAAATCGCGAAAAGATATTCTCTTTCAAGAACTTAATGACAACTTTCTTGTCATTAGTGCGACATGGAATGGTTTCTACCCACTTTGAGACATAATCAACCGCCAGCAATATGTACAAATTCCCAAAGGAGTTGGGAAAAGGACCCATAAAATCAATACCCCAGACATCGAATATTTCAACAGCCAAGATGGGTTGCTGAGGCATTTCATTCCTTTGGGATATTCTACCCGTATACTGACATTGTGTACAGGTTTTGCAATACTCAAATGCGTCCTTGAATAAGGTCGGCCAATAAAATCCACATTGCAAAACCTTTTCCGCTATCTTTCTAGGACCAAAGTGACCCCCACAGGCCTGATCATGACAAAATGAAAGAACACTCTTGAACTCTTCATTCGGGACACACCGGCGAATGATCTGATCAGGACAATATTTAAACAAATAGGGCTTGTCCCAGTAAAAGTGTTTTACTTGGGAAAGAAAACGATATTTGTCCTGTTTTGACCAATCGCTCGGTATTAGTCCCGTGGTATGACAGTTCACAATATCCCTGAACCATGGTTCAGCGGATATGCTCAAGAGTTGTTCGTCAGGAAACGAGTCATTAATCGACAGGGTCACAGGGGAAGAAATGATACGTGAAAGATGGTCAGCTACTACGTTTTCACATCCTTTCTTATCTTTGATAACAAGATCAAATTCTTGTAACAGTAGGATCCAACGTATTAGTCGACCTTTTGCATCTTTCTTCGCCAGAAGATGTTTTAATGCGGAATGGTCAGTATACACAACTATAGGTGAGCCAATTAAGTAAGGCCTGAATTTTTCTAATGCAAATACAACCGCTAAAAGTTCTTTTTCTGTGGTTATATAATTGATTTGCGCATCATTCAGGGTCTTACTTGCATAGTAAATCACGTGTGGCATCTTTTCGATGTGCTGTCCTAAGACTGCACCTACTGCAAAATCAGATGCGTCACACATCAGCTCAAAGGGGTAGTCCCAGTTTGGTGATGATAAAACGGGGGCTGAAGTGAGTGAGTGTTTAAGTGAGTCGAAAGCTGTCTCGCAGTCCGAGTCAAAATGGAAGGTCGTATCCTTGGCCAGGAGAAGAGTTAAAGGTCTAGCAATTTTGCTAAAGTCCTTAATGAATCTCCTATAAAAGCCCGCATGGCCAAGGAAAGATCGAATATCTTTGATGCTTTTGGGATGAGGTAGGTTTTGAATGACATCTATCTTAGCTCTGTCAACCTCAATGCCTTTCTGTGAGATGACATGTCCAAGTATTATTCCTTCTTGGACCATAAAATGGCATTTTCCCAGTTCAAAGTCAAGTTCTTCTCTTTGCAACGAGTAAGAACAGCGTCAAGATTCACTAGGCAATCGGAAAAAGAGTCTCCAAAAATCGAGAAATCGTCCATAAAGATCTCCAAAAAATTCTCTACCATATCAAAGAATATCCCCATCATATACCGCTGAAAGGTAGCGGGAGCATTGCATAACCCAAAGGGCATGCGACTGTAAGCAAAGGTACCAAAAGGACAAGTAAAAGTGGTTTTATCTTGATCCTTTTTGGCGATGGGGACCTGATTGTAGCCTGAGTATCCGTCCATAAAACAATAATATTCTCGTCCTGCTAAGTGTTCCAGCATCTGATCAATGAATGGTAGAGGAAAGTGGTCTTTCCTCGTGGCAGTATTGAGTTTTCTATAATCAATACATACACGCCACCCAGTTTGGGCGCGTTTCTGAATCAACTCATTTGCCTCATTGGTTATAACAGTGATGCTGGATTTCTTAGGAACGACATGTATAGGACTCACCCACTGGCTATCGGAGATGGGGTATATAAAACCATTATCTAAGCATTTGACGATCTCTTTCATGATCGCTTCCTTCATGACGGGATTCAACCGTCTCTGTGGTTCTCGGGTTGGTCTGGCATCATCCATCACATGTATATGATGTTCAACTATCAAGGGACTAATCCCTTTGATGTCCGCCATACTCCAACCAAACGCCTCTTTGTTAGATCTCAATACCGATAAAAGTGCATTTTCTTGCTCTGATGCAAGAGAAGCGGATATGATAACCGGTAAAGACTCATTCTCACCTAGATATGCATATTTCAGGTGAGAAGGTAAAATTTTGAGATCTAATTCGGGCGGAGAAATGATAGAAGGAGGGATCATTGAGTGATTTTTGGATTTACAAAGAAGCTCAGAGCCTGTGAAAGATACAGACTCGGGTGGAGAAAATTCAGAAGTGCAGGACTCAAGTGTAGGTGAAGTGTCCTCACTAAGATCATGTGTGAAATCAAACAGAGATGTGGTAATGTCATCGAGATCAGTAAAGCAAAGTTCCTCGGCTCCACAACTATCGGGAGCGATCTCATGGACAGAGCACACATCTAAAATATGAGCAGAGGGTTCTGATGGCTGACTTCCAACTTTGTAGATATTTAGTTCAATGGTCATATTTCCAAATGATAAGTTCATTGAACCATTTCTACAGTTTATAACAGCGTTGGAAGTGGCAAGGAAAGGACGACCCAGAATCACCGGAATTTGGCCCCGGGGATTTGCTACAGGATGTGTGTCGAGTACAATGAAGTCTACAGGGAAAACAAATTCCCCGACCTTTATCAATACATCCTCTAATTCACCCCTTGGTTTGGTGATAGATCGGTCTGCCATCTAGATAGTGCAATGAGCAGGTTTCAGCTCTCCAATCCCTAATTGCTCATAGACAGAATAAGGGAGCAGGTTAACACTTGCGCCAAGGTCTAAAAGAGCACGATTTATGTTTTTACCCCCAATCGAAATCGATATTGTAGGACATCCTAGGTCCTTTCGTTTCTTTGGTAGCTGGGGAATAAAAGCGGTGCTGATATTATTAGACATAAAGACCTTCTTTGGCACTTGGGTCTTCCTCTTCCTAGTGCACAAGTCCTTAAGAATTTTCGCATAAGCGGGGACTTGCTGAATAGCATCTAGGAGAGGGATATTGATGTTAACATGTTTGAACATTTCTAAAATTTTCTCCATATGAGGACTCGTTCTATTAGCCCTTAACCGGTTCGGGTAAGGAACTTTTGCAATAAGCGCAGGGTCCATCACAGGAGAAGGAAGAGGGGGTAGACGTGGTCCCAAAAGAGGTGTGGGGACCATCTGTGGAGAACTATAAGGGTTGGGAGAATGTGTCGAGCCTAGTGGGAAATGGAGAATAGGCTCGCGAGAAAGTGGTGTGGTAGAAGAAGAAGGATCAGAAGGAGAAGTGTGTGTGTGTGGAAAGGTCTCAGCCGGGGTGTTGATATGATTTTCAGTATCATCAATACCTTCCACGAAATAATTGTTCAGCACTCTTCCCGATCTCAACGTTGTGACGGCATTTACATTGTAATGCCCAGGATTCTGTAGGGGTTGAGAGGGAAGTTTCCCTTTTTCTCTCGCACTCATTTCGGCTTTTAGGCGTGCGATTTCAGCTTCCATCATTCTGAGACTCTCAGCTTGGGACGCTGAGTTTTTCTTTATCTCACTGACGGAAGATCTAACCTCAGTCGAAACCTCTATGAAATTTGATAAAAGTAATTTCATGGTTTGAGTGAATTGAGAGAACTCGTCAGAACAGGACTGCATAGGATTAGACTGTGCAGGAATGTTGCCCTGGTTTTGGAAATTTTGTGACTGATAGGGGTGCTGAGTGAGTTGAAGGGGTTGCTGTTGTGATGGAGGAAGAACCCTTTGAAATTGATTTGTGTTAGGAACCGTGTTTTGAGATTGGTTTTGGTTCCAAACAAAATTCGGGTGATTCCTCCAACCCTGATTGTACGTGGAAGAATATGGATCGTTTCGAGGTCTTTGAAATGCGACATTAGAATGCTCGTGACCTTGAAACGCAGAGTTTAATGGACATTCTTCCGTTAAATGAGACGGATCAGAACAGCACCCACAAACAGTTTTGGGGAGTGACACTGGGTTTAGAGAGGCTGCTGCAAATTTGTGTTCCATAGTGTCGAGCTTCTTTTGCATTGCTGCCATTTCAGCTCGAACACCTATGGACACATCTATTTGGTGTACGCCACCCCTATTCAATGGTTGGGTTCCACTCTCCCACTGTAGTGATTTTTCAGCGAACTCATCTAAGTACTTCCACGCTTCCCCATCATCTTTGGTCATAAAAGTACCTTGACACATGTTTTCAAGGCTCTGTTTAGTGTTTGGGTTAATGCCCTCATAAATGATTCGACACAATTCCCATCTCGGGATGCCGTGATGAGGGCACTAAACCAAAAGATCCTTGAAACGTTCAAAGTATTTAGAGAATGGTTCAGCAGGGAGCTAGGCAAATTGATTCAGTTCGCTACGGATTCGAGCTGTCTTTTGTATTGGGTAAAATTTCTTAAGGAATGCAGCGACGAATTCTTCCCAATCGTAATAGAGTGTGCGGTAGTGTTATATAGCCACTTCTCGGCTATATCGCACAATGTAAATGGAAGAAGTCGTAGACGCATAGCATCCACTGAAAGTTGTGACGTACCCATCATTGCGCATACGTTTTCAAATTTGGTAATGAAAACGCAAGCGTCCTCAGTCTCGAGTCCGTGGAATTTGGGTAAAAGATTGATATACTGGGGCTTAATCTCAAAGTTATCCCCATTGGCTGGTGGTGTGGATAAGCAGGTCGAAAGAGGATCTCGAACAGGGTAGCACATCTCCTGGAGAGAGATGCGGGGTGGATTCTGCGCACCAACGGACGGCGGCAGATTAGGGTTAAAGAAGTTCGATGGATTCGGATCCATCGGTGTGGGTGTGGTAGTGGGTAAAGAAAAGGTAAATGGAGAAATATCGACTTCGGAGTCAATAAAGGGTACGCGGACTAAACGGGCACTAGAATCCCGTGTCCAGCCTATCTTGTACTAAAATGGGTTAGTACAAGTGGCAGCGTTGACTTATAATTAGGGGTAATGAATGCGGTGCTTGCTTTTGAAAAAGGGACGGATTTTTGAAAAAATGATGCGACAAAACAAATGCAGCACACAACCCTAGAATCTAGTGGTCACCTAGGTCCGGCTCTAGACCGCTCCTAACTGCCAAAAGACAAGTCGCAGGATAGAATCCTCCACTACCTCTTTGTCCCCCTGTGGCCGGATAAGTGCCAGGTAAGTGGGAAGGTACTCCACTACGTAAGTAGTGGGCTTAATTAAAATCCACTAGCCTTAGACACACTCGCCTTAGGCACCACAAGAAAACGCGGATAAGCAATGAATTACCCACAGCCTTCTCTTGTCCTAATTGAGCGCGACGGTCCTTAGAGTCATCTCTAGATTTCTTTTAGTTAATGTGGGTCAATGCGGATGTAAGTTTTGCGATTTTCGGGGCCTAGGAAGGGTAATGAAATCCCCACCTAATTTGGATTTGGCCGTGCCCCTTAAATTCCGTATTTAGAATGCAAACAACCAAGAAATCAAAATCACGCACAAATTTAATTTTGCTTTTGCGGCGCTGCGATTATTTGCAAAGAATCCTACAGCAAAGTATTAGTTGGAGCTAAAAAGAGGAGAGAGAAGAAGGTAAGGAATCACCTGAGGAATTTTTGCACAGAGACCCCCCAGATCTGTCGCGGTTCCGCCGCAGATGCTTGCTCAGGCCGCCCTTCCGCGGTCTACGTGTGGGATCACTGAACCAAACTTCTTCAGGGAGCCTCGGTGGACTCCCTCGGCTCTCTGGTATTTTCCAAAAATTTTCTTCAATTTCCAAACAGCTCCAGATTTCCTTGCAAGGAACAACAGCAAATCGTTTAGGGTTTGCACGAATTTTGATCTCAAAAACAACAATGGAATAATTCTTTAAATTCAAACTATAATATGAAACGAATTAGCGCGCGATCCCCGGCAACGGCGCCATTTTGATTGGTTTAATTTTTCGGATTGTGTAATGTAGAAAATTGTAAAGAAATCACAACCAAAAATTATATTTGACCGCAATCAACTACGGTGTCAGTTGTAGATCGTAAGCGAGTGCGGATCGTCCACAGGGATTGTGCGATTCGTTTCAATGTTTAATTTGTTTGAATCGAAAAGTTAATTCGAAAAGAAAAGAAAAGAAAACATGATTCAAGAATTTATCAATTGATTCAGGTGTCACGATGTTTAATAAAGAATCAAGAAACTGATAAACAATCAAGAATTGGGTTTCGTTAATATTTCCAACCAAAATGTCAAGAGTCTAAATGAGGCTCGTAGGAATCGATCGGATCTATAGACGTGATGTAATTTCAAGATTTCGTGTTCTTGTCCTTCGAAGGATTGATACTAGATCGATGATGATCGACGAGAGTTAGGGCTTTCTTGATGAAACTAGGGTTTCATCTTTTAAACCCTTGTTCTTTCGTTGATATCATTTGCATTCTAGCCTCTAGCAATTTCAAGAAACGATCGTAACTCCCCAATCTCGAGCGATATCAATCAAGAAAGCATCGCAACGAATTGGGTCGTCGATTCTTGAACTTGCTGGGGTTTACAAAACTCGTAGGATTCAAGAATCGATTTAAGATATATTACATCATCATTCTATTGATCATCTCGACTCCTCGACGAGCGGAGTATTACTCAAACATCACAACAAGAATTATAACTAGAAATTTAGATTGACTCATGATGCAAGAATTTAAAGAGAACAAGATAAAAGAATATCACCTTTTATTTATATCAACAATTTGATTACAGTTGCTCAAGAACTACAAGAGGAAGAATTAAATTGTCGACTTGGCTTTGCTCGGCTCCGTGAGTCGTGGATCGGCTTGGACCACTTGCTCTGTTGAAGACCGGCTCGGCTCCTAAAAGGTTGCAAGGCTTCTTGCTTGAATGGGTACTCGGGATCTTGGCTTTTGATTGGAATTAGGGTTAGGGTTTCACACAAATCCTCTCACTAGATTTGTGGAAGAAGATGATGAAGGGGGTAAAATGAAGAAGTATCTAAGTTTGGATAATGGATCCAAGTATCAAGTATATCCTTTACAAGTGAGCCTAGGGTCTTATTTATAGATCTCCCAAACCCTAAGCCTTTGAGTTCCCTCCAAAAGTTTGTTGAAAGACTTCTAGAAAGAGTTTGTTAGGCTTAGCTTAGGGTTTAAGCTAGGGTTTAGGGAGAAGGTTCTAGAATGATAGGCTAGTTTAGTGTAGATCCCAAAGTTCGCTGATCTGGCAGAAGTATCTGGAGTCTTCTGGAATTTAAGATACATTTCTGAACTGTAGCCACTGAGAGAAGAGTTTTGATGCAAAGATGAAGTGGTGACGTCATCAAGTAGCCGCGGAACCGCGGCGCAAGCAGGCTCCGGCCGCGGTTCCACGGCCATGTAGGAAGCTTGAGCTATGGTCTTTTTGCAGTGGACTTGGGATAATATTTTGGGCTTCATCTGATATGTTGATTTGTATTTGTCCCTCTTGGTTGATGCTAGAACTGAAATCATTGAGTTGGCGTAACGTTTTAGCTGTACCCTGTACATTTTTGTCCTTTCTGCTGGATTTTCCTGCATAGATCTCAAAACAAGTGTTGCGCAAATGCGATACCATGAAATGTAGTCAATTTCCTTTATAGTGTCGGTTTTAGAGTTTAATACATGTAATCAGATATTTTGCGACAGTTTTGCTAATATGTGAATTATGAATGCCGAACACTTCTATATGAATGAAAATGATGAGGAAATTGCCGGCTAAAATATGCATTATTTTCGACTAATCAACGGACGTCCTAGTATATCCAATATTTCATATGATTCTTCTGCTGCTTTATCTGTGATGTGATCATGTGATGTTCTGTGATAAATACTATATAATAATATGATATATTATATAGACGTTACTTATATTTTACACCCGCGCTAGCCCTACCCGCTCTGTCGTTAGTTACCTAACCTAACGGTGCATGAAGGGACATCGAGGCGAATGCGGATGGCATAAGTGTACGTCGTATTTATCTGTGATGTTTAGGTATTTAAATGATGGGACTTCAATAATGTGATTAATGAAATAAAAGAAACCTACAGATGTTGTAGAATCGAATTTCAAAATAAAATAGGTAGCTACAGTTCTTGCTTTGCACAGCGGTATATATGATATATCCTGCACCTTATTCGATGAGGAAAGGACCGAGATCCCTTCACAGGGAGTGACTCCTTTAGCAATAACTGGCAGATGCTACAACCCTCGGTTTGTCTTTTTGATTGCTTCTATAGTTTCAGCTTTGCACAGTGATATATATGATATATCCCGCACCTCATTCGACGAGGAAAGGACCGACGATCTCTTCTCCGGGAGTGACTCCTTTAGCAAAACTAGAAAAGCTTCAAAAACACTCCATTTTAAAATCATTTGATTCTACAACGATATCAAGTTCATTACGCAATAGGTTTTCAGAAAAACCTGTCGTAGCCCTCCGTCATTTCAGATAAGTTGTATATAGTATTCGTGCTACATTTGTTGGCTTTCATCAAGGTGTAGTGTGCGGTAGCTATATGCTGCTTATCTGCTGCATACGATGCGATTGGATTAGGGTAGTCGTGCGGCTTTGTTGGATTTCGTCAAGGGTCGTGTGGGTGGGTTTAATTCAATCAAGAAATGTACGGGTTGAACTTGACTAGCGGGCTCTGGTTTGTTGGATTTCGTCAAGGTCATAGCACGTTAGGGGCAAAATATTATCGGGAATTTCAAGTGTTGAAATTTGCAATGAGATTGCATACCTTCTATGAGATAGTTGGATCCCGATACCCGCTGTGAGTAAGAGTTACTCCTGGGAGAGTTTTACACATTATAATTAGCCGATCAAGTAGGTGTCTAGAAAGGTGTCAACGGGGTTACGCCTATGGAAAAACGAGGTTTATATTAATTAGGTTCGTGCGAAAGCACGGAGGACCTCCCTCAAAATACCGACACTGGCCTGGCTGAAAGATTGGCGAACTTGTAGCGTGTAATTAATCCCGGCTAGTCTTTCCTTTTAGGGTTTGAAGGAAGATTTGATAAAAACAGTGGGAGCCATCCTGATTAGATAAAATAATAACCAATCTATTCTTGCAAGAGCATACGCTGAGTGTTTTCTTCTCTCTCTCTCCAGGTAGCGACCATATCACGCCTTAATCAAGATAATAATACGGAATTTTGACCGAACCCGCTTGTTATACTGAGCTGGGGAACGTTGGTCCCGCTCCAACTTATGATTGTTATAAGACAGAGCAGGAAATAGGGGATTACCAGAATTTCCGTGCCGCCCAAACGAAGAAAATGCATGCTGATGCATCATCTTCGGGTGTGTTCATTACAAAGAACTGTTTCTCAGTGTCCTCTACGTCCTAGATATTTGATACCGGATCAGGATCCCTAATTTGTAATCTGTTACAAGGGCTACAGATAGGTAAAGAACTGAGAACGGGTGATAAGTTTCATGAGGCAGAAAACGGGGCAAGTGTTGCAGCCAAGTCTGTTGGTCACTGTCACCCTGTATTACCAATACATTGATTCTGAACGAATGTTATTAGATACCGAACCTGATATGCAAAATCATATCTGTCTCTTTATTAGTAAAGAAACGATAAAATTTTGTATTGTTGGGTAATGTTTTGAACATTTCCTATATCAAAAGTTGATCGGATCAGACACGTTATCTAAAAGCATTGATGTTCTAAATCAAACTACAGTTCTTAGTATACAGAACACACAAGAGGAAGTGTTCAGAACTGAACGAATCCTTCTTGAGGTATTGTAGACAAGGTCATATCAATACGACCCGACTGGCTGAAGTTACATTTAGATGCATATTTAAATCTGTTTGAATTTACATCTTGTGAAACTTGCCAGTCATGTCACAGAGATAAGATGACCATAGCTCTGTTTACTAGAAACAGAGAAAGAGATAGTGAACTCTTGGGATGATACATGTTGATGTATAAAGGTCCCCAGTCTATACATGCCAAGACCAGTTCTTTGTACTTCATTACATTCTCTGATGATCTCTCAAGATTCAGACATATGTTCCTGTTGAAACACAAGTCCGAACCTTTTGAGATATTCACGGAATATAAGTTAGAAGTAGAGAACCAAAATGAGGGTATAAGTATAATGTCCTTTGATGTGATCAAGGAGAAGAATACTTGAGCACGGAATTCTTGGACTTTTCTAAAGTAGAATGAGATTCTCTCTCAGCATTACTCCTCCGAATATACCACAGCACGATGGTATATCAGGACGGAGCAATAACACCCTATGTGATATGGTGTGCTCTATGATGAGTACTACTGAGTTTCCTATTTCCTTTTGGGAGTTATGCACTTATGAAGTTGCATACCTATTGAACAGGGTTCTGATCAAATCAGTTGCCTACCACTTCATATGTGATATGGAAAGGGAAGAGCCCATATCTTAAGTTAATTAAGATTTGGGGTTGTCCGGCCTATGTCTAAAAGCAAAATCCGGACAAGCTCGAGGCAAGGTCAGTTATGTAGAACTGGAAAGGTTCCAGCTATACAAACTACAGCAGATGATTTGGTAAAACCAAAGGATTCAATAGTTACCAACGAACCTCAGCCTCTCCGCCGATCTAGTAGGGTTCCTCACCCACCTGAGAGATACTTCGGTTTCTCGATGACAGTGGGAGCGAGGATTGCATCATAGGATGATGACCCAACTAGTTTCGAGCTGGCCATCAGGAGTGGGACTCTGTAAGAATGGCTGGATGCTTAGTGATCTGAGATGGAATCCTTATACACCAACAAAGTATGGACTTTAGTTGCTTTATCTGAAGGGTTAAATCCCCATCAGGAGCAAGTATATCTTGAGAAGATTACTTGGTGTAGATGGAAAAGTTGAGACTTTCAAAGCTAGACTTGTTAAAAGGTTTGCATCATTGACCAGGTATGGATAATGATGAAACCTTTTCCAGTGGCTATGCTTAAATCTATCCGGATCCTACTTGCCATGGCTACATACCATAACTACGATATCTAGCGGTTGGGTGTCATGACTGCTTTTCTAAATGATGTTTTAGAAGAGAGAGTCTATAAGTACACGGTCAGAGGGCTTCGCAAACAGTGGGAGCAGCAGAAACGTGTACAAGATACTTTATAGGATAAAACAGGCATCGCGGAGTTGGAACATCTGTTTTGATGTAGTAGTCAAACAGTTTGACATCATCAAAATGGTAGATGAACCTTGTATATACAAAAGGGTAGTAGGGAGTATGGTGATGATCCTCGTAGAGTACGTGGATGACATACTCTTGATAGGGAAGGAGTTTCCTATGCTACGCTCGGTCAATCTCCGCTTATCACAATGATTCTCCATAAAGGATCAAAGTGATACCTCCTAAATCCTGGGTTTTGGATCTATGAGATAGATCTAATTGGATGTTAGGATTCTCACTAGTTGTAGTGAGATGGTATCAATCGATCCTGGGGAGAATCACTGGAAGGGTTCCAGAGTGATAAGGACGACTGAAAGTCAGTCACAGGCATTGTCTTTACCCTCAGTAAAGGGACGGTATGTTGAAAGAGTTCCAAGCTAGATACCGTGGCATACAAGATGATAAAGGCTGGATACATCGCTACTTAAGATGCTACCAAAGAGGAAGTCTGGGTGTATATTAGTTCATGAGATGAATTTAGTTCCTCCCATTGTGTGATAATAGAGTTGTGGCTTATGCCAAGGAACGTCTGTCCCATCAGTGATCCAGACATATTCTAAGGCAGTATCACCTGATCATGGAGATGGTTGATCTCCAGGGTGATCGAGGTTAGGAGAGTAGACTCAGAGGACAACACGGCGGATCCACTCACAAAGGCCTTTTCCCAGAGAGAGACTTTTATGGGATGGTTGAGTATGAGATACTACAACCACTGCTATCAGATGGTCCTAGTGCAAGTGGGAGATTGTTAGTTATATGTATGCCCTAGAGGCCATTACTATACATAGGACGTATATTGTAGTGGATGCTTGGACATATATAGGGAGGACTTTCTTGCTCGACATGATAGTATGCTATCTGGTTACTCTTTATCTTAATGTGTATACTGATTGTCTCTCTGTTACATGTTGGTAAAGCCCTTAGGATGTGTACTTGACTACCTGGACTATGATGTGGATCATACTAGTGGGGACATGGTAGTCCATAAGTACATCCTTCAAGGTCCCTAGTCGTGGGTGTATCGAGACGGGGCATCGATATACCAGAGTAGACTAGCGTATACCTTCTCGACCCATACAGATGGGCGATGGATGATCCCATATCCATTGGTGTTTGACATCAGAGATGATATACGGGTGCTCAGTGGAGACTGGGTACACTGGATGGACTCGCCGAGAACTCCCAGATGGTATTATACCTTACGTCAGATGGCAGTTCTCTGGTGACACTGGTACAGAGTAGTCTGTTGACCCAAGATCGTCATAGAGTCTTGTGTGGTTCCCACTGTGCTTTGATTTCCACCTTACCACGTCCAAGAGAGCGTGCAAAACGGTGGTTTTGGGTACAGTCCCGAATCACATGGAGGCAATGAGCGATAGGAGGGGATTCTTCTCTCCCGGTATAGGGAGTTGATGTTGCGCTGTGTTCGATTGGCTATAACCGGAAATCCCTGGCCAGGGTTGCTGAGATTTACTGGTAAGTGTTATCAGTAGTTTCTCGAACTGTTATAGACCTCATATCGACACGACTTATCGAGCTATTGGGGCCTGACGTTTACCACCCCTAGGCGAGATATGCGACATATCATACGACGAGACCGGACTGTACGGTAAGTGTTACTGGTTGGATTCACAGGAGTGTGAGTGGGCTTGCTCGTCGATCTTCTGATCGCTCAATACCCGGGTGTCCGTTACGTTTAGCAGACCGCTTGCGGCTTGTGGGTGATTGATATGATCATCACCTGCTGCCGGCGTATTGACGAGTCTTTAGAGTCCTACACAGAGGTTTCCTGGCTCAAGCGATACGAAATAGGAGCGCATATGAGATATGTGCGGGACCGAGAATAATGCGTGTATGTGATACCGTATTCTATTCTCGCGATAAAAGTATCGATTGGTTGTATGCGATATAACCTAGTTATCGAATCGAAGATTGATTCGATAAGCCGATACATTGGATATTAGTCGGTCGTATGTGATATGACCGGATCGTTAAATCAAGTGTTGATTTAATGATTTAATGTATAATTATATATTTTATATATTACTTTACATTAACTAGTATTTGTTCACTTTAAATGGATTTTCTCACTTGTTGTGCACATTGTATATGTGATATATTTTTTGTGCACTTGATTGTATCTTGTTTGATGATACATGTTAGTTTGGGTGTATGTTTGGTTTAAACCATGGTTGGTCAATGGTTAGGGTTTCACTTGATTTATTTGCTTATTTATTTATTCATTCATTTTGGCAAAGGGAAAAATGGTGGCTTTCTTTGTTTGCTTGTTGAACCTTCTTGAAGCTTTGAACAAGTCCACCATCTTTGTCTCATGCTTAACCCTAACCATTCAACCTAACCATGATTTATTCTCTACACCTAACTATGGTTGCCATATGATAAGTATTGATATTATTTTCTATTTTGAAACAACTTATCATATATTATCTTCTTCTTCTTCTCCTTCTTCAACATGAAGAAAGCTTGCCTCCATCAATGGCAACTTGAGAAAAAGAGTGAGAAATCCAATTCTAAAGTGAACCCACTTCCTATTTCTTCATCCTCTACCACTTGCCAAGTAGTATAGGGTGTTTTCTTCACAAGTTTCATGGCTTGGTGAAGTTGGAGCTTGATCTAGTGTTGCCTCGACGTAGATCATCTTCGGCATCGAAGCCGACGACCAAGCCCGCCCATTTCTCCGATGAAGCCGACGCCAGAGCCCGGGATTCGATTTGGACAGCAAGAAGACTTCATCATGGAGCTATGGAGGTGGAGAACCAGATCTACAAAGGTTGTATTTCCATTCACTTAGTTAAGTTGTTAACTAGTTGCATGTTTCGCTTAAAATTCTAGTTAACGATCCGTATTAGGGTTTCTCAGCACATGAAAAATTTGAAATTGGCATGGTTGATGCCTTGTGAGACCTCATTAGCGTGCCTAGGAACCCTACAACCACCACCTACTCTTACCGCTCTACCACCTCTTCCTACCATAGCCGCTCCACTCACAGAACAAACGATACTTCTGGGGGCTATCAAAATCCTACTTGAAGGTCAGCAGGCTCAAAGCATGATGTTACAGGAGCAGACTGTTCTCCTTCAATAGAGTTTCATCCGCTCTGAAGCAAAAGCACCGGGAGTGAAACAATTTCGAGCATTATACCCGAAAAACTTCTCAGGGAAAGAGAAACCGCTTGAAGCCAAGGAATGGGCTCAAACCATAGAAGATGACCTAGCAATAGCCCAAGCTCCAGAAGCGGCATGGGTCAGAGTAGCAAAAATCCAGCTTACTGACAATGCCAGAGTCTGGTGGAAGGCCGAGGAGAGCCGTCTTGAGCAGCCGATCGAGTGGAATACTTTCCGTGATATCTTTGACGCCAAGTACTTTCCGTAAACTGCACATTTCGAGATGGAACAGAAATTCATACACCTGCAACAAGGTTCCATTGGGATAAGTCGGTGGACGAGTACGATGCCGAATTCACCATGCTCGGCAAATTCGCCGCTCATCTAATTCCCATTGCAGAAATCAAAGCCAGACGCTTCTATCAAGGATTAGACCCTGAGATCTAGGCTGCCATAGCAATGGGAGAATACCTAACATATGAAGCAGCTTTGAAGTCAGCCCGTCACTATGAAGCTGTCATTAAGAAGAAGGGAAGGCCACAGTCGGTCTGTATAAAACGTCCCACCAACCAGATTACTGGAGGAGCCTCTTCTAGGCCAACTCTCACAGCGCCATCTATGAGGTCAGGAGGATCTTTTTGCGAGACTGAACTAAACTTCTGTATCTATTGTAAGAGAATCGGACACCATGTCAAGAATTGCCGTCGAGAAAATGGTCTTTTTTTGATATGTGGATCACCCTCACATACTGTAGGAACTTACCCACACTACCGAACTGGATCAGCCCCCGTAGCTAGACCAGCTATTCAAGCTTAACCTACTCTTTTAGCCCTTCCTGCACCACCTCCGTGCGGACCACATTTACCTTGTCAGCCATCGATATACCAGCGTGCACAGAGAAATATGCCAAGACGTCAGGCTTTCACTTTGGCGGCCGTAGAGGCCGAAGCCATAGGTCAATATAACATTGGTAAATCTCTTCCCATATTTTTCAGCCTTTTCAGATTTTTGCATCCTTTTGTTCTTTCATCTACCTAAACTTTTTCATGCACTTTCGGTAAGATATTAGTAGTTCCTTCACCACTGCTTTAACCAAATTTTTCTTGAATCTATTATAACAACCCCCTTGTATAAATTTCGATGACGAAATTTTTCTAAGGTGGGTAGGATGTAACGACCCTAAAAGTCTTATACACTTTTATTGATCCAATATTAATAAAAGAGTGTATTTTTGTCCTGGTTTCAAGTTATAAGTTAGTTTTGATAATTTATGTACAAGAAACTCTTTATAGCTCATTGGTTAAGCCTTTCCTCTGCTGTCTCATAGCCTGCAAGTTTGAATCCTATCAGTTCCAATTATTTTTAATATTTTTCTTTTTAATTTTTCGGAAGCCTAAGAGTTGCACATGCATTACACAGAGAAACGAAGAGTTGCAAATAAATCAAATATTAAAAACGATACATAAATACCCAAATGAATGCATAGCACGAATCCCAAGACCAACCCCTACTTTTAGACCGTCGGTTTTCCCATTTTGACCGCTATTGGCAGGTGGTGTTTGCCTAAAAGTCCTCATTCTTTTCCAATGCATCCCTTCAGCTCCCCAATACTCTTTTTTCCTATTTTATTTTCCTACAATTAACCAGAGAATCCCAGACCCTTCATCTACCCATTTATCCTCATTTTTAATACATTTTATTATCTATTTAATTTTCTCTACAACTATATTTACCCCTATAAATACCTAGCATTTCTCCTTAGTTTTCTCCGAATTTAATCTGAAAATACCAATCAAAAATTCTACCTCCCAAGCCTCACTCTAGCCAAGAAAGTCAGGAGCACAAGTCCAAGCCAATTTCGTCACTCAAATTCGTTCCTCTACACGTTAGCTATCTAGAGATCATTCTTGTACTAGTAGACGGACCCAAGCTCAATTCGCCATGAATCGTAGGTCTCGGTTCCTCAACCGAGGCTTCTACTTTTTTTTCTCACTTGTACGAGTACAAGCGGAAACGGTAAGTCCTCTCATCCTCTTTTCTTTCCCTCTTGTATAATCTCTTCTATTTTTTCGCGTCGCCACTCTGCATCACTTGCAACTACGCTAAATCCTCCATCTACTTTTCTCACTTTTTGCTCCTCTTATTATATCGACGCGAAAGAATACGATATTATAAGCAAAGTTTTAAATTAATAACATGTCAAATTACAATATATATATATATATATATATATAATAATTTGACATGTTCATCATAAATTTCATGCCATGATATTAAGAAAATACGAATTTACAACTCGATGCATGTCTCACAATTTTAATATGATGTTTATGATGTTAAATAATATGTAGTTTACGAATAACGAATAAATACTATGAACTTTAAAAGTTACCCTTTTATCGATATCTAGAATTTATACCTATAGAAAATTCACGGGGTAACGACCTATCCCACTCACAACACTATGGTTTCATTGCACTATATTTTGGTTAAGTTTTATTTAAAAGAAACAATTTACATTAAAATACCATCACTTTTATAACATGTTTTATCGCTATTTTTAAATCCTTTACGATTGCGCCTTTACAATACTCGTTAGGGGACCCGATAATGGATGGTGTAGATTATCGCACATTCTTGGGATAGTACAGCGAGATACAGAGCTCCTCACGGAGTATTCGGTCTCGAAGGAAATAAAAATACGATTTTTAAAAAATACGACATTTTCTAAACAAAAAAATCTTCGAAGAATTTATATAAAACTACCAATCCGTATTTTCAATAAAAACAACTCGTGAAAATATATTTTCCAAAGGAAGAGTAGAATTTTTAATAAAATACCGTCAAGTTTCCAAAAGAACTGGTTTTAAAAAAAATACAACAAACTTTCAAAAAGCTAGGTTTTATCACTAAAATACCACAACAATTAAAATAAATGTCCATGAAAATCCTAAATATTATAAATCATTCTCGAGGTCTATTTTTAAACCATATTAAAATATTTTTCATAAAAACCCCTCGAGAAATGCAAACAATATAAATACAATGTAAATCACAATATTAAATATTTAGAACTCTAAATTAATATAGGCTTAAGCGATATCATTTCTCTTGTGCCCGAGGAGCCGGAGAAAGTGAGTGCTTGCCTATTCATGTTAGATAAGTTTAACGGAGTTATCAATGTCAATTGTCTTAGAAAAAAACACAAATCCTGCCGTCTATGTGCAGCAGTTGTCCGATTACTCTCGAAATTAAGAAATTCAAGAGCTAAATCCTTTCATAAGATATTTATTCTAACCTGAATACAAACACAATCAGGATCCAAAGTTTAACATAAACTTGAACCCTTGATCATGAACCAGAACACTTGAACTTGAATATCCCAAAACTTGAATACTAGAATATTATGACTTGACATGAACTTAACATGAATACCAGAACACAATGGTTACTATTGAAACTGATTTGACTCGAACCATGAATACAACTTGATATGAATACATGAACACTTGACATTTGTTGGGTTATGCAAGCGCCCCGGCCATCAAACCGTGTCCATTGCGGAACAAAAATTTTCAAAAACCGGCGCTAGAACAACCCGATAACCCGGATCGACCCATAAGCCCTAGATAACAAAACATGCAAATAAGTTAGAATGGTTATACTGGATGCTCCATGTCCTTCGGTCTTGAACCATCATCCCAAGCTCCTAGAGGCTTCCTTGATCAAGCTTGATCTCCGGTCTCCCTCCATCGAAGATGATCCACCCGAGGGTCTATGAATCGAGCTCCAACCTCATATCTGAGGTAACTAGGATACCTAGATCGCTACACTAGATACCGTAAAAGAATTAAAGAGTGATGAAGGATTAATTTGTCTCAAGACACCAAAGGTTTCTCAACACATGAGAGGGTTTGGGTGGAGGAAGAAGAAGATGCCGTGAAGCTGAGAGTGTTGTAAAAGAGAGAAAAATAATGGCTTGAATGATTTTTGTGTGTTGTGAGAATTAATAAGTGGAGCCATCCAAAAATATCTAGAGTCAACTAAAATATCTCAATTCAACAAAATTCTCACAACAAACAAAAACCATAAGCATACTTAGAATAGTAACCATGGGTCACTAATAAGCCATGCCACCAAAAATGCAGTAAACACCTCATCCTGCACCTCAATAACCTTTTAATCCAAAAAGGTCTAAACCATAATGAGGTGTAATCTTCTAAAAGTAATCTTGTAAGAAATTACAAGAATACCCTCATCCGCATATACATACCCGCATCCGTATTCCGAAGAATACAAATACAATGAGACGAAAATAATCCAACAATATAATACTAGGATCCGGTTTAAACCAAAGCCCACTAGTATTATCTGTCCGAACATCATCCGTGCACAAGTACACGTATGTGATCGAACCCTGCCGTAAAACCATACGGCCTCTATATCGTTTCGCCCGAAGCAGGGAAACCCCTTATGTGGGACTCTAAAGACTCGTCAATACGCTGCCAGTGGGTATAACCACAAGCACGTCAGTGGTACTATCTGTACGTAACGGCTACCCAAGTATTGAGCGAAAGGGAGGCCGACGAGCAAACTCATCCTGAAACCCCTACTGAGCCTGACAGTGACAATATCCGTACAGTCCGATCCGTCCGTCTTTGAGTATCGCATATCGAGTCTAGAGGGTGGATAAAGTCGAACCCCTAATAACGCGACATTTAGTGTCGGTATGAAGCCTACTACCCACTGAGAAACTATTGATCCGAATCAGTAATTCTCGACTACCTTGGCTAAGAATTTCTGGTAATGGCCACCCGTGCACACCGCGACATCAACCCTCAATACCAGGAGAGACGAATCCCATGACAATCCGCTTACTGCCTCCATGTGGCGCGGGAATGTACCTAACTAAAACCTGTTTGCATAACTCCTTTGAGCCGTGGTAGGGTAGTAATCAAAGCACAGTGGGAACTCACACCAGAAAAATGACGATCTCAGGTCGATAGACTAACCTGTACACATATCACCTGGGAACTGCTATCTGACAATAGGTATAATACCAACTAGTATGTTCCCGGCGAGTCCGTCCGATGTACTCATAATCCAATGAGCACCTGTATACATCTTAGGTGAACAAACTGACACCAATGGCTTATGAGACCGGCCACCGCCCCTTGTCGGGGTCTCGATCAGTATACACTAGTCTACTCTGGAGTATCGATGCCCAGTCTCGAAACTCCCATGACTAGGGACATTTAAGGATGTGATTATAGACTACCCAGCTCCCGCGTATATGATCGCCATCATAATGCTGGAATTCAAGCAAGAATCCTATGGGCTCTATCAACATGTAATAGTGATCTGTAATGCCACATAATACTGTACATGATGATAAAGACAAACCAGATAGCATACTATCATCTCGAGTAAGACTGTTCACCGGTATAGGTCCTCCCTCAATCATCATAATCACATGCCTGCAACTATGATAATTGCCTTGAGGGCACTATAGCCAACAACATTTACATGAACTCAATCTTGCAACTTGATGTATTCATGGATTCGAGTAAGGCTGGTAATTTTAACTAAAATCTAGGATAACGGGGTGTTGGGATAGTTCAAGTGCGAATCCAACGAAATCTCTGGATTCCTCTAAGATCATGAATCCATGTCTACTAACACAAGCAAGCTATCATGAGGGCCCGTGTTTCGTTGCTCCTGAATTATAGCATGTTGAGTTTGGAATACTTCAACACTAGGTTGAAGTCCCGTTACTAACACTTGATTCGGGCCCGTGGTTCCTTATCCCTGGATTATGTAGGGTTCCTAGGCATGCTAATGAAGTCTCACAAGGCATCAACCATGCCAATTTCAAATTTTACGGGTGCCGAGAAACCCTAATACGGATCGTTGACTAGAAGTTTAGGCGATATACGAATCTAGTTAACAACTTAACTAAAGATAAGAAGCTACAACCTTTGTAGATCCGGATATCCACTTCCTTGGCTCCACGTAGGCGTCCTCTCGCTGTCCATCTCGAATCCCGGACTCAATTGTCGGCTTGATCGGAGAAATGGGCAGACTAGGTCGTCGGATTCGTGCCGAAGATGATCTACGTCGAGGCATCACAAGTTCAAGCTCCGACTTCACAAATTTGTGAAACTTGTGAAGGAAACACCCAAAACAACTTGGCAAGAGGTAGAGGGTGAAGAAATAGGAGGTGGGTTCACTTTAGAATTGGATTTCTCACTTTAGAACTCAAGTTGCCATTGATGGCATCAAGCTTTCTTTCTTGATGAAGATGATGAAGAAGAAGAAAGAATATCATAAGTGTTGATTTAAAATGAAAATAAATCAATACTTATCATAAGCTAACTAAGGTTAAGTGTAGAGAATAGACCATGGTAAATGGGAATGGTTAGGGTTAAGCATGAAGACAAATGGTCTCTTTAGTCAAAGCTTCATGAAGCTTCAACAAGCTTCATGATAAAAAGAAACCATTTTCTTTTCTTTTATCTATTTAAATAAATAAAGAATGGATAAATAAATAGATGAATAACACAAAACCCTAACCATTATCATAACCATGGTTTAATTCTTTGCACAAACCCAAGTAAGTATGTATCATCAAACATGATACAATCAAGTGCACACAAAAACATATCATATATACAATGTGCACTTCAAGTGAGCAAATCCTTTAAAAATGAACCAATACTAGTTAATGCAAATTAATATATCAAATATACAATTATACATTAAATCATTAAATCAACACTTGATTCAATGATCCGGTCATGTCGCACATAACCGACTAGTATACAATGTATCGATTTATCGAATCAATGATTCGATAACTAGGTTATATCGCATACAACCAATCGAAACATTCATCGCGAGAATGAAATACGGTATCACATACACGCATTATTCTCGGTCCCGCACATATCTCATATGCGCTCCTATTTCGTTTCGCTTGAGCCAGGAAACCTCTGTGTAGGACTCTAAAGACTCGTCAATACGCCGGTAGCAGATGATGATCATATCAAGCACCCACAAGCCGCAAGCGGTCTGCTAAACGTAACGGCCATCTGGGTATTGATCGATCAGAAGATCGACGAGCAAGCCCGTTCACACTCCTGTGAATCCAACCAGTAACACTTACCGTACAGTCCGGTCTGTTCGTCTGATATGTTGCATATCAAGTCTAGGGGTGGTAAACGTCAGACCCCAATAACCGATAAGTCATGCCGATGTGAGGCTCATAACGGGTCGAGAAACTACTGGTAACACTTACCAGCAAATATCTGATCAGCCCTGGCCAGGGACTTCCCTGTTACGGCCAATCGAGCACAGCGCAACATCAACCCCCAATACCGGGAGAGACGAAACCCCTCCTATCGCTCATTGCCTCCATGTGACTCGGGACTGTGCCCAAAGACCACCGTTTTGCACGCCCTTATGGACGTGGTAAGGTGGAGATCAAAGCACAGTGGGAATCACACAAGACTCTATGACGATCTCGGGTTTACAGACTAACCTGTACAAGTGTCACCTGAGAACTGCCATCTGACGTGAGGTATAATACCATCTGGGAGTTCTCGGCGAGTCCGTCCAGTGTACCCAGTCTCCACTGAGCACCCGTACACCATCTCTGATGTCAAACACCAATGGATATGGGATCATCCATCGCCCATCTCATGGGTCGAGAAGCGTATACACTAGTCTACACTGGTATATCAATGCCCCGTCTCGATACACCCACGACTAGGGACCTTGAAGGATGTACTTATGGACTACCATGTCCCCACTAGTATGATCTGCATCATAGTCCAAGTAGTCAAGTACACATCCTAAGGGCTTTATCAACATGTAACCATAAGACAGTTTAAAGAGACAAGTATACATGTTAAGATAAAGAGTAACCAGATAGCATACTATCATATCGAGCAAGAAAGTCATCTCTATATATGTCCAAGCATCCAATATAATATACATCATCTGTACAATACTGGCCTCTAAGGCATACATACAACTAACAATCTCCCACTTGCACTAGGGCCAGCTGCTGTAGTATCGCATACCGAGCATCCCGAAGAGTCTCTCAAACTATATCTGGGGAATGGCCTTCGTGAGTGGATCCGCCGTGTTGTTTTTCGTGTCAACCCTCCTGACCTCGATCTCCCGGCGATCAACTATCTCCCGGATCAGGTGATACCGCCTCAGAATATGTCTGGATCGCTGATGGGACCTGGGTTCCTTGGCCAAAGCCACCGCTCCATTGTTATCGCAATACAAAGGTATTGGATGCTCAATGGATGGAACCACTCCAAGTTCAGTAATGAACTTCTTGATCCAGACAGCCTCTTTGGCAGCATCGTTGGCAGCGATGTATTCAGCCTCCATCGTCGAGTCTGCCACGGTTTCCTGCTTAGAACTCTTCCAGCTAACCGCCCCTCCGTAAAGGGTAAAGACAAAGCCCGACTGCGACTTAGAGTCGTCCTTATCACTCTGGAAGCTCGAATCGGTAAAGGACTCCACTTGGAGTTCTCCGTTACCATACACCAAGAGCATCTCTTTAGTCCTTCGCAAGTACTTGAGAATGCTCTTCACAGCTGTCCAGTGACTCTCTCCAGGATCAGCTTGATACATGCTCACTATACTTAGTGAGTATGCAACATCGGGTCTGGTACATAACATCGCATACATGATAGAGCCTACAGCTGAAGCATAGGGTATCCCTTGCATGCGAGCTCTCTCCAAATCAGTCTTGGGAGACATCTCTTTGGAGAGAGTGACTCCAGAGATCGTGGGCAAGTTCCCACGCTTGGATTCTTCCATACTAAACCTCTTTAGTATGGTATCAATGTACCTGGATTGGGACAATCCCAATATCCGTTTGGATCTATCTCTATAGATCCTAATTCCCAATATGCAGGAGGCATCACCAAGATCTTTCATTGAGAATCTTTGTGATAAGAAGAGCTTGACCGATTGCAGCATAGGAATATCATTTCCTATCAAGAGTATGTCGTCCACGTACAATACGAGGAAGACAACCTTACTCTCTACCACCTTCTTGTAAATACAAGGTTCATCTGGGTTTTTGACGAAATCAAACTCTTTGATAACGACGTCAAAGTAGATGTTCCAACTCCGCGATGCTTGCTTTAATCCATAAATGGATTTAAGCAGCTTGCACACCTTCCCGCTGCTCCCACTGGCTACGAAGCCCTCTGGCTGAGTCATGTACACGCACTCTTCTAAATCACCATTTAGAAAGGCGGTCTTAACATCCATTTGCCAGATTTCGTAATCATGATATGCAACGATGGCAAGCATGATCCGGATGGATTTAAGCATAGCCACTAGAGAAAAGGTTTCGTCATAGTCCGCACCTGGTCTTTGGTGAAAACCTTTTGCAACAAGTCTAGCTTTGAAAGTCTCCACTTTCCCATCTACACCAAGTTTCTTCTTGAAGATCCACTTGCTCCCAATGGGTTTTACCCCTTCAGGAGCAGCTTCCAAAGTCCATACTTTTTTGGTGTACATGGATTCCATCTCGGACCGCATAGCATCCAGCCATTTCACTAAGTCCCTACTCGTGATGGCCTGCTCGAAGCTAGTTGGGTCATCATCCTCCATGATGCAATCCTCGCTCCCTCCATCCATGAGAAAACCGTAGTATCTCTCAGGTTGGCGAGGAACCCTACTAGATCGGCGGAGTGGCTAGGGTTCATCGGGAACTACGGAATCCTATGGTTCCACCAGATCTTCTGTTGTAGCTTCTGCAGCTGGAACCTCTTCCAGTTCTACCTCATGACCACTAATCTCTTTTTCAAGAAATTCCTTTTCTAAAAAGGTGGCATGCCGAGAAACAAACACTCTTTGTTCCTCAGGGTGGTAGAAGATATACCCTTGAGAATTCTTGGGATATCCTACAAATTTGCATAGAACAGACCGTGCCTCGAGTTTGTCCGGATTTTGTCGTTTGACATAGGCTGGACAACCCCATATCTTAACATAGTTAAGACTTGGTCTCTTTCCTTTCCATATCTCATATGGAGTGGTAGGCACAGATTTGGTTGGGACCATATTCAATAGATGTATGGCTGTCTCAAGCGCATACCCCCAGAAGGAAATAGGTAACTCAGCTGTGCTCATCATAGAGCGCACCATATCTAATAGGGTGCGGTTCCTCCGTTCTGATACACCATTGTGCTGTGGTGTATATGGAGGAGTCAGCTGAGAGAGAATCCCATTCTCTTTTAGGAAGTCCAGGAATTCATTGCTCAAGTATTCACCTCCTCGATCAGATCGAAGGATTTTAATACTTTTTCCGGTTTGGTTCTCGACTTCTTGTTTATATTCTCTAAATTTCTCAAAAGCTTCAGACTTGTGTCTTATTAAGTACACATGTCCGTATCTTGAGAGATCGTCAGTGAATGTAATGAAGTACGAAGAACCATCCCTGGCATGTGTAGACATTGGACCGCATACATCACTATGTACTAGTCCCAAGAGTTCCGTAACTCTTTCCTCGTGTCCCGTAAACGGAGTTTTGGTCATCTTGCCTTTGAGACATGACTGGCAAGTGTCATAAGATGAAAATTCGAATGGTTTCAAATATCCATCCTTATGCAACTTAGCCAGTCGTGTTGCATTGATGTGACCCAGTCTACAATGCCACAAGAAGGATTCGTTCAGTTCTGAACTCTTCCTCTTGTGTGTGTTTGTTATACTCAGAACTGTTGATTGATTTAGAACATAAATGCCATTGCACAACGTGCCTGATCCAACCAACTTTTGGTTATGGAAAATGTTCATAACATTATCCTGTAATACAAAATTATATCCCTCTTTACTCAATAAAGAAACTGATATAATGTTGCATATCAGGTTCGGCATGTAATAGCATTCGTTCAGAACCAATGTATTACCTGTTGGTAACACAAGGTGATATTCCCCGACAGTCTTAGCTGCAACAATTGCACCATTTCCAACTCTAATGTCTTTATCACCTTCTCCAAGTTCTCTACCTTTCCTAAGCCCATGTAACTGATTACATATATGGGATCCTGACCCGGTATCCAATACCCAGGATGTAGAGCAAATGGAGAAACAGTTCTCAGTAACGAACACACCCGAAGAAAATGCATCAATATGTACTTTCTTCAATCGGGTGGCATGGGAATCCTGGTATTCCCCTATATCCTGTTCAGTCCTATAACTCTTATAGGAAAGAACGGAACCAACGTTCCCCAGCACAGTATAACATGCGGGTTCGGTCAATACATCCATATTATTATCTTGATTAAGGTATGAAATGGTCGCTACCTGGAGAGAGAGAGAAGAAAACACTTTAGCGTATGCTCGTGCAAGATCAGATTGATTATTATCTTATCTAATCAGGATGGCTCCCACTGGTTTTTATCAAATCTTCCTTCAAACCCTAAAAGGAAAGACTAGCCGGGATTAATTACACCCTACAACTTCGTCGATCTTTCAACCAGGCCAGTGTCGGTACTTTGAAGGAGGTTCCCCGTGCTTTCGCACGGACCTAATTAATGTAAACCTCGTTTTCCCAGAGGCGTAACCTCATTAACACCTTTCTAGACACCTACTTGATCGGCAAATTGTAGTGTGTAAAACTCTCCCAGGAGTAACTCTTACTCGCAGTGGGTATCGGGATCCAACTATCTCATAGAAGGTATGCAATCTCATTGCAAATTTCAACACTTGAAATTCCCGATAATGCTTTTGCCCCTAGCATGCTATGACCTTGACGAAAGCCAACAAACCACAGCCCGCTAGTCAAGTTCAACCCGTACATTTCTTGACTGAATTAAACCCACCCGCACGACCCTTGACGAAAGCCAACAAAGCCGTACGACTACCCTAATCCAGTCGCATCATATGCAGCAGATAAACAGCACATAGCTACCGCACACTACACCTTGACGAAAGCCAACAAATGTAGCACGAATACTATATGTAACTTATCTGAAATGACGGAGGGCTACGACAGGTTTTTCTGAAAACCTATTGCGTAATGAACTTGATATCGTTGTAGAATCAAATAAAGTTTTGAAATGGAGTGATTTTGAGGCTTTTCTAGTTTTGCTAAAAGGGTCACTCCCGGTGAAAGGATCGTCGGCCCTTTCCTCGTCGAATGAGGTGCGGGATATATCATATATATCACTGTGCAAAGCAGAAACTATAGAAGCAATCAAAAGTCAAACCGAGTGTGTAGCATCTGCCAGTTATTGCTAAAGGAGTCACTCCCGGTGAAGGGATCTCGGTCCTTTCCTCATCGAATAAGGTGCAGGGTATATCATATATACCGCTATGCAAAGCAAGAACTGTGGCTACCTGTTTTTGTTAAAAATTTGATTCTACAACATCTTAGGTTTCTTTTCTTTCATTAATCACATTAATGAAGTCCCATCATTTAAATACCTAAACATCACAGATAAATACGACGTACACTTATGCCATCCGCATTCGCCTCGATGTCCCCTCGTGCACCGTTAGGTTAGGTAACTAACGACAGAGCAGGGCAGGGCTAGTGCGGGTGCAAAACATAAGTAACGTCTATATAATATATCATATATACTGTATACTGTATCTATCACAGAACATCACATGATCACATCACAGATATCGCAGCAGAAGAAACATATGAAACATTGGATATACTAGAACGTCCGTGTTTTCAATACGAGCCAGTATAAAACACGGATTCCACAGTCGTGATGAATAGCCAATCCCACACCCCTAGACCCCTACGAGAGCGGCAAGCAACCCTACCAATTCTAGGGTTAGGAGACCCGGACTTGACTCCTCGAGATGGTCTCCCACTGGACCCTAGAACCCGGTTACTTGTGCTCCCCTCCTTGGGTCTATCCTAGTGCAGAAAAGTAAATAATATACAAAGGGTGACAACTTCCGCAACCTGGAAGTACCCCAATAAAAGAATATTACATACAAGTTTTTACATGAATGAAAATGAAAAACACTCATCTCACATAAAAAACCCCGGCTATTCAAACACGACAATCCAATATAACATATCCAGCAACACATAACATCACATGTCATCAACGTAAGTAAATATGCGCATCCCAATTGTCGTTGACATATAGCAACGAAACCGGCGATATCACATATTACACTTACGGTCACAGAAAAGAAAGTGTAAAACTACAACAGTTGGAATCCGCAATCTCTTTAGACATCACATGCCTAATCAAATGAAATACTTAGACATCACATGCCTAACAGTTATAAACCCCGCATTTTAGTCTCATTATCGAAAACTCTTTTCAATATCAAATGAAACTAAACCGCTAGATTTATAACATTCATTCAGTTATCTCATAACTGTTTGTGAATTCCAATTATTGTATCCCATTCCGGATAAATAGAATATATTAAACTTTCCGATCGAACATTCGAACACCCAAGTTTTCCCGAAACCGTTCAACACATGAAATTAGTTCAAAGACGTTCACTTCATGCCTCAGTACCAACGGTCCAGCCGTAGAAGGGTCAAGCCAGCGCCTCACATGTGGCACGCCGTACTGCCCCAAACCCGAAGGTTCAAAAGGCAATTCAAGACGGTCACATAATCGAGTTAAGGTTTGTTGTCTTCTAGAGGGACCATCGCGTTACTTGCACTACTCAGAATGTCATTAAACTACGGAAAATTCCAACAATTGGAAATTTTCGGGCAGGGGAAAGATTGGGTATTTACATCCGGTCGAACTTTTTAACATATTCTAAAATTATCCGGAAAAACATATAGACAAAGTTTGATAATCCGATCGAATCGTCGATTCCCAATACAACACCAGAACACTCAACTCTTGAGTCAAATTAAAAATTCCCAGAAAATTCAGCATAATAAAATAGTAATTACTGTGCAAAACGGGAGTGATGATGTCATCAAATTGCCGCGGAACCTCCGCAGAAGCCAGGCTTCTGCCGCGGTTCCGCCGCACTATTTACTGTTCATGGGATAAATTTTGCATCGTAATTCTTAGATTTCCCTGCTGAATTTTTTAAGCATTTTTAATATAGAAAAATCCCAGATTTTAGAAAAAGTCCAGAGAGCACTTGGGTTTTAGGGTTTCGGGTTCGTTCGGGTTTCAAACGTCGTCTAGACTTTGCCTAAGGCTCTAGCTAGGCTCTGATACCACTGTAGGGTTCCTAGGCATGATAATGAAGTCTCACAAGGTATCAACCAGGCCAATTTCAAATTTTACTGGTGCCGAGAAACCCTAATACGGATCGTTGACTAGAAGTTTAGGCGATATACGAATCTAGTTAACAACTTAACTAAAGATAAGAAGCTACAACCTTTGTAGATCCGGATATCCACTTCCTTGGCTCCACGTAGGCGTCCTCTCGCTGTCCATCTCGAATCCCGGACTCAATCGTCGGCTTGATCGGAGAAATGGGCGGACTAGATCGTCGGCTTCGTGCCGAAGATGATCTACGTCGAGGCATCACAAGTTCAAGCTCCGACTTCACAAATTTGTGAAACTTGTGAAGGAAACACCCAAAACAACTTGGCAAGAGGTAGAGGGTGAAGAAATAGGAGGTGGGTTCACTTTAGAATTGGATTTCTCACTTTAGAACTCAAGTTGCCATTGATGGCATCAAGCTTTCTTTCTTGATGAAGATGATGAAGAAGAAGAAAGAATATCATAAGTGTTGATTTAAAATGAAAATAAATCAATACTTATCATAAGCTAACTAAGGTTAAGTGTAGAGAATAGACCATGGTAAATGGGAATGGTTAGGGTTAAGCATGAAGACAAATGGTCTCTTTAGTCAAAGCTTCATGAAGCTTCAACAAGCTTCATGATAAAAAGAAACCATTTTCTTTTCTTTTATCTATTTAAATAAATAAAGAATGGATAAATAAATAGATGAATAACACAAAACCCTAACCATTATCATAACCATGTTTAATTCTTTGCACAAACCCAAGTAAGTATGTATCATCAAACATGATACAATCAAGTGCACACAAAAACATATCATATATACAATGTGCACTTCAAGTGAGCAAATCCTTTAAAAATGAACCAATACTAGTTAATGCAAATTAATATATCAAATATACAATTATACATTAAATCATTAAATCAACACTTGATTCAATGATCCGGTCATGTTGCACATAACCGACTAGTATACAATGTATCGATTTATCGAATCAATGATTCGATAACTAGGTTATATCGCATACAACCAATCGAAACATTCATCGCGAGAATGAAATACGGTATCACATACACGCATTATTCTCGGTCCCGCACATATCTCATATGCGCTCCTATTTCGTTTCGCTTGAGCCAGGAAACCTCTGTGTAGGACTCTAAAGACTCGTCAATACGCCGGTAGCAGATGATGATCATATCAAGCACCCACAAGCCGCAAGCGGTCTTCTAAACGTAACGGCCATCCGGATATTGATCGATCAGAAGATCGACGAGCAAGCCCGTCCACACTCCTGTGAATCCAACCAGTAACACTTACCATACAGTCCGGTCTGGTCGTCTGATATGTCGCATATCAAGTCTAGGGGTGGTAAACGTCAGACCCCAATAACCGATAAGTCGTACCGATGTGAGGCTCATAACGGGTCGAGAAACTACTGGTAACACTTACCAGCAAATCTCTGATCAGCCCTGGCCAGGGACTTCCCTGTTACGGCCAATCGAGCACAGCGCAACATCAACCCCCAATACCGGGAGAGACGAAACCCCTCCTATCGCTCATTGCCTCCATGTGACTCGGGACTTTGCCCAAAGACCACCATTTTGCACGCCCTCATGAACGTGGTAAGGTGGAGATCAAAGCACAGTGGGAATCACACAAGACTCTATGACGATCTCGGGTCTACAGACTAACCTGCACAAGTGTCACCTGAGAACTGCCATCTGACGTGAGGTATAATACCATCTGGGAGTTCTCGGCGAGTCCGTCCAGTGTACCCAGTCTCCACTAAGCACCCGTACACCATCTCTGATGTCAAACACCAATGGATATGGGATCATCCATCGCCCATCTCATGGGTCGAGAAGCGTATACGCTAGTCTACACTGGTATATCGATGCCCCGTCTCGATACACCCACGACTAGGGACCTTGAAGGATGTACTTATGGACTACCATGTCCCCACTAGTATGATCTGCATCATAATCCAAGTAGTCAAGTACACATCCTAAGGGCTTTATCAACATGTAACCATAAGACAGTTTAAAGAGACAAGTATACATGTTAAGATAAAGAGTAACCAGATAGCATACTATCATATCGAGCAAGAAAGTCATCTCTATATATGTCCAAGCATCCAATATAATATACATCATCTGTACAATACTGGCCTCTAGGGCATACATACAACTAACAGATTACAACCTGTTGGGTTCGAGAACACTCTTGAGATTGGTTGACATTCATCCTTGAATTTACGTTAAATTAGTTTACCCATGTAGAGACCTTTTAGGATACTTACATGCACTTCATGTTCACTATACCTACACTACACGGCCATGCTATATTATGCTCACGTTACTTTGCCATGATAATTATATAGAACTGCATGTTAAATAGAATTGCCGTGCTTACATTAAAGGACATGTTTAAACACCATATCTCATAGTCCATTGCTTCATGATATCCATTTTTCTTTGTCATTATACTTTTATACTTCACACCCTTTTTCTTGGGGACTTACCGAGCGAAAGTTCGCTGACGGGCATTCCACCCACCTTTGTTTCTTAGAATGTTCGTCAGATACTGTGGAGACTGAGGTGGACACCATAGAGGAGGACCATGATCAGATCGCGACTCAAGCCTAGACTAGTTATCCTTTTATTTTTATTTATGTATGCCACCTGTTTTGGCATTCATTTTCTTGTATTTTCTTTCAGTTGAACTCATGTATTGTAAATGTATCAAGTTGAATGTAAATAAAGTTGTTGAAGTTTAAATCTCATGTTAATTTCTTGTCATTTTATATTGCTCAATTACGCTTAGCGTATTTATTCCGGGAAATGACCTTTTCGAAATAAATATGTCACGGGCCTCGTCACGTACCTGCTTCCGTCTCTTGGGAAGAGGGACGTGACATTTCTGCTTGGCTTTCTCCTTATGCTTCGGAAAATCCTTTTTCCAATGCCTACTTTCTTTATAAATAAAGCACTTTTCATTCTCCAATTTCTCAATTTTTCCTTGGAGTTTCCATCTGAACGGTATCTAACGGACAATGCGTTACCCTGACTACTCTTGTCACCTACCACTTTCTCTTTCAACACCTCACTGTGCAGACCTACTTTAACACCTCTAAGGAAAGATTATTCAAGCTATACACCATCGACTTGACGAATTGCCCTTACTCTGAAGTCAACGAACAAAGTAGAATTATCGCCTGATTCTCATCCTCTATCTTCACCTCTACGTTTCGCAAGTCCATTATGATCTGTTTGAGTTCGTCCAGGTGATTTTTGATGGATGTCCCCTCTTTTATCTTTAATGTGTACATCGTTGCTCGAGATAGAAGTGATTTTTAAGAGATTTCTTCATGTATATGGACTCCAACCTACTCTATAACCCCGGTGCCGTATTTTTTTGCTCAACCTCGCAAAGAACTTCGTCAGCCAAGTGAAATTGTATTACACTGAAGGCTTTGTCCTCCGTTTCTTATTTCTTAATCTCCGTTGCCGTCTTCGGAATACTGCCTTTTGTAAAGAAACTCTTATGAATGTTCGATATAATGCCCTCAAGGTAATTATTGTATTTGCAGGCACGTGCTTATGATAATCGAGGGAGGACCTATACAGGTAGAACAATCTTACTCGAGATGATGGTATGCTATCTGGTTTTTCTTTATCATTGATGTTCACACATTTTATTTGTTATTACGTATCGCTAATACATAATGATGAATCCTATAGGATTCTTGCTTGACTACCGGCATTCTGATGGTGATTATATACATGAGAGCTGGGTAGTCCATAAGCACATTCTTAAATGTCCCTAGTCGTGTGAGTATCGAGACTGGGCATCGATATTCCAGAGTAGATTAGTGTATACATTTTGTCACGCCCCGCTTCCCAGTAGACGGAAACGGTGAAGTGGAAAGCCCGAGGCATATTTATCTAGAGAAGGTCATTCCCTAAATAAGTATACTAAGCATATTGAAACAATAATACACAATACAAGAATAAATGGAGACTGTAAAAATTTTCAACAAACTTTTTTATTTACATTCAACTTCAAATATTTACAAGTACATGAGTTTCAACTGAAAAGTAAATACAATAAAGGAAAATGCCTAAACATGTGGCATACATAAGCTGAATAAAAAGTGAAGCTAGGCTAATCCTGAGCAGCGATCCAGTTATACTCTTTCTCTGTGCCCTCCACTTCCTCCGTCTCGACCGTATCTGACGAACATTCCAAGAAATAAGGATGGGTGGAATGCCCGTCAGTGAACTAGCACTCGGTAAGTCCCAGGATAAAGTAAGAGTAAAAGAATGACAAGTATAGAATATATATACATATGACGAGTAACAGTATATGTTCATGGGTAAATATGTACTATAGGTCTCTATATGGTCATTATGTTAACGTTAAGTTCCAAGTGTGAATGCCAACACAGCCGTAGAAGTATTCACGAGCTCAAGAATGGGGCCACAGAAGTAAGGAAACACGGGCCCATTTCATGTGTTAGCATCGGGGATCTAGGATATGGATGAGTCAACCCGACTGATATTCGAGTAAAATAAAAAAGAGGTTAATACGGGACTCCTGAAGCTCCATTGGATTCACACAAGAAACTATCCCAAGCAACCCGAGTATAACTAGTTTATAACAATATAGTATACTTAATTAAATTGATTGATTGGTTTTAACATGTCTTCATCGAAACCATAGATTGAAAATGTGTAGAATGAAGTCGAGTGAGTCGAGTAAAATGCGAGTCATGTCAATTGCAATCTTGGTTCGAGTCAAGTTAGTTCGAGGAGACTGGATTCGAGTTCATGTTCAAGTTTAGATTCAAGTTAGGTTAGAATTCGAGTTTTTATTCAAGTTCGAGTTCAAGTTTATATTCGAGTTTGTATTCGAGTTCGGGTCTTTTTCATATGAATTGATTTTAAACTGTTAAAAATCTTATGTTCGGGAGAAATCGGAAACTGCTGCACATGGATGGCAAGATTTATGTTTTTTTCCATGACAATTGCTATTGATAACTCCGTTAAGTTGTCTAACCTGAATAGGCAAGCACTCACTTTCTCTGGCTCCCCGAGGCTCAAGAGAAATGATACCATTTAAACTTATATTAATCTAGAGTCCTTACTATTGTTTGTTTACATTGTTTTATTCCTCAAGGGGTTTTATGAGAAATATATTAATATTTTTTAGAAAAAACCTCGAGGGTGATTTATAATATTTAGGATTTTCATAAACATGTATTTTAATTGTTGTGGTGTTTTGGTGATAAAACCCAGCTTTTAAAAGTTTATGGTATTTTTATGAAAACTAGCTTTTTCTTGGAAACCTGTTGGTATTTTATTAAAAATTCTAATCTTTCATTAAAAATATAGTTTCAAAATTTGTTTTTATTGAAAATATGAATTCATAATTTTATATAATTTCTAAAGTTTAGTTTTTATTTAGAAAAGTCGAATTTCTTAAAAACCATATTTTTATTTTCTTTCGAGGCCGAATACTTCGTGAGGAGTTCTGCATCTCGCTCTACTATCCCAAAGATGTATGATAATCTACACCATCCATTAGTGGGTCCCCTAACGAGGGTTGCAGAGACGCATTTGTCAAGAATTTAAAATATCGATTTAAAAGAAACCCGTTTTGAAAAAATATGGTATTTTAATGTAAAACCTATTCTTTACATAAACCTTATGTTTAGAACCTTGTGCTATGAAACCATAGTGTGTGTGTGGGTAGGTAATTACCCCGTGAATGATCTAAAGGTTTATACTCTAGTTATTGAAATTACGGTTATATTAAAGTTCATGGTATTTTTATGAAAGATTCGTTTATATGATTATTGAACATGAAATTTTATTAAACTAAAAACTAAATGATTGTAAATAAAGTTACGAGTTGTGTGAGGATATTAGTTTGACCTATTTTGCTTATAAAGTGGAGCATAAATGTTTTAAAAAAAACATATATCGGAGTTAACTCCACTTTTGTCGATATATCTTAAAAATTATATAGAAGTAAAGAGAGAGAGAGAGAGAGATGGACTTACGGGTTTTGTAGTGCTAGGAAGAGGTTAAGGAAGAGAGGGAAGTCTTGGTCTTGTTGGAGATGCTCCGGTCGTCGGAATTTGATCGCTACTCTCTTTGGCTTACTTAACTCCACTTGAATAGCCTCAACCCTTCTTGAACTTAGAGAATTTTTGAGGAATTTTCAGAATAGTGGAGAGCTACGGCATGGGGTGATATTTATAGGGTAAAAATGAAAGAGGTTGTGAAATAAAAATGAATTAAAATGGATTTAATGGTGTTAATTAGGAATTTGAAGAGTCTCTGTTTGATTGCAGGAAAATCAAACAGTGCAGGGGAGTTGAGGGAAGCTGAAGGAATGAGTGTGCAAAACACGGAGCGATTTGGAGCAAGGTGGACCATCGGTGGCGGCCAGGATCATGAAATGGGTGGTCGGATCTCGTCGATTTGTCTCGAGATTCGTGCCACGTGTCTAGGTGTGTGTTTACTTCTCTTTGCGCCTGTTTGATTTTTCTGTAACTTTTTGTTTCTCCGTGAATTACACATGCAACTCTTGGGCTTCTGAAAAATTAAAAGAATTTTTTTCAATAATAATTAGGACTGATGGGAATCGAACGCACAGGCTATGTCACAGCAGTGTAGAGATTTTAACAGTGAGCTAGAAGTTTTTTCTTGCTTTTATTGAAAAAAATAACTTATAACTCCTACACAGGCTGAAATGCCCTTTTCTATACATTTAAACAAATAATTCTGTACAGGGATTTCAGAATCGTTACATTTTACCCTTCTTATAAAAATTTCGTCCTCCAAATTTACATTTACATAGAGACTAATTTTTCAAAAAGGTAAAGGTATCGTGCACGCATATCTTCTTCTCTATTCCAAGTTGATTCTTCTGGGGAATCCTTTCTCCACACCACACGGACCAAGTTCACCTCCTTGTTCCGTAATGTCTTCACCTTTCGTTCCAGAATCTCAACTGGTTACTGCTCGCAGGTTAGGTCAGTCTGTACCGTGAGCTCCGAGTGATCAAGTATAAGGCTGGAGTAACTCACATATCGTCATAGCTGGGATATATGGAACACGTTGTGTACTCCTTCCAATGAGGGTGGTAGTGCTAAATGGTATGCCACTTCTCCAATGCGTTCGAGTATGTCGAACGGTTCTATGTATCTTGGACTTAATTTACCCCTCTTGCCAAAACGGATCACTCATTTGTTTGGAGAGATATTCAGGAATACATGCTCTCCGGGTTGAAACTCCAGATGTCGACGTTTTGCATCTGCCCAATGCTTCTGTCGGTCCTGGGCTATGCATATCTTTTCCCTAATCGTTCGAACCACATCTACAGTTCCTACAATCATCTCTGGTCCAAATATTTCATGATCTCCAACGTCATCCCAACTCAGCGGAGAACGACACTTCCGTCCATAGAGTGCTGCGAATGGTGTCATCCCAACACTGTCCTGATAGCTGTTATTGTATGAAAACTACACAAGGTGTAGGTGATCTTCCTACGAACCTCCGAAATCTAACATACAAGCTCTTACCATGTCTTCCAGAATCTGAATTGTTCGCTCGGGCTATCCATCCGTTTGTGGATGATACGCCGTGCTGAAATTCAGACTCGTTTCCAGGCTAGCTTGCAGACTCTGTCAAAACTGTGATCAGAATCTTGTATCACGATCGGAGACGATGCAGACAGGTATCCCATGTAATTTCACGATCCCCTGCATGAGTTTATGGGTGTCAAGACAAGTATGGTACATCTTGAAGGTATAAATCTTTAGATTTTTACACACCTCCATGTACTTCTTTGCCAACATCTCAGTTGACTGGCCAACTCTGAATGGAATAAAGTGAGTCGACATGGTGAATGGATCCAAAATAACCCAAATTGCTTCGTTACCCTTCGTGCTGCGAGAGAGAGCAGTCACGAATTCCATAGTAATGTGCTGCCATTTCCATTCTGGGGTTGGTAACGGCTGAAGTAGACCAGCAGTTCTGTGATATTCAGCCTTCACTTGCTGACACACCAAACACTTGGCTACACTCCTTGCTATTTCGCGCTTTATTCCATGCCACCAGTAGTGTTGCCGTAGATCCTTATACATCTTCGTGCTACCGGGGTGTACAGAATAAGGAGAGCTCGGGGTGTACAGAATAAGGAGAGCTTCTTTCATCAACTCTTTTCGAACAGTTCCGACTGGCACGCATAAACGGCTTCCATATCGCAAGGATTCATCTTCGTGGATGATGAAATCAGTTTGAAGTCCACTTTCTACTTGTTCTTAGATCTTTTGTAGCTTGGCATCATTTGCTTTAGCTGCTTAAGAGTGGAATGGACTTATAAGTTCATCAAAGATGAAATGTTACCTGGCACAACTACTTCAATCTCCAAGCCATGCAGTTCTTGTTGTAATCTCCACTGAGCGGTGAGGTTCATTGCTAATAGTTGGCGACTAAGTGTATCAGGAACTACGTTCACTTTCCCAGGATGATACTGTAGGTTGATGTCAAAGTCCGCAATGAGTTCTAGCCATATTCCCTGCCGTATGTTGAGTTCCTTCTGAGTAAATACATACTTCAGACTCTTGTGGTCAGTGTATATATCTACTCGTTCTCCAAAAAGATAGTGGCGCCAAATCTTAAGTGCGAAGGCTACTGCTTCCAGTACCAGATCATGTGTTGGATAGTTGCGTTTATGAACTTTTAATTACCTTGATGCAAAAGCCACAACTTTTCCATGCCGGTTTAAAACACATTCTAATCCTTTACCGGACGTATCACAATGTACATCGAATGTGCCAGATTAATCCGGTATTAAGAGAATAGGAGCATAGGTTAAGCTCGACTTGAGTTCTACAAAAGCATTCTCACATACTTATGACCACACGAACGCTTCATCTTTACGTGTGAGCTTGGTCAGGAGTGCTGCAATCTTTGAGAATCCTTCAATGAATTATCGGTAGTATCCGGCTAAGCCCAAGAAACTTCTTATATCTTTCACCTTCTTTGGTGTCGGCTGATTGATCATCTTCGTGTGTATGAAAAGTTTTAATCACAACCAAAGAAATTTATACCGCAATCAATTAACAGTGTCGATGTAGCGCGTTAATGAATACGGATTGTCCACTGAGATGTGTGTTTTAATCGATCTTGTTTTAGATGAGTCGAAATGAAAATATAAAAGAAAATGCAAGAAAGTTGATTCAAGATTTGTGAGATTTGATTTTAAGAAAACATAAATAATATAGATCTAGAATCAAGAATCAAGAAATGTCCCAATCACTTTGATTTATCAAGATAATGAAGAATAGCTTGTAGGATCCGATTGATTTAATACCTAATTATGAATCTAATAATTCATAATCTTATCTATTGAATATTTGTAGCTAGATTGATGATGATGATTGAATATTAGGGATCAATTGAAGAAACTAGGGTTTCTCCTTCACTATCCCTTGTCTTTTCAATCATAACCATTTGGATCTAGCCTCTAGCAAAGAAAATCACCGATAGTTTGATCCCTAATTTGTAACGAAATAATCAAGAAGTAATCTCTCTCCAAATTAGGTCATCAACGATTCCTTTTGCTAAGGTTCACAAATATCATAAGACTTAAGACTGGTATTAAGATTTGATCATCATTAGATTTATCAATTCTCTCGAATCCTCCACAAGTGGAGATTTACTCAAGCATCATGAAAATAAATGAATCAAAGATCAAGAAGTTTCATAACGCAAGAATGTAAAGAAAGCAAGAAGTACAATTATCACCTTTATTAAATCGACGACTAATTACACATTCCCTCAATTTGAGGTTACAAGATGTTGCTCTTGATCGCTCCTTTTGAAGAGGTAACTAGATCCGCCGAAGTTCGCTCCGCTCGATCTCCTTGAGACTTGGATCGTCGTGGATCTCGCGCTCAGATGAAGATTGGCTTCGCGGATAAAGGATCGATGGCTGCTTGCTTGATTTGCTTCTCAAAATGATCTTGATTTGGTTTTGGAAATTGGATTTGGGCTAGGGTTTTGGATCAAGTTGTGTCACTCAACTTGTGCAAATTTGGTTCAATGTTCAACCCTAATTGTGTGTAACCCCCTAAAACCCTAGATGTAGGTCCCCTTTTATAACCACTCATTTGAATCTTCTCTCCAAAGCTAGGTTGTTAGAGAGAGCCTTCTAGAATGAGTTTGTTAGAAAGAATATTCTAGAATGAGCTTGTTACAAGGAATATTCTTGAGTGAGTTTGTTATGCAGAGCCTTCTGGAAGAAGCAACGTGTTTTCAGAGAGTCTTCTAGAAGCAAGGTCGTTACGATGAAGGCTTCTGATGAACTTTGGGCCGATGACGTGTCAAGTAAGCTGCGGATCGGCGGCGGATCGGCCAACTCGGCCGCGGATCCGCGGCCAAGTAGAGGGATCGCTGCATGAATCTTCTGTGGTCTTCTTCTGACAATTTTGGTGTCTTCTTCTGATACCTGGAATATTTTTATTCTTTCTTGTTTACTGCCAAATTCTCATTCTTTGACCTGATGTATTTTTATCGGCACTTTTAACAGTTCCGGCTCTATGACCTGAAGAATTTCTGCACAAAATCTTGAGACAAGTGTTGAGATATACAAAATCATGTGCGTAATAATAAACACACAATTTCCCTCATAATGTAGGTTATAATGTATAACACATGTTATTTGATATTTTGCATACGAATTGCTAATATGTGCTATATTTATACCAAACATTTTTAGATGATTAGAAAGAGTAGGGAAATTGATGTGTTAAGAATGCAATATTTTCGACTGATCAAATTCCCCCAAACTTAATTTTGGTCGTCTCGAGCAAACATCTTTTATTCAAGAGAAGGAGAAAATATAAGAAAAAGAAAAACTAACTGGCACACTTTCGTAGGCAACACGATTGCACTAAGCACGTGCAACAAGCCTTTAAACTTCTAGGTGTCCCTAGTAAGAGGAGTGTTGTCTCCTGAGGGTTTTCAGCAGATTGCACCCACAAAATCCCATAATAAAAGGAAGACTGTGAAAGTTACATATAAAGATAAGAATTGTAAAAGAAAGACTTTGAAAATTAGAGTTTCCAACTACACTAGCTTTTCAGTTGTCATGGGCCCTATCTTAATAGTCATGAAAAGATATTAGAAATCACATCATCTCTCAATAAAATATCGTCTTTATTCTTCATTCCTACCTTTCTTCCAAATATTGATCATATACCCCTATGTGTGTGTAAAAGACAACCCTACACTCGGAGAATTCAATTCAAGCTATCATACTCTTGTCCATCTATCTCAGTACTTTTTAATCGATATTTAGATGGAATTTTCTCACACATTTTTCATGCGACCGTTAATACTTCTTGAGGTGCTAACCGACCGATTACTCATGTGCTTGCTTATTAGGTGTTTTTAGTATTTTTCTCTTCTTGCAACACCTAAGGCTTAGCAGTGACTCCCAAACCAGTTGGTCTAAGGCACTAGGTGATGAATCACCCTTGCTATATTTTTTTATTGCTACCTTGGTGATTACAAAACCAATGTTCATTTTTCTTCACCATTTTATATTTTATTCTCCATTTATTGTTTCCTTCATATTTTGGCTTTTAGACAAGAGCATTTCAAGGTATTCTCTACTATCCCGAGTTTCAAGACGTGTGTAAGTGCGTATAGTACGGTATCAACATTCAAATATTTGGCTTCCAGAATAGAAACTATTTTTCAGACTTATTTTTATCCTCAGATTAGTGACTTCCTTCATCTTACTAACCCTTGGGACAACGGCTCATAACTACTTATTACTAGTTTCGTTTAAGAAAACTTCTAACTTTCTTGGTTTTCTTAAATTATTCTAATATTTTGGATGTAATTTTTCACTATCTAATCTTTTATTATCTTATTTGTGTACAATTTTTTTTTATTAAATGATTTGTGCTTATGCAAAATATGATGCAAAGTAATGCGCAAATAAGCACAAACCTCCCCCAAACTTGTTTATAACAGTGTCCTCACTGTTGTCATCTGTTAAATCTCAGAAACCTGTAGACTTGGGAGGAAAATTTATTAGCGGGGTCAAGAAATATGGATGTGAAAATCTCCCTCAAACTTAGTTTTGGCTCACAATTTTGAGGACAACTTTTATTTTCAAGAGCCAAATATAACCCCCTCCCCAAACTTGAGTTAAACAATGTTAATCTTTTAAAATCATAAGAGGGGGTAAAAATTACTGTTCAATGCCAAGTTTTGCAAAGACCAAAGGTCAACACCAACCATTCGAAGATTTTATCAGTGAAACGCACCGGTTGGTGGAAGAACATATTGTAGAGAGCCAGGAAGTGGGGAAGAGATAAGTGGTGGGATAGAATGTGTTTGCGTCTCGTTTTGGAGAGACGACACAGTGATAGTGATGGATAACTCGCATTCTTGTGCATGTCAAAAGATAGGGGTGGAGGTTCAATTTCTTGGTTTTGAAGATGATTCATCTCAAACCCATGTTTTCGAAAAATGCGAGTTCATCAGCAAAACTTTCATCGATATCCCGAAGAATAATGTCATTGGAAAGAACGGGATGATACACAGTCTCCATAAAAAGTTCATCATCGACGTTAGATGTTGACCCAAAAAACTCGAAAGAAGGGTCCGTATGTATATGATACATATCTGGGTCAAACAACAACGTATAAAGGAAGTCCGGATCTGTATCGTGAAGCTGATCAAATTCGCTGCTGTCGACATTCATTAATTCGACAGAACATACTCGGGCATGAGGATCGGAGGGTTGACTTCCCAACTTGTAAATGTTGAGTTCAATTGACCTATTCCCGAAAGATAGGTTCATGGATCCGTTTCGACAATTGATTACAGCGTTGGAAGTAGCCAAAAAGGCTCGACCGAGAATCACAGGAATTTGGTTCCATGGGTTTACTACAAGCTGTGTATCAAGAACAATAAAGTCCACAGGGAATACAAATTCCCCGATTTTTATCAACACATCCTCAAGTTCACCTCTAGATTTGGTGATTGATCGGTCGGCCATCTGGAGAGTTATGTTCGAGGGCTTTAACTCTCCGATACCTAATTGCTCATAAACCGAGTAAGGAAGCAAGTTAACACTAGCGCCTAAGTCGAGTAAGGCACGGTTAATGTGTTTATCCCCAATAGAAATAGAAATAATAGGACAGCTAGGGTCCTTACGTTTCCTTGGTAATTGGTGGGGAAAAGCTGTGTCTACAGTACTCGACATGAACACTTTTTTCGGCACTTGAGTCTTCCTCTTCCTAGTTCACAAGTTCTTTAGAATTTTCGCATATGACGGAACTTGTTGTATAGCATCTAGGAGAGAGATGTTGATGTTAATTTGCTTAAACATTTCCACAAGCTTCTCTATTTGGGCATTGGATTTGTTGGGCCTCAACCTATCTGGAAATGGAGCTTTATCAATCAGTGTTAGGTCCAACATTTGTGGAGAAGTTTGTGGGGACGGAAAGGATGAAGTGGGTGGAGGGTTCGAGCCTTTGGGAAAACGGAGAACAGGCTCGGAAGAAGAAGGTAAATTAAACGAAATAGGGTAAGAAGCAGAAATGGGAGTGGAAGTGGAAGTGGAAGCCGGGGGTTCAATTGATTCCTCAACATCAATCTGTTCACCCACATGATTTTCTAGCACTCTTCCAGATCTCAACGTGGTAAGTGCATTCACATTAGTGCAATGTGAAGGGCCAGGATCAGGTGGAGGTTGAGCTGGAAGTTTCCCTTTCTCTCTAGCACTCATTTCGGCTGTTAACTGTGCAATTTGTGCTTCCATCGATTTAATAATCTCACCTTGGGAGGTGAAGTTTTTCTTTATATCATCGATAGAAGACTTACAATCATCCGGCATTTGAATGAAATTTGTCAGAAGAAAACTCATGGTTGGTTCAAGTGCAGAGGTGTTATTGGTACCGGCAGAAAAAGGATCAAAGTTGTTGGCCGGATTTTGAAAATTTTGTGGTTGGTAGAGGTGCTGACTCAATTGTGGTGGTTGTTGTTGCTGTGGAGGGAACCATTGAAAGTTATTTTGATTTGGAACCGTGTTTTGAGTTTGGTATTGGTTCCAAGCAAAATCAGAGTGATTCCTCCAATCTTGATTATATGAGGAAGAAGAATGATCGTTTCCAGGTCTTTACTGAAATGCAGCATTAGTGTGACCTTGAAACGGTACATTCAAAGGACATTCTTTCGTCAAATGTGATGGATTGGAACAGCAACCACACACGGTTTCGGAAAATGTGTATTGGTTTAGGGAGGCTAAAGAAATTCTGTTTTCTATAGTGTCGAGTTCCCTTTGTATTGCGGTCATTTCGTCTTTCATCATGACGGAAATATCTAGCTGATTGATATCTTCCCTAGATGATGGTGGTCTAACACTTTCCCATTGTAATGTGTTTTGAGCTAAATCTTCTAGGTATTTCCAAGCTTCACCATCATCTTTAGACAGGAATTGACAATGACACATGGTTTCAAGTATCTGTTTAGTTGTAAGATCAATACCCTCATAGATAATTCGACACAGATCCCATCTAGGAATTCCGTGATGAGGGCATTGTAAAAGAAGATCCTTGAACCGTTCAAAGCATTTCCAGAATGGTTCATTAGGAAGATGGGTAAATTTGAAGATTTCGCTTCGAACACGGCTGGTCTTATGATTGGGATAAAATTTCTTAAGGAATGCTGCAACAAATCATCCCATTTTGAAATAGAGTATGCGGTTGTATTATAAAGCCACTTCTCGGCTAAATCGCACAAAGTGAATGGGAGAATTCGTAATCTCATAGCATCCACAGAAAGCTGTGAAGTAACCATCATAGCGCATATATTTTCAAATTTGGTGATAAAAACGTATGCGTCTTCAGACTCGAGACCGTGAAATTTGGGTAACAGTTTGATAAATTGGAGGTTGATTTCAAAATTTTCCCCGTTGGCAGGTGAAATAGAAAGACAGGTGGGAAGGGGAACACGTGTAGGATAGAATCTCTCTTGGAGAGAAATGCGTGGAGGGTTCTGCGCACCTGCGGGCGGTGGCAGAGTGGTGTTAAAGTTTGATGGAAATCCGTCCATCACGGTCGTGGTGGGTGGTGGGAAAGAAAATGTAGAAATACCGACTTTTAGGCCGATAGGAAAAACGCAGACAAGAAGAGCACTAGAATCCCGTATCCATCCTAGCTTGCACTAAAGGGTTTAGCACAAGTGGCAGCGTTGTGATAATTAGGGGAAAGTTGGTTTGGTGTTTTTTTTTGAAAAATACGGATTTTGAAAAATCAAATCACAAAAAATGCAGACACTGCCCTAGATCTAATGGTCACCTAGGTCAAGTCACTAGACTGCTCCTAGACTTCCAGAAGACAAATCGCAGGATAAATCCTCTACTGCTTCTTTATCCCTTCTGTGGCCAGCTAAGTGCCAGATAAGTGGGAAGTTCTCCGCTACGTAAGTAGCGGGCCTAATTAAGTAACCACTTGCCTTAGACACCACAAAAGAAATGCGGATAAGCAATAAATTACCCATGATCTCCTTCTGTCCTAATTGAGCGCGACGGTCCTTAGAGTCTTGTCTAGATATTTTTTAATTAATGAGGGTGATGTGGATGCTAGTTTTATGATTTTTGGGGCTTAGGAAGGGTAATGAAATTTTCACCAAATCTGAATTTGGTCTTTGCCCCTTAATTTCAGTATTAAAATATGCAAACAAACACGATCAAAACACGCAAAAAAAAATTCTTTTAGAGGCGCTGCGAGTTTTGCAAAGAATCCTGCAAGAAATTGATTATTGGACAAGATCAGAGAGGAGAGGAGAGAACAGAGAATATAACACAGAAGTTTTAGGCTCTGATTCATCTAAACGGCGGCGGAACCGCCGCAAAAATACCTCATTGGCCGCGGATCCGCGGTGGGAAGGAGGGATTAGGGTTTCAAAAATTTTCTGTAGCTTCTTTGACTCCTCTGGAATTTGTAGAACTTCTCTGAATCTTGATCGCACTGCAACAATGATTCCAGATTCCCTCGCAAAAAATTCACAACTAACCGTTAAGCACTTGATGCGAATCTTGAATTAAAATTTGATGGAATAATAAATTTTCAACTCAAATAACAAAAACGAACAAAATAGCACACATCCCCGGCAACGGCGCCATTTGATTGATTCGTTTTCGTGTGTATGGAAAAGTTTTAATCACAACCAAAGAAATTTATACCGCGATCAATTAACAGTGTCGATGTAGCGCGTTAATGAATACGGATCGTCCACTGATATGTGTGTTTTGATCAATCTTGTTTTAGATGAGTCGAAATGAAAATATGAAAGAAAATGAAAGAAAGTTAATTCAAGATTTGTGAGATTTGATTTTAAGAAAACATAAAGAATATAGATCTAGAATCAAGAATCAAGAAATGTCCTAATCACTTTGATTTATCAAGATAATGAAGAATATCTTGTAGGATCCGATTGATTTAATAGCTAATGATGAATCTAATAATTCCTAATCTTATCTATTGAATATTTGTAGCTAAATTGATGATGATGATTGAAGATTAGGGATCAATTGAAGAAACTAGGGTTTCTCCTTCACTATCCCTTATCTTTTCAATCATAATCATTTGGATCTAGCCTCTAGCAAAGAAAATCACCGATAGTTTGATCCCTAATTTGCAACGAAATAATCAAGAAGTCATCTCGCTCCAAATTATGGCATCAACGATTCTTTTTGCTAAGATTCACAAATCTCATAAGACTTAAGACTAGTATTAAGATTTGATCATCATTAGATTTATCAATTCTCTCGAATTCTCCACAAGCGGAGATTTACTCAAGCATCATGAAAATAAATGAATCAGAGATCAAGAAATTTCATAACGCAAGAATGTAAAGAAAGAAAGAAGTAAAATTATCACCTTTATTAAATTGACGACTAATTACACATTCCCTCAATTTGAGGTTACAAGATATTGCTCTCGATCGCTCCTTTTGAAGAGGTAACTAGATCCGTCGAAGTTCGCTCCGCTCGATCTTCTTGAGACTTGGATCGTCGTGGATATCGCGCTCGGATGAAGATTGGCTTCGCGGATAAAGGATCGATGGTTGCTTGCTTTATTTGCTTCTCAAAATGATCTTGATTTGGCTTTGGAAATTGGATTTAGGCTAGGGTTTTGGATCAAGTTGTGTCACTCAACTTGTACAAATTTGGTTCAGTGTTCAACCCTAATTGTGTGTAACCCCCCAAAACCCTAGATCTAGATCCCCTTTTATAACCACTTATTTGAATCTTCCCTCCAAAGCTATGTTGTTAGAGAGAGCCTTCTAGAATGAGTTTGTTATAGGGAATATTCTAGAATGAGGTTGTTACAAGGAATATTCTAGAGTGAGTTTATTATGCACAGCCTTCTGGAAGAAGCCACGTGTTTTCAGAGAGTCTTCTAGAAGCAAGTCCGTTACGATGAAGGCTTCTGATGAACTTTGGACTGATGACGTGTCAAGTAAGCCATGGATCCGCAGCGGATCGGCCAACTCGGCCGTGGATCCGCGGCCAAGTAGAGGGATCGCTGCATGATTCTTCTGTGGTCTTCTTCTGACAATTTTGGTGTCTTCTTCTGATACCTGGAATATTTTTATTCTTTCTTGTTTACTGCCAGATTCTCATTCTTTGACCTAATGTATTTTTATCGGCACTTTTAACAGTTCCGGCTCTTTGACCTGAAGAATTTCTGCACAAAATCTTGAGACAAGTGTTGAGATATACAAAATCATGCGTGTAGTAATAAACACACAATTTCCCTCATAATGTCGGTTATAATGTATAACACATGTTATTTGATATTTTGCAGACGAATTACCAATATGTGTTATATTTATACCAAACACTTTTAGATGATTAGAAAGAGTAGGGAAATTGATGTGTTAAGAATGCAATATTTTCGACTGATCGTCGGCCACTCGCTGACAGCTGACACCTTAGCTGGATCCACAGGGATTCCTTCGCCTGAAATGATATGTCCGAGAAATCCAACTTGATCTAGCTAAAATCCACACTTGTTGTACTTGGCGTAGAGCTGATATTGTCATAATGTCTCCAGGACAATCCGTAAGTGCTCGGAATGCTCTTTCCGATTCTTTGAATACACCAGAATGTTGTCGATGAAGATAAGTACTCTCGAAAAACTTGGTTCATCAAGTTCATAAAGATGGCAGGTGCATTGGTCACGCCAAATGGCATTACGAGATATTCATAATGACCATAAAGAGTCATAAATGTCGTCTTCGGAATGTCGGACTGCTTGACCTTCACCTGATAATATCCTGAACGAAGATCTAACTTTGAAAAGACACAAGATCCACTTAACTGATCGAAAAGTTTATCGATGCAAGGTGGTGGATACTTTTTTTTAATTGTCACCTCGTTCAGAGCTCGATAATCCACGCACATCCTGTAACTACCTTCCTTCTTCTTCACCAGTAGCATCGGAGATCCCCAACTTGAAGTACTGGGACAGATCTAACCTTTCTTCAGGAGTTCGTCCAACTGAATGCGGATCTCCTTTAATCCCTCCAGACTTAATCGGTATGGAGCTTTTATTACTGGTTGTGCGTGCGGGTTGCAAATCAATGCTGAATTCAAGAGCTCGATCGGGAGGCAAACCTGATATATCTTCCGGGAATACATCCTCGAGCTCTCGAACTACCTCTGGTTTCGATTCTTCCGCTTGCAAAGCTGTAATCTCTGCCTTCTTTGGTTTTCCTCGGTAGATGTTAAGCTCCAAGGTCCGGTCTCCACTTTTGAAGTAGAACACTGGGTGATTTGGTATTTCAAACACTACTCTCTTTTGGCGACAGTCGATGGTAGCGAAGAAAGTTCCCAGCCAGTCTATTCCTAAGACTACGTCCAGCACCTTGAAGTCCGTATAGAATTCTCGACTGCAGACAACCTCTGGACACAGATCGTATCCTAAAGTTGCTTTTAGAACGCCATTCCCCGAACTAACGTTCCAGCTAGATACGAGCGGTTTAACTGGGATCGCATGAGTTCGTACGAACCGTTGCTACATAAAGCAATGTGATGCCCCAGTGTCGAAGAGGCTACTAAGATTGTACCTAAGTCGCATGGGATATGTTTAGGTATAACAAATATAAGATGTCTATGAATTGAAAGGATTGAAAGGAAATAAGGAAGAGATTTACCAGTGATGACCTGACCCGTAGTTTCAGCCTCTTCGACCGACATAGTGAATTCTTGGCGTCACGGTACTTTCCTCTGTACCTGTTTAAACACTCGGCGTTGGGGTTGAGCGGTCTGGGTGCGGGGAGTTGGAGCTGGTAAAGCTAACCGGGTAGGAGGAGCTTGGATCTCCAGTCTAGCTGGAGGGTTGTTGGGTCCTCAGTTCTGGGGGCATGCTCCGATGGAGTGAGCAGAAGACCCACGGATCAGGCAAAAGTTGTTCGCCCTACAACAGTTCTTCATAAGGTGTCTTATTCTTTTGCAGTAAATGCAAAAGTCTGTCATGTTGTTGGCGAACGAACCTATTGGCCTCCGAGATGGTCTATTGGAAGCTGGCATGGAAGAGGCCCCTTCTGTGATTTGGTGCACAGGTCATTTCACACCGGCAGTCTGCGGCCTACCCTTCTTCTTCACAACTGCCTCATAGCGTCGAGCAGCCTTCAAAGCAAGCTCATGGGTTGGGAAATCCACTGTAGTGAGTGCAGCTTGGATTTCAAGGTCCAACCCTTACAGGAATCATCGTGCCCATATCTCAGCAGTGGGAATAAGGTGTGCGACAAACCTGTTATGACCTTATGTTAGTAATGTTCTGAGTGAGATCAGAAAATTAAATTTGAGATTATATCTTACCTGCTGAGCATGGTAAACTCAGCATCATATTCATCCACTGACTTGACCCTCATCGAGCCCTGTTGTAAATGGATGAATTGCTGCTCCATGTCAAAATGGGCAGTCTCTATAAAGTACTTGGCATCGAAGAGGTCTCGGAATGTTCTCCATTCTATCGGTTTCGTGAGACGGCTCTCCTCGGCCTTCCACCAAACTGTGGCATTATTGGTCAGTTGCAACTTAGCAACTCTCACCCAGGCTATATCTGACACTTGAGCCGCTGCCAGATCATCCTCGATCGCTTGAGCCCATTCTTCTGCCTCAAGTGGACTCTCTTTATCTGAGAAGTTCTTTGGATGCAGTGCCCGAAACTGCTTAACTCCGGATGCTTTGGCTTCGAGGTGGTTCATAAGGATAGCAGTCTGCTGCTGCTGAACCTCCAATAGGCTCTTGATAGCCTCAAGAAGTACCGTTTGATCATTGATAGGAGCTGCAATGGTAGGTGGTGGTGGTGGTAGTGTAGGCGGTGGAGTATTTCCGTTGAAGTTTGTGCTGGTATTGTTCGGAGATTCCATCACCTTGATATAAAAATAGGTTATGATAGATTCAAGGAATTTGAAATACAAAGAATGTAAATGTTTATTGAATTCATTAATTCTTGTGATATATTGTTTACGAATTCACGCAGAACCGACCTGCATGGGACACCAAAAAAAACATGTCACGCCCCGCTTCTCAGTAGACGGAAACGGTGATGTGGCAAGCCCGCGGCATATTTATCTAGAGAGGGTCATTTCCTAAATAATTATACTAAGTGTATTGAAACAATAATATATAATGCAAGAATAAATGGAGACTGTAAAAATTTTCAACAAACATCTTTATTTACATTCAACTTCCAATATTTACAAGTACATGAGTTTCAACTGGAAAGTAAATACAATAAAAGAAAATTCCTAAATATGTGGTATACATAAGCTGAATAAAAAGTGAAGCTAGGCTAATTCTGAGGAGCAATCCGGTTGTAGTCTTCCTCTGTGGCCTCCACTTCCTTCGTTTCGACCGTATCTGACGAACATTCTAAGAAAACAAGGGTGGGTGGAATGCCCATCAACGAACTAGCACTCGGTAAGTCCCAAGGATAAAGTAAGAGTAAAAAATGACAAGTATAGAATATATATACATATGACGAGTAACGGTATATGTTCATGGGTAAATATGTACTATAGATCTCTATAAGGTCACTATATTAATGTTAAGTTCCAAGTGTGAATGTAAACGCAGTCGTAGAAGTATTCAAGAGTTCAAAAGTGGCGCCCCAGGAGCAACGAAACACGGGCCTATTTCACATGTTAGCATCGGGGCTCTAGGCTGTGGATGAGTCAACCCGACGGATATTCGAGTAAAATAAAAAAGAGATTAATACGGGACTCCTAAAACTCCGTTGGATTCACACAAGAAACAATCCCAAGCACCCCGAGTATAACTAGTTTATAAATGTATAGTATACTTAATTAAATTGATTGATTGGTTTTAACATGTCTTCATCGAAACCATAGATTGAAAAGGTGTAGAATGAAGTCGAGTGAGTCGAGTAAAATGCGAGTCATGTCAATTGTAATCTTGGTTCTAGTCAAGTTAGTTCGAGGAGACTGGATTCGAGTTCATGTTCAAGTTTAGATTTGATTTGGGTTAGAGTTCGAGTTCAAGTTTAGATTCGAGTTTGGATTCGAGTTCAGGTCTTTTTCATATGAATTGATTTTAAACTGTTAAAAATTTTTTTTTTTTTTGGGAGAAATCGGCAACCGCTGCACATTGACGGCAGGATTTGTGTTTTTTCTAAGACAATTGCCATTGATAATTTCGTTAAGTTGTCTAGCATGAATAGGCAAGCACTCACTTTCTCCGGCTCCCCGGGGCTCAAGAGAAATGATACCGCTTAAACCTATATTAATCTAGAGTCCTTAATATTGTTTGTTTACATTGTTTTATTTCTCAAAGGGTTTTATGAAAAATATATTATTATTTTTTAAAAATAACCTCGAGGGTGATTTATAATATTTAGGGTTTTGAAGAACATGTATTTTAATTGTTGTGGTGTTTTAGTGATAAAATCTAGGTTTTAAGGTATTTTTATGAAAACTAGCTTTTTTTTGGAAACTTGTTAGTATTTTATTAAAAATTCTAATCATTCATTAAAAATATAGTTTCAAAATTTGTTTTTATTGAAAATATGAATTCATTGTTTTATATAATTTCCAAAATTTAGTTTTTATTTAGAAAAGCCGTATTTCTTAAAAAACGTATTTTTATTTCCTTTCGAGACCGAATACTCCGTGAGGAGTTCTGCATCTCGCTCTACTATCCCAAGAATGTATGATAATCCGCACCATCCATTAGCGGGTCCCCTAACGAGGGTTACAGAGGTGTATTTACCAAGGATTTAAAATATCGATTTAAAAGAAACCCGTTTTGAAAAAATATAGTATTTTAATGTAAAACATATTCTTTACATAAACCCTATGTTTGGAACCTTGTACTATGAAACTATAGTGTGCGTATGGGGTTGGTCGTTACCCCGTGAATGAGCTAATAGTTTATACTCTAGTTATTGAAATTACGGTTATATTAAAGTTCATACTATTTTTATGAAAGATTCGTCTATATGATTATTGATCATGAAATTTTATTAAACTAAAAACTAAATGATTTTAAATAAGGTTACGAGTTGTGTGAGGATGTTAGTTTGACCTATTTTGCTTATAAAGTGGAGTATAAATGTTAAAAAAAGATATATCTGAGTTAACTCCACTTTTTTCGATATGTCTTAAAAATTATAGAGAAGTGAAAAAAGAGAGAGATGAAGAAACTTATTGGTTGTGTAGTGCTATGAAGAGGTTAAGGAAGAGAGTGGAGGTCTTGGTCTCATCGGAGATGCTCCGGTCGTCGTAATTTGCTCGCTACTTCTTTTGGCTTGCTTTACTCCACTTGAATAGCCTCAACCTTTCTTGAACTTAGAGAATTTTTGAGGAATTTTCAGAATATAGGAGAGCTAGGGCATGGGATGATATTTATAGGGTAAAAATGAGAGAGGATGTGAAATAAAAATGAATAAAAATGAATTTAATGGTGTTAATTAGGGATTTGAAGAGTCTCTGTTTGATTGCATGAAAATCAAACAGTGCAGGGTAGTTGAGGGGAGCTGAAGGGACGAATGTGTATAGCACGGAGTGATTTGGAGCAAGGCGGACTGTCGGTGGTGGCCAGAATCATGAAATGGGCGGTCGGATCTCGTCGATTTATCTCGAGATTCATGCCACGTGTCTAGGTATGTGTTTACTCCTCTTTGCGCCAGTTTGATTTTTCTGAAACTTCTTGTTTCTCCGTGAATTGCACGTGCAACTCTTGGGCTTCCGAAAAATTTAAAAGAAAAATCTATAAAAAATAGTTAGAACTGATGGGAATCGAAGCGCAGGCTATGTCACAGCAGTATAAAGGATTTACCAGTGAGCTAAAATTTATTTCTTGTTTTTATTGAACAAAAATAACTTATAACTCCTACACAGGCTGAAATACCAATTTCTATACATTTAAACAAATAATTATATATAAGGATTTCAGGGTCGTTACACGTTTCGATACCCCGACAAGGAGCGGTGGATGGTCTCACAAGCCATTGGTATTATATTACCTAAGATAGTATACAGGTGCTCACTGGAGGTGGGTACACTGGACGGACTCGCTGAGAACTTCTAGATGGTATTATAGCTATCGTCAAATGGAAGTTCTCGAGTGGCATGAGTACAGTTTAGTATTTTGATCTGAGATCTTCATTTGTCTCATATGAGTTCCCACTGCACTTTGATTACTATCCTGCCACGGCTCAAAAAGTCATGAAAACAGGATTTAGTTGGGTACAGTCCCGAACCACATGGAGGCAGTGAGCGATTGTCGGGGGTTCGTCTTTCCTGGTATTAGGAGTCGACGGCGCACTGTGTTCGGTCGACTTCACCCTAAATCAGTGGCCACGGTGGATGAGATTTACTGATATGAGTTCAGTAGTTTCTCGGTTGGTCATGAACTTGACTCCGACACGACTTATCGGGTTATTAGGGGTTTGACATTTCCACCCCTTACACCTGGTAAGCGATACTCTTAGATGAAGAGACCAAGTTGTACGGAGATTGTTACATTCAGGCTCAGTAGGGTACGGACGGACTTGATTGTCAACCTTCCTTTCAGCAAATACCTGGATAGCCGTTACGTACAACAAGTGCCGCTGACGTGCTTGTGGTTTTCGGATTTATCCAGTAAATCACTGCCAGCATATTATCGAGTCTTTAGAGTCCCACACACAGATCGTTTTTCCAGTTCAGGCGATATGATATAGATGACGTATGTTGGTGCATACAGAGTGTCCGATTAAATACATGTACAGACTACACGGACTTTAATCGGACGGTTGATAATACTAACGGCTTAAGATTAAGCCGGATTATTAAATCAGTTTTGATTTAATAATTTATATATATATATATATATATATATATATATATATATATATATTTAATAAGTATGTTACAGTATTATTGTTCACTATTCATTTTCTCTTTCTTGGCTATTTGTATTTTTGTACGAATATGCGTATATGTATTTCGATACGTATACCGGATTATATTCCATATTTATACGGAATTTGTTCTCAAAGACGGACACTTCATTTATTGATTTTCCTTTAAAATAAAATCAAAAATGAGATGGAGGATGAGGTGTTTTGTATCATGATAGAGAGGTATGACTTGGTTATTATATAGTATTTTCATTTGTGTATACTATTCTTGGATGGTTGCAAAATGTATGAGTCATTCTTTTTTTCCTTTTTGCTACTAGCTCTTCACAAAACACTTAGCCCTTTTTTGTGATGGAGATACTTCTTCAACTCCTCCTCCTTCTTCTTGGTAGCTCACTTGAGCTTAGAAAAAAGAGAAAAGACAGTGAAAATATTCCTACATCCCCACTTTCCATTCGTGGCGAGCTTGGAGCCTCGGTCGCTTCACTAGGTGAAGCCGGAGCTGATTGGTTCTCTCAGGTGGATCATCTTCGGTAAGAGCGGTCGCCACTCAAGCTCGATCTGAACTGCATACACGGAGCTTGGAGGGGTCTTCCACGATTAAGTGAATACGCATCGAAGGTAGTATTCCTAAACTTTGCATGCTTGGTTTGCTAGTTTTGTGTTTGGATCGATTTTATGGTTCGGGGTTCCCTCGTGCTAGCTAGAATTTTTTTCGTTATCCGTTTCCGCTGCGCCGCGAGCACTAGGGTACCCTACAGTGGTATCAGAGCCTCCCAAACACTCTAAACTAGCTAGTTACGACATTATAATTCGCGTTTTTTCCGGCATTGAAAATTGTCAAAAAAACAGTCCCGAAAATTTAAGTCTTAAGATGTTTGCGCACCCCGCGGGCTCACGGTTTGAACCGAGAAACCGCAAGGTGGAACATAGGCACCCCAGCGAGACCCCTCGGGGGGAAGGACTAAAGGGTTAGGCCTACTCCCCAAGACCACCATGAGGTGGTCTTGGTGGTGGGGACCCGAGACTGCCCCCATAGGCAGTCTTGGGTCTACCTCACCCCCAGGCCACCTCGTGGTGGCCTCAGGGATGGGGTACCCTTTCTAGGACCCCCGATTGAATGTTAACTTTGTGCTAAAACTCCCCGCGAAAGTTAGAACGCGTTTTGTTTTGATTTGGACTTTCGATTGGCTTAAAACTTGATTTTTTGGATGACTAGTGCACTTGTTTTTTCTATCCTTTGGTATATTTAGGGTGTGTGCTATTTGTGTGCGGAATTCTAATGGTGTGACTTCATTTGCTGTGTATGTGTTGTTGAATGTCATCTAATTGATATACGCTCAATTAGACTGGATATATATATATATATATATATACATATATATCATGATTATGATTTAGTCGGATTGTCGTGTCGGATAGCCCCTCATGCGTTGCTTATACAGTTTTTATTTTGTTATATTCATTTGTTCGAGACGAGCTCCAATATGTGGCCGCCGTTTCCGTATTATGTATATTCTTTTATTGGGGCTCGACCAGGATGCGGTCGATATCACCATTGTATATATTTCATTTCTGTACTAGGATTAACCCAGAAGAAGTGCTCAAGTAGCCAGGTTCTAGAGTGCAGCAGGTGGACATCTTATGGAGTTGAGACCGGAACGCTTCGCTCTAGAATTGGTGGGTTGCTCGCCGCACTTGTAGGGGTTGTAGGATTGACCCACAGAGGGGTTCACAAGTTACCGGATTCTAGAAAGCGATGGGTGACCAACCCATTTCATTGAAGGCGTGTTACCCAATTTCTAGAATTGGCAGGTGGCTTGCCGCACTTGTAAAGGTCTAGGATCGACTTTGTACAGTCTATCCACACGACCGGGGAATGTCGCGTTTCATTTGCGGCTTAAATGAAACACGAGGCTCCATGTTTATCCATAATTCCATATTGTTGTTCGCATGCCTGTAATGATTATTATTTGCATGCGATGTTGATATATATATATATATATATATGCTTCTATATGTTTTGCATCCGCGCTAGTCCTGTCTTCGACCTGTCGTAAGTTAAGTAACCTTACGGTGAAGACTCGGAACCCCGTGGCGAATGCGGGTGGCATATAAAAACATGTTATTTTGGTTGTTTCTGATGTGGCTTAGAAACTATATTTGATGGGACTACATTATATCTTTAATACAAAGAAAACAAACCTAATTGATGTTGTCGGAACCAATTTTTAAAACTATTCGGTTTTCTTCAAAACAACTGTCATATTCTTTTGCTTTGTATAAAGGTATTCGGTAAGGAATATCCTACACCTCATTTTAAGAGGGAAAAGCCTTGATCCCTTCACGGGAAGTTCGCTCTTGAGAAAAATTTTATGTTACTAGTTTTAAAATACGGAGCCTAAACCACTCCATTTCAAAGCCACTCGAGTTCCTACAACGATATTAAGTTCATTATGTTAAAGGTTTTTCACTAAAAACCAGCCATAACCCTCCGTTATTTCGGATAAGTAGAACATAGTATTCATGCGGTGTTTGTTGGCCAAAATCAAGGCATCGTGAAAGATAGCTGTGTGTTATTTATCCGTAGCATGGATAAATGCATTGGTTTAGGTCATTCGTACCACCTTGTTGGCCAAAGTCGAGGGTGTGTACGGGTGGGTCTAAATTAATCTGGATAATGACGGGTAGAACTTGACTTGCATGTTATGATTTGTTGGCCAAAATCAAGGTCATAACTGCTTGGGGGGAAAAACTATATCGAGAGTTTCAAATATATGGGAAACTTGCTAAGTTTACGCATACCTTCTGGAATGTGGTAATTTTGGTTGGCTTCTGTCAAAATTATCATACGATACGATGATAGTTGGGTCTCGATTCCTACTGATGAGTAAGTATTACTTCTCGGAAGATGTTCACTTCACAATTAGCTAATTTATTAGGTGTTTAGAAAGTATTAATGATGTTATGCTTTTGCGGAAACAAGGTTATTAATTGGGTCCGTGCGAAAGCACGGTGGACCTTTCTCGGAGTACCAACACCGATCTGGTTGAACAGTTAGCGAACTTGTAAGGTGTATATGATCCCGACTAGTTCTCCTTTTAGGATTTGAAGGAGATTTCGAGGAAACGGTGGGAGTCTTCCTGATTAGATAAAGTGATAACCAATCTAATTTTGATTGAGTGCACGATGAGTGTTTCTTTTATCTCTTTCTCTCTGATAGAGCGACCCATGACTTACCTTAAACTCATTAACCAAGTTGACCGAACTTTCTTACACACTTTGGTTTTGGATTGTCGTGATTCACGACAAAATCACAAATATCTCTGCTGCTCCTACTTTCCCTTTGCATTTCTCCAGAACACTCAATATCACTATGATGATTCATATTTCTTGGAAATGGCATCGTATAGTTGCATACGAACTCGAAGAAATTATTTCAGTCGAAAATGGCCACAGGTTCTAGAGAATTTAGATTGTATTATTCGGTTGCTTCTTCCTTTTACTTTCTCTTAGGTTGCGAAAGCTCCTTGTATTAGGCACTTATTACGCTTATTGGATAGTCTTCTTCCAAATCTTAGGCTGGTGCCGAAAGGTAGGGAAGGAACAAAACCAATTAGCTTAAGTGCGGTATACAGAAGGTATGATATAGACACGTATAACGGGATTGAAGTGAGGGCAAAGAAAATTGCGACTACTGTCATGAATCTGGATAGTGAAAAAGACATTACTAGGAATACCCGGCCACCCCCTTGAAAGGGAGGAGCCGTATGAGATGAAAATCTCACGTACGGTTCTGGAACGGAGATATTTCATTTATATTTCAGAATTTCTGTGTACTTGTAAATGAGAACTATTTTCCTAATTAATTATGACTCTAGGGTTTGTATTTATCGGATTTGGATCTCACATCCGTATGGCATTATAGATGCTGAGTAGGAGTAGAATATTGGGAAATGGACGATTTGATCCTCAATAACGGAATAAGTTATAATTGGTGATATTGGATTAAATCGACTTGATTTGCCTAATGGCAAATATTTTGTTTCGAATAACCGTTGTTATTCACCAATTTTAAAATAATATATATGTATCTTTATTTTATAAAGTGAGATATAAATTTTGAAAATTGTGTTTTAAAACATTTACCTTTATCAGTTGAGGATAAGATAAGGTGCATTGAATAATTGTGTAAGACATTCTCGACCAAAATACAGTTTTCAACTTACAAAACACGGAATTTGAGTTAGTATACTCTTGGGACTTATATATGAAAATATATGTTGTCCAGTTTCCTTCAGGAAAAAGGGTTGGTACTCTTACTTCATTCAGGTTTACCTATGACTTCTCTAGTTTTAGAAAAGTATTCGTTGAAATGTAAGGTCCAAAGATTCTGAAAAGTTTATAGCTATAAGAATAAAGTAGAGAATCATACGTTGGAAGTATCAAGATTCTTAGAAATGATCGAAAATATAGATACTTATACCAGGTATTCCATCATAGGAATATTGAGAACTTAATTCTCTTTCAGGTTACTCATCCGCGGGTTCACTCCTTGATGAGTAATGATGTATTGGCTTTTTTCTATTTAGGTGATATGCACTGGAAACAGCTGCATGATATTTGAATCCGGTTCCATCTAAATTAGTTTCTTTGATTCTATATGGATATAGATTGGTTGCATATCTTGAGCTTATTTAAGATATGGAGTTATCCGGTTCCTGTTTAAAAGCAGAATCCGGACAAACTCAAGACATGTTTCAATAATGGCTGTTTGTGGATTATCCCAAGCATTCTCTAGGGTTTTGTTTCTACCATTTTCAAAATTAATAGTTACATTGTTCTTAACTCGCCGCCTTTTTATAAAAGGAATGTTTTTGCAAAAGAAAATAGTAGAAGTATTGTAGAACTGGAAATGATTTCAGAACCACAAATGGTTACCGAAAATTTAGCAGAACCTAAGAATTCAATTGGACTTGACAAACTATTAGCTACTCCGCATATTTTAGTAGGTGATCTCAACCACCCGAAAGATACTACAGGGAGTTCAGCATTATGATTATGATGGCCCTACTAGTTATCTGCAGGTCATAGGAAGTGGTAACTTCCAGATGACAAGATACTTTATATCCAGTTGGGCTCCATGCACTTCAGCAAATATTGGATTTTGGACTTTGCTGGATACTCCTACAGGCGTAAAACCCATTAGGAGCAAGTAGATCTTTCGAGATCTGTGCAGGTGGAAAGGTATTAACTTGATAAGGCTAGACTTGTTGTAAATATTCTCATCAAATACCCGTTGTGGATTGTGATGAGACTATTATTTCTGTGTCTACGCTGAACTCCATACGGATATGACTTTCCATTGTTGCTATTCATGATTGTGATATCTGGCATGTGGATGACTATAACGTCTTTCCAAATGGGAATTTGGAAGTGTACGTGTATATGACTCTGCCAGAGGGTCATCGTAGTCAGTTGGAGCAGCGGAAGGTGCGCAGGTTGTTTATGTCTATTCGTAAACTAAATCTTGGATTGCGGAGATGGATCATCTGTTTTTGATGTAATAGTCAAGGTGATTGACTTCATTAAAACAATATATGAATCTAGTAAGAAGAGTGTAGGGAATACTGTCCTGAGATTTGGATGACATACTCCAGATAGGATGCGATGCTCCTATACTACAATCGGTCAAACTTTGGTTGTCACGTAGTGTTTTCTCCATGCTGGATATGGATAATATATCAGGGATTCTGATGACTACATCTATGGTTTTAAATCTAGATTTGGGAAGTTTCCCAATCGGGTATTTAGACATCATTATAAAAGTATTTTAGAATAGACGACTCCTGGCGTGGTGGTGTACCCGTAGGTGATGAAGTCACCCTCTCTAAAGTGATGTCTTTTAGACTGATGAGGAGTGGGACTGGCATGAATGGCATATCATTTGCTTAGGCAATTAAGTCAATCATGCAATATTTTGTACAAAATCAGATGTTGCTTATACACTTGCTATAGCAAACAGATATTAATCCAATCATGGAGAAACAAAGGGAAGAAGCTATGAACATTAAAGGATGTTCTTGGTATATGATAACGACGGCCTCCTCCGAGAGACGGTTATCGGTTTAGGCTTCCAAGGTGACCTGGATGACAGAGATGCTGTCAGAGTTTTGAGTTTTGTCTCTTCTAAGGATCAGTATATTATATAATGTTCCAATAGGGATACTGAGGTAAGAATGGTACATGATATTTATTATGACTCAACGGTGGATACAGCCTAAAAAGTTTGTAGGATAAAATTGTTCATTTATGAACTTGGTCCTATCATGTATCCGGAAAAAATTCTTAAGGCAGGGTATCGCTCGGTTCAGGAGATTTTTCATCTCCACGAATTTGAGAAATAGAGAGAGAAAGTTGGAACATTGTAGCGGATCTACTCACTGAGATTATTTCTCAAACACGGATGTTCCTCAAACAAGCTTTGAGAAACTGATTAGTAGAGAAATTGGGTATTCAATAGCACACAGGATGTGGGTATGCGATACCGCAATAATTAGTCTTAAGTGTAAGTGGGAGATTGTTGAATATAGTGCCCTCAAGCCAATTATTATAATTACAGGTACGCGATTATGATAATTGAGGGGGGACTTATACAAGTAGAACAATTTTACTCGAGATGATAGTATGCTATCTGATTTGTCTTTATCATTGATGTGTACACATTTTACTTGTTATTACATTTCGCTAATACATAATGATGAAACCCGTAGGATTCTGTCTTGACTACCGGCATTATGTTGGCGATCATATACGTGAGAGCTGGTAGTCCATAAGCACATCCTTAAATGTCCCTAGTCGTGGGAGTATTGAGACTAGACATTGATATTCCGGAGTAGACTAGCGTATACGTTTCGAGACCCCGACGAGGGATGGTTGCCGGTCTCACAAGTCATTAGTGTTATGTCTCCTAAGATAGTATACAGGTACTCACTGGAGGTGAGTACACTGGACGGACTCTCCGAGAACTTCTAAATGGTATTATATCTATCGACAGATAGAAGTTCTCGAGTGGTATGAGTACAGGTTAGTCTTTTGACCTGAGATCGTCATTTGTCTAATGTGAGTTCCCACTGTACTTTGATTACTACCCTACCACGGCTCAAAAAAGTCGTGCAAACAGGTTTTAGTTGCATACAGTCCCGAGCCACATGAAGGCAGTGAGCGATTGTCGGGGATTCGTCTCTCCTGTTATTAGGAGTCGATATTGCGCTGTATTCGATGGGCTATCACCTTAAATCCGTGGCCACGGTAGATGATATTTACTGATATGAGTTCAGTAGTTTCTCGGTTAGTGATGAGCTTGACTCCGACACGACTTATCGGGTTATTAGGGGTATGACGTTTCCACCCCCTAGACCCGGTATGCGATACTCTTAAACGAAGAGACCGGACTGTACAGAGATTGTCACATTCAGGCTCAGTAGGATACTGACGGACTTGATTATCGACCTCTATTTCAGCAAATACCTGGGTAGCCATTACGTACAGCTAGTGCCGCTGACGTGCTTGTGGTTTTTGGATTTATCCAGTAAATCACCGCCAGTGTATTGTCGAGTCTTTAGAATCCCACACAGAGAGTTTTCCCGGTTCAAGCGATATGATGTAGATGACTTATGTTGATGCATACAAGGTGTCCGATTAAATATGTGTACAGGCTATATCAATTTTAATCGGACGGTTGATAATACTAGCGGTTTAGAATTAAGACGGATTATTAAATCAAGTTTTGATTTAATAATTTATATATATATATATATATATATATATATATATATATATATATATAATAGTATTATTGTTCACTATTTATTTTCTCTCTCTTGGCTATTCGTATTTTTGTACGAATATGCGTATATTTATTTCGATACATATACCGGGTTATATTCCGTATTTATATGGAATTTGTTATAGAAAATTGACACTTTATTTATTGATTTTCCTTTAAAGAAAATAAAAAATGAGGTGGAGGATGAGATATTTTGTAGCATGGTAGAGATGTATTGCTTGGTTATTATACAATATTTTCATTTGAGTATACTATTCTTGGATGGTTGCAAAATATATAAGTCGTTCTTTTTTCCTTTTCGTTTCTAGCTCTTCACAAAACACTTAGCCAATTTTGATGGAGATACTTCTTCACCTCCTCCTCCTCTTTCTTGGTAGCTCACTTGAGCATAGAAAAAATGAGAAAAAATAGTGAAAATATTCCTACATTCCCACTCTCCATTCATAACCAGCTTGAAGCGTCAGTCGCTTCACTGGGTGAAGCCGGAGCTTAGATCGGTTCTCTTAGGTGGATTATCTTCGGTAAGGACGGTCGCCACTCAAGCTCGATCCGGACGGCATACACGGAGCTTGGAGGGGTCTTTCACGATTAGGTAGACACGCGTCGAAGGTAGTATTCCTAACATTTGCATGCTTGGTTTGCTAGTTTTGTATTTGGATCGATTCTATGGTTCGGGGTTCGTTCGTGTTAGTTAGAAATTTTTGTTCGTTATCCGCTTCCGCTGCGCCGTGGACACTAGAGAATCCTACAGTGAATCCCTTACTGCTTGAGAATAGCTGTCATCTTCAACCTCTAAAGGCCGAAGTTGTTCCGTCCATCAAACTAGTCCATCTTATAATGTGTAGATGACATCTACCCAAATAATCTGAAAATACCGAATCTGATGTTTTGACAACACTTGTTGTAATTTTCCATATCCGTGATCCTCCAAGAACTCACAAAACACACCAAGAGTTGCAGCGGAAAATGTATTAGGACCACGTCCAAACAAACTATTTGAAAAAGACTAATCGAACAATCTATCAAAACAATGCAAATTATCAGAAGCACACACCACACAACACAAACACAAAATTTTACCCAGGTTTGGCGCAACTTGCAGCTAATTCTGCAATCCGACGACGACAGCTTCCACTATTAAGAAAGTATGACACGAGAACGCCCCAAATACAAATCTCTCTCTCTCTCTCAAACCCTCTCTCTCTCTCTAATTCTCTATCGGCTCCATAAATTATATTTGGCCCCAGAGAAGATTTTTTAAGGCTCTGTGTATTAATTCCTAGGTAGGCATTAATTAATATAATATATAGAAAGTAGGGATTAATAGAGATAAATCTAAAGTTTAAATTCATTTAAACTTAGATTAATCCAATCCTAGCAGCACCCAAGTTCAACATGGGCTGCCTCCACTTGATGGCCGTCTCTTCATCATGACCTCATTCTACTGCTGCAGTTTGATTGAATTCATATAGGGCCTTGGACTTTATGTGCATTTCGGCTTGAACTTTGCAATCAAAATAACAAAAAGGACGCAAGGTAAAGTTACAAATGCAGCATAAATTAAAGAAAATACATAGAGGAGAGCATAAATGTTAGGAAAAAAGGAAATGAAGGACTGCAGACCGCTAGGGGGAGAATGGGGTGGATACCTGAACTGCTTCAAATGGTTAGTTGGGCAACTAGTTGTTGAAGATGCCACCACATTATTACCGATATAATAACATATTATAAAACATTTAGTCCTGTTATGCACGCTGAAGAAGCAACATCATCATCAATCATGCAATGTATATATGTAGTGGAATCCCTACAGTGTGTGTGTGTGTGTGTGTATAGCAGCAGCAGCAGCAGCAGCAGCAGCTGTTCATTAGAACTGACCTGAAAAAACTGATGAACACGGGTTTATATTTAATTTTTGGATGATATCATATCCCCTATAGACAGTCAACATGTTTGAATAGAAATTATAGTCAAGAAAAGAGGTCAGTTCATCAAAGTCAGATGCACACATTGAAATAATTATGGCACGCAACCAATCCCACTAATATATTTGGTCGACTAATAATTATTAAAAAACAACAACAAAAAAAACCCAAACAATTATTCAATTCGTTGATCTCTGCTCTACTGCAGACTTTCGTTTTTGACAAGGCACTTAAAAGTAAATTTCAGACTCATTTGAGTTGGCTCACGAGTCTTTGTGCTTGTTTGGATGACTGAAAGTGCCGAAAGAGACTGAAACATAATTGAAATAACTTCAAAAAAATTATTCCTAAAGCAGGCTTAAAAGTTACTGCTATCATTTGTTTAAGAAATACTTTGGAAAAGAAAGAAAATTACTTCATAATTTCTTAAGCTTCTTTCATGAACAAAACAGGAAAAATTAGAAGCTACTTTCTAATAATAATTAATTACTAGTATTTTGCATGTGCTATATACACAATGCACATTCATGCACATGCCGTGTGTGTAATTTTGAATAGCAGATAGGCATGCATGAGGCATGTGTAAATTTTTTTATCCCGACCATTACATGAAAATTTCTAAAGCATCTATAGTTTTTTCTAATTTTAAATTAAATGAATAGAGTCAGTGGTAATATTAGAATCGAGGAATTTATGAGTTAAACAAAATAACAAAGATATAAGGGCTTGTGTATAAATTTATAAGACGTATCTCTTTTTGGGATTTAAAGATGAGAGAGAATGCGTAATGAATCAGATTATGACAGACAAAAAGGATTATTGACTTTTCATTTTTTTTTTGTCTTTTTGTGGTGGATGAGGTGGACATCTTCACTGCCCAAGCTTGTCTATTTGAATTTTGTCGTTTTGTCTATTTTTTATTTTGTTGATTAATGACATCATCTAAAAAGTTCTAGTTATAATAAGAAAGATTAGTACTTAGAAGTTATAAAGAGGAAGGAACAGTAATAAACTTTTTTATTCCTTTTTTCCTTATGCTCCACCCTTCATGCCATCCTAAGAGAAACAAAAAATTTACAATAATTTTCCTTTTCTAATTTGCTTTCCTTTTTCTCTTTACGGCCCGAGGATGTATGTACGTGTACATTGAAAAGCCTTACTTACTGGATGTATGTACGTGTACACACACGCAAGAGGCAGAGCTAATCTAGAAACAAAAAACAAAATACGAACTTCTTACTGTTCAGTTCACAAACTTAGGCTTATACGTGTATGCACGATGAATTATAGATATCATAACAAATATAGTCAAAGTTATATACTTGAAAGTGGCAAGAGAAAACTTGGAAAGGGTGGAGATGCATTGTTGGTGATAAAGAGAGATCGTTAAGCCCTTGATTTTTAAGACAGCTATAGGCCTAGTTTAGTTAATTCTACAAATTGGATCATATCTCTATTAACGGCCCATTTTAGTGTGACAAGACTACCATATCATATCGTATTTTTAAAGTTTCCATCTGGACCTTGACCCAAACAAAATATTCAGCGAAAAAATTAATCCTAAAATTCCTCGACTGTTGTTGAGGAACACATACAACTCCAATTGAGCATACTGTCCCATATCCAAGTTTAATCAACTCCTCATCAAATAAACCAAATCCGGCTGGGCTTAGCTCGGTCCTGTGCGAGAGGTCACAAGTTCGATCCTTGAAAGGGGTTGATGGAGGTCGGGGTCTCTCTCAGATGTTGTCCTCCATCGGTTTTGTTGACAGCGGGACTGAACGGTTGAGATTTGGCGTGAGAATTGAACATGTGGATTTCAATGGGTTGTTGGATATTGTTGACGTCGAGCTACCTGCAAGGGAAGTCTCGGGGTGGGAAACCGCCATAAAACCCTCTGACGATCAAACAAGTACCGAGGAATATTGAGCCAAAATAGCGGCGTATTGGATTGAGTTCAAGTTACCTGAGTTGTCTGGAAGAAGGGTTTATATAGCGGCCGCTTGGAGCGAGCCGATACGAGATTCTCTCCGTCCATTACGCCCTTGCGTCACGTTCACGTTGATGGCGGGATACGCCCATTAACGGCGAGATACGCTTATTAATAGCGAGATATGTTTAGCATGGATGCGGGACGTGGATAGACGGAGATCTCGTCGTGGCGAGATTCACGGAGCCGTTACGGGGGCGCTTGGGCTCCGTGCTCTCGGCCAAACGAGAACACCGAGAAATCTTAGATATATACTAGCTCGGAGAGGAGCAAGTGAGCTAAGGAGTCTCAGCTATAGGATAGCTCGGAGACGAGGTATTAGCTGGTGGTCAGCAGAAAGGGAAGGTACTCCGGAGAGGTTTTCTTAAAAGATCTGGTGCAGCCTCAGAGGCGAGATGCCGATGAATGTCCCAAATGCATCATATTTATTCCAGCTCCATAGCCCCCAGGAATCTAGCGGGTTTACGTGGACGACACATTACCTGCTACGTGTCGTAATCTGGGGAATTTTCCACTTACGATCATGAACATTAGCCCCTCACTCACGTTCCGACTTATTCATGGATCGGATCGAGAGTGATTTGCTCGGTCTTCAATGATCAACTTGGAACCGAGAATTCTTTGTAGGGGGTTGATTGGGGACGACGTGGTGCTTGGCGGCTGTACCCTTTCGATTCCTGGGTCGACATGGCGATTCACGAAGCGCCTTAATTTCTGCACGTATCCTAGATGTCGTCTGCAGATCGACGAAATGTTAGCGCCATAAATGGGACGTCGCTTTGCTTGCTCAGGCCGTTGATCTTCGAGCCACGTGGCCGCAATAGAGTGGTGGACCGCGAGGCGTCGTATCTGTTTGTTGGATCAGCGTGTGGGACGAAGCGTCCAATGATTGGTTGCCACGTGGAGTCCTTATGGCCGTCGGGGGCGATGCTTTGTCGTGGCAGGAATGGATTTGGACTGTCGGATGGTTTATACCGAGTGTATAAATAGGGGAGGCCATTCCTTCGCAGACATTTTGCCCTAATTGTCTCCAGCCATCTGAAGATTGCCCGGCACACCATTGCTTAGGTCTAACCCTCAGCCAAAATCCCTTCTTTGGCCAATCTTTCCTTGAATCAGGTTAGATGTCTTCTTCCGAAGTTTCTATTGATGTAGTTGGGGTTGAGTTGGGCGATGAGGTTTCAGCTCCTGAAACCGAGTCCAGTGGGTCTTCTTCCTCGGCTTTCCGATAACTGAGGAAGTTCTTCTTCCTCTTCCTCTTTGTCTTCTTCCTCTGCGTCGAGCTCGTCCCAAAAAGGTGGTGACGCCCTTGTACTTCTTCATCGGGTGGCGAAGAAGCCCCCAAGGTGCGCATCAGAAATACTCGCGATGCGCCCTCGATATTGAATCGCCCGGACGAGCTTTCCGATATCCGGGCTTGCTTCCACATCTCCCGTAGCTATTCTCTTCGTCTGGCCAATGAGGGAGAATGGGAATGTTCTCGCCAAAATTTTTGACTCAAAACCTCCATGTGTTAAACAGGTGCACCCATATACAAAGCATGTAGGTACCGTCTCAGATAGGTTAAATCCTTGAGCGCCTCACGTATTTTCCACGTGAACGCCAGCGCCAGCTTCTGTTAGGATTAAATCATATAATGGCGCCTCACGTAAAACATACGTGAGTGCCGGCGTGCAAAGTACAAGAGTGGCTATTTATAAAAGAATTAAATTCTTAGGCGGCGTCCACGAGCATAGTACGTGAGCGTCAGCGTCCAAATTAAAGAGGGTGGAATTAAATTCTATATAGGGGATATTTCCCTAAAATCTGGTATATTTTTTGTTAAACAGAGCCGTTGGATCAAAAATTCAATGGTGATAATAAATCATCAAATGATAGAATTAAATTCTATTAGGTGAAAATATTCCTCTGATCTTTATAAATAAAGAAGATATTCTCTGTTGGATCAAAAATCTAATGATAGAATTAAATTCTATATGGAAAATATTTCCCTGATCTTCTTAATATAAGAGAGATCTTCTCTGTAAACAGAATTAAATTCTATGATTAGAAAAATATTTCTTAATCTTGTTAAACTAACAAGATAATATTCATATGATAGAATAAAATTCTATTTTAGGAAAATATTTATTAATGTTGTTAAACTAACAAGATATTCATATGATAGAATAAAATTCTAATCTTGTTAAACTAACAAGATATTCATATGATAGAATAAAATTCTATTTTAGGAAAATATTTCCTAATCTTGTTAAACTAACAAGATATTCATATAATAGAATAAAATTCTAATCTTGTTAAACTAACAAGATATTCATATGATAGAATAAAATTCTACTTTACGAAAATATTTCCTAATCTTGTTAAACAAACAAGAAATCTTCTCTGTTAAACAGAGAGCCTTTGGATTAAAAATCCAACGGTGAGTAAAATTCACCAATTGATCTAAAAGATCATTTTTAATTGATTATGAAATCAATCATGATCTCTCAACGAGAGATTTTCTTAACAAATTGATTTTTTCCCTTCTCCTATTAATAGGAGAAGGGAGATTAAATCTAAAAGAAGAGTGACCTCCCCATAACCTTCTGTAAAAAATAGAGAAGGCTCTCCAAAAGCTCCTACAAAATAACAGAGAATTTAATTCTTAAGGAAGATCTTCTTCTTCAAAATCCTAGGTAAATAAAATATCGAGATCAAAATATCTCCTTTACCTATCTAAGGGTTTAACCCTTTTAAATGAACTTAGTTCTATCTCTGGATCTGAGACTCACAAGATAAATATTCCATAAGTTGAGAATTTAATTCTCATCGGGAAAATCTTGTTCTCGAGAATCCAAAATTCAGGGAAGAACAAATTTAAACAGAAAGAATATGGAGCTCATAATATTCCAGGAACTTAGTTCCTTCAAATCAAGAACTTAGTTCTTTAAAAGTCTGATCCAAGATCCTCAAAATTGTAATCTTGAAGATCCTTAATGGTCAAAACACCATTAAAAGAGGTTTAACCTCTCTGAAAACATGAACATAGAAAATATGGAGTTCATAATACTCAGGAACTTAGTTCCTTCAAATCAAGTACTTAGTTCTTAAAGAACATGATTCCAGATTCTTAAAATAATGATCTTGGTGATCGTTAATGGTCAAAATACCATTAACAGAAACTTAAATTCTCTAAATATATCAACAGAAATAAAATCTCCAAAAGAACTCAGCGCCTCACGTGAAAAGCATGTGAGCGCTCAAGGCCAACTTACATAGCGCCTCACGTGAAACACACGTGAGCGCCTGAAAAAGCAAGTGCTTAGCACTAGTGTAGTGCCACACGTGAAACACATGTGGACGCCACAAAAAGCTAGTACATAGCACTAGTACAGCGCCTCACGTGAAACACACGTGGGAGCCACAAAAAATAACTAGTGCTTAGCACTAGTGCGGCGCCCCACGTGAAACACATGTGGGCAACTGAGTGCTTAGCATTGCTGGGTGACACAGAAACCCAATCTTAGCCTAAATTGGCTAAGCTTATGCTCGTGTTATTCAAACTGATTTTAGTCTCAAAGATGACTGATGATCTCTCATTGATGATATCCAAAATGATATTCATCTCATATCTCCTAAGGTATCTTAGTCTCAAATAAGGCTAATGATTCTTAGATGATCCACCATAATTTTTCCCTCAAATATGGGATTTAGTTCAAGGGTGCATCTCTCCAGACTTCTGATATATGTCGTTGTAATTCTTCAACGTCTTCAGAGAGGTGGCGGGTCCCGACAACCAACAACTCCTTTCCTGTCCCAACTTGATATAAAATTTCATTAAGACAGGGAATGATACATCTCACATTGATGCACTTCCAAATTGACGCGCGCACCTCAAATTGGGTCGCACCCTAAATTGAGCGCATCTCATGTCACCATCGTTCACTTTGCCACGTAAAAAATACACGTGCGTGCAAGATGAATATTTGACCGAAATATTCTTAAACTAACATTCGTTCCCAAAACGGGAATGTTAGACCGAAATGTCCTTAAACTGACATTCGTCCCCAAAACGAGAATGTTGGACCGAAACGTCCTTAAACTAATATTCGCCCCCAAACACAGAGATAATGGACCGAAACGTTCTTAAACTAATATTCGCTCCACACATGACAATATTGAACCATGATATTCTTAAACTAATATAATTGAGCTCATATGCTCACTTGTTTCTAAGTTGATTTTAGTCTCAAATATGACTAACGATCCTTAGATCAAATCAATTATCCTATGAATGGATGGACCTCACAAATGTGAGTAATGCGTCCTAAATTCATTCTCGTTGGCAAACCAAGCTACCAACGTGGACCCCGTCAAGCAAATCCTTGTTTCAAACCCAAATCTTAAATATACGGATTTGAACTAATTCGCGCCCTACGGGCGACGACAAAATTAGTCTCCGTATACAATCCACGGGCAACCCAAAATAAAACAAACACAACACGACACGAAGTAAACAGCTGGAGCAGGAGAAAGTGGTTATCGCAATGCGATAATATAATTAACTGCAGGGGCTTGTGCCTGCAAAGAAGAGCGTCCCCACAAACAAAAACTCTTCACAAACGAGGGTGAATCTGATAAAGTCTGCTACAATGGCCGCGTCTGTCCAAACCTCCGATATATGGTGTCATAAATCAACTTGGTATTTTCATAGAGGTGAATGGAAAAGTCCAAATAGTATCTGTGTTAGATATGTGTGCCCTAGAGGCCTGTATTGTATAGGATGCTAGGCATGTATATGTACAGAAACAATTTTTGCTCAAAATGATAGTATGTTATCTGGTTTATCTTCATCTTAACGTGTGATGTGTTGTATTTCATATCTTTATATACATATTGATGAAGCCCTTAGGATTATGCTTGACTGCCAGGATTATAATGTAGATCATACTAGTGGGGCCTGGGCAGTCTAAAAGCATATTCCTTATTAGTTCCTAGTCGAGGGTATATCGAGACAGGGCATCGATATTACCATAGTAGACTAGTGTGTACGTTTCTTGATCCTGAGGGCGATGGTTGATTCCGCAATCATTGGTTTTTGACATCAAAGATTGTACACAGGTGCTCATTGGAGAATGGGTACACCGAACAGGACTCGCCAAGAACTCCTAGATGGTATATATACCTATTATCATATAGCGGTTCTCTGGTGACACTTGTACAGATTAGTCTGTAGACCCGAGATCGTCATAGTGTCTTGTGTGATTCCCATTGTGCTTTGATTTCCTCCCTACCACGGCTCTACTGAGTCATGCAAGCAGGTAGATTTTGGGTACAGTTTCGAATCACATGGAGGCGGTAAGCGATAGGAGGGGTTTCTTCTTTCCCGGTATAGGGAGTTGATGTCACGCTATGCTTGATCGACCATAACAGCAAATCCCTAGCCAGGGTTGTCAAGATTTACTGATAAGAGTTATCAGTAGTTTCTCGAACCGTTATGGACCATAAAACAACATGACTTATAAAGTTACTGGGGTCTGAAATTTACCACCCCTAAACTTCATATGCGACGTATCAGACGAAGAGACCGGACTGTATGGTAAGTGTTACTTACAGGCTCGTTAGGGTTAGGATGAGTTCGCTCGTCGGCCACCTTTTCGTCATGTACCTGGTAGCCGTTACGCACAGCTAGTGCCGCTGACATGCTTATGGTTAAACCCACTGCCAGTGTACTGTCGAGTCTTTAGAGTCCCACAGAGAGGGTTCCCTAGTTCAGGCAAAAGATGTAGAGGCCGTAAGTTGTTACGGCAGGGTTTCGATCATGTTCGTGTACTGGTTGCGCGAATAATGATCAGAAGGATAATACTGGTAGGTTTTGGTTTAAACCGCATGTCGGTATTATATTATTGGATTATTTGTATTTGTATTTTTCGGAATTCGGATACGGGTATACTTATACGGTATACGGTGAAAGGGTATTCTTGTAATTGTACAAGAATACCTTCTAGAAGGAGACACCTCATAAATGATTCTCATTTTGTGAAAATGGAAATTATGAGGTGGAATTTGGAGTGAGTCTAAGCATGGGTGAAGGCATGACTCAATTCATTTTATATTCATTTGGGATTACTATTGAAGCATGGTGCATTATTTTTTGAGAAAAATATTGCATGCTTCAATTATTTTATATGAGTCATATCTTTTTCTTTATACTTGATTTTTCTATTATCACATTCTCATTCTATCTCCTAGGTTTTGCTCTCCTTCTCCCTCAAACTCATCCCTTCACATGTGTTGTGATCCATTGAGCTTTGAGACTAAATAATCCATAGATCATACTCTACATCTACTTAGTAATCTCATCTAGCACATTAGATCACTAAGTTACCTCACTTGAGGTTGGATCTTGGACATAGGCCCTTGGGTGGACCTTCTATTACCTAAAGGAGACCGGCAACCGAGTTCGTTTGAAGCTCGATCCAAGGAGCAAAGAACCACTTGAAGACCCGAAGGACTTGACACAAGGGTATAACACTTCAACCGGGTAGTTAACGCCCTCTTGTAGTTTAGTTTTTGCTAGTTAAAATTTAATCATGATCCTAAAGTGGATAAAATCTATGTTGCAAAGCAAAACATGATCTTTTGATGTGAGAAAAATCGTTTTTGATGTATTCCGCCTCCTCGAGAACATGTGGGGTGTGCTACATAGACTTACACTGGTATCAGAGACTCTCTTAAACCTTAAATAGCTTGTAGCGACGTTAGAAATCCGTCTTTTTTTGTCGTGCAAAAGCTGCCGATAAAAACAGTTTCCAAAAATGAAATTTTGAGTTGTTTGCACACACCGCGGGCTCACGGTTTGAACCGAGAAGCCGCGGGATGGAGCGTGCGCACCCCGGGGACACCCTGAGGGGACTAGAGACTGGACCCACACCCCAAGACCACTACAAGGTGCCTTGGGGGTGGGTGCCCCGAAAGCACCCCAACTGGGTGCTCTCGGGTCTGCCTTCCTCTAGGGGCCACTTCTAGGTGGCCCCGGGGGGTGGGTACCCTCCCGAAGCCCATTCGATAGTTAATTTTAGAATCTTCACCTCCACGAAGATTCGGGCGGGTTTCAAGTTCGTTTCGACTCCCGAATTGGCTTAAAACGATCGGTTTTGGAACTTTAGCTCATTGGATTTTTCATGTCTTGGAAAAATTGGTTTAGTTTGCTAATTGCATACGGAATTCTAATGTCGCGGTTACTTTACAAGCTTTGTTATGTGTATTTGGAAACGTCGACTAATTGCTATACGTCGATTAGTCGGGGTTGCACATTTCTGTGGTGATGTTATGTTGGTTTGTGTATATGAACTTTATTGGATCGTCGATAATGAATAGCCGAGGGATTTGAAATGAGTGTTTTCTTTTCTTTCATTCAATATAATTTGTAAAGGTGATATAATATTATTTTGTGGGGCACATCTAGGTTAAGGTTGTAACCACCGTTGTACTATTTTCTTTTACAGTTTTTGCCCCTACGATTGACCCAAGGTGGGGTGCACAAACTACCGGGTTCTTTAAAGTGCCGAATGGCCTACTCACTTTGTTGAGAGAGCTTGCTTCACTTCGAAAATGTAGCGGGTAGTTTGCCACACCCTTAGGGGTTTAGGGTGCTATTCATCACGACCGTGGAACCCGTCTTTCGTTAAGGGCTTAAATGAAATAAGAAATTCCTAGTATATCTAATGTATTCATCTGTGATCTGGAATGTTTATAAATCCGTACGACGAATGGCTATTTATATATGAGATATATAATAAATGTTGCTTATATTTTGCATCCGCGCTAGTCCAGCCCCCACTCTGCCGTTGTTAAGTAACCTAACGGTGCATGACGGGGCCCCATGGTAAATACGGATGGCATAAGCGTACGTTCTATTTTTGTTTCTTTTCTGTGATGTTTAGAAAATTTAAATGATGGGACAACATTAATATGATTAATGTTAAGAAAAAGAAAGCTAAAGATATTGTAGAACCAAACTTTTTAAAATGGGTAACTCTATTTTTTCGCTTTGCATAGTGGTATTCCTTGATGAATATCCAGCACCTCATTCGATGAGGAAAGGGCCGATATCCGTCCACCGGGAGTGAACCCTTTAGCGAAACTAGCAAATGTTACAAAGTACTCGATTCGATTCGTTTTTATAGTTGATCTAATTTTTGCTTTGCATCGTGGTATTTCTTGATGAATATCCCGCACCTCATTCGATGAGGAAAGAGCCGAGATCCCTTCACCGGGAGTGACCTCTTTAGCAAAATTAGAAAGATACTACAAAACCATTCGACTTTTAAAAATGGAGCTTAAAACACTCCTTTCACTAGATTCTACAACGATATCAAGTTCAAAACGTTAAAGGTTTTCATCAAAACCATCCGTTGCCCTCGGCCATTTTAGGAAGCAGAGTACTTAGTATTCGTACCATGTTTGTTGACTATAGTTAAGGCATGGTGTACGGTAGCTAAGTGATGTCTTCCTACAAAGCATATGATGCGATCAATTAGGACATTCGCATGACCTTATTGACCATAGTTAAGGGTTATGCGGGTGGGTCTAAATCAATCACGAAATGGCGGGTAGAACTTGACTAGTGCTTATGATTTGTTGACTATAGTTAAGGTCATAAGACACTAGAGGTAAAAACCATATCGGGAATTTCAAGAGTTGAAATTTTAAATGAGATTGCATACCTTCTATTTGATAGTTGGATCCCGATCCCACTGTGAGTAAAAGTTACTCCCGGGAAAGTTTTCCACTTTACAATTAGCTAATCGAGTAGGTGTCTAGAAAGGTGTCAACGGGGTTATGCCTTTAGGAAAACGAGGTTTATTTTAATTAGGTCCGTGCGAAAGCACGGGGAACCTCCCTCGGAGTACCGACACTGGCCTGGCTGATCGGTTAGCGAACTTGTAGATTGCAATTAATCCTGGCTAATTTTCTTTTTAAGATTTGAAGGAAAATTTGATAAAAGCAGTTGGAGATATCGATTAGATGAGATTAATAACCAATCTAATCATGCAAGAGCAATTGCTGAGTGTCTTCTTTTCTCTCTCCTAATGACAGATACCTATGACGGGACTTAAGTTTTTATTAGACAAGAATAAACTCACGGGACCGAATTACAAAGAATGGCCGAGGAACGTAAATATGGCCGAGGAGATTCTTACTCAGGCGGCAGCACTCGCTAATCCATCGCCTAAGGAAAATCCTGAGGACGCACCCGATGAAAGAGTAGGGAAGGAGTCGGATATTGATTTCTTAAAGCGCGCTCTCAAAAAGAGAGATGAAGAAGTGGCAGAAATGTCCACTAAATAAACCATATGGCTCTTCTGATCTAGAATATGGCTGGAATCATGGTCCAATCGGAACCACTAGTAGATGAACCGCCGGTAGTCGCTCTTAATGACAAGGGTGACATTTCATATCCTCTGCAAGCCTCATCAACTGCTAAGGAGGATATGGTCTCAAAAGAAAAGCTGGACGAATATATCGCTCAGCAAATCAAAGCTCATTATGCCAGTGAAGCCGTAGATAGGTCAATCAAGACTGGTCGACCGTATCCGGCGTGCTACGATCAAATACAGTACCTGCCAGAATATATACTTCTGACATTCCACATATACAAAGGAATCGGGAACCCTCGCCAGCACATCGCACGATTTAAATCCATATGCGGCAATACTGGAGGAAATGATATACTGCTCCTTCGACAGTTTGTCAGCAGTCTGGCAGGCACTGCGTTCGAATGGTATGTGGAACTCCCAAATAACTCCGTGAATACCTTCGACGAGATGGAGATGTTCTTCTGACAGAAATTCGCTAGTGTGAATAAACGCACTACCGTAATGACGTTGGTCAATGAAAGAGTTAGACCGAATTAGACCTGGGTTCAATATGCTACCCGCTGGAGAAATCTATGGTCAAAATTCGAACAACGCATCAACGAAGCTGCAGCCGTGGGAATGTTCATAGCCACCCTTGACCCAAATTCAAAGGTGTTCCCATATATGGCCCACTTCAAGCCGACGACCTTCCAAGAACTTATGGATAAAATGGCTCGATTGGATCAGATGGGTCAAGACTCTTCCTCATCCGATGAAGATGTATGAAAAGCAAAAGCAAGATAGCGTTTGTCGCCAACGCTCAACAAAGAATGAGCAGCTCCGAACCAATCTGTCGCCAAAACAGCGACAGCACGGGTTCTACCTTTCGAAAGATTGGGGTGTGAATACTTGCTCCCCCGGGATATATGCAGGGGGCATATTGCTCACTGGCAGAATAATCTCTACGCCAGATCGTCTTTTTTCAAAAAAATAGGAAGGATATTAAGGGACATACAAACAGGTCCTACAATCAAGTGGAATATCCCGCTTGAAACAAAAAAAACCATGGGAGAGATGTGAAATCCATGTCCCACTCCGAATCAGATGATGAGGGGAAAACCCCCCAAGTCAAGTTCATTCTTCTAAGAAGGAGGAAGACTCGGCATAAAAAATTACGTGATATCTTGTTTCTTCGTATATGAAGAAGATACTCTATCAGTACCAGAAAGAGACATTAAAGAGCAGGGGGCAGGTGTCGTGTAAATTACTCGATCTTTCCCGCAAAACAACCCGATTGCTGTGATGGTAAAATAAGTAGTCCAAGGGGGTGAAAGCCTAAGGCGTGAAGTGTCCATGCATACAAAAGACATGCAGCAGCGCCTTGGCAAGCAAGCATCGGAAGGAATGAGTCATGTAACTCCCCGACCAAATGATAGAAAATGGACCGAGAAGTCCCTAAACTAGTGCGTCGCCCCAAACACGGCGATGTTGGACTAAGATATCCCTAAACTAGCATTTCGTTCCGAACATGGGAATGATGGACTGAAAAGTCTCTAAACTAAAGCGTTGTCTCAAACATGACGATAATGGATCGAAATGTACCTAAACTAGAGCGTCGCTTAAAATCGGCGATAATGGACCGAAATGTCCCTAAACTAGTGTGTCGTCTCAAACACAGCACACCGCCTCAAACACGGTGATAATGGACCGGAATTTCCCTAAACTAGCGTGTCGCCTCAAAACTGGCGATAATGGACCGAAACATCCCTAAACTAGTGCGTAGCCTCAAACATGGCGTATTGCCTCAAATACGGCGATATCCTCCCTTGATATCTATATTGCAATCAAAATCTCAACAGCGAGGATCGCAACTCAAGTCATGTCGGCTACACAGCTATTTCAGCGATGAAGCCACCCCCAAGTCCCACCGGCAAACAGATGGGTCACATGCGGCAAAACTACTTTCGAGAGTTCCATCATTCGAAAAAAACGGTATGTCCACGAGTGAAATGGGCACGGATGAAAAGCTGAAAGGGCGCCATGAGTAAAAAAAAAATAGTAGGATTGTCGGCGAGTTTGTGAAAACCCTAAAGGGCGCAATCTCGTTTTAAAAAATAAATAAAAAAGAGAGAGAAAAGGAAAAACGGTATGTCCACAAGCAAAATCGGAACGGATGAAAACCCGAAAGGGCGCCGTGAGTAAAAACGGCAGGACTGCCGTCGAGTTTGTGAAAATCCGAAAAGAACACAAACTCATAAAATAAAAAATTCATGTGCACTTGTAAGGTCCTCTCGATCTTGTAAGGAGAAAATACATGCGTAAAATGTAGGGTTACTAGGCACTGTCACAAGGGTCTATAAGGCATCAACCATACTCGATTTAAAATTTAGACGTGCCGAACAACCCAAAGCGAGAATCTTTCCTAGATAATTAGGGTTAAACATGCAAGTAAATATCTTTACAACTAAGATAGAGGGATTACAACCTTTGTAGTCCACTCTTTCGCTTCATAAGCTCCGAGTAGTAGTCCCTTTGCCGCGGTCCATGATCTCCCGGACTCAAGAGAAGTTCCACAACCCGAATAATCCATGCTTGCTTGAAGTCTTCCTTCTCGAAGATGATCTACCTTAAAGTTTCTTTAACTCAAGCTCTCACTCACTAATCAAGTATTAATGAAGTGAACATCCTAATCTAATTGGCAAGATTAGATGAGGATGATGAAGTAGGATTTATGCTCTCTTTTATTATCAAATTCTCACACCCATTCATCACAAAATCATAAGCTAGAAAGCTTTCAAGGAGGAAGAAGAAGGTGAAGTCTTTTGTGATGAACAATGAAAAATTACTATGCTCACAAATGAACCTTGAGTTAATCATATGAATCATTAACTCATGTAGAAATTTTACTAGGGTTAAGGGTTTGGGTTAGGTTAAATAATATCTTCAAAATATCAACACATAATATCTCTGTAAGAAACAAAACAAAAGCTTCTAGAAGCTTCAAGAAGAGGTAACCCAAATCAAACCCTAACCATATTTAATCTCCATTAATTATGTTGCATTTGTAAAAATAACTTGTTACAATATTATATATCACATATATAATATATTTTTGTAACAAAATAAAATAATACAATTAACATATATCGCATATATATCAATGTATTATCCGGTGAGAAAAAGAATCAATAAAGTGAGCCAATATTAAATAATGTAATGTAATATATCATATATAATTATACATTAAATTATCGAATCAATACTTGATCCGACAATCCGGCTATATCGCATATAACCGACTAATATATCATGTACCAATTCATCGAATCAACACTTGATCCGATGATCCGGCTATATCAAATAACGCGAGAATAGAATACGGTATCTCATATCGTATTATTCTCAGTCCCGCACATATCACATATTTGCTCCTACTCCGTTTTGCCCGAGTCAAGAAAACTCTGTGTAGGACTCTAAACAATCGTTAATACGCCGGTAGCAGGTGATGATCATATCAAACACCCACAAGCTGCAAGCGGTCAGCTAAACGTAACAGCCACCCAGGTATTGAGCGATCAGAAGATCAACAAGCAATCATGTACATTCTTCTGTGAATCCAATCAGTAGCACTCTCGTACAGTCTGGTCTCTTCGTCTGATATATTGCATATATAGTCTAGGGGTGGTATACGTCAGACCCCAGTAACCGATAAGTCGTGTCGATGTGAGGCTCATAACAGGTCGAGAAACTACTGGTAACACTTACCAGTAAATCTCTATATCAGCCCTGGCCAGGGACTTCCAGTTATAGCCAATCGAACACAGCACAACATCAACTCCCTATACCGGGAGAGACGAATCCCCTCCTATCGCTCATTGCCTCCATGTGATTCGGGACTGCACCCAAAAGCCACCGTTTTGCATGCCCTCTTGGAAATGATAAAGTGGAAATCAAAGCACAGTGGGAATCTCACAAGACGTTATGACGATCTCGGGTCTACAGACTAACCTGTACCAGTTTCACCGGAGAACTGCCATCTGACGTGAGGTATAATACCATCTGGGAGTTCTCGGCGAGTCCGTCCAGTGTACCCAGTCTCCACTGAGCACCCGTACACCATCTTTGATGTCAAACACCGAAGGATATGGGATCATCCATCGCCCATCATATGGGTCAAGATGTGTATACGCTAGTCTACTCTGGTGTATCGATGCCCTGTCTCGATACACCCTCGATTAGGAACAGTTATAGGATGTACTCATCGACTACCGTGGCCCCACTAGTATGATCTCATCATAGTCCCAGTAGTCGAGTACATATCCTAAGGGCTTTATCAACATGTGAGAGTAAGACAGTAAACTAATATAAGTCAACATGTTAAGATAAAGTGAAACCAAATAGCATACTATCATGACGAGCAGGAAAGTCCTCTCTATATATATCCAAGCATCCATTATAATATACATCATATGTACAACAATGGCTTCTAGGGCATATACATAACTAACAATCTCCCACTTGCACTAAGGCCAGCTGTTGTAGTATCCCATACCTAGCATCCCGAATAATCTCTCAAACTGTATCTGGGGAATGGCCTTCGTGAGTGGATCCGCAGTTTTGTCCTTCGTATCAACTCTCCTGACCTCGATCTCCCGGCGATCAACTATCTCCCTGATCAGGTGATACTGCCTCAGAATATGTCTGGACTTCTGATGGGACCTGGATTCCTTGGTCAAAGCCACAGTTCCATTTTTATCGCAATACAAAGGTATTGGATGCTCAATGGACGGAACCACACCAAGTTCAGTGATGAACTTCTTTATCCAGACAGCCTCTTTGGTAGCATCGTTGGCAGCGATGTATTCAGCCTCCATCGTCGAGTCTGCAACAGTATCCTGTTTGGAACTCCTCCAACATACCGCCCCTCCATTGAGGGTAAAGACAAATCCCGAGTGCGACTTAGAGTCTTCCTTATCACTTTGGAAGCTCGAATCGGTAAAGGACTCCACCTGGAGTTCTCCTTTACCATACACCAAGAACATCTCTTTAGTCCTTCGCAAGTACTTGAGAATGTTCTTCACAGCTATCCAGTGACTCTCTCCAGGATCTGCTTGATACCGACTTACTACACTTAGTGAGTATGCTACATTAGGTCTGGTACAAAGCATCGCATACATGATAGAGCCTACTGCCGAAGCATAGGGTATCCCTTGCATGCGAGCTCTTTCCAAATCAGTCTTGGAAGACATCTCTTTGGAAAGAGTGAGTCCAGAGATCGTGGGTTGGTTCCCACTCTTGGATTCTTCCATACTAAACCTCTTTAGTATGGTATCAATGTACCTGGATTGAGACAATCCCAGTATCCGTTTAGATCTATCTCTATAGATCATATTCCCAGTATGCAGGAGGCATCACCTAGATTTTCATTGAGAATCTTTGCGATAAGAAGAGCTTGACCGATTGCAGCATAGGAACATCATTTCCTATCAAGAGTATGTCATCGACGTACAATACGAGGAAGACAACCTTACTCTCTGCAACCTTCTTATAAATACAAGGTTCATCTACGTTTTTGATGAAGTCAAACTCTTTGACTACAACATCAAAGCAGATGTTCTAACTCCGCGATGCTTAATTTAACCCATAGATGGATTTAAGCAGTTTGCACACCTTTCCGCTGCTCCCACTATCTACGAAGCCCTATGGCTGAGTCATGTACACGCACTCTTCTAAATCACCGTTTAAAAAGACGGTCTTAACATCCATTTGCCAGATTTTATAGTTATGGTATGCAACAATGGCAAGTAAGATCCGGATGGACATAAGCATAGCCACTGGAGAAAAGGTTTCGTTATAATCCACACCTGGTCGTTGACGAAAACCCTTTGCAACAAGTCTAGTTTTGAAAGTCTCAACTTTTCCATCTACTCCAAGTTTCTTCTTAAAGATCCATTTGCTCCCAATGGGTTTTACCCCTTCAGGAGAAACTTCCAAAGTCCATACTTTTTTGGTGTACATGGATTCCATCTCAGATCGCATTGTATCCAGCCATTTCACAGAGTCACCACTCGTGATGGCCTGCTCGAAACTAGTCGGGTCATCATCTTCCATGATGCAGTCCTCGCTCCCACCATCAACGAGAAAACCGTAGTATCTCTCAGGTGGATGAGAAACCCTACTAGATCGGCGGAAAGGCTGGGGTTCGTCGGGAACTACTGAATTCTCTGGTTCCAATAAATCATCAGTTGTAGTTTGTGGTGCTGGAACCTCTTCCAGCTCTATCTTTTCGCCACTAATTTCTTTTGCAAGAAATTCCTTTTCTAAAAAGGTGGCATGTTGAGCAACAAACACTTTTTGTTGTTCACCGTAGTAGAATAGATATCCATACGAATTGCTTGGATATCCTACAAACTTGCAAAGAACTGATCGTGCCTCGAGTTTGTCCGGATTTTGCCTTTTGACATAGGCCGGACAACCCCATATCTTAACTCGTTTAAGATACGGTCTCTTCCCACTCCATATCTCATATGGTGTGGTAGGTACAGATTTAGACGGAACTTGATTCAATAGTTATTCTGCTGTCTCAAGTGCATAACCCCAAAAGGAAATAGGTAACTCAGCATTGCTCATCATAGAGCGCACCATATCTAATAGGGTGCGATTCCTCCGTTCCGATACACCGTTGTGGTGTGGTGTATAAGGAGGAGTAAGCTGAGAGAGAATCCCATTCTCTTTTAGATAATCCAGAAACTCATTGCTCAAGTATTCTCCTCCTCGATCAGATCGAAGGATCTTAATACTTTTGCCCGTTTGGTTCTCTACTTCGTGCTTATATTCTCTAAATTTCTCAAAAGCTTCAGACTTGGTTTCATCAGGAACACATGTCCGTATCTTGAGAGATCGTCAGTGAATGTAATGAAGTACGAAGAACCGTTCCTGGCATGTGTAGACATGGGACCGCATACATCACTATGTACCAGTCCTAAGAGTTCCTCAACTCTTGCTCCGTGTCCACTAAACGGAGTTTTGGTCATTTTGCCTTTGAGACATGAATGGCAAGTATCATAAGATGATAATTCAAACGGATTCAAATATCCATCCTTATGTAACTTAGCTAGCCGTGTCGCATTGATACGACCAAGTCTACAATGCCATAAGAAGGATTCGTTCATTTCTGAACTCTTCATCTTGTATGTGTTTTGTATATTAAGGAATGTATCTTGATTGAGAACGTATATGCTATTATGTAACGAGCCTGATCCAATCAACTTTTGATTCAGGAATATGTTCATAACATTATCCTGTACTACAAAATTATATCCTTCTTTACTTAATAAAGAAACTGATATAATGTTGCACATCATGTTCGGTATATAATAGCACTCGTTCAGAATCAATGTATTACTACTTGGTAATACAAGGTGATATTCGCCAACTGCTTTGGCTGCAATATTTGCACCATTCCCTACTTGTACGGAATGATCACCCTTTCCCAGTTCTCTACCTTTACGTAGCCCACGTAATAATTTAGATATATGGGATCCCGATCCGGTATCTAATACCCAGGACGTAGGGTGAACTGAGAAACGGTTCTCAATAACTAACACACCCGAAGAAGATGCATCAGCATGCATGTTCTTTGTTTGGGCGGCATGAGAATCCAGATATTCTCATGTTTCCTGCTCAGTCATATAACTCTTATAAGAAAGAACGGGTTTAACGATCCCCTGCTCAGTATAATAAGCGGGTTCAGTCAATACATCCATATTATTATCTTGATTAAGGCCTGACATGGTCGCTATCTGGAGAGAAAGAGAAGAAAACACTTTAGCGTATACTCTTGCAAGATTAGATTGGTTATTATCTTATCTAATCAGGATGTCTCCCACTGTTTTTATCAAATCTTCCTTCAAACCCTAAAAGGTAAGATTAGCCGAGATTAATTACACCCTACAATTTCGTCAATCTTTCAGCCAGATCAGTGTTGGTACTTGAGGGAGGTTCCCCATGCTTTCGTACGGACCTAATTAAAATAAACCTCGTTTTCCCAGAGGCATAACTCCGTTAACATTTTTCTAGACACCTACTTGATCGGCTAATTGTCTTGTGTAAAATTCTCCCATGAGTAACTCTTACTCGCAGTGGGTATCGGGATCCAACTATCTCATAGGAGGTATGCAATCTTGTAACACCCAGCCCCTTTTTATACCAATAAAACGTATCTCTCTTTAACTTATACAGTTTGTCTTTATTACTTATTTTATTTATTTTAAAATTTTTAGCCCAAACCCAAACTATAGATTTATTCTTCATCACAATATTTTCCTATATTACTATATCTCTAGATTTTTAACTTTAGTTGTTCTATATTCTAATCTAAAACCCTAATTCTAATTATTTATCCTAAATCTAAACCCCATTTTCCTTTTTATCAAAAGAAAACCAAACCCTACCCTATCCTATTTATTCTAATAAACTCCCTCAGCCCATTACCCCATTTTTCCTTTCTCTAATATTCAGCCCCCGGCCTTTTTCCATTTTTTCCTTTAAATTAATTTTCCTGCGGCCCAGGAATTTACCTCAGCCCATTCACTTATTTTCCTTAAACTTAATCCTTTTTTTAAACTCGGCCCGTTCTAACCTCAGCCCACGAGAAATAAATGGAAAATTCATTTTTATTTAATCTCGGCCCACCACCCTCGCCATCAATACCCCAGCAACCAAGCCGCCGCTGCCGAGACTCGAGTTCGAGCCAAGTCAAGTTGCCGTGCCGCGCGTGTGTCGCGCGTTCGTGACGTTACCGTCACCGTACATCTCCGAGACGTGTCCAGGCAAGATCTCTACTTTCTACATGCTACTTTATGATAATTACATATTATAATCATGTATATCCCATGTTCTACTTTCTGTTAAATATTACGACGTAACTGTTTGATATAAGTTCTCATAGGAAATCATCATTTAATTTGACGGAACTCGATTGTATAAGCTGGCCCATATGGCTGTGAATCTAGTGTGTGAATTTCGTTGGATAATATGACCGTTAACGACTAAAACGACTACCCCCAAGTTTACTCGTAAAACTGGAAATTTTCTTATACCTGAAAACCGTTAAAATCGCCATAAATTATATATACACTGGAATGATGCGTTCGAGAGCTTAAATCGAACCCGACTCGATGAACTATAACCCAATGTAAATTTCTACTTGTTTCTGTACTTAAACTATGACAATATTTGGATCGGAGTGCGACTCTGGACTGCAGTCCAGAGCGACTCCAGTTGTTGTTTACTGTCCCGTAATGAACACCACCCTGTTTCCTTAACTTGTAGGTTGCGGAAATCTACTGTTTATTATAGGTGAATCTGTTAGCTAGACAACACAAGTAGTTTCATTCTGTTTCGTTATCGTTTGTTATTTAATCTGTAATTTAAAAGATCGGGACGTATAACAGTCCCAACAGAATCAGAATCGACATACTAGCGTTAAACAATGTATAACTCATGATGTACAGAAGCGATTGAAAATCCGTCTATTGCGTTGAAAACCTTACTGAAAACCCTAGATTTCATTCAACTTTAGTGTCGCTAAAATCAGATCCCAACTGGGATTAAAATGCGTTGCGAAATAGACTTCCGATTCTGAAACCGGATTTTCAGCCGTGAACGCTTAAAATGAATTGGTTATAATTAGTGATTCTGGAACCCGATTGGCGTGAAACTAAATTCAATAGATAGATAACTGAACATACTATTTATTCCCCGTTCATCGTTTCACTAAACTCTAACCGTATAATTTATGATAAATTATGCAAGTGGCAGATTATTGATTCATGACACCCTAATTATGCCTTACATACTGTTTACGCATCATATCATACACATGTCATTGCATTGATAACTTAGTGATAACGTGCATTACCCAGTGTTAGGTATTAGTGATGATTGTGGCAAGTACGTTAGTGTTCGTGTATCAGTGAATGAGTGAAAGTGATACGTACTTGTACACAATCAGTGAACCTTATTATTCTATTGCATTGTCGGAGTCTGTGGGACGCGTGTTCGTGTGACCATAAGTGGTATGGGACACTTATGGAAGCTCTTGCACGGGTGTCACAGATAAGGCACCAGACACTGCCATTTATCTTAAGTATTAGTCGGGACGTGCTTGATGGAGGTCCTGCCTCCAGTTCTCGTGTAGACTTGTCACAGACCGATTGGTATTTAGGGTTATGGTTAGCGTTTGATGTAGACCACGGGGTGTGGGGTAATTTAAGTGTGAGTTCAATAGAATCTCGGGAGTCCCATGCCGGCTTATATATTTAGGGAGATATATGGAGATTTACAGGGTACATGATTATTACCGTGATATACATGTTGGGCCCGTGATCCCTTGCCCTTGGGTTCTACCCTTGGGTGGAGGACACTCGCGAGTGGTTGACTCTCACACTTGGACTTACGATATGCTTATTGACCTGTACAGTGAGACTTAGAGACTGATAGGGATACTGGCATTGATATACCTTACTGACTGTGTTGACATACGTGGCATATCATTCTACTGTTTTTACTGTTCCGCTGCATTGATTACTGCATGTTCATACCGATACTGCCACTGATCTACTGTTATATATATCTATTATCACTGTTAAAATTGTCACATGATTTTATATATTATATTGCTATTGTGTCGCTCTGACGACCTGAGTATGCATGCTCAGTGTGAGGAGAAGATTTAGCCTGGACCAGGACTAGACGCACATCACGGACATCTTGTTTAGCTATCCAGAGTTATATCTTTTGTTTCCCATCAGGTCAGTTCATTTTACTGTTTTGTTCCAGTTACTGTATTTCTCATTACCTGCGCATTATTTACTGTTTACCATGAAAAACTAGAAGCCGAAGTGTGACTACGGCAGAACATTTCCTTGACCGTAGGAGCATGGCCGGCCTTGTCAACCCCTTGTATTCCGTATTTTGGGAAGCGGGGCGTGACATGGTTTAGTTGGTATCAGAGCCCGGGTTTTGTTTCGATTGGGATTGCAGTTTTCCGTGTAGAGCTTGACAGCCTAAGACATCCCTCAGTCTAGATTGTAAACTTGATATCCTTGATCCATATTCACATCGAGTATTCTGATATCCATTCGCTAGGTTTTCAGGTGACTTGGCAAGGTTTCGTGGTTGTAATTGAAAAATACATCACGATTACACTACCATACTCTGTTTAAGTGACTTGGAGTCATACAGTTGATTTTTCCCATTTGTAAAGAATTTCATCACATCTGATACTCTCGAATCTTTGTCCAATCCATATTATATTTTGATTCGTATAGCTTGTGCCTTATATCGTACTCAAAATTATTGTTTCAGGATCATGTCTTCCAACGACTTTTCGTCTATCTCCGCTCCCCAGAATCAAACCGTTGAGATTCTGAATGTACTACAAGGTCTGAAGGAAGCCCAGGAGCGAACGAACGACTTGTTAGCTGAAGGACTGAGAAGGCAGGTGAATCAGGCACCAGCGGGAGTCTCCAATCGTAAAGGGATCCCTGTTAGACGAGGAAAGAAGAAGAAGATGAAGCGCCCATTTGTTCCCCCGCGACAGGAGCAGCAGAAGACCCCATGTTGTGGGTACTGTAAGAGGCCAGGACACCTTCAGAGGGATTGTCGCCGCGCCCATGGAAAATGTCTAATTTGCGGATCCAGCAGACATCTAATCAACGGTTGCCCAAAAAGGAAGGAGCTACAAGGAGGAGACTCATCCACACTCTCCACTTCTGCCAAGTGATGATTATTACGTAATTCGAACCTCGAGGATAAGGCGGACCCAGCACAGGGTTCAACTCACGTGACAAGAATGCAACGTTCTAGTAGTCAAGGAGGAATTTTCATGTTTTCTATTTTCAGTAATAATGTTGTCATCCTCGTATGAATATTTCTTTCCGTTTGAAATCTTGTATCCGTTGAACTTTTAGTGAATGCAATAAAACTTGAATCGTAATATATGTATCATTCTCTTGCTTTCTCCTTAATTATATTATTCATTATCACAGCATTTTAATCCTGATCTTTCAGTTCCTGCCACCGCATATCCTTCTATACTTCGTACACTTAGCTATTTTCTTGATGTATTCCACTGTCTAATCATGACTCTTACTTTTCAGGCCATGGCCCACCCGGTAACAGCGCCGCATTTGGATGAGGATGCACAGTCATGTGTTTTCTCAGACAGCACGCTGATGAGTGCTGACGATGAGACCAACGGTCTCCAAGTCATTGATGAAAACAGCGATTCCGAAGACGAAGGAGCAGCCGCCCCAGAGTTTGACATGATAGGCGATTCCGACGGAGAGGAAGGAGACCCTGAAGAGAACCCGATAGAGGAAGATCCCGAGGAAGATCCGATAGAAGAAAATCCAGTTGAGGAAAATCCCATGGAACAGAATCCAGAAGGAGAGAATCATATGGAATCAGACCTCGATGAAGAATCTCCAGCCGAGGAAGAAGGACCAGAAGATCAAGACCGTGCTGTGGAAGAACTCCCAATGGCGATCCCTGCGAGGCGTTATGGGAATGGACGCCCCTATCTGAGCGCGCGAGCCTACCGCGACCTGCTGAATCTCTACAACCGCGACTGACGGGATTCCTTTTACATGTTGTCTTTCTGGCCAAATAAATCTGTGTATAGTTTAGGGCCATGATTAGTCGAAAATATTGTATATTTTAGCCGGCAATTTCCTCATCATTTGCATTCATATAGAAGTGTTCGGCAGTCATATTTCACATATTAGGAAATCTTTCGCAAAATATCAGATTACATGTGTTAGACCTTAAAACCGGCACTATAAAGGAAATTGACCGCATTTTCATGGCATCGCATCATCCGTATATTGCGCAACACTTGTTTTGAGATCTATGTAGGAAAACCCAGAAGAAAAGCCAAAAATTTACATGGTGCTGATCAAACATTACACCAACTCCAAGTTTGTAGATCTGGTAGCAATCCAAAAGGAAAAACACAATTCCACATATCAGATAAAGCCCCAAATTTTAGCCCAAAGCAACACTGGAAGTGTGAAGCCATGAAGCCAACACTTGGCCGCGGAACCGCGGCCGGAGCCGGCTTGAGCCGCGGTTCCGCGGCGGTCCTGCCACGTCATCAATCCAATTTTGCTGCACAACTCTTACCTCACTTCCAGAAGCTCAGAAAGACATGACAAATTCCAGAAGACTCCAGAGATTTCTGCCAGATCAGCAAACTAGGGTTTCTAATGCTTAATTAATCCTAGCTTAAACCCTAAGCTAGCTCCTAACAAACTCTTTCTAGAAACTCCTCAACAAACTTTTGGAGGGAATTGTAATTTCAAACCTAGATCTAGGGTTTGGGAAGTCTATAAATAGAAGCCTAAATCTAGGGTTAAAGGATATACTTGATACTTGGATCCATTATCCAAGACTTAGATACTTCTTCATTTTACCCCCTTCATCATCTTCTTCCACAAGTCTAGTGACAGGGCTTGTGTGAAACCCTAACCCTAAATTCCAATCAAAAGCCAAGATCCCGAGTACCCATCAAGCAAGAAGCCTTGCAACCTTTTATGAGCCGAGCCGATCTTCAACAGAGCAAGTGGTCCTAGCTGATCCGCGACTCACGAAGCCGAGCGACGCCAAATCGACAATTTAGTTCTTCCTCTTGTAGTTCTTGAGCGTCTGTAATCAAATTGTTGATATAAATAAAAGGTGATATTCTTTTATCTTGTTTTCTTTAAATTCTCGCATCATGATATCTTTTCAATTCTTGAATACTTTCTGTGTGATGATGTTTGAGTAATACTCCGCTCGTCGAGGAGTTGAGACGATCAATAGAATGATGATGTAATATATCTCAAATCGATTCTTGAATCCTACGAGTTTTGTAAACCCTAGCCAGTTCAAGAATTGACGACCCAATTCGTTGCGATGCTTTCTTGATTGATATCGCTCGAGATTGGGGAGTTACGATCGTTTCTTGAAATTGCTAGAGGCTAGAATGTGAATGATATCGATGAAAGAACAAGGGTTAAACGATGAAACCCTAGTTTCATCAAGAAAGCCCTAACTCTCATCGATCATCATCGATCTAGTATCAATCCTTCGAAGGACAAGAACACGAAATCTTGAAATTACATCACGTCTATAGATCCAATCGATTCCTACGAGCCTCATTTAGATTCTTGACATTTTGGTTGGAAATATTATCGAAACTCAATTCTTGATTGTTTATCAGTTTCTTGATTCTTGATTAAACTCGTGACACCTGAATCAATTGATAAATTCTTGAATGATGTTTTCTTTTCTTTTCGATTAACTTTTCGATTCAAACAAATCAAATATAAAAACGAATCGCACAATCCCTGTGGACGATCCGCACTCGCTTACGATCTACAACTGACACCGTAGTTGATTGCGGTCAAATATAATTTTTTTGATTGTGAACTTTATTCAATTTTCTAAATACCGATACAAGATACTATTATCGATCAAATGAAACCGTTATCGGGAATCAATTGATTCGATACTTACTTTTCACATTACACAATCCGGAATTTACAACTAATCAAAATGGCGCCGTTGCCGGGGATCGCGCGCTAATTCATCTCATATTATAGTTTGAATTGAAAGAATTATTCCATTGTTATTTTGAGATCAAAATTCGTGCAAACCCTAAACGATTTGTTGTGGTTCATTGCAAGGAAATATGGAGCTGTTTGGCAATTGAGGAAAAATTTTGGGATATACCAGAGAGCAGAGGGAGTCTACAGAAGCTCCCTGGTGATGTTTTGTGCAGTGATCCCATCATTCAACCGCGGAAGCGCGGCATAAGGAGGGATTCGCGGCGGAACCGCGGCATCTTGGGGGGATCTCTGCAAAATTTTTGTCTCAGGTATTTTCTTACCTTCTCCTCTCTCCTCTTTTAGCTCCAACTAACAATTTTCTGCAGGTTTCTTTGTAAATAATCGCAGCGCCGCAAAAGCAAATTAAATTTGTGCGTGATTTTGTTTCTTTGTTGTTTGCATTCTAAATACGGGTATTAAGGGGCACGGCCAAATCCAAATTAGGTGGGGATTTCATTACCCTTCCTAGGCCCCGAAAACCGCAAAACTTGCATCCGCATTGACCCACATTAACTAAAAGAAATCTAGAGATGACTCTAAGGACTGTCGCGCTCAATTAGAACAAGAGAAGGCCGTGGGTAATTCATTGCTTATCCGCGTTTTCTTGTTGTGCCTAAGGCGAGTGTGTCTAAGGCTAGTGGTTTTTAATTAGGCCCACTACTTACGTAGTGGAGTACCTTCCCACTTACCTGGCACTTATCCGGCCACAGGGGGACAAAGAGGCAGTGGAGGATTCTATCCTGCGACTTGTCTTTTGGCAGTTAGGAGCGGTCTAGAGCCGGACCTAGGTGACCACTAGATTCTAGGGTTTGTGTGCTGCATTTGTTTTGTCGCATCATTTTTTCAAAAATCTGTCCCTTTTTCAAAGCAAACACCGCATTCATTCATTACCCTTAATTATAAGTCAATGCTGCCACTTGTACTAACCCTTTTTAGTGCAAGATAGGCTGGACACGGGATTCTAGTGCCCGTTTAGTCCGCGTACCCTTTATCGACTCCGAAGTCGATATTTCTCCATTTACCTTTCCTTTACCCACTACCACACCCACACCGATGGATCCGAATCCATCAAACTTCTTTAACCCTAATCTGCCGCCGTCCGTTGGTGCGCAGAATCCACCCCACATCTCTCTCCAGGAGAGGTGCTAACCTATTCGAGGTCCTCTTTCGACCTGCTTATCCATTCCACCAGCCAACGGGGATAACTTTGAGATTAAACCCCAATACATCAACCTTTTACCCAAATTCCACGGACTCGAGACTGAGGACGCTTACGTTTTCATCACCAAATTTGAAAACGTATGCGCAATGATGGGTACGTCACAAATTTCAGTGGATGCTATGCGTCTACGACTTCTTCCGTTTACATTGTGCGATATAGCCGAGAAATGGCTATATAACACTACCGCACACTCTATTACGAATTGGGAAGAATTCGTCGCTGCATTCCTTAAGAAATTTTACCCAATACAAAAGACAGCTCGAATCCGTAGCGAACTGAATCAATTTGCCCAGCTCCCTGCTGAACCATTCTCTAAATGCTTTGAACGTTTCAAGGATCTTTTGGTTCAATGTCCTCATCACGGCATCCCTAGATGGGAATTATGCCGAATCATTTATGAGGGCAGTAACCCTAACACTAAACAGAGCCTTGAAAACATGTGTCAAGGTACTTTTATGACTAAGGATGATGGGGAAGCTTGGCAATATTTAGAAGAGTTCGCTGAAAAGTCTTTACAGTGGGAAAGTCCATCATTTAGGAGTGGCAACAACCAATCAGATGTTTCCATAGGACTTAGGGCTGACATTACAGCTATACACAAGAAACTCGAGACTATGGAAAACAAATTTTTAGCCGCCTCCCTTAATCAAATGTCACTTTCCAAAACTGTATGTGGCTGCTGTTCTGATCCGTCTCACTTGACGGAAGAATGTCCGTTTCAAGGTCGTGAGAATACCAATGCCGCATTTCAAAGACCTAGAAACGATCCATTTTCTTCCACATATAATCAGGGTTAGAGGAATCACCCTAATTTTGCTTGGAACCAATCACAATCTCAAAACACGGTTCCAAACCAAAACAATTTCTAAAGGGTCCCTCCACCACAACAGCAACCACAACTTCAATTGAGTCAGCACCCCTTTCAAGCACATAATTTTCAAAATCCGGTCAACACACCTGCACTATCTAGTCCTTTACAGTTGACCGGAACTGATGAATCCTCTTCTTTTGCACAATACATGAATTTGGTCTTATCAAATATCATGCAAGTTTCGGCTGAAATGAAGTCTTCTGTTGATAAAATTGAGAAAAACTCTGCGTCCCAAAACGAGAGTATTAAATCGATGGAAGAAGAAATTGCACGATTAAAAGCCGAAATTAGTGCAAGAGAGAAAGGGAAACTTCCAGCTCAACCCTTACCCAATCCTGGCTATTCACATCATGTGAATGCAATCACCACGTTGAGATCTGGAAGAGTTCTTGACAATCATGTTGGGGAAGAGTTTGATGATAATGATAAATCAATCAATAAAACCCCGGCTGAGACCTTTCCTTCCACACACACTTCTAGTTCTAACCCCAGTTCTTCTACCCCACCACCTTCTTCCGAGCCTATTCTTCGTTTCTCAAAAGGCTCGCCACTACAGCCCACCTCTTTTACTCCTCCACGGACGATCCCCACTTCTATACTGGGATCGGTTCCACACACACTTTCTTCTCCTATGATGGACCCAGCACTTATTGCTAAAGCACCTTATCATAATCGGTTAAGGGCTAACACACCAAGTCCACATATGAAGAAGATCACTGAGATGTTTAAACAGGTTAACATCAATATCCCTCTTCTAGATGCTATCCAACAAGTCCCCGCATATGCAAAAGTTCTTAAAGACTTGTGCACTAGAAAGAGGAAGAAACAAATGCCCAAGAAGATATTCATGGCAAAGACTGTAGACACGGCTTTCCCCCAGCAATTACCGAGAAAACGTAAGGATCCTGAATATCCTACGATTTCCATCTCTATTGGGGAGAAACACATTAACCGTGCTCTACTAGATCTTGGGGCAAGTGTTAACCTGCTTCCTTTCTCAGTTTATGAGCAGTTAAGGATCGGAGAGTTGAAACCATCTTCTTGCACTCTCCAGATGGCTGACCGATCAATCACCAGACCTAGGGGTGAACTAGAGGATGTGTTAATAAAAATCGGGGAATTTATATTCCCTGTAGACTTTATTGTAATTGATACACAGCCTGTAGCGAACTCACGGAATCAAATTCCGGTGATTTTAGGTCGCCCCTTTTTGGCCACTTCCAACACTATCATCAACTGTCGTAATGGTTCTATGACCCTATCCTTCGGGAAGAGGATAATTGAGATGAACATTTACAAGTTGGGAAGTGTACCCTCCGAACCAACTGCTCAGGTCTGTTCTCTCGACTTAATGGATGTCGACAGCAGCGAATTTAATGACCCTCATAATACTGATCTTGACTCTTTTCATATGTTGTTTGACCCAACTATGTATCATACACATACGGACTCTTCCACTGAGATGTCCGGGTCAACAATTAACACGGATTATGAACTGTTTTTAGATTCTGAAGATCACCCCGCACTTTGTGATGACATTATTCTTCGGGGTATTGATGAAACTTTTGAGGAGATCTTCGCTGATGAACTCGCATTTCTGAATAACACGGGTGTTGAGACGAATCAGGTTCTACTCACTGAAATTGAACCTCCACCCCTTCTTCCGAACTATAAGAAGAATGCGAGTAATCCATCATACTCACTGCATCATCTCTCCAAAATGAGACGCACACACATTCTATTCCACCACTTAACCTTTCCCCACTTCTTCTTCCACCAACCAGAGCATTGCATTGATAAAATTTTTGAATGGTTGGTGTTAACATTCGGTCTTTGCAAAGCTTAGCATCGACCATTGATTTTTGACCCCCTCATATGATTTTCAAAGATTAACATTGCATAACTCAAGTTTGGGGGGGGGGGGCATTTTTTTCTGGCTCTTGAAAACAAAAGGAAAATTTTACAAAATGATGAGCCAAAAATAAGTTTGGGGGAGGATCTTCACTTAAATATTTTGCCCCCACTAATAAATTCTTCCCAAGCTTACAGGTTTTTCGAAATATAGCGGAAGGCAACAGTGAGGACACTGTTGAAAACAAGTTTGGGGGAGGTTTGTGCTTATTTTCGCATCACTTGCATCATCAGTTGCATAAGCACAAAACATTTTATTTTTGAAAACCTATAAAAATTTCAAAAATTTCAAAAATATAAAGATATTTTTGTACATAAATAAGATAATAAAAGTTTAGATAATGAAAAATTACATCCATGAGATTAGAAAAATTTAAGAAAACTAAGAAAATTAGAAGTTTTCTTATACGAACTAGTAATAAGTAGTTATGAGCCGTTGTCCCAATGGTTAGTAAGATGGAGGACGTCACTAATCTGAGGATAAAAATAAGTCTGAAAAATAGTTTCTATTCTGGAAAGCCAAACATTTTGAACGTTGATACCCTGCTATTCGCACTTACACACGTCTTAAAGTCTGGGATAGTAGAGCATACCTTGAAATGCTCTTGTCTTAAAGCCGATGTATGAAGGAAATAAAAAGAAAAAAAAAAGTGAATAAAAAAATATAAAGTGGTGAGAAAAATGGACACTGGTTTTGTTATCGCCGAAGGCAATAAAAAAAATATATAGCGAGGGTGCCTTTTCACCTAGTGCCCTAAGGCCAACTGGTCTGGGAGTCACTGCTATACCTGAGGTGGTGCAAGACGAGGAAAATACACTAAGTAAGCAAGCACAGGAGTAATCGGTCGGTTAGTACCTCAAGAAGTATTAACGGTCGCATGAAAGTGTGTGAGCAATCTCATCTAAATATTCAGTAATTAAAAAGTACTGAGGCTGATGGGCAAGAGTATGATAGCTTGAATTGAATTCTCCGGGTGTAGGGATGTCCTTTACACACACGCAGGGTTATATGATCGATGTTTGGAAGAAAGATAGGAATGAAGAATAAGACGATGTTTTATTGAGGGAGGACGTGATTTCTAACACCTTTTCATGACCATTAAGATAGGGCTCATGACAACCGAAAAGCTAGCTTAGTTGGAAACCCTAATTTTCAAAGTCTTTCTTTTACGATTCTTGTCTTTAAATGTAATATCCATGATCTTCCTTTTATTATTGGATTTTGTGGGTGGAATCCGCTGAAAATCCTCAGGAGACAACACTCCTCCTACTAGGGACACCTAGAGGTTTAAAGGCTTGTTGCACGTGCTCAGTGCAATCGTGTTGCCTACGAAAGTGTGCTAGATAGTTTTTCTTTTTCCTTATTTTCTCCTTCTCTTTTTAATAAAACAGTTCGCTCGAGACGATCGAAATTAAGTTTGGGGGAATTTGATTAGTCGAAAATATTGTATATTTTAGCCGGCAATTTCCTCATCATTTGCATTCATATAGAAGTGTTCGGCAGTCATATTTCACATATTAGCAAATCTGTCGCAAAATATCAGATTACATGTGTTAGACCTTAAAACCGGCACTATAAAGGAAATTGACCGCATTTTCATGGCATCGCATCATCCGTATATTGCGCAACACTTGTTTTGAGATCTATGCAGGAAAACCCAGAAGAAAAGCCAAAAATTTACATGGTGCTGATCAAACATTACACCAACTCCAAGTTTGTAGATCTGGTAGCAATCTAAAAGGCAAAACACAATTCCACATATCAGATAAAGCCCCAAAGTTTAGCCCAAAGCAACACTGGAAGTGTGAAGCCATGAAGCCAACACTTGGCCGCGGAACCGCGGCCGGAGCCGGCTTGAGCCGCGGTTCCGCGGCGGTCCTGCCACGTCATCAATCCAATTTTGCTGCACAACTCTTACCTCACTTTCAGAAGCTCAGAAAGACATGACAAATTCCAGAAGACTCCAGAGATTTCTGCCAGATCAGCAAACTAGGATTTCTAATGCTTAATTAATTCTAGCTTAAACCCTAAGCTAGCTCCTAATAAACTCTTTCTAGAAACTCCTCAACAAACTTTTGGAGGGAATTGTAATTTCAAACCTAGACCTAGGGTTTGGAAAGTCTATAAATAGAAGCCTAAACCTAGGGTTAAAGGATATACTTGATACTTGGATCCATTATCCAAGACTTAGATACTTCTTCATTTTACCCCCTTTATCATCTTCTTCCACAAGTCTAATGACAGGGCTTGTGTGAAACCCTAACCCTAAATTCCAATCAAAAGCCAAGATCCCGAGTACCCATCAAGCAAGAAGCCTTGCAACCTTTTATGAGCCGAGCCGATCTTCAACAGAGCAAGTGGTCCAAGCTGATCCGCGACTCACGAAGCCGAGCGACGCCAAATCGACAATTTAGTTCTTCCTCTTGTAGTTCTTGAGCGACTGTAATCAAATTATTGATATAAATAAAAGGTGATATTCTTTTATCTTGTTTTCTTTAAATTCTCGCATCATGATATCTTTTCAATTCTTGAATACTTTCTGTGTGATGATATTTGAGTAATACTCCGCTCGTCGAGGAGTTGAGACAATCAATAGAATGATGATGTAATATATCTTAAATCGATTCTTGAATCCTACGAGTTTTGTAAACCCTAGCCAGTTCAAGAATCGACGACCCAATTCGTTGCGATACTTTCTTGATTGATATCGCTCGAAATTGGGGAGTTACGATCGTTTCTTGAAATTGCTAGATGCTAGAATGTGAATGATATCGATGAAAGAACAAGGGTTAAACGATGAAACCCTAGTTTCATCAAGAAAGCCCTAACTCTCATCGATCATCATCGATCTAGTATCAATCCTTCGAAGGACAAGAACACGAAATCTTGAAATTACATCACGTCTATAGATCCAATCGATTCCTACGAGCCTCATTTAGATTCTTGACATTTTGGTTGGAAATATTATCGAAACCCAATTCTTGATTGTTTATCAGTTTCTTGATTCTTGATTAAACTCGTGACACCTGAATCAATTGATAAATTCTTGAATGATGTTTTCTTTTCTTTTCGATTAACTTTTCGATTCAAACAAATCAAATATAAAAACGAATCGAACAATCCCTGTGGACGATCCGCACTCGCTTACGATCTACAACTGACACCGTAGTTGATTGCGGTCAAATATAATTTTTTTGATTGTGAACTTTATTCAATTTTCTAAATACCGATACAAGATACTATTATCGATCAAATGAAACCGTTATCGGGAATCAGGCCACCTTTCGTCTTTGAGAATGCTTTGTTTAGAATCTTCTGAAATAAAATAAATTGCTGAGTTTGCTAATCTATCGATCTTCGTAGTCCCCTTGAAGCTTGATTATTTCTTCTACACAATTATCTTTCTACTGAGATCTGTTCACCTCTACTCCTTATATTGTTCTAACCTTCACTCAGACTAACAAGTAACACACCCGATCTTTTGAGGTCCACCCTTCATCCTTCGTCTGTGCCTCGTTTGAGATTCCTTCTGGGAGGAGAAAATTTTTAGTGAAATCTCCGAGTTCGCTAACCCTTCAAATTTTTGATTCGTATGTTGTACCGACCGTGGTTCCCCATGTTTTTCCCCTTGTAGTCCTTTGTTCCTGTGCTGACCCGACCCCATCTCTTCGACTTTCAGTCTAAAGCCGTCAACCTCCGACCTTCTGAATGAGCCACACTTCCTTGTAATCATTACCCTAGCTAGCCCTATACCTCGTTGTATTTTTCCTATTACCCTAACTATATTTAGGGACTTTATTATTCGAATTTGGTTTTCATTACCTTGTATTTGTCGAAGAGTGCGCGTTATCGACTACTTAGTTTTATGTACACTATTATTATCTTTATTTTTCAGTAGCGCAACCTTACACCGCGCATATTTTGTTCCATATCCCTCATTTTCGCTATGTGAGTTTTCTAAGTTATTTTAAAACTATTTTGATCGATACATCGTCCTAAAATGTTTTAATCTACCGACAAATCTTTCACTATTTTATATTCGTTACTTTATTTTCGGGTGTTGTGCCTATGTTTACTATTATAAACGATTGTGCCTTATACTCATTATTTCTGCCGTACTTATACGTGCACATATTTGAATTTCGATTTTATCGAGTACGTCTCGAATAATATTGTTCGTTATTGTTGCTATTTATATTTCCGTATATATGTAGTTACCCTTATAGTGGTTCCTGCTTTACACCTATTTAGATCTATATTTTTGTATGTTATTCTTACGTATTTATACCTTCGAATATCTTCGTCCATGTATTTCTAGTAAATCTTCATTTGTTAGTGTGCGATATAATAGCCTTCGCCTATATTTGTATAACTTAACGTTTATTTTAAATTTCGAGAACGAAATTTTTGTAAAGGTGGTATGATGTAACACCCAGCCGCTTTTTATACCAATAAAACGTATCTCTCTTTAACTTATACAGTTTGTCTTTATTACTTATTTTATTTATTTTAAAATTTTTAGCCCAAACCCAAACTATAGATTTATTCTTCATCACAATATTTTCCTATATTACTATATCTCTAGATTTTTAACTTTAGTTGTTCTATATTCTAATCTAAAACCCTAATTCTAATTATTTATCCTAAATCTAAACCTCATTTTCCTTTTTATCAAAAGAAAACCAAACCCTACCCTATCCTATTTATTCTAATAAACTCCCTCAGCCCATTACCCCATTTTTCCTTTCTCTAATATTCAGCCCCCGGCCTTTTTCCATTTTTTCCTTTAAATTAATTTTCCTGCGGCCCAGCAATTTACCTCAGCCCATTCACTTATTTTCCTTAAACTTAATCCTTTTTTTAAACTCGGCCCGTTCTAACCTCAGCCCACAAGAAATAAATGGAAAATTCATTTTTATTTAATCTCGGCCCACCACCCTAGCCGTCAATACCCCAGCAACCAAGCCGCCGCTGCCGAGACTCGAGTTCGAGCCAAGTCAAGTTGCCGTGCCGCGCGTGTGTCGTGCGTTCGTGACGTTACCGTCACCGTACATCCCCGAGACGTGTCCAGGCCAGATCTCTACTTGCTACATGCTACTTTATGATAATTACATATTATAATCATGTATATCCCATGTTCTACTTTCTGTTAAATATTACGACGTAACTGTTCGATATAAGTTCTCATAGGAAATCATCATTTAATTTGACGGAACTCGATTGTATAAGCTGGCTCGTATGGCTGTGAATCTAGTGTGTGAATTTCGTTGGATAATATGACCGTTAACGACTAAAACGACTACCCCCAAGTTTACTCGTAAAACTGGAAATTTTCTTGTACCTGAAAACCGTTAAAATTGCCATAAATTATATATACACTGGAATGATGCGTTCGAGAGCTTAAATCGAAGCCGGCTCGATGAACTATAACCCTATGTAAATTTCTACTTGTTTCTATACTTAAACTGTGACAATATTTGGATCGGAGTGCGACTCTGGACTGCAGTCCAGAGCGACTCCAGTTGTTGTTTACTGTCCCGTAATGAACACCACCCTGTTTCCTTAACTTGTAGGTTGCGGAACTCCACTGTTTATTATAGGTGAATCTGTTAGCTAGACAACACAAGTAGTTTCATTCTGTTTCGTTATCGTTTGTTATTTAATCTGTAATTTAAAAGATCGGGACGTATAACAGTCCCAACAGAATCAGAATCGACATACTAGAGTTAAACAATGTATAACTCATGACATACAGATGAGATTGAAAATATGTCTATTGCGTTGAAAACCATTCTGAAAACTCTAGATTTCATTCAACTGTAGCATCGCTAAAATTTGATCCCAACTAGGATTAAAATGCGTTGAGAAATGGACTTCCGATTCTGAAACCGGATTTTCAGCCGTGAACGCTTAAAATGAAATGGTTATAATTAGTGATTCTGGAACCCGATTGGCGTGAAACTAAATTCAATAGATAGATAACTGAACATACTATTTATTCCCCGTTCATCGTTTCTCTAAAATGTAACCGTATAATTTATGATAAATTATGCAAGTGGTAGATTATTGATTCATGACACCCTAATTATGCCTTACATACTGTTTACGCATCATATCATACACATGTCATTGCATTGATAACTTAGTGATAACGTGCATTACCCAGTGTTAGGTATTAGTGATGATTGTGGCAAGTACGTTAGTGTTCGTGTATCAGTGAATGAGTGAAAGTGATACGTACTTGTACACAATCAGTGAACCTTATTATTCTATTGCATTGTCGACGTCTGTGGGACGCGTGTTCGTATGACCATAAGTGGTATGGGACACTTATGGAAGCTCTTGCACGGGTGTCACAGATAAGGCACCAGACACTGCCATTTATCTTAGGTATTAGTCGGGACGTGCTTGATGGAGGTCCTGCCTCCAGTTCTCGCGTAGACTTGTCACAGACCGATTGGTATTTAGGGTTATGGTTAGCGTTTGATGTAGACCACGGGGTGTGGGGTAGTTTAAGTGTGAGCTCAACAGAATCTCGGGAATCCCATACCGGCTTATATATTTAGGGAGATATATGGAGATTTACAGGGTACATGATTATTACTGTGATATACATGTTGGGCCCGTGGTCCCTTGCTCTTGGGTTCTACCCTTGGGTGGAGGACACTCGCGAGTGGTTGACTCTCACACTTGGACTGACGATAGGCTTATTGACCTGTACAATGAGACTTAGAGACTGATAGGGATACTAGCATTGATATACCTTACTGACTGTGTTGACATACGTGGCATATCATTCTACTGCTTTTACTGTTCCGCTGCATTGATTACTGCATGTTCATACCCATACTGCCACTGATCTACTGTTATATATATCTATTATCACTGTTAGAATTGTCACATGATTTTATATATTATATTGCTATTATGTCGCTCTGACAACCTGAGTATGCATGCTCAGTGTGAGGAGAAGATTTAGCCTGGACCATGACTAGACGCACATCACGGACATCTTGTTTAGCTATCCAGAGTTATATCTTTTGTTTCCCATCAGGTCAGTTCATTTTACTGTTTTGTTTCAGTTACTGTATTTCTCATTACCTGCGCATTATTTACTGTTTACCATGAAAAAATAGAAGCCGAAGTGTGACTACGGCAGGACATTTCCTTGACCGTAGGAGCATGGCTGGCCTTGTCAACCCCTTGTATTCCGTATTTTAGGAAGCGGGGCGTGACAAATCTCATTGAAAATTTCAACACTTGAAATTCCCGATAATATTCTGCCCCTAGCGATCTATGACCTTGACAAGGTCAACAAACCATATATCGCAAGTCAAGTTCAACCCGTTATTTCCAGATTGAATTAAACACACCCGCATGACCCTTGATAAGGTCAACAAGGCCATACGAATACCCTAATCTAATCACATCTCATGTTTTAGAAGATAAACACTAATTAGCTACCGTACACTGTGCCTTGACAAGGTCAACAAACGCAGCACAAATACTAAGTAGGATTTATCTGAAATGACGGAGGGCTACGACAGGTTTTTCAGAAAACCTATTGCGTAATGAACTTGATATCGTTGTAGAAACAAGTGATTTTGAAAAGGAGTGTTTTTTAGGCTTTTCTAGTTTCTCTAAAGAGGTCACTCCCGGTGAAGGGATCTCGGCTCTTTCCCCATCGAATATGGTGCATGGTATATCATATACACCGATGTACAAAGCAAGAACTATATAAGCTGTCAAAAACTAAACCGCGAGTTTGTAGCATCTGCCAGTTTTGCTAAAGAGGTCACTCCCGGTGAAGGGATCTCGGCTCTTTCCTCATCGAATAAGGTGCAGAGTATATCATATATACCGCTATGCAAAGCAAAATTGTAGCTACCCTTTTTATAAAGTTTTGATTCTACAACATCTTTTAGGTTTCTTTTCTTTTATTAATCTCATTAATAAAATCCCATCAATTAATGCTTCCTAAGTATCACAGAAGAAACGAAAGCAGTAATATTTATATATCAACATATATATATAGTATAAGTATTCGTCTCAGGCAGTAATATGATCTCATCACAGAACATTGCAGCAGAAGATAACATATGAAATATTGGATATACTAGGACTTCCGTGTTTTATTTCGAGCCTGTATAAAACACGGATTCCACTGTCGCGATGAATAGCCAAACCCACATCCCTAGATCCCTACGAGAAAGACAAGTAACACTGCCAATTCCAGGGTTAGGAGACCCGGTCTCGACTCCTCGAGATGGCCTCCCACTGGACCCCAGAACCCGGTTACTTGTGCTCCCCTCCTTGGGTCTACCTAATGCGGAAAAGTAAATAATATACAATGGTGACAACAACCTCAACCCGGAAGTGCCGCAATAAAAGAATATTACATACAAATGAATTTTACATGAATGAAAATAAAAACCCTCATCTCATATAAAACCCTCAGCTATTCAGAACACGACGATCCAATACAACATATCACAGCAACACATAATATATCATATCATCAACGTAAGCAAGTATGCGTATCTCGATTGTCGTTGATGTATAGCAACGAAGCCGGCGATACTCCACATACTACGCTTACGGTCACAGAAAAGAAAGTGTAAAACTACAACATTTGGAATCCACAATCACTTTAGATATCATAAATCCGAAATATCACATACTTAGCATTTCATGCCTAACTATATGAATTCCGCATATTGTATCACATTCCAGATAAATAGACAAAGTTAAACTTTCCGATCGAATAATCAAACACCCAAGAATTCCCAAATAGCTCAACACTTGAGCGGAGTTCAAAAAAAACCCAGAGCATGACACACCCCAATGAACCAGCCGTAGAAGGGTCAAACCAATGCCTCACATGTGGCAACGCTAAACTACCATAAACCCTAAGGTTCAGTGACAGTTTTGACGGTCACATAATCGAGTTAAGGTTACGTTCTTCTAGAGGGTCCACAGATATGCTTGCATGTTTTTCCGAAAGTTTTAAACTCAAGAAAAATTCAACACTTGAAAGTTTTTGGCGTCGGGAAAAAGTGAGTTATTGATATCCGTTCGAACATTTTAACACGTTCTAAAATATCTGGAAAACTAAACGAAATTAAACTTTCCAATCGAATCAACGAATACAAAGGATCTCCAGAAAACTCAACACTTGAGTATTATTAAAAATTTCCAGAAGTATATACTAATACCTATGGATAAACCCTACAAATACGAGTTCCCAACACCCAAGTTCGGCCGCGGAACCGACGCGCAAGGCATGTTCCTGCCGCGGTTCCGCGGCGACTTGAGGAAGTTGGGGGCTCGTATTTCACAGTTATCCATAGAATCACCTGTTGAATTTCCTGAGTATTTTTAATACGGAAAAAATCAAATTTTAAAAAATTTCCAGAGAGGGGTCAAATTTTGACGTTTCGGGGTTCGATCGGACTTTTAACTTCGTATACACATCGTCCAATGCTCTAGCTTGGCTCTGATATCACTGTGGGGTTACTAGGCACTGTCATAAGGGTCTATAAATTATTAACCATGCCCGATTTAAAATTTAGACGTGCCGAACAACCCAAAGCGAGGATCTTTGCTAGATAATTAGGGTTAAACATGCAAGTAAACATCTTTACAACTGAGAGAGGGGGATTACAACCTTTGTAGTCCGCTCCTTCGCTTCATAAGCTCCGAGTAGTAGTCCCTTTGTCGCGGTCCATGATCTCCCGGACTCAAGAGAAGCTCCACAATCCGAATGATCCATGCTTGCTTGAAGTCTTCCTTCTCGAAGATAATCTACCTTGAAGTTTCTTTAACTCAAGCTCTCACTCACTAATCAAGTATTAATGAAGTGAACACCCTAATTTAATTGGCTAGATTAGATGAGAATGATGAAGTAGGATTTATGCTCTCTTTTATTATCAAATTCTCACACTCGTTCATCACAAAATCATAAGCTAGAAAGCTTTCAAGGAGGAAGAAGAAGGTGAAGTCTTTTGTGATGAACAATAAAAAATTACTATGCTCACAAATGAACCTTAAGTTAATCATATGAATCATTAACTCATGTAGAGAGTTTACTAGGGTTAAGGGTTTGGGTTGGGTTAAATAATATCTTCAAAATATCAACACATAATATCTTTGTAAGAAATAAAACAAAAGCTTCTAGAAACTTCAAGAAGAGATTAACCCAAATCAAACCCTAACCATATTTAATCTCCACTAATCATGTTGCATTTGTTAACATAACTTGTTACAATATTATATATCACATATATAATACATTTTTGTAACAAAAGAAAATAATACAATTAACATATATCGCATATATATCAATGTATTATCCGGTGAGAAAAAGAATCAATAAAGCTAGCCAATATTAGATAATGTAATGTAATATATCACATATATAATTATACATTAAATTATCGAATCAACACTTGATCCGACAATCCGGCTATATCGCATATAACCGACTAATATATCATGTACCGATTCATCGAATCAACACTTGATCCGATGATCCGGCTATATCAAATATCGCGAGAATAGAATACGGTATCTCATATCGTATTATTCTCAGTCCCGCACATATCACATATGTGCTCCTACTCCATTTTTTCTGAGTCAAGAAACCTCTGTGTAGGACTCTAAAGAATCGTCAATACGCCGATAGCAGATGATGATCAAATCAAACACCCACAAGCTGCAGCTAAACGTAACAGCCAACCAGGTATTGAGCGATCAGAAGATCAACAAGAAAGCCTGTACATTCTCCTGTGAATCCAATCAGTAACACTCCCGTACAGTCCGGTCTCTTCGTCTGATATGTTGCATATATAATTTAGGGGTGGTATACGTCAGACCCCAGTAACCGATAAGTCGTGTCGATGTGAGGCTCATAACAGGTCGAGAAACTACTGGTAACACTTACCAGTAAATCTCTATATCAGCCCTGGACAGGGACTTTCAGTTATAGCCAATTGACCACAGCACAACATCAACTCCCTATACCGGGAGAGACGAATCCCCTCATATCGCTCATTGCCTCCATGTGATTCGAGACTGCACCCAAAAGCCACCGTTTTGCACGCCCTCTTAGACGTGGTAAGGTGGAAATCAAAGCACAGTGGGAATCTCACAAGACTCTATGACGATCTCGGGTCTACAGACTAAGTTGTACCAGTGTCACCGGAGAACTGCCATCTGACGTGAGGTATAATACCATCTGGGAGTTCTCAGCGAGTCCGTCCAGTGTACCCAGTCTCCACTGAGCACTCGTACACCATCCTTGATGTCAAACACCGATGGATATGGGATCACCCATCGCCCATCATATGGGTCAAGATGCGTATACGCTACTCTACTCTGGTGTATCGATGCCCTGTCTCGATACACTCTCGACTAGGAACAGTTATAGGATGTACTCATCGACTACCGTGGCCCCACTAGTATGATCTCGTCATAATCCCAGTAGTCGAGTACATATCATAAGGGCTTTATCAACATGTGAGAGTAAGACATTAAACTAATATAAGTCAACATGTTAAGATAAAGTGAAACCAAATAGCATACTATCATGACGAGCAAGAAAGTCCTCTCTATATATATCCAAGCATCCATTATAATATACATCATATGTACAACAATGGCCTCTAGGGCATATGCATAACTAACATAAAATCCTTATGACTCATAAAGGAGCAACACACTTAGGAATCCTCACGATTCCTATGGAGAAATTATACTTGCGAGATACTCATAAGTCGTAAGAAGAATTCCCCCTATGAGACCCTCATTGCTCGTAGGATTCAAAAGCCTTAAACAACAGGGATCTAAACCTGTTCGTAAGCCGTCATATTCCTCTAATGTTGCCCTACAGGCGGTCCCATATTGACTCTTGTATACAATCCACGGGCATTAATAAATATATCCCCCACCAAGTTTCCCCAATAGCATGAAATGTCACTGTATGGTGAACAACATTTGTAAGTCCTCTCGACTTACAAGGAGAAAATACTGTTGTAAGATCCTTATGACTTACAAAGGAATATATCACTTAGGAATCCCTACGATTTCTGAGGAGAAAACACACCTACAAGATGCTTTCGACTCGTAGGGAAAAATATCTTTATGAGACCCTTATGGCTCATAAAATCAAAAAGCCTTAGTCGACAAGATCCTAACCCTGTTTGCTAAGCCATCTTTGCTCAAATCAACAAAGGAAAATAATGAGTCACTCCTGAAAATATTCCAGTCGTAGCGATATCGATGCCTGAAAAGGTATCAAACTTCAAGTTCTCTCACGGCAAATGATGATTCGCTACTGGTAATATTCTAGTCGTAGCGATACTGATGCCAAAATTGGTATCAGGACCTAAGTCCCCGACTCGCAATAAAAATCAGCGAGCAAAAAAAATATATGCATATGAAACAGCCGAAATGTTTGGACAACTCGCAATAAAAAATAGCGAGTAAAAAAAGATAAAGCAGAAATGATTGGGCACCGCGATAAATAGCCGAAATGATTGGGAAATCGCGACTTTCGCGATGTAAAAAGCTGAAAAGATAGAGCATCACGGGAAGAAATAAAAAATAAAAAAAATTGAAACTTTCTGCCATGAGGGTAGGTCCAAACTGACCCCTGTATACAATCTATGGGCAAAAATGTAAGAAAGGGTACCATATTTTCCCACCAGGCTCCGTCAAAGGGAGAGCCAGATCTTAATGGCAACATCTACAGCCTAGAGGTCATCTCGACGTTCTTCTCATTCCGACAGGATGTATATGCAACCTCAATAAAGCTCTAAGGAGCCAAAACAAAAAGGAGTGATGGCAAAATTCTAACACCAGCTCGACGTGCTTCTCATACCAGCAGAATGGAGACACAACGTCATCAAAGACCCAATGGTCAAACAAAAAAGGAGTAATGGCAAAATCCCAGCTCCAGCTCGACGTTCCTTCTCGGTGCAGACGCGACGTCAACAAAGGCTCTAAGGAGCCAAATCAAAAAGGTGTGACGGAAAAATCCTAACTCCAGCTCGATGTGCTTCTTATGCCAACAGGATGTAAACGCAATATCATCAAAGACCCAAGGGTCAAACAAAAAAGGAGTATTGGAAAAATCCTAGCTCCAGCTCGACGTTCCTTCTCGGTGCAGATGTGACGTTAACAAAGGCTCCAAGGAGCCAAATCAAAAAAGAGTGACGGCAAAATACTAGCTCCAGCTCGACGTGCTTCTCATGCTAGTACGATGCAGAATCAACGTCAATAAGGACCCAAGGGTCAAATCAAAGTGGAGCGATGGCATATTCCTAGCTCCAGATCTTGATGGCGACATCTACAGCCTAGAGATCGACTCGACGTGCTTCTCATGCCAGCAGGGTGCAGACGCGACGTCAACAAAGACCCAAGGATCGAACAAAAGAGGAGTGACGGCATATCCCAAGCTCTAGATCTCGATGGAAATACATACAGTATAGAGATCATACGGATGTCTACCTTACTTCAGCAAAGAATCGGTGCGATATAGTTAAAACAAAAATGAAGTGACGGAATATTCTGAGCTTCAGGTCTTGATGGAAACTCATATAAAGCCTAAAAACTGTTGGAGATCATCCCACCCCAGAAGGGTGAGGTTATGACTTATCAGGGCTCTAAATTGAGCCTAACCTCAAGTAAAAAGCGTCATGGTAAATACCTAACGCTTGTTCTTCTAACGGTAATATGAACTAAGAAGATTACTTAAAGACATCTTGTCAAGCCTCAGAAAGGATCAAAGACACGACAGTCGCGGGGCTACTCGAACAGCGGCTTAAAGACTGCATATCAAGGAATATATCAGCCAACGCGACGGTATCATGGACTAAAAATCTAGTACCACAAACCTAACGGACTCCTATCAAAAAAGGGGGTTATCTATATTTCACGTTAGGATACACCTGCGAGATCCTCTAGACTCGTCTTGACTCGTAGGAAAAAACATCTTTATGAGACCATTATAGCTCATGAGGATGAAAAGTCTTAGGCGACGGGGATATCAACCTATTTCCTAAGCACTGTGTCCCTACAAGTAGGTCCAAATGGACTCTTGTATACTATCCACGGGCCATATTCTCCAAAATCGCATACCGATGAGGAGAAGAAACCACTTACGAGTCCTCTCGACTCATAAGGGGAAAATTCTCTTGTGAGATCCTCACGAGTCTCAAGAAAAAACACACTTAGGAGTCCTCACGACCTTTAAGGAGAAAAGACACCTACGAGATCCTCTCGACTCGTAGGGAGAAAAGTCTTTATGAGACCCTCACGGCTCATAAAATTGAAAAGCCTTAAGCGACAGATCTAAACCTATTTCTTAAGCCATCGCTGCCCTACAAGTAGGTCCAAACTGACTCTTGTATACTATCCACGGGCCACATTCGCCAAAGTTACATGCCACTGAAATGAAGAAGCTACTTACAGGTCCTCATGAATCGTAAGGAAAAAATACCCGAGTGAGATTCTTACGAATCACGGAGGTGATGAACACTTTGGAATCCTCATGATTTTTAGGAAGAATATGCACCTATGAGATCCTTATGACTCATAAGGAGAAAAACATTCTTGAGACTCTTACGGCTCATGAAGATGAAAAAGCCTTAGGCTACAAGGTGTAGCATCTGCTAGCTTTTACTAAAGAGATCACTCCCGGTGAAGAGGTCTCGGCTCTTTCCTCAAAGAATGAGGTGCTGGATATTCTACAAGGAATATCGCTATGCAAAGCAAAAACTGGAGCTACCCTTTTTGAAAATTTGATTCTAAAAGATATTGTAGAATCAAATTTTCAAAAAGGATAGCTCTAGTTTTTACTTTGCATAGCGATATTCCTTATAGAATATCCAGCACCTCATTCGATGAGGAAAGAGCCGAGATCCCTTCACCGAGAGTGACCTCTTTAGCAAAAGCTAGCAGATGCTATAACCCACTCGGTTTTGTTTTTTGATTGCTTCTCTAGTTCTTATTTTGCACAGTGATATTCATGAATATACAACACCTCATTCGATGAGGAAAGAGCCGAGATCTCTTCACCGGGAGTGACCTCTTTAGAGAAACTAGCAAAATCCTCAAAAACACTCCTTTTCAAAATCACTCGATTCTACAACGATATCAAGTTCATTGCACAAAAGGTTTTCTTAAAAACCTATTGTAGCCCTCCGTCATTTCAGATAAATGCTACTTAGTATTCGTGCTACGTTTGTTGACCCCCATCAAGGCATAGTGTGCGGTAGCTGACTAGTGCTTATTTACTGCATATGATGCAATTGGATTAGGGTAGTGTTCAGTCGAAAATATTGTGCATTTGATATGATATTTTCCTTACTATTTCTATATAATAAAAGGTGTTTATTATAAATATGAAACATATGAGGGTTTATCTGTAAAAATACTATTTTCATGTGTTTATTTATTATAATTAACATTATGAAGGAAAATGTAAGCATGTAATATCCATGTAATATTTAGTCCATTTAAATATGCATACCATATCAAATATGTTTGACCAATTCTCTTAAAACTATAATATCATGTCAAATGGTTAAGATAGTATCTCAATAAAAACAAATTTTACTAACATTATTTATCGAGATATGGTGCAGAAATTATTCCAGGACTGAAATCAAGGAAATCCGAGTTGGCGAGATCAAATCTGCCGAAATATTTAAGTAAATCGAAGAAATCAATTCTGGCAGAAAGTTAGAGAAGATTTTCAAAGTCCATATATTCAAAAGATCACCATGTGTCAGAGAGATGAAGCCCCAGAAATTTGAGCCAAAGATCCCACCAAAGCGCGGCTAAACCGCGGCCAAAACCCACTATTGGCGGCGGATCTGCGGCCTGTTAAGGGAGTTGGGATATAGGATTTTCTACTTAGGATTGTCTCAATAAACCCTAACTTATAGAATTTAGGGTTTTCAACTTTTGTGACTATAAATAGAACCGAGAGGCTCTTGGAAAATATATCAAAACGACGCGATCACGAAGTCCACGATGGTTCAAGAATCCTGGTTGATCATCGACAGTTCATCTACCTCCTTAAGAAGATATCGTGAAGCAAACTAGGGTTTTGTAATCATTTTCTAACAGAACAAAGTGTACTTGATCTTGTTGATTAATAAAGGTAGTTTTATTCTATTGCATTTTATTTTCTTCATGATTTCTATCTTTTCTTTTCCCAACATGCGTGAGTAATTCTCTGCTTATTAGGGTTCGTAGGATTATGGTAGATTAATGAATGATGAAGATCCTTAAACTCTTTTTACGTCCTATAAAGTTTATAAAATTTATCAAAAGAATAGTTAAAATCCTAATCGGGCGCGCTATCAATTCATTGATATTCACGACCACGATTAGAGATTAGATTAACAATTGTTTTGATAAAGGCTAGACATGAACGGAGATTCATGTCAAGGTAGGGGTTAAAAGTGGGAACCCTTTTCCCTCCAGAAACCCTAATCTACATGCATCATTGTCGAACTAGTTTTAAACCTATTAAAGGATAAGAGGAGTAATCTTTAATTAATCATCCATGACTACTAAATCTTAACGAACCCTACAAGCCCCCTTCTAATATAAAACCTACACCCATAGTTAATCTAGATCTATATTCTACATCCGTGTTTAACGTAGATCTAGAAACTATTTCTACTATTCATTATTCTTCCTCTTTTCCTAATCAACACGCCTAAAGTAAGATTGAAATATTCAACGTTTCCCTGAGGACGACCTGTACTCATCTCGGTCTAGCTACACGCGACACCGTTATTGATTGTGGTTACAACACAACAACTCTAAAAACATAACAACCAATCAAATAGCACCGTTGCTGGGAATCGAACCCGGGTCACCTGCGTGACAGGCGGGAATACTCACCACTGTTCTTTATTCCTCTATTCTTTCTCTTTTTCAACACGTCTAAAGTAAGATAAAAGATTCCACATATCCCTGATGACGACCCGTACTCATCTCGGTCTAGCTACACGCGACACCGTTATTGATTGCGGTTACTACACACACTTTACAGATCAATTATGCATCATTGTCGATCTAGTTTTAAATCTATTAAAGGATAAGAGGAGTAATTTTTAATTAATCATCCATGACTACTAAATCTTAACGAACCCTACAAGCCCCCTTCTAATATAAAACCTACATCCGTACTTAATCTAGATCTATATTCTACATCCATGTTTAACGTAGATGTAGAAACTATTTCTACTATTCATTATTCTTCCTCTTTTCCTAATCAACATGCCTAAAGTAAGATTAAAAGATTCAACGTTTCCCTGAGAACGACCCGTACTCATCTCGGTCTAGCTACACGCGAGACCGTTATTAATTGTGGTTACAACACAACAACTCTAAAAACATAACAACCAATCAAATGGCGCCGTTGCCGGGGATATGTGCACAATTTTTTATTCTTACTATTTGTGTTGAATTCTTATTCGATCAATATAATAAATAAAACAAAACTGAAAATTGTATATTTAACGATTATTGTGTGAATTTTGCAAGGGGATCTGGAGTCACAGACTTGAGGAAATAGAAATTCAGAGACACTCATCAAGATCCAGAGGAGCAAAGGAGGCCACGTGGCAAAAAATTTCACCAGATCTCCCAAGTAGGCGGCGGAACCGCGACAAGAAGAGCCAATTGGCGGCGGAACCGCGACTTTCTAGGGGAATTAGGGTTGCAAACTTCTCTGGTATCTTTTCTATATCCTTCTCTCTCTTCTGAAATCCAATAAAATATTTTTTCTACAGGATTCTTTGCAAAATATCGTTGTGCAAAAATCTTTTTGCAAGTTTTGTTTTGCGATTTATTTTTGCATATTTTAATACGGACATTAAGAGGCAAAGACCAAATTCAGATTAGGTGGGGATTTCATCACCCTTCGTAGGGCCCACAAATGAAAAAACGAGCATTCGCATCAACCCTACATTAATTAAAAAATATCTAGACAAGACTCTAAGAATCCTAGCGCTCAAATAGGACAGGGGAATGTCATGGGTAATTTATCACTTATCTTCATTACTTTTGTGGTGTCTAGGCAAGTGTGTCTAAGGAAAGTGATTACTTAATTAGGCCATCTATTTTCGGTGATTCATATAGCGGATACCTCCCACTTACCTAGCACTTACCTGGCCACAAGAATAGTAAAGAGGTGATAGAGGATTGATCCTGCGGCTTGTCCTTTGGAAGTCTAGGAGCGGTCTAGAGACTTGACCTAGGTAACCTTAGTTCTAGGGTTGTTTGTGTATTTTTGTGTAATTTGTCTTGAGTCCCACTTTTTCAAAAACAAACCAATTTTAAATCACACACACACTGCCACTTGCGCTAAAACCATTTAGTGCATGCTCGGCTGGACACGGGATTCTAGTGCCCGTCTTGTCCAGCCCTATTTTGCAAACAGTTCATCTACCTCCTTAGAAGAGATCGAGAAGCAAACTAGGGTTTTGTAATCATTTTCTAAGAAAACAAAGTGTACTTGATCTTGTTGATTAATAAAGGTAGTTGTTTTCTTATATCATTTTGTTTTTCTGCATTTTACATTATGTTTTCCCTCTCTATCTTTTCTTTTCCCAACATGCGCGAGTAATTCTCCGCTTGTTAGGGTTCGTAGGATTAGGGTAGATTAATGGATGATGAAGATCCTTAAACTCTTTTTAAATCCTATAAAGTTTATAAACTTTATCAAAAGAATGGTTAACATCCTAATCGGGCGCGCTATCAAATTATTGATAGTCACGACCACGATTAGAGATTAGATTAACAATTGTTTTGGTAAAGGCTAGACATGAACGGAGATCCATGTCAAGATAGGGGTTAAGAGTGGGAACCCTATTCCCTCCAGAAACCCTAATCTACATGCATCACTGTCGATCTAGTTTTAAATCTATTAAAGGATAAAAAGAGTAATCTTTATGTAATCATCCATGACTACTAAATCTTAAAGAACCCTACAAGCCCCCTTCTACTATAAAACCTACATCCGTAGTTAATCTAGATCTATATTCTGCATCCGTGTTTGACGTAGATTTAGAACTTACAATCATTCTTCACCATCCTTTATTCTTCCTCCTTTCTTTCTCAAAACGCCTAAAGTAAGATTAAAACATTTAACGTTTCCCAGAGGACGACCCGTACTCATCTCGGTCTAGCTACACGCGACACCGTTATTGATTGCGGTTAACAACTACACATAAATTACAAATCAATCAAATGGCGCCATTGCCGGAGATACGTGCGTAATTTATTTTTCTTACTATTCATGTTGAATTCTTATTCGATCCATATCATAAACAAAACAAAACTGCAAATTGTATATTTAACGATTATTGTGTGAATTTTGCAAGGGGATCTGGAGTCAAAAAATTGAGGAAACAGAGAGCCAGAGACATTCATCAAGATCCAGAGGAGCACAGGAGGCCACGTAGCAAAAATCTTCACGAGATCCCTCCACTTCGCGGTGGAACCACGGCAAATAAGCAAAAGTGCAGCGGAAGCGCGGCGGATTTGAGGGATTAGGGTTCCAGACTTCTCTGGTAAATTTCTAAACTCTTTCTCTCTCATCTGAAATCCAATAAAATATCTTTCCTGCAGAATTCTTTGAAAAATATTGCCGCTCAAAAATCTTTTTGCAAAGTTTTGTACTTGGTTTATTTATTCATATTTTAATACGAATTTTAAGGGGCAAGACTAAAATTCAGATTAGGTGGGGATTTTATCACCCTTCCTAAGCCCCAAAAATCAAAAAACGAGCATTCGCATCAACCCTACATTAATTTAAAAAATATCTAGACAAGACTCTAAGGACTGTTGCGCTCAATAAGGACAGAGGAAAGTCGTGGGTAATCTATCGCTTATCCGCATTACTTTTGTAGTGCCTAGGCAAGTGTGTCTAAAGCAAGTGGTTACTTAATTAGGCACGCTATTTTCGGTGATTCGTATAGCGGATACCTCCCACTTACCTGGCACTTACCTGGCCGCAAGAGTAGTAAAGAGGTGATAGAGGATTGATCCTGCGGCTTGTCCTTTGGATGCCTAAGAGCAGTCTAGAGACTTGACCTAGGTAACCTTAGTTCTAGGGTTGTTTGTGCATTTTTGTGTGATTTTTCCTAAGTACCACCTTTTCAAAACAAACCAATTTTAAATCACACACACGCTGCCACTTGCGCTAAATCCGCTTAGTGCATGCTCGGCTGGACACGGGATTCTAGTGCCCGTCTTGTCCGCGTTCCTGCTATCGACTCCGAAGTCAGTACTTCCTCATTTTTTTCCCCACCACCCACCACATTGACCGAGATGGATGTTACTCCATAAAATTATAACACCACGCTGCAACCGCCCGTAGGTGAGCAGAATCCACCGCGCATCTCTCTCCAAGAAAGATGTTATCCTATCCGTGGTCCCCTTCTTACCTGTTTATCTATTCCACCAGCCAACGGGGATAATTTTGAAATTAAACCCCACTACATCAACCTGTTGCCCAAATTTCAAGGGCTTGAGTCTGAAGACGCGTACGTTTTCATCACTAAATTCAAAAACATATGCGCAATGATGGGTACTTCACAACTGTCCGTGGATGCTATGCGCTTGCGTTTTCTCCCATTCACTTTGTGCGACTTGGCAGAAAAATGGCTTTATAATACTGCCGCACACTCTATTACCAATTGGGATGAATTTGTGATAGCATTCCTTAAGAAATTTTACCCAAATCATAAGACCGCCCGTGTTAAGAGCGAAATCAACCAGTTCACCCAGCTTCCCAATGAACCATTTTGGAAGTGCTTTGAACTTTTTAAGGATCTGCTTGTCCAATGTCCTCATCATAGAATACATAGATAGGATATGTGCCGAATTATATATGAGGGCATTAATCCAGCGACAAAGAAGATGCCTGAAACAATGTGTCAATGCAATTTCATGTCCAAAGACGATGGTGAAGCCTGGAAATATCTGGAAGATCTCGCTGAAAACACTTTGCAGTGGGAAAGCTTTAGACCACCTTCATCTAGGGGAGGTATTCACCAGCTCGATGTTTCCATTGCAGTAAAATCCAAAATGGAAGCGATGCAAAAGAAACTCGACGCTATTGAAAACAAATTCTCATCAGTCTCCCTAAACCAGATAACGCTTCCACAAACCGTGTGTGGTTGCTATTCCGATCCATCACACTTGACAGAAGAATGTCCTATGAATGCACCGTTTCAAGGTCACGAGCAAACTAATGCTACTTTTCAGCAGAGACCTAGAAACGATCCTTATTCTTCCACATACAATCAGGGATGGAGGAATCATCCTAATTTTGCTTGGAACCAAAACCAACCCCAAAATCAAAACCAGTTCCAAAGCAATTACCGAAGACCTCCTCCACAGCAACAGCAACCACCACCACAGAGTCAACACCCCTTTCAATCGCAACCTGTTCAAAACCCAGCCAATAATTCTTTCCAAACGACCGGTACCGATAACTCCTCTTCACTCGCACAAACTTTGGATTTTTTCATGAAACGTTCCATCCAAATGTCGGCTGATATGAGTTCTTCTATTGATTCCATAAAGAAAGACTCTGCCTCCCACGGTGAGAGTATTAAATCAATAGAAGCCCAAATTCCACAGTTGAATACCGCGATGAGTGCGAGAGAAAAAGGGAAACTCCCATCTCAACCCCTACCGAATCCTGGCCACTCACAACATCATAATGTGAGTGTCGTTACTACGTTGAGATCGGGAAGAGTGCCGGATAACCGAGTGGGTGAATAAGTTGATGACGTTAGTGATACCAATCATACCTCGGCTTCTCCTTCTTCCCCTAATTCGTCTAGTCTCCCACCTACTTCCGAGCCTATTCTACGCTTCCCACAAGGATCGAACCCTCAGCCCACTTTCTCAAATCTATCTAAAGTGATCCCCACTCGAATTTTGGGATCCATTCCATCCCCACAATCTTCTCCAATGTTGGACCCAACCCTTATTGATAAAGCTCTGTTTCCAAACAAATTAAGGGCCAACAAACCTAACCCACAAATGGAGAAGATTGTGGAAATGTTTAAGCAAGTTAACATCGATATTCCTCTTCTAGATGCTATTCAACAAGTCCCATCTTATGAAAGAATTCTTAAAGACTTGTGCACTAGGAAGAGAAAAACTCAAGTGTCGAAAAAAATTCATGACGAGTAATGTTAGCACAGCTTTTACCCAGCAAATACCAAAGAAACGTAAGGATCCTAGCTGTCCTACCATCTCTATTTCTATTGGGGGTAAAAATATTCATCATGCTTTACTCGACCTTGGCTCTAGCGTTAACTTGCTTCCATATTCCGTATATGAGCAGTTAGGGATTGGAAAGTTGAAACCCGCCCATTGTACTCTCCAGATGGCAGACCGATCAATCACCAAACCTAGGGATGAACTAGAGGATGTGTTAATTAAATTCGGGGAATTCAAATTCCCTGTGGACTTTATTGTTTTGGATACACAACCTGTGGCTAACCCACGCAACCAAATCCCGGTGATACTCGGTCGACCTTTCCTAGCAACTTCCAACATTGTATTTAATTGTCGTAACGGTTCTATGAACTTATCCTTCGGGAAGATGATAATTGAGCTTAATATTTACAAGCTAGGAAGTCAACCATCTGAACCTTCTACTCATTTGCTTGATGTCTATTCCATCAACGAGATGGCTTCTGACAGATGCGAAGCGGAAGCACTTTGCTATGATGATCTCGACAACACTAGTGCGACATTTTTTGATTTGGAAAATTATTATAGTAAGGATATCTTCGATGAGTCCATCTCTAAGTTTGAATCCATTGACTCGTCGCAAAAGTCAGTAGCACTTTCCGAGTCAATATCCTATGCAAGTTATGAAAATCTTAGGGAGCCCGAGCATCATTCTCTTACCCCACCTTCTATTGTCTCTCCGCCAATAATAGATCTCAAACCTCTACCTTCTCATCTTAAATATGCATATTTAGGTGAGAATGAGTCTTTCCCCGTGATCGTATCCTCTTCTCTAGCTTTAGAGCAAGAGAACGCACTTTTGGCGGTGTTGAGATTAAATCGGCAAGTATTTGGTTGGACAATGGCTGACATCAAAGGGATTAGTCCCTTAATTGTTGAACATTATATGCATCTGATGGATGAAGCCAAGCCAACCCGAGACCCAAAAATACGGTTAAATCCCGTTATGAGGCGGTAAAGAAAGAAATCATCAAGTGCCTAGATAGTGGTATGATTTACCCGATATCAGATAGCCAATGGATAAGTCATATTCACGTGATCCCTAAAAAGTCTGGCATCACGGTCATAACTAATGAGGCTAATGAGTTGATCCAAACACGCACCCAAACTGGATGGCGCGTATGTATTGATTACAGAAAACTCAATGCCGTAACGAGGAAATATCACTTCCCTCTACCTTTCATTGACCAGATGTTAGAACGATTAGCTGGACATGAATACTATTGTTTCTTGGATGGATACTCTGGCTATAACCAGGTCCCCATCGCCGAAAAGGATCAAGATAAAACCATATTTACTTGTCCTTTCGGTACTTTTGCATATAGACGCATACCCTTTGGGTTATGCAACGCTCCTGCTACATTTCAGCGGTGTATGATGGGGATATTCTCAGACATGGTTGAGAATTTTCTGGAGATATTTATGGACGATTTCTCCATATTTGGGGACTCCTTTGAGGACTGTCTTCCTCATCTTGACGTAGTTCTTACCCACTGTATGGATAAGAACTTAATTTTGAATTGGGGAAAATGTCATTTTATGGTCCAAGAAGGTATTGTCCTTGGACATATAATTTTACGAAAAGGCATTAAGTTAGACAGAGCTAAAATAGATGTCATCCATAACCTCTCTCGTCCCAAATGCGTCAAAGATATACGATCCTTTTTTGGTCATGCAGGATTTTATAGGAGATTCATTATGGACTTTAGCAAAATTGCTAGACCCTTAACTCTTCTTTTGGCCAAGGATACTACATTTCACCACGATTCAGATTGTGAGGCTGCTTTTGAATCGCTTAAAAGATCTCTCACTACATCCCCCGTTATATCATCTCCGGATTGGAACCACCCGTTCGAGCTTATGTGTGATGCATCAGATTTTGCTATTGGTGCAGTCTTAGGACAGCACATTGATAAGATGCCACATGTAATTTACTATGCAAGTAGGACCTTGAACGACGCATAAATTAATTACACAACTACCGGGAAAGAACTCTTGGTAGTTGTATTTGCATTAGAAAAGTTCAGGCCCTACTTGATTGGCTCGCCAATAATGGTTTACACTGATCACTCCACCCTATGACACCTTTTATCTAAAAAGGATGTGAAGGCCAGGCTAATACGTTGGATTCTGTTGTTGCAAGAGTTTGATCTTGTCATCCGAGGCAAGAGTGGATGTAAAAACGTAGTAGCCGACCATTTTTCACGCATCTCTTCTTCACCAACGGTGACCGTGCCGATAAATGACTTATTTCCTGATGAACGGCTTTTGACCGTATCCTGCGAACTTGGTTCGTGGATATTGTGAATTATCTAGCGACGGGACTCGTTCCTAGCAATTGGTCGAAACAAGACAAACTTCGATTTCTATCCCAAGTAAAACACTTTTACTGGGATGAACCTTATTTGTTTAAGTATTGTTCCAATCAAATAATTCGCAGATGTGTCCCTAACGATGAATTCAAGAGTGTGTTGTCATTTTTTCATGATCAGGCATGCGGCAGTAATTTTGGTCCTCGAAAAACGGCGGAGAAAGTTTTGCAATGTGGCTTTTATTGGCCAACACTATTTAAACATTCATATGATCATTGCAAAACTTGTCCGCGGTGTCAACACATGGGTCAGATTTCACGAAGAAATGAGATGCCGCTCCAACCTATATTGGTTGTGGAAATATTCAATGTTTGGGGTATTGATTTTATGGGCCCTTTTCCCAACTCTTTTGGGAATTTGTATATCTTGTTAGCGGTTGATTACGTCTCGAAATGGCTGGAAGCAATACCATGTCGCATTAATAACAAAAAAGTTGTCATTATGTTCCTTAAAGAAAATATCTTTTCACAATTCGGACACCCACGCGCTATAATTAGCGACAACGGGACGCATTTCTATAATTGGTCTTTTGAGGCTTTGATGCGGAAATATGCTATCAACCACAAACTTTCTACATCCTATCATCCCCAAACAAGCGGGCAAGCTGAGATCTCGAATAGGCAAATCAAATTTTTTTTGGAGAAGACGGTTTCTAAAAACTGTAAAGATTGGTCAACCAAATTGATGGATGCTCTTTGGGCATTTCGCACCGCTTATAAGACCGATCTTGGTATGTCTCCATACCGCCTTGTGTTTGGGAAGGTATGCCACCTTCCTGTCGAGATCGAATATAAGGCAATGTGGGCTATCAAAGAGCTAAACTTCGATTTTGATCAAACTAGTAGCTATCGGAAGCTGCAACTGAATGAGCTAAGCGAACTCCGTGATGAAGCTTACGTTAATGCGGTGATAGTAAAGAACCGGACTAAAGTGTTCCACAATAAAAACCTTTTTAAGAAACTTTCACACCGGGACAACAAGTCCTTCTTTACGATTCCCGTCTCTATCTTCATCCGGGTAAGCTTAAATCTCGTTGGAAAGGACCTTTTGTGGTGCGGTATGTACACCTGCACTGGGCAGTAGAAGTTGAAAATATAAAAAACGGTTCAATTTTTAAAGTAAATGGGTATAGATTAAAACCGTATTTCTCTGCTGACCCAGCAGAAGAGCTCCTGTTTTTACAGGAGCCACTTTATCATAACTAAATTCCTCCGCCTCACCTCCATATTTCGGTAACATTGTATCATCCTAAGAATGGAGGTGAGTGAACAAAAGACTTAACTGAATATCTGTGCATGCCAAAGAACAAGTTTGGGGATAGTCTTCATTTAACTATTATTTTACCCCTATTATTGTCTCTCCCCAAGTCTACAGGTCTATGCTCTCAAAGGACAATATCAGTGAGGACACTGCTGAAAACAAGTTTGGAGGGGGGGAAGGTTTGTATTCAATGAATTATCTTTGGCAATGGGCATATAAAAAAAGGTTTTATAATAAAAGAGTAGAAAGTGAAAAATTATATATGAACGATATGAATAGTTTGAGAAAAACAAGAAAATTAGAGGTTTTCTTAAACAAAATTAGTAATAAGTAGTTATGAGCTGATGTCCCAAGGGTTGGTAAGATGAAGGAAATTGCTAATCTGAGGATAAAAATAAGTCTGAAAAATATTCCTTATTCTTGACGCCAAACATTTGAACGTTCATGCCCTACTATACGCACTTACACACATCTTGAAACTTGGGATAGTAGAGGATACCTTGAAATGCTCTTGTCTAAAAGCCTTAGTATGAAGGAAAATAAAATAAAATATAATTGGTGAAGAAAAAAATGAACACTGGTTTTGTAATTACCAAGGCAGCATAAAAAAAATATAGCGAGGGTGCTTTATCATCTAGTACCTTAGACCAACTGGTTTGGGAGCCACTGCTAAGCCTTAGGTGTTCCAAGATGAGGAATTGCACCTTAATACGCAAGCACATTTTGTAATCGGTCGATTAGTACCTCAATAAGTATTAACGGTCGCATGAAGGATGTGTAAGCAATTTCATAAAAAATTCACCGACTAAAAAATACTTTGGAAGATAGACAAGAGTATGATAGTTTGAATTGAATTCTCTAAGTGTGGCGATGTCTTTTACACACACGTAGGGGTATATGATCAATGTTTGAAAGAAAGATATGGAGGAAGACTAAAGGCTATATTTTATTGAGGGATGATGTGATTTCTAACATTTTTTTCATGATCATTAAGATAGGGCTCATAGAAACCGAAAAGCTAGTGTAGTTGGAAACTCTTATTTTCAAGTTCTTTCTTTTATAATTCTTATCTTTGTATGTGTAACAACCCTAATTTTAATATACACTTTTCTGTACAAATTTTTTTTTTAAAATTTTTTCTTAAAAGGAGTATTTTAATCTGAGCACAAGATATATATAATTGATTACTTTGTTTTTAAATAATTTCATTTTTAGTGTACATAAAATTGTTTTAAAATTAAAGTGTGCTTGGGGTATTTAATATTGCTGATAACACTTTAACTATCTATTTCCCTACAATAATTACAAGAAGGAGCTTGTAGCTCATTGGTAATACCTTGCACTACTGAACCAAACCACCAGAGTTCGAATCCCATGCCCCACATATTTTTATATCATTTTGTTTTAATTTTTTTTGGGAAGGTCAATAGTCAAACAGCCATAACTCTCAAAATTTATAGTGCACATAAAAAGTTAAGTACACCAAAAATCCCCCAATGGAATTCCCCACCCAACGGTGCCCCGAGTCGGCCGGCGGACCGGCCGAATCGGCCGGCGCCGCCGGCCGGACTCGGCCGGACGGCCGAGTCGTCAACACGGATTTTCTCCGTGTTGACTTGGTCAACCCCACTGTATACACTAAATTTTCAGATCAGTTATCAATTTTACATTAAATCTCTTTTATTCCAAAATTTAATGAATTTTAATGTTTTTCTTAATAATTTTTATATTTTTTTAAATTAAAACCTAACCCTAGCCTAGCCCTATATAAACACCCTTACCCTCTACCATTTCACCCTACAATTCTAAGTCCACTCTCTAAAATTCTCAAGAGAACTCGGTACGTTAGAAATAGAGCGAAAAGCGAAGCGCTGCCGAAACCGACGACGAATTCCGGCGACCGCACTAGGATCCTTCACGACGTTTCGACGCACCGACAACCCACTATTTTCTTAGCCTCCCTAACTTGTCCAAACTTGTAAGTCCCATTCTTCTCTCTTTTCTATTTCTCAAAATACGACTTTATGAAACCCGACGGAAATCGGAACAAACCGATTTCCGATTCGGTTTTTTCTACAAAATCTTACTTGTCACTTAATCCGTAACACCTAAACATATTCATGATGACTATTAATCACATAAAAATCAAATTGGACAAAGTTTCTCACATGAAATGATAACCTTCTTGTAATATCGTATTCTTTTCATAATAATACCATAAAGTTTATTTTTCTTCTTCTAATCAATTCCCTCATTCCTAAACATGTTCATCTTGATCACTAAACTTGAAAAAATCAATTTGAATGAGTTTTCACACATGAAATGATAACTTTTACAAATACCGTATTCTTACACTTAAATACCCTCATGTTTAAATTATCATATTTAACCTCTAAACTTCACTAAACCTTAAAATAAGTCATGAGGTAATGACCTACCTCTACACACACACACAAATATAACCCTAATTGATAACGTCAAAACATAATACGAAAATATAAGACGTTTCACTAAAATACCATTTTTTTCTTTATAAACCTTTCTTGAAATTCTAAGTTGAATACAATTCTAAAAAAAATCTTTTAAAAGAAAATACGATGTGTCATGGACATCGATCGTTTATCTAAACCTGACTTTGTGGTATCTAGGCAAGTGTGTCAAGGCTAGTGGTTTTTAATTAGGCCCACTACTGTGGTTCCTTCCCACTTACCTGGCATTTACCTGGCCGCAATTGGCGGTGAAGAGGCGATTTGAGGCTTCTAATGACTTTTCATTTAGACCTTAGAAATAGGCTAGTTGGCTTAGGAAACCCTAGAAACTAAAATACGGAAATCTATACCCTTTTACGAATAAATACCTTATACTTATAAAATCGTTTTTCTAAATGAATAGTATTTATTAAACCTAAGCAAAGCACCACTACAACCCACCTTTGGGGAACCCGTTAGGGATAGTACGATTTATCGTGCACCCGTGGGCTAGTAGTGCGAGATTCAAACCTCCGCAAGGAGCATTCGGTCTCGAAAGGTTTAAAATACGACATTTAAGAAAAATGAGATTTTGGAAAATAAAATATTTATTTAAAATTATTCTTGTATTAATATATGTATATTTATCTTTTAAACAACTATTTTATAAAGTTTCCACTTTTTCTAAAAATTACAAGATTAAAAGTTACATTATAATACCATGAAATTTCAAATAAATCAATTAATACTTTTATTAGGATATATTCACTAGAATAACACAAATAAAATTTACACTCATTATAACTATAAAGATGAATAATAAATACTTGAGGTGTATTTTGAAAACTATACAAAAGTACTTTTTACATAAAACCCCCTCAAGTTTTATAAATTACAATAAGGACCCTAACAATTTAAGAACTTCAAATTATCTTTCTTTTAGTCTGACTCGGGTTAGAGTCTGACTATTTCTGACTTGAATATGATTCAAGTCAATCTATATTCTTTTATAATCCAACTCAATATGAATACATGAATCCCTGAATCCAGTTAACAATCTATTCAACTTGACTGAATCAAACCATGGATATACATCCATTATCCTGTTATTCCATTTACCTGATTATGCAATTACAACATGTTTACTGATATCATGGTTTTGGTCAGTCACCCAACTTACACAATACAATACAACATTACTGTTAAGATACTACGGGGTTAAAGGGGTAGATTGGTACGGAAGGTGTTAAAAGTGGCACGAGACGGTAAGATCAAGACACCTAACATGAATCCAATTGCCGTTGTTTCGGGTTGTATAACGGAGCCTTGTACTTCCATTTGCCCTGGTCTCTAGCATACTGAGACCCCTCTCGTATACACTGGCATCCTTCTGTACCAAGCTACAACAATAGCGTTAACACCATACTACAATAATATAACAATACAATACAACATTAAAAGCTACTCTCTCTCTCTCTCTTACTCTCTGTCTATTTCTCTCTTATCTTTGGGATTTACCGAGCGACCTGCTCGCTGACGACATTCTATTTCTTTTTTCTTTGAATGTCGTCAGGTGCGTTGGACTCAGCAGAGATCGAGCCCACTGGTGAAGACTTGGAGCAGTTTAACGAAGACCCTGAGCTCTAGATATTGTACCTTGTTCTTTTCAGTATTTTCATTTCCTGTTATGCCACTGTTTAGGCATCGCTTTTCATTTCAGTTGTATTTTATTTTCATGCATTGTACAAAAGAATCTTATTAATAAAGTTGCTGTTCTTTTTATACTCTTGTCTCTTGTGTATTTATTTTATATTGCTTAGCAACGCTTAGCGTATGTACTTCTGAGTACATACGTAGCGGACCTCGTCGCGTCCCCTTCGCCGTACACTGGGAAGCGGGGCGTGAAAGGTTTTGTTGGTGGCCCATGCAGGTCAGAGCTGTATGAATCCCTGTCATGCAGTTCTGGTCTGCGTGAACAACCTAAGCAATATAACACAAGAACCAGCAACTAAAACATTCTTTACAATTCATATTTCTTGAATCTTGCAAATTTCTATTCCTTGAATCTTATCATTTCATGTATTTGAATCTGTCCTAACCCAAATTTTTCTTCAGGGTTATGGATTCTCCGAACAACACCAGCACCAACGTCAACAACACTCCTTCAACACTACCTCTCACACCAGCTGTTCCTGCACCACCCACTGAGCAAACAATGCTATTCGAGGCGATCCGCAGTCTTCTCGAGGGACAACAACAACTTCTGAATCGTCCTGAGACCGATGCACCGGGAGTAAAGCAATTCAGAGCTTTGCACCCAAAGCAGTTCTCTGGTAAAGGAAGTCCTCTTGAAGCGGAAGAATGGGCACAAAGTATCGAAGACGATCTAGCAGCAGCTCAAGTTCCAGACAACGGTTGGGTCCGTGTAGCAAAACTACAGCTCACGGATAATGCTCGCAATTAGTGGAAGGCGGAAGAAAGCCGTCTGGTACAGCCGATTGAATGGAAGACCTTTCGCGAGAAGTTCGACGCGAAATATTTCCCTGTGACTGCCAGGTTCGCCATGGAGCAGCTGTTTATTCATCTACAGCAAGGATCAATGTGGGACAAATCGGTAGATGAATACGACGCTGAATTCACCATGTTGAGCCGGTAAGATATGTCGCAATAGTTCAATTTTAAATTAACACATACTACATAGCTAACACAATCTGTAAACAGATTCACGGCACACCTGATACCGACGGACGAGATCAGAGCCCGTCGCTTTCAACAAGGTTTGGACACAGAGATTAAGGCTACTCTAGCCACAGGAAAGTTTTTGACTCATGAGGAAGCTCTAGAAGCTGCCCGCAGTTATGAGGCAGTGATAAAAGAGAGGGGCAGACCTCAGTCTGCAGGAGTCAAGCGCCCTGCCAACTAGATGGCAGGTGGAGCCTCTTCCAGGCCATCGTTTGAACCCAGGAGGACTGAAGAAATTTGCCATTACTGCCATAGAAAGGGACATTTGTGGAAGGACTGTAGGCGCGCAAAAGGCCTGTGTTTAATTTGTGACGCATCCAACCACGGAATTGGGAACTGTCCTTACAACAGCAACTCATCTCACACACACACCAACCAACCGCAGCAGCCAACCATCCAGGCTCCTGCAACTCGTCCTGCATTACCTGCTCCACCACCTGCACAGCCTACTCGCCAATTCCAACAGGCAATGAGGGACATGCCTAGAGGGCAGAGAAATAGGCCTCAAAGGTAGAATGTGCCTCCAGCTAGAAGGAATATACCACGGCGACAGACCTTCACATTAGTAGCCGTAGAAGCCGAGACTGTAGGTCAAGGTAACACCGGTAAGCTTTTTCACCATCGTATCACTTTTATTCGCCAAACTTCCTAGCACTGTTACACCTTCCTTTTACAAATTTCGAGGACGAAATTTTTATAAGGAGGGTAGAATGTAACAACCCTAATTTTCATATACACTTTTCTGTACAAAATTTTTTTTTTAAATTTTTTCTTATAAGGAGTATTTTAATCTGAGCACAAGATATATATAATTAATTATTTTGTTTTTAAATAATTTCATTTTTAGTGTACATAAAATTGTTTTAAAATTAAAGTGTGCTTGGGGTATTTAATATTGCTGATAACACTTTAAATATCTATTTCCCTACAATAATTACAAGAAGGAGCTTGTAGCTCATTGATAATACCTTGCACTACTGAACCAAGCCACCAGAGTTCGAATCCCATGCCCCACATATTTTTATATCATTTTGTTTTAATTTTTTTTGGGAAGGTCAACAATCAAACAGCCATAACTCTCAAACTTTATACTGCACATAAAAAGTTAAGTACACCAAAAATCCCCCAATGGAATTCCGCACCCAACGGTGCCCTGACTCGGCCCGACTCGGCCGAGTCGTCAACACGGATTTTCTCCGTGTTGACTTGGTCAACCCCCCTGTATACACTAAATTTTAAGATCAGTTATCAATTTCCCATTAAATCTCTTTTATTCCAAAATTTAATGAATTTTAATGTTTTTCTTAATTATTTTTATATTTTTTAATTAAAACCCTAATCCTAGCCTAGCCCTATATAAACACCCCTACCCTCTACCATTTCACCCTACAATTCTAAGTCCACTCTCTAAAATTCTCAAGAGAACTCGGTACGTTAGAAATAGAGCGAAAAGCGAAGTGATGCCGAAACCGACGACGAATTCCGGCGACCGCACTAGGATCCTTCACGACGTTTCGACGCACCGACAACCTACTATTTTCTTAGCCTCCCTAACTTGTCCAAACTTGTAAGTCCCATTCTTCTCTCTTTTCTATTTCTCAAAATACGACTTTATGAAACCCGACGGAAATCGGAACAAACCGATTTCCGATTCGGTTTTTTCTACAAAATCCCACTTGTCACTTAATCCATAACACCTAAATATATTCATGATGACTATTAATCACATAAAAATCAAATTGGATAAAGTTTCTCACATGAAATGATAACTTTCTTGTAATATCGTATTCTTTTCATAATAATACCATAAAGTTTATTTTTCTTCTTCTAATCAATTCCCTCATTTCTAAACATGTTCATCTTGATCACTAAACTTGAAAAAATCAATTTGAATGAGTTTTCACACATGAAATGATAACTTTTACAAATACCGTATTCTTACACTTAAATACCCTCATGTTTAAATTATCATATTTAACCTCTAAATTTGACTAAACCTTAAAATAAGTCACGAGGTAATGACCTACCTCTACACACACACAAATATAACCCTAATTGATAACGTCAAAACATAGAATACGAAAATACAAGACTTTTCACTAAAATACTATTTTTTTCTTTATAAACCTTTCTTGAAATTCTAAGTTAAATACAATTCTAAACAAAAATCTTTTAAAAGAAAATACGATGTGTCATGGACATCGATCGTTTATCTAAACCTGACTTTGTGGTGTCTAGACAAGTGTGTCAAGGCTAGTGGTTTTTAATTAGGCCCACTACTGTGGTTCCTTCCCACTTACCTGGCACTTACCTGGCCGCAATTGGCGGTGAAGAGCCGATTTGAGGTTTCTAATGACTTATCGTTTAGACCTTAGAAATAGGCTAGTTGGCTTAGAAAACCCTAGAAACTAAAATACGGAAATCTTTACCCTTTTACGAATAAATACCTTATACTTATAAAACCGTTTTTCTAAATGAATAGTATTTATTAAAGCTAAGCAAAACGCCACTACAACCCACCTTTGGGGAACCCGTTAGGGATAGTACGGTTCATCGTGCACCCGCGGGCTAGTAGTGCGAGATTCAGACCTCCGCAAGGAGCATTCGGTCTCGAAAGGTTTAAAATACGACATTTAAGGAAAATGTGATTTTGGAAAATAAAATATTTATTTAAAATTATTCTTGTATTAATATATGTATATTTATCTTTTAAACAACTATTTTATAAAGTTTCCACTTTTTCTAAAAATTACAAGATTAAAAGTTACATTATAATACCATGAAATTTCAAATAAATCAATTAATACTTTTATTAGGATATATTCACTAGAATAACACAAATAAAATTTACACTCATTATAACTATAAAGACGAATAATAAATAGTTGAGGTGTATTTTGAAAACTATACAAAAGTACTTTTTACATAAAACCCCTCAAGTTTTATAAATTACAATAAGGACCCTAACAATTTAAGAACTTCAAATTACCTTTCTTTTAGTCTGACTCGGGTTAGAGTCTGACTATTTCTGATTTGAATATGATTCAAGTCAATCTATATTCTTTTATAATCCAACTCAATATGAATACATGAATCCCTGAATCCAATTAACAATCTATTCAACTTGACTGAATCAAACCATGGATATACATCCATTATCCTGTTATTCCATTTACCTGATTATGCAGTTACAACATGTTTACTGATATCATGGTTTTGGTCAGTCACCCAACTTACACAATACAATACAACATTACTGTTAAGACACTACGGGGTTAAAGGGGTAGATTGGTACGGAAGGTGTTAAAGGTGGCACGAGACGGTAAGATTAAGACACCTAACATGAATCCAATTGCCGTTGTTTCGGGTTGTATAACGGAGCCTTGTACTTCCATTTGCCCTGGTCTCTAGCATACTGAGACCCCTCTCGTATACACTGGCATCCTTCTGTACCAAGCTACAACAATAGCGTTAACACCATACTACAATAATATAACAATACAATACAACATTAAAAGCTGCTCTCTCTCTCTCTCTTACTCTCTGTCTTTTTCTCCCTTATCTTTGGGACTTACCGAGCGACCTGCTCGCTGACGACATTCTATTTCTTTCTTTTTTGAATGTCGTCAGATGCGTTGGACTCAGCAGAGATCGAGCCCACCGGTGAAGACTTGGTGCAGTTTAACGAAGACCCTGAGCTCTAGATATTGTACCTTGTTCTTTTCAGTATTTTCATTTCCTGTTATGCCACTGTTTAGGCATCGCTTTTCATTTCAGTTGTATTTTATTTTCATGCATTGTACAAAAAAATGTTATTAATAAAGTTGCTGTTCTTCTTATACTCTTGTCTCTTGTGTATTTATTTTATAATGCTTAGCTACGCTTAGCGTATGTACTTCTAAGTACATACGTAGCGGACCTCGTCGCGTCCCCTTCGCCGTACACTGGGAAGCGGGGCGTGACAGTATGTAAATTTCACTATATTTCTTTTATTATAGGATTTTGTGGGTGTAATCGCTGAAAACCCTCAGGAGACAACACTCCTCCTATTAGGGACACCTAGAGATTTAACGGCTTGTTGCACATGCTCAGTGTAATCGTGTTGCCTACGAAAGTGTGCTACTTAGTTTTTCTTTTTTCTTTTTCTCCTTCTCTTGAAAAACTAGTTTGCCCGGGACGATCAAAGTTAAGTTTGGGGTATTTGTTCAGTTGATAAAACTGCACTTTTGATATGACATTTTTCTTACTATTTATATATAATAAAAGATGTTTATTATAAATATGACACATATAAGGGTTTATCCGTATAAATATTATTTTCATGTGTTTATATATTATAATTAATATTATGAAGGGAAATGTAAGCATATAATATTCATGTAATATTTGGTCTATTTAAATATGCTTGCCTCATTAAATATCTTTGACCAATTCTCTTAAAACTAAAATATCATGATAAATGGTTAACATAATATCTCAATAAAAACAAATTCAACTAATATCATTTATTGAGATAATTGTGCAGGAATTATATCATGACTGAAGTTTCAAGAAAATCCTAGTTGGCGAGATCAAATCTGCCGAAAATATTAAAGTAAATTGAAGAAACCAATTCTGGAAGAAACGTAGAGAAAATTTTCAAAGTCTAGATATTCAAAAGATCACCAAGTACTACAGAGATGAAGCCCCATAAAAATGAAGCCCTAAATCCCCTAACCAACCACGGATCCGCGGCCAAACCTACCTAATGGCCGCGGGTCTGCCGCACTTCTGAGGAGTTGGGATTTTGGATTTTTTTGGTAGGATCTTAACAACTAGTTGCCTTATTAGGAAACTAGAGATTCTGGCTATGTGACTATAAATAAGGACCGAGAGGCTCTTGGAAAAATCATCAAACCGACGCGATCACGAAGTCCACGATGTCTCACGCATCAAGGCTGATCATCAACAGTTCATCTACCTCCTTAGAAGAGAACGAGAAGCAAACTAGGTTTTGTAATCATTTTCTAAGAAAACAAAGTGTACTTGATCTTGTTGATTAATAAAGGTATTTGTTTTCTTATATCATTTTTTTTTCTACATTTTACATTATGTTTTCCCTCTCTATCTTTTCTTTTCCCAACATGCGCGGGTAATTCTCCGCTTGTTAGGATTCGTAGGATTAGGGTAGATTAATGGATGATGAAGATCCTTAAACTCTTTTTAAATCCTATAAAATTTATAAACTTTATTAAAAGAATAGTTAACATCCTAATCGGGCGTGCTATAAATTTATTAATAGTCACGACCACGATTAGAGATTAGATTAACAATTGCTTTGGTAAAGGCTAGACATAAACGGAGATCCATGTCAAGATAGGGATTAAGAGTGGGAACCCTATTCTCTCTAGAAACCCTAATCTACATGCATCACTGTCGATCTAGTTTTAAATCTATTAAAAGATAAAAAGAGTAATCTTTATGTAATCATCCATGACTACTAAATCTTAAAGAACCCTACAAGCCCCCTTCTACTATAAAACCTACATCCGTAGTTAATCGAGATCTATATTCTGCATCCGTGTTTGACGTAGATCTAGAACCTACAACCATTCTTCACGATCATTTATTCTTCCTCCTTTCTTTCTCAACACGCCTAAAGTAAGTGTAACAACCCAAATTTTCCTATACAAAATTTTTCAAATATTTTTTAAAAATCCATAAAGGGGTAATTATTGCCTGAGCACAAGACTTAAGTAATTAATTAGCAATTTAATTATAAGAAGGAGCTTGTAACTCATTAGTAATACCTTGCATTGCTGAACCAAGCCACCAGAGTTCAAATCCCCTGCCCCACATTATTTTTAATATTATTTTGTTTTAAATTTTTTGGAAACCCAACAGTCCACACAGAATAACTCCCAAACTTTGAACTGAACTTGAAAAACTAAATTACCAGTGCCTACACCTCGAGACCCCCCACCTTCCTGACCCCCGAGTCGGCCGGCGGACCGGCCGACTCGGGCCGACGCCGCAGGCCGGACGGCCGAGTCGTCAACACCAAAAAGGTGTCTCTTAACCTCCTTAACCCCCATGTATACTTTAAATTCCCAGATCGGTTCCAGAGAATTCATAAAGCCCATTTACTCCAATTTTTAATACATTTTATATATTTTTACATTTTTTTTTCAATTAAACTCTTCACCTACCCTAACCCTAGCCTAACCCTATAAATACCACCCTACCCTCTACCCTCTCACTCACATTTCTGAGCCAACTCTCGGCGACGACGCAACACATCGGTGATTCCACTACTTCCATTTCACTCTCTTGTGTGACCTAAATCCCGTAAGTCTCAATTTCCATCTATCTCTTCTATCTAAAAATAAGGATTTACAAAAGCCGACGGAATCGGAACAAATCCGATTTTCGATTCGGTTTCCTATAAAATTCCACTTCTCACTAATACAATCATACTTAAACTTTCTCATGTTGGCTATTAAACACTAATCAACCCATTTGATTAAGTTTTATCACATGAAATGATGGCTATTTCAATTTATCGTATTTTTCACTTAAATACCACATTGTTTCAATTATACATTTAACTCCATCAAACTTGCTATACCTTTAAAGTAGATCACGAGGTAACGACCTACCTCCTCCCACACTCATATGCAACATAACACGATACCTCGAGAATCTAGAATACGAGAAAACAAACATTTTCATTTAAATACCATTGACTTAATAAAACCATTCTAAAAGATTTAGTATTGATACACTTTTAAATAAATGCCACTTATTAGGAAAATAGGACAAGATTGTGGATATCAGTCGTTTATCTAAACCTGACTTTGTGGTTTCTAGGCTAGGCAAGTGAGAAAGGTAACTTTAAAAGACCCGTCTCACGGTGATTCGTGAGCGGATCCCTCCATTCTTCACTTGTACTTACCCGGCCACAATTGGCGGTGAAGAGGCAATTTGAGGTATCTCACAACTTGTCGTTTTGGACCAGTTAGGAATAGTCTAGTTGACTTAGGAGACCCTAGAACATAGAATACGGAAAATTTACATCTTTACAAATAAATACCATTTACTTCATAAAACCGTTTTCTAAAGGATTTAGTATTTATACAAATCTTTGTAAAGCGCCGCTACAACCCAGTTTGGGGAACCCGTTCGGGATGGTGCGGATTATCGCACATCTTCGGGCTTAGTAGTGCGAGATTCAGACCTCCGCAAGGAGCATTCGGACTCGAAAGATTTAAAATACGACATCTTAAGAAAATGAAATTTTTAGAATATAAAATATTTATTAAAATTATTTTTGTATAAATATATGTATATTTATCATCAAAATACCTATTTTGTTGTGATATAAATATTCCACCTTTTTCTAAAACTTACAAGAATCAAGTTTACACTAAAATACCATGAATTCCATACAAAACCAATATTACAATTAAATACCACTTATTATGAAAATAGGATATTTTCACTAGAAATATCACAATATAAAATCTACATTCATTATAACTCTAAAAACGAATAATAAATACTTGGGGTGCATTTTGAAAAGTATATAAAAGTATTTTTATATAAAATCCTCTCAAGTTCTATAAATTACCCTAAGGACCCTAGTAAACATAGGTTTAAGCGGAACCAATCTCTTGAGCCTCAAGGAGCTAGAGAAGTGGGTGCTTGCCTATCTAAGCTAGATAAATTAATAAAAACAATCAGGACTTCAATTCACTTTGCTAATTGTCTGACTCAGTTTGAGTCTCAGTATAATCCGACTTGAATATGATTCAAGTACAATCTACAATCTTCAATATTGCTTTTCACATGAATCCAATTATCAATCTATAAAACTTGACCGAACCGAACCATGGTTATATATTCCACTTACATGGTTCTCCAGTTATTCCATTTACATGATTCTATGGTTACATCCGTTTACTGATATCATGGTTTCGGTCAATCAACCAATTATACAATCAATACAATTTACAAGACAAACAATACAATCAAAACACTACGCGGTTTAAAGAGGTGGATTGATATGGAAGGTGTTAAAAGTGGCATGAGAATGTAAGACTTAATACACCTAACATGAATCCAGTTGCTGTTGTACCGTGGCATAAACGGTTCCTTGTACTATACTTACCTCTAGTCTCTGGCATATAGAGACTCATCTCGTATACACTGGCATTCTTCTGTACCAAGCTACAAACAACAGCGTTAATATGACATTACTACAAGATAATACAACTTTAAAAGATACTTTCTTATTCTGTCTATTCTACTTTTCTCTTATCTTTGGGAATTACGGAGCGACCTGTTCGCTGACGACATTCTGTTTCTTTCTTCTTTGAATGTCGTCAGGTATTTGGACACGTCAGAGATCGAGCCTACTGCCGAAAACTTGGATCAGTTTGCTGAATACCCGGCACTTTAGTTTCATTGTACACTTTTCCTTTCAGTACTTTACATTCTTGTTATTTCATTGTTTAGGCATCACTTTCATTTCAGTTGTATTTACTTTTCATGCATTGTACAAAAGAATGTTAATAAATAAAGTTGCTGTTCAGTTTATATATCTTGTCTCTTGTGTATTTACTTTTATATTGCTTAGATACGCTTAGCGTATTTACTTCAGAGTAAATACGTAGCGGCCTCGTCGCGTCCTCTTTATTGTATACCGGGAAGCGGGGCGTGACAGTAAGATTAAAAGATTCAACGTTTTCCAGAGAACGACCCGTACTCATCTCGGTCTAACTACACGTGACACCATTATTGATTGTGGTTAACTACTACACATAAATTACAGATCAATCAATCAGAAAGAGTGTTGAACAATCAAATGGGTGAACAGATTGATGATGAGGAATCAATTGAAACCCCGGCTTCTACTTCTTGCCCTATTTCGTCTAATCTCCCACCTTCTTCCGAGCCTATTCTCCATTTTCCCCAAGGCTCGAACACTCCGCTCACTTCCTCGAATCTACCTAAAATGATCCCCACTCCAATTCCGGGATCGATTCCATCCCCATAAGCTTCTCAACAAATGTTGGACCCAAAACTTAATAATAAAGCTCCATTTCCAAACAGGTTGAGGGCCAACAAATCTAACGCACAAATGGAGAAGGTTGTGGAAATGTTTAAGCAAGTTAACATAAATATCCCTCTCCTAGATACTATTCAACAAGTTCCGTCTTATGCGAAAATCCTTAAGGACTTGTGCACTAGGAAGAGAAAAACTAAAGTGCCAAAAAGGTATTCATGACAAGTAACGTGAGCACGGCTTTTACCCAACAATTGCCTAAAAATCGTAAGGACCCCGGTTGTCCTATAATATCTATAACTATTGGGGGTAAAAGCATCAATCGTGCTCTAATTGACCTCGGCGCTAGTGTTAACTTGCTTCCATATTCCGTCTATGAGCAGCTAGGTATAGGAGAGTTGAAACATGCCCACTGCACTCTCTAGATGGCAGATCGATCTATCGCCCAATCTAGGGGTGAACTAGAGAATGTGTTAATCAAAGTCAGAGAATTCATATTCCCTGTGGACTTTATTGTTTTAGATACACAACCTGTGGCGAACCCACGCAATCAAATCACGGTGATACTCGGTCGACCTTTCCTAGCAACTTCCAACGCTGTCATTAATTGTTGTAACGGTTCTATGAACTTATCTTTCGGGAAGATGACAATTGAGCTTAATACTTACAAGTTAGGAAGTCAACCATCTGAACCTTCTACTCATTTAATCGATGTCTGTTCCATCAACGAGATAGCTTCCGACAGCTACGAAGCTGATGTACTTTGCTATGATGATCTCGAAAACACTAGTGCGATATTGTTTGATCTAGAAAATCATTATAGTGAGGATACTTTTGACGAGTTCACCCCCGAGTTTGAATCTTTTGACTCTTTTCAAAAGTCAGTAGCGCTTTTCGAGTCAATATCCTATGCAAGTTATGAACCTCTTGGGGAGTCCGAGTATCATTCCCTTACCCTACCTTCTATTGTCTCTCTGCCGACTCTAGATCTCAAACCGCTACCTTCTCATCTAAAATATGCATATTTAGGTGAGAATGAGTCTTTACCTGTGATAATATCCGCTTTTCTAGGTTTAGAACAAGAGAACGCTCTTTTGACGGTATTGAGATCGAATCGGCAAGCATTTGGTTGGACAATGGCTGACATCAAAGGGATTAGTCCCTTAATTGTTGGACATCATATACATTTGATGGATGAGGCGAAACCAACCCGAGACCCACAAAGACGGTTAAACCCCGTCATGAAGTAGGCGGTAAAGAAAGAAATCGTCAAGTGCTTAGATAGTGGTATAATTTACCCAATATCTGATATCCAATGGGTAAGTCCTATTCATGTAGTCCCTAAAAAGTCTGGCATCACGGTCATAACCAATGAGGCTAATGAGTTAATCCAAACACGTACCCAAACTGGGTGGCGCGTATGTATTGATTATAGGAAACCCAATGCCGCAACAAGGAAAGATCACTTCTTTCTACCTTTCATTGACCAGATGTTAGAACGATTAGCTGGACATGAATACTATTGTTTCTTGGACGGATACTCTGGCTATAACCAGGTCCCCATCACCGAAAAGGATCAAGATAAAACCACATTTACTTTTCCTTTCGATACTTTTGCTTATAGACGCATGCCTTTTGGATTATGCAACGCTCCTGCTACATTTCAGCGGTGTATGATGGGGATATTCTCAGACATGGTTGAGAATTTCCTGGAGATATTTATGGACGATTTCTCCATATTTGGGGACTCCTTTGAGGATTGCCTTCGTCATCTTGACGCGATTCTTACCCGCTGTAAGCATAAGAACTTAACTTTGAATTGGGAAAAATGTCATTTCATAGTCCAAGAAGGTATTTTCCTTGGACATATCATTTCACAAAAAGGCATTGAGGTTAACAGAGCTAAAATTGATGTCATCCATAACATCCCTCCTCCCAAATGCGTCAAACATATACGATCTTTCCTTGGTCATGCAGGATTTTATAGGAGATTCATTAAGGACTTTAGCAAAATTGCTGGACCCTTAACTCTTCTCTTGACCAAGGATACTACATTTCACTTCGATTCGGATTGTGAGGCTGCTTTTGAATCGCTTAAAAGATCTCTCACTACAGCCCCCGTTCTATCATCTCCGGATTGGAATCACCCGTTCGAGCTTATGTGTGATGCATCAGATTTTTCTATTGGTGCAGTCTTAGGACAACACATTGATAAGATGCTACATGTAATCTATTATGCAAGTAAGACCTTGAATGATGCACAAATTAATTACACAACTGCCGAGAAAGAACTCTTGGCTGTTGTATTTGCATTAGAAAAATTCAGGCCCTACTTGATTGGCCCGCCAATAGTGGTTTACACTGATCAATCTGCCCTACGACACCTTTTATCGAAGAAGGATGCTAAGGCCAGGCTAATACGTTAGATCCTGTTTTTACAAGAATTTGATCTTGTCATCTGAGACAAGAGTGGATGTGAAAACGTAGTAGCTGACTATCTTTCACACATCTCTTCTTCATCAACGTTGACTGTGTCGATAAATGACTCATTTCCTGACGAACAACTCTTGACCATATCCTGCGAATCTTGGTTCGTGGATATTGTGAATTATCTAGCAATGAGACTTATTCCTAGCAATTGGTCGACACAAGACAAACTTCGATTTCTATCCCAAATAAAACACTTTTACTGTGATGAACCTTATTTGTTTAAGAATTGTTCCGATCAAACCATTCGCAGATGTGTCCCTAACGATGAATTCAAGAGTGTATTATCATTTTGTCATGATCAAGCATTCGGCGGTCATTTTGGTTCTCGAAAAACGGCGGAGAAAGTTTTGCAATGTGGTTTTTATTGGCCAACATTATTTAAAGATGCATATGATCATTGCAAAACTTGCCCACAGTGTCAACACTTGGGTCGGATTTCATGTAGAAATAAGATGTCGATCTAACCTATCTTGGTTGTGGAGATATTCAACGTTTGGAGTTTTGATTTTATAAACCCTTTTCCTAACTCTTTTGGGAATTTATATATCTTGTTAGCAATTGATTATGTCTCAAAATGGGTGGAAGCAATACCGTATCGCACTAATGACAACAAGGCTGTTATTAAGTTCTTTAAAGAAAATATTTTTTCGCGATTCGTACACCCTCACGCTATAATTAGCGACAGCGGGACGCATTTCTGTAATCGTTCTTTCGAGGCTTTGATGCAGAAATATGCAATTAACCACAAACTTTCTACGGCCTATCATCCCCAAACAAGAGGGCATGCTGAGATATCAAATAGGCAGATCAAGCAAATTTTGGAGAAAACGGTTTCTAAAAACTGTAAAGATTGGTCAACCAAATTGACGGATATTCTTTGGGCATTTCGTACCGTTTATAAGACCGATCTTGGTATGTCTCCATACCGCCTCGTGTTTGGAAAGGCTTGCCACCTTCCTGTCGAGATCGAGCATAAAGTAATGTGGGCTATTAAAGAGCTTAACTTCGATTTTGATCAAGCCTGCAGCTATCGGAAGCTGCAATTAAATGAGCTAAGCGAACTCCGTGGTGAAGCTTACGATAACGCGGTTATACTAAAGAACCGGACTAAACTTTTCCACGATAAAAAACCTTTTTAGAAAAACCTTCACACCGGGACAAGTCCTTCTTTACGATTCCCGTTTCCATCTTCATCCGGGTAAGCTTAAATCTCGTTGGAAAGGACCTTTTGTGGTGCGGTATGTATACCCGCATGGGGCAGTAGAAGTTGAAAATATTAAAAACAGTTCAATTTTCAAAGTAAATGGGCATAGATTGAAACAGTATTTTTCCGCTGACCCTGCGGAGGAGCTCCTGTTTATACAGGAGCCGCTCTATCATTACTAAAACTCCTCCGTCTCACCTCCATGTCTCGGTAATATTGTCTCATCTTAAGAATGGAGGTGAGTGAAATAGGATTTAATTGAATATCCGTGTGTGCCAAAGCATTAGTTTGGGGGTAGTTTTCATTTAACTATATTTTACCCCTATCATTTTCTCTCTCCAAGTCTACAGGTCTATGCATTCAAAGAACAATATCAGTGAGGACATTGCTGAAAACAGGTTTGGGGGAGGTTTGTATTAACTGAACTATATTTTGGCACTAGGCACTAAAAAAATTTTTGATAATAAAAGATTAGAAAGTGAAGAATTACATATGAAAGATAGGAATAGTTTAAGAAAAGCAAGAAAGTTAGATGTTTTCTTAGACGAAACTAGTAATAAGTAGTTATGAGCCGTTGTCCCAAGGGTTAGTAAGATAAAGAAAGTCAATAATCTGAGGATAAAAATAAGTCTGAAAATGGTCCCTATTCTTAAGGCAAAACATTTGAACGTTGATACCCTGCTATACGCACTTACACACATCTTGAAACATGGGATAGTAAAGGATACGTTGAAATGCTCTTGTCTAAAAGACTTAGTATGAAATATATATATATATATATATATAAGTGGTGAAGAAAACAAAATGAACACTGGTTTTGTAATTGCTTAAGGCAGCATAAAATAATATAGCGAGGGTGCTTTATCACCTAGTGCCTTAGACCAACTGGTTTGGGAGCCACTGCTAAGCCTTAGGTATTGCGAAACGAGGAATTACGCCTAAATGCGCAAGCACATTTTGTAATCGGTCGGTTAGTACCTCAAGAAGTATTAACGGTCGCATGAAGAATGTGTGAGCAATTTTATCGAAAATATTCACCAACTATAAAGTACTTTGGAAGATGGACAAGAGTATGATAGTTTGAATTGAATTCTCTAAGTGTAAGGATTTCTTTTATACACACGTAGGGGTATATGATCAATGTTTGGAAGAAGGATAGGGAGGAAGACTAAAAGCAATGTTTTATTGAGAGATAATGTGTTTTCTAACATTTTTTCATGACCATTAAGATATGGCTCATAACAACCGAAAAACTGGTGTAGTCGGAAACTCTTACTTTCAAGTTCTTTCTTTTATAGTTCTTATCTTTATATATAATTTTAACCATCTTTCTTTTATTATAGGATTTTGTGGATGCGATCCGCTGAAAACCCTCAGGAGACAACACTCCTCCTACTAGGGACACCTAGAGGTTTAACGGCTTGTTGCACGTGCTCGGTACAATCGTGTTGCTTACGAAAGTGTGATGCTGAGGTTTTTCTTTTTCTTTTTCTCCTTCTCTTGAATAACTAGTTTGCTCGGGACGATCAAAATTAAGTTTGGGGGTATTTGTTCAGTCGAAAATATTGTGCATTTGATATGACATTTTCCTTACTATTTCTATATTAAAAAAAAGGTGTTTATTATAAATATAACACATATGAGGTTTTATCTGTAAAAATACTATTTTCATGTATTTATTTATTATAATTAACATTATGAAGGACAATGTAAGCATGTAATATCTATGTAATATTTAGTCACTTTAAATATACATACCATATCAAATATCTTTGACCAATTCTCTTAAAACTATAATATCATGTCAAATTGTTAAAATAATATCTCAATAAAAACAAATTCTACTAATATTATTTATCGAGATATGGTGCAGAAATTATTCCAGGACTGAAATCAAGGAAATCCGAGTTGGCGAGATCAAATCTGCCGAAATATTCAAGTAAATCGAAGAAATCAATTCTGGCAGAGAGTTACAGAAGATTTTCAAAGTCCATATATTCAAAAGATCACCATGTGTCAGAGAGATGAAGCCCCAGAAATTTGAGCCAAAGATCCCACCAAAGCACGGCTAAACGGTGGCCAAAACCCACTATTGGCGGCGGATCCACGGCCTGTTAGGGGAGTTGGGATATGGGATTTTCTACGCAGGATTGTCTCAACAAATCGTAACTTATAGAATCTAGGGTTTTCAACTTCTGTGTCTATAAATAGAACCGAGAGCCTCTTGGAAAATTTATCAAACCGACACGATCACGAAGTCCACGACGGCTCAAGAATCCGGGTTGATCATCGACAGTTCATCTACCTCCTTAAGAAGAGATCGTGAAGCAAACTAGGGTTTTGTAATCATTTTCTAAAGGAACAAAGTGTACTTGATCTTGTTGATTAATAAAGGTAGTTTTATTCTATTGCATTTTATTTTCTTAATAATTTCTATCTTTTCTTTTCCCAACATGCACGAGTAATTCTCCGCTTGTTAGGGTTCGTAAGATTAGGGTAGATTAATGAATAGTGAAGATCCTTAAACTCATTTTACGTCCTATAAAGTTTATAAACTTTATCAAAAGAATAGTTAACATCCTAATCGGGCGCGCTATCAATTCATTGATACTCACGACCACGATTAGAGATTAGATTAATAATTATTTTGGTAAAGACTAGACATGAACAAAGATCCATGTCAAGGTAGAGGTTAAGAGTGGGAACCCTTTTCCCTCCAGAAACCCTAATCTACATGCATCATTGTCGATCTAGTTTTAAATCTATTAAAGGATAATAGGAGGAATCTTTAATTAATCATCCATGACTACTAAATTTTAACGAACCCTACAAGCCCCCTTCTAATATAAAACCTACATCCGTAGTTAATCTAGATCTATATTCTACATCCGTATTTAACGTAGATCTAGAAACTATTTCTACTATTCATTATTCTTCCTCTTTTCCTAATCAACACGCCTAAAGCAAGATTAAAAGATTCAACGTTTTCCTGAGGACGACCCGTACTCATCTCGGTCTAGCTACATGCGACACCGTTATTGATTGCGGTTACAATACAAAAACTCTAAAAACATAACAACCAATCAGGTAGTCGTACGACCTTGTTGACCTCCGTCAAGGGTCGTGCGGGTGGGTTTAATTCAATCATGAAATGTACGGGTTGAACTTGACTAGCAGCCTATGGTTTGTTGACCTCCGTCAAGGTCATAGGACGCTAGGGGCGGAATATTGTCGGCAATTTCAAGTGTTGAAATTTGCAATGAGATTGGATACCTTCTATGAGATAGTTGGATCCCGATACCCACTGCGAATAAGAGTTACTCCTGAGAGAGTTTTACACATCAAAATTAGCCGATCAAATAGGTGTCTAGAAAGGTGTTAACGGGGTTACGCCCCTGGGAAAACGAGGTTGTTTTAATTAGGTCTGTGTGAAAGCACGGGGAACCTCCCTTAAAGTACCAACACTGGCCTGGCCGAAAGATTGGCGACTTGTAGGGTGTAATTAATCCCGGCTAGTCTTACCTTTTAGGGTTTGAAGGAAGATTTGATAAAAACAGTGGAAGCCATCCTGATTAGATAAGATAATAACCAATCTAATCTTGCAAGTGCATACGCTATGTGTTTTCTTCTCTCTCTCTCTAGGTAGCGACCATGTCAAACCTTAATCAAGATAATAATATGGATGTATTGACCGAACCCGCTTGTCATACTGAGCTAAGGAACTTTGGTTCCTCTCCAACTTATAATTGTTATAAGTCCGAGCAGGATATAGGAGAACATCTGGATTCCCATACCACCCAAACGAAGAATAAGCATGTTGATGCATCTTCTTCGGGTGTGTTAGTTACCGAGAACTGTTTCTCAGTACACTCTACGTCTTGGGTATTAGATACCGGATCGGGATCCCACATATGTAATATGTTACTTGGGCTAAGGAAAGATAGAGAACTGGGACTAGGTGATCATTCTCTAAAAGTAGAGAATGGTGCAAGTATTGCAGCCAAAACAGTTGGTGAATATCACCTTATATTACCAAATGGGAATACTTTGATCTTGAACGACTGTTATTACGTACCTTCTATGATATGCAATTTAATATCAATTTCTTTATTAGATAAAGAAGGATATAATTTTGTAGTAGAGAATAATATTATGAACATTTACCTAAATTAAGTGTTGATTGAGTTTGGTGCGTTATGTAACGGTTTATACGTTCTGAATCAAAACACAGTTCTTAACGTACAGAACACACACAAGAGGAAGAGTTCAGAAATGAATGAATCCATCTTGTGGTATTGTAGACTAGGTCATATTAATGAGACACGACTAGCTAAGTTACATAAAGATGGATATTTGAATCCGTTCGAATTATCATCTTATGAAACTTGCCAGTCATGTCTCAAAAGAAAGATGACCAAAACTCCGTTTACTGGACACGGAGAAAGAGTTACGGAACTCTTGGGACTGATACATAGTGATGTATGCGGTCCCGTGTCTACACATGCCAGGAATGATTCCTCATACTTCATTACATTCACAGACGATCTCTCAAGATACGGACATGTGTTCTTGTTGAAACACAAGTCTGAAGCTTTTGAGAAATTCAAAGAATATAAGCATGAAGTAGAGAACCTGATGGGTTAAAGTATTAAAATCCTTCGATCCAATCGAGGAAGAGAATACTTGAGCAATGAGTTCCTGGACTATGTAAAAGAGAATGGGATTCTCTCTCAGCTTACTCCTCCGTATACACCATAGAACAACGGTGTATCGGAATGGAGGAATCGCACCCTATTAGATATGGTGTGCTCTATGATGAGCACCGTTGAGTTATCTATTTCCTTTTGGGGTTATGCGCTTAAGACAACAGCATACCTATTGAATAGAGTTCCAACCAAATTAGTGCCTACCACTCCATATGAGATATGGGAGGGGAAGAGACCGTGTCTTAATTTTGTTAAGATATGGGGTTGCCCGACCTATGTTAAAAAGCAAAATCCGGACAAGCTCAAGGCAAGGTCATTTCTGTGCAAGTTTGTAGGATATCCCAAGCATTCGCGATGACATATCTTCTACCACCTTGAGTAATAAAAGGTGTTTGTTGTTGAGCATGCCACCTTTTTAGAAAAGAAATTTCTTGTGAAAGAAATTTGTGGCGAGGAGGTAGAACTGGAAAAAGTTCCAGCGATACAAACTACGACAGAAGATTTGGTAGAACCAGAGAATTCGATAGTTCCCAACGAAGCTCGGCCTCTCCGCCGATCTAGTAGGGTTCCTCATCCACTTGAGAGATACTACGGTTTTCTCATTGATGGTGGGAACGAGGATTGCATCATGAAAGATGATGACCCAACTAGTTTCGAGCAGGCCATCACGAGTGGGGACTCTGTGAAATGGATGGATGCAATGCGATCTGAGATGGAATCCATGTACACCAACAAAGTATGGACTTTGGAAGTTGCACCCGAAGGGGTAAAATCCATTCGGAGCAAATGGATCTTTAAGAAGAAACTTGGTGTAGATGGAAAAGATGAGACTTTCAAAGTTAGACTTGTTAAAAAAGGTTTTCGTCAACGACCAGGTGTGGATTATGATGAAACCTTTTTTCCAGTGGCTATGCTTAAGTCCATCCGGATCCTACTTGCCTTCACTGCATATCATGACTATGAAATCTGGCAAATGGATGTTAAGACCGCATTTCTAAATGGTGATTTAGAAGAGAGTGTGTACATGACTCAGTCAGAGGGCTTCGTGGACAGTGGGAGCAGCGGAAAGGTGTACAAGCTGCTTAAATCCATCTACGGGTTAAAGCAGGTATCGCGGAGTTGGAACATCTGTTTTGATGTGGTAGTCAAAGAGTTTGACTTCATCAAAAATATAGATGAACCTTCTATATACAAGAATGTGGTAGAGAGTAAGGTTGTCTTCCTCGTATTGTACATGGATGACATACTCTTGATAGGAAATGATGTTCCTATGCTGCACTCGGTCAAGCTCTTCTTATCACAAAGCTTCTCAATGAAAGATCTAAGTGATACCTCCTACATCTTGGGGATTAAGATCTATAGAGATAGATGTAAACGGATGCTGGGATTGTCCCAATCCAGGTACATTGACACCATACTAAAGAGGTTTAGTATGGAAGATTCCAAGCGCAGGAATTTACCCACGATCTCAGGACTCACTCTCCCCAAAGGGATGTCTCCCAAGACTGATTTGGAAAGAGCTCGCATGCAAGGGATACCCTATGTTTCGGCAGTAGGCTCATGTACGCGATGTTATGTACCGGACCCAATGTATCATACTCACTAAGTGTAGTGAGTAGGTATCAAGAAAATTCAGGAGTGAATCACTGGACAGCTGTGAAGAGCATTCTTAAGTACTTGAGAAAGACTAAAGAAATGTTCTTGGTGTATGGTAACAGAGAACTCCAAGTGGGGTCCTTTACCGATTCAAGCTTTCAGAGTGATAAGGACGACTCTAAGTCGGTCTCGGGATTTGTCTTTACCCTCAATGGAGGGGCAGTTTGTTGGAAGAGTTCCAAGCAGGAAACCGTGGCAGACTCGACGATGGAGGCTGAATACATCGCTGCCAACGATGCTGCCAAAGAGGCTCTCTGGATGAAGAAGTTCATAAACGAACTGGAGTGGTTCCGTCTATCGAGCATCCAATACCTTTGTATTGTCATAACAATGGAGCAGTGGCTTTGGCCAAGAAACCCAGGTTCGATCAGCGATCCAGGCATATTCTGAGGAGGTATCACCTGATCCGAGAGATAGTTGATCGCCGAGAGATCGAGGTCAGGAGAGTTGACACGAAGAATAACACGGCGAATCCACTCACGAAGGCCATACCCCAGATACAATTTGAAAGACTCTTCGGGATATTGGGTATGAGATACTACAACAACTGGCCTTAGTGCAAGTGGGGGATTGTTAGTTATATGTATGCCCTAAAGGCCATTATTGTACATATGATGTATATTATAGTGGATGCTTGGACATATATAGAGAGGACTTTCTTGCTCGACATGATAGTATGCTATCTGGTTGCTCTTTGTCTTAACATGTAGACTTGTATTGTGATACTGTCCTGCTCTAACATATTGATAAAGCCCTTAGGATGTGTACTTGACTACCAGGACTATGATGGAGATCATACTAATGGGGCCAGGGCAGTCCACAAGTACATCCTTTAATTGTTCCTAATCAAGGATGTATCGAGACGGGGCATCGATATTTCAAAGTAGACTATATACGCTTCTTGACCCATATGATGGGCGATGGATGATCCCACATCCATTAGTGTTTGACATCAAACACGGTATACGGGTGCTCAGTGGAGACTGGGTACACTGAACGGACTCGCCGAGAACTCCTAGTTAGTATTATACCTATCGTCAGATAGCAGTTCTCTGGTGACACTGGTACAGGTTAGTCTGTAGACCTGAGATCGTCATAGAGTCTTGTGTGATTCTAATTGTTCTTTGATTTCCACCTTATCACGTTCAAGAGAACGTGCAAAACGGTGGCTTTTGGGTACAGTCCCGAATCATATGGAGGCAATGAGCGATAGGAGGGGATTCGTCTCTCCCGGTATTGGGGGTTGATGTTACGCTGTGCTCTATTGGCTATAACAGGAAGTCCCTAGCCAGGGCTGATACGGAGATTTACTGGTAAGTGTTATCAGTAGTTTCTAGACCCGTTATGAGCCTCATATCGGCACGACTTATCGGTTACTGGGGTCTGACGTTTACCACACCTACACTGGATATGCGACATATCAGACGAAGAGACCGGACTGTACGGTAGTGTTACTGACAGGATTTACAGGAGTATGAGCAGGCTTGCTTGTTGATCTTCTGATCACTCAATACCCGGGTAGCCGTTACGTCCAGCTAGTACCGCTGACGGCTTGTGGGTGACTGATATGATCATCACTTACTACCGGCGTATTGACGAGTCTTTAGAGTCCTACACATAGGTTTCCTGGCTCAGGCGAAACGAAATAGGAGCACATATGTGATATGCGCGGGACCGAGATTAATACGTGTATGTGATACTGTATTCTATTCTCGCGATATTAGTATCGGTCGGTTATATATGATATAGCCGGGTTATCGAATCAAGTATTGATTCGATAAGATTATACAATTAATATTAGTCGGTTATATGTGATATAGCCGGATTATTAAATCAAGTGTTGATTTAATAATTTAATGTATAATTATATATATTTGATATATGTACATTAACTAATATTAGCTCACTTGTGCATTTCTTTTTCTCACATGTGCACACTTAATATATATATATATATATGTGTTATATATCAATTGTGTTTGTTTTTGTGTCATGCTTGATTATACATGCAACATGGGTGTATGAGACTTACACCATTCCATACGATAATTGGGGTTTTATTTATTTAAAGTAAATACAAAATTGGTGGATATTTGTTATGGTTGATGCTTAGTGAAAGCTTGTAGAAAGCTTTGACTTAGTCCACTAATTTTGTCTTACTATAGATATTTATTAACCTAACCATTATCTTAAACCATGGTCAAGTCTCTACATGAGTTATATGAGATATTTCTCACCCATGGTTTCCACTTACTTTCTCATGATTCATTCACAACATTATTCTCATCATCTTCTTCTTCATCAAGAGAGCTCTCTAGGTTTTGGAGAGGTGAGGAAAATTAGTGAGAAATTAATTCTAAAGTGGGCAAAAATCCTACTTCATCATTCTCTACTAGACTAGCCATTTAGTTTAGGGTGTTAGCTTCACTAATCCCTAATTAGTGAAAAGATAGCTTGGGTTGGTGTCTCCTCGACGTAGATCATTTTTAGTCTCGAAGACTTCGTGCAAGCTTGTTCTTTTAATCTTGTGGAGCCATTTTAGAGTCTGGAAGATCACTAGTTGGAGCGAAAGGACTACTACACGGAGCTATTGAAGTGAAGGACCGGTCTACAAAGGTTGTATTTCTTGTTCACTTAGATATAAAGTTGTTTACATGTTGTATTGTCTAATTCTCTAGTTACGATTCTTGGGTTAGGCTTGTTTAGTACAGCAATTTTTTCGAAAACAGTATGGATGATACCTCCCGAAACCTTGTTGTCGTGCTAAGTAACCCTACAGTGGTATTAGAGCTAAGCTAGAGAAATAGACAATGTTCGTAGAATTACGAAACCGAAACAACTCCGAAACACTCGAAACAAAAACCTAGTTTCTGTCGAAATTTTTAAGTCGTCTAAAATTTTTTTAAGCAATTGTGGAATGTTACATAAGATGTAATATGAACACCAGACGAATACGAACCCCATCTACCGGATTTGACCCCGCGAGATACACAAAAATTCCGGCCTGACCGGCCCCTTGAAGCTTTCTTGGGTTCGTCTTCGTTTGGTGTTCTGGTCTCTAGGTTTTGTTGTTTCAGGTGTTGCTTGTTTTTGCTGAAATTGCATGTGATGTTAACTTTCTATAAAGTTAATTCAGAATGTTTCATAGTCGTAATTCTAATATCGTTTCGGGTAATTTAGACGGCGTTAGAAAGTTCGAACGAATATCAAATACCCAATTTTCTCTCTCGCTGGAAATTTTCCAAGAGTTGGATTTTTTCCAAGTTTGAAACATTCAAATATCATGCAAATAATTTGATGGACCCTCTAGAAGAACGAAACCCTAACTCGATTCTATGACCATCAGAACCGCCACCAAACCCTAGGATTTGCGGTAGTTCAACGGCGCCATAGGTGATGCAAGAGCTGACTCTTCTACGGTTGGTCCATAGGTACTGTGGTATTTTCTGAGTACTTTTAAACTGCGCTCAAGTGTTGAGCTCTTTGAGAAATTTTGGGTGTTTTTTGATTCGATAGGAATGTTTAATATCGTCTAGCTATCTGTAGGATGTGATACAATATTTGAAATTCATATTGTTAGGCATGAAATCCGAAGTATGTGATATTTCGGGTTTATGATGTCTAAGATGATTGTGGATTCCAAATGTTGTAGTTTGACATTTTCTTTTCTGCGACCGTAAGTGTAATATGTGGTGTATCGCCGGTTTCGTTGCTATATGTCAACGACAATTGGGATACGCATATTTACTTACGTTGATGACATGTGATGTTATGTGTTGCTGGGATATGTTATATTGGATCGTCATGTTTTGAATAGCCGGGATTTTTATGTGAGATGAGAGTTTTTTAATTTTCATTCATGTAAAAACTTGTATGTAATATTCTTTTATTGGGGCACTTCCGGGATGAGAATGATGTCACCATCGATGTATATTATTTACTTTTCCGCATTAGGATAGACCGAAGGTGGGGAGCACAAGTAACCGGGTTCTAGAGTCCAGTGGGAGACCATCTCGAGGAGTCGAGTCCAGGTCTCCTAACTCTAGAATTGGTAGGGTTGCTTGCCGCTCTCGTAGGGGTCTAGGGATGTGGGTTTGGCTATTCATCGTGACCGTGGAATCCGAGTTTTTTACTGGCTTGATATAAAACACGGACATCCTAGTGTATCCAATATTTTATATGTTGACTTCTGCTGCTGATATTCTGTGATGTGATCACTTTATATGCTTGAGACGGATACTTTATTATTATATATATGATATATAATAAATGTTGCTTATGTTTTGCACCCGCGCTAGTCCCGTCCCGCTATACCGTTAGTTAAGCAACCTAACGGTGCATAACGGAACACTGTGGCAAATGCGAATGGTATAAGTATACGTTGTATTTTCGTTTCTTCTGTGATGCTTAGGAAGCATAATTGATGGGACTTCATTAATGAGATTAATGAAACAAAAGAAACCTAAAAGATGTTGTAGAATCAAATTTCCAAAAAGGGTAGCTCTAATTTTTGCTTTGCATAGCGATATTCCTTATAGAATATATGATCATCACCTACTACCGGCGTATTGACGAGTCTTAGAGTCCTACACAGAGGTTTCCTGGCTCAGGAGACACAAAGTAGGAGCACATATATGATATGTGTGGGACTGAGATTAATACGTGTATGTGATACCGTATTCTATTCTCGCGATATTAGTATCGCTCGGTTATATGTGATATAGTCGGGTTATCGAATCAAGTGTTCATTCGATAAGATTATACAATTAATATTAGTCGGTTATATATAATAATATAGAAGGATTATTAAATCAAGTGTTGATTTAATAATTTAATATATAATTATATATATTTGATATATTTACATTAACTAATATTAGCTCACTTGTGTATTTCTTTTTCTCACATGTGCACACTTAATATATATGTGATATATATCAATTGTGTTTCTTTTTGTGTCATGCTTGATTATAAATGCAACATGGGTGTATGAGACTTACACCATTCCATAAGATAATTGGGGTTTTATTTATTTAAAGTAAATACAAAATTGGTGGATATTTGTCATGGTTGATATTTAGTGGAAGCTTGTAGAAACCTTTGACTTAGTCCACTAATTTTGTCTTAATATAGATATTTATTAACCCAACCATTATCTTAAACCATGGTCAAGTCTTTACATGAGTTATATGAGATATTTCTCACCCATGATTGCCACTTACTCTCTCATGATTCATTCACAACATTATTCTCATCATCTTCTTCTTCATCAAGAGAGCTATCTAGGTTTTGGAAAAGTGAGGAAAATTAGTGAGAAAATTAATTCTAAAGTGAACAAAAATCCTACTTCATCATTCTCTACTAGACTAGCCATTTAGTTTAGGGTGTTAGCTTCACTAATCCCTAATTAGTGAAGAGGTAGCTTGGGTTGGTGTCTCCTCGACGTAGATCATCTTCAGCCTCGAAGACTTCGTGCAAGCTTGTTCCTTTCATCTTGTGGAGCCATTCTAGAGTCCGGAAGATCACTACTAGGAGCGAAGGGACTACTACACGGAGCTATTAAAGTGAAGGACCGGTCTACAAAGGTTGTATTCCTTGTTCACTTAGATTTAAAGTTGTCTACATGTTGTATTGTCTAATTCTCTAGTTAAGATTCTTGGGTTAGGGTTGTTTAGTACGGCAATTTTTTGAAAACGACATGGATGATGCCTCCCGAAACCTTGCTGTCGTGCTAGGTAACCCTACACAAGGATCATAAAATTGTCTCCTAAGCCATCAATTCTATGGCCACGCATAACATTGCACTACTTCACCCACGTACATACTTACGTGCGCAAAATAGCGGAGGGGATTGGTTCCCGCCAAAATTTTTGGCTCAAAACATACTATTCCTTTATAAAAATAAAGGGAAACCTCCACGTGTTAAATACGTGCACCCATATGCAAAGCATATAGGTACCGCCTCAGATAGGATTAAATCCTTGAGCACCTTACGTGTTTCCAACGTGAGCGCCAGCGCCAGCTTCTGTTGGGATTAAATCCTATAGTGACGCCTCACGTGGAACACATATGAGCGCCGGGGTGCAAAACACGAGAGTAGCTATTTATAAAAGAATTAAATTCTTAGGCGGCACCCATGTGCATAGCACGTGAGCGTCAGCGCCCAAATTAAAGAGGGTAGAATTAAATTCTACATGGGGGATATTTCCATAAAATCTGGGATATTCTTTGTTAAACAGAGCCGTTGAATCAAAAATCAAATGGTGATAATAAATCATCAAATAATAGAATTAAATTCTATTAGGGGAAAATATTCCTCTGATCTTTATAAATAAAGAAGATATTCTCTGTTGGATCAAAGATCCAATAATAGAATTAAATTCTATGTGGGAAATATTTCCCTGATCTTCCAAAAATAAGAAAGATCTTCTCTGTTAAACAAAATTAAATTCTATGGTTAGGAAAATATTTCATAATCTTGTTAAACTAACAAGATATTCATATGATAGAATAAAATTCTATTTTAGGAAAATATTTCCTAATCTTGTTAAAGTAAAAAGATATTCATATGATAGAATAAAATTATAATCTTGTTAAACTAACAAGATATTCATATGATACAATAAAATTCTATTTTAGAAAAATATTTTCTAATCTTGTTAAATTAACAAGATATTCATATAATACAATAAAATTCTAATCTTGTTAAACTAACAAGATATTTTTATGATAGAATAAAATTCTATTTTAGGAAAATATATCCTAACCTTGTTAAACAAATAAGAAATCTTCTCTGTTAAACAGAGAGCCTTTGGATTAAAAATCCAACGGTGGATAAAATTCATCAATTGATCTAAAAGATCATTTTTGATTGATTATGAAATCAATCATGATCTCTCAATGAGAGATTTTCTTAATAAATTGATTTTTCCCTTCTCCTATAAATAGGAGCAAGGAGGTTAAATCTAAAAGAGGAGAGACCTCCCCATAAGCTTCTGTAAAAAATACAGAATGCTCTCCAAAAGCTCCCACAAAACAACAGAGAATTTAATTCTCAAGGAAGATCTTCTTCCTCAAAACCCTAGGTAAAGAAAATATCGAGATCAAAATATCTCCTTTACCTATCTAAGGGTTTAACCATTTTAAAAGAACTTAGTTCTTTCTCTAGATCTGAGATCCATAAGACAAGTCTCTCACAAGTTGAGAATTTAATTCTCATCGGAAAGATCTTGTTCTCGAGAATCGAAGATTTAGGAAAGAACAAATTTAAACAGAAAGAAGACGGAGTCCATAATATTCCAGGAACATAGTTCCTTCAAATCAAGAACTTAGTTCTTTAAAAACCCGATCCAAGATCCTCAAAATAGTGATCTTGATGATCCTTAATGGTCAAAACACCATTAAAAGAGGTTTAACCTCTCTGAAAACATGAACATGAAAAACATAGAGTTCATAATACTCTAGGAACTTAGTTCCTTCAAATCAAGAACTTAGTTCTTAAAGAATATGATCCCAGATTCTCAAAATAATGATCTTGGTGATCGTTAATGTTTAAAATACCATTAACAGAGATTTAAGTTCTCTAAAAATATCAACAGAAATTAAATCTCCAAAAGAACTCAGCGCCTCACGTGAAAAATACGTGAGCGCTCAAGACCAACTTACATAGCGCCTCACATGAAACGTACGTGAGCGCCTGAAAAAGCTAGTGCTTAGCACTAGTGCAGCGCCTCAGGTGAAACACACGTGGGCACCACAAAAAAACCAGTGCTTAGTACGAGTGCAGCACTTCACGTGAAACACACGTGGACGCCATAAAAAAACTAATGCTTAGTACGAGTGCAGCGCTTCACGTGAAACACACGTGAGCAACTGAGTGCTTAGCACTGCTGGGTGATACAGAAACCCAATCTTAGCCCAAATTGGCTAAGGTTATGCTCGTGATATCCAAACTAATATTCAAACTGATCTTAGTCTCAAACATGACTAATGATCTCTCATTGATGATATCCAAAATGATATTCATCTCATATCTCCTAAGATAATCTTAGTCTCAAATAGGGCTTATGATTCTTAGATGATCCACCATGATCTTTCCTTCAAACATGGGATTTAGTTCAAGGGTACATCTCTCCACACCTCTGATATATATCGTTGTAATTCCTCAACGTCTTCAGAGAGGTAGCGGGTCCCGATAACCAACAACTTCTTTCCCGTCCCAACTTGATATAAAATTTCATTAAGACGGGGAATGATACATCCTACATTGATACACTTCCAAATAGATGTGCACACCTCAAATTGGGTCGCACCCCAAATTGAGCGCATCCCATGTCACCATCGCTCACTTTGCTACGTAACAAATACACGTGCGCGCAAGATGAATATTAGATCGAAATGTCCTTAAACTAACATTCGTCTGCAATACAGGAAAGTTGGACCGAAATGTCCTTAAACTGACATTCATCACAAAAATAGGAATTGTAGGGTTTTTTCCGTTACCCCATTGAGATGGAAATACACGCGCGCTTGTCAGGTGTACTACGGATTCCCACTGCCTAGGGTAGGTGGGGGTTTATTGATTGTGGCTTGTGGGAATCCGAATCTCCGGCAGCCACGGACTAAGCTGCCGTTAATTACCCCTCACCTTTGGAGTGAGGGAATCTCTGATTGACGGTTCAACTAGTCATGCGAACTCAGTGTGGAGTGTGCGTATGTTGTGTTTTGAAATGGTTTTGGATATATCGAGGGCCTCGCAGAGTTTACGGGGGTCCCGCTACCCAGATAGCGGGCTGGGGATCGAGGGGGCTAGCAGCCCCCTTTTGGGATGCGGGACAGCGCCCCGTTAGAAAAAATTTCTTAACGGGGGGCGTGTTTCTGGTGTAGAGTGCATGGAAAATAAGGGGTGAAGAGCGTATTAAAGAGAGTGCATGGCACGTGAGCGCTAGGCACCCACGGGTCACATGCCTGGCGTGTGGGCGCCGGGCGCCAGAGGGTCACGTGCGCAGCACGTGACCGTCAGTCGCCAGCGGGTCACGTGCGCAACTCGCGACCGCCGGTCGCCAGCGGGTCATGTGAGCGGCACGCGATGGCTGGGCGCTGAGCGCCAGCGGGTCGCATGAGGCGCACGTGGGCGCTTAGCGCTCGCAGGTCGCGTGCGCTGCACGCGACCGCTGGGCGCCCACGGGTCACGTGCGCTGCATGCAACCGCTGGAAACACCAGCGGAAAATGGGCTTAGCCCCTAGGTTAGGAGTTGAACTCCCAAGGGATTTATGTATAGATTTAGAGTTAAACTCCTAAAAAGGGGTTTGATTTATGGAGTTAAACTCCAACAGATCTTGAATGGAGTTAAACTCCTAAAAATATTTGGATCTTCTTTTGAGCCTCGGATCCTCCTGGAATGTGATTTTTTGGAGATGGTTATCCTTCTTCTTTCTCTCTGTTGGCTGATCTTGGGGGGGAAAGGGGAGGTAAGACTTAAAATCTCCCGTTTTAGGTATTTAATGGCAGATCCGAGCTCCCCTTCAAGCGTTTTATGGTGAAAAACTATTTATTTTTGGAAAAGAAAGTTAAACTCTTGATTTAATTTTAAAAAGGGAGAAGGTTTTAGAACCATGAGGAAGGGAAGGAGGCACAAACCCTAGAATTTGAGAGAATAAATTTTTGTTTTCATTTCATCATCATGTTGCCTTTTACAGGCTTACAAAATTACATATAGTCCCTTGGGCTTTACAAAATGGCATTTTGCCCATCTCATGCCTCATGTGCTCATTTCTTTTGCACATGAGCCATGGGCTTTACAAAAATTTGGCTTTATGACCATTTTTCTTACATTCATGCATAAAAAAATTACATCAAAATTATTTATTACATGATTTCATTTTGGCATGGGGGCCGGCCGCGGGGCTCGACTTGGGCATGGGCCCACTTGGCCTAGGCTTGGGCCCACCTGGCTTGGGGTTGACTTTGACTTTGACTTGGTCAACCAGGGTGTAATTTTTAACCCCAACAGGAATGTTGGACCGAAACGTCCTTAAACTAACATTCGTTCCCAAAACGGGAATGTTGGACCAAAACGTCCTTAAACAAACATTCGCTCCAAACATGGCAATGTTGGACCGTGATATTCTTAAACTAATATAATTGAGCTCATATGCTCACTTGTTTCTAAGTTGATTTTAGTCTAAAATATGACTAGCGATCCTTAGATCAAACTCAATTATCCTATGAACGGATGGACCTCACAAATGTGAGAAATGCGTCCTAAGTTCATTCTCGTTGGAAAACAAAGCTACCAACGTAGACCCCGTCAAGCAAATCCTTGACCCAAACCCAAATCTCAAATATACGGATTTGGACTAATCCGCGCCCTACGGGCGACAACATAAATTAGTCTCCGTATGCAATCCACGGGCAACCTAAAATAAAACAAATATAATACGACACGAAGTGAACTGCTGGAGTAGGAAAAAGTGGTTATCGTAATGCGATAACGTAATTAACTGCAGGGGCTTGCGCCTGCAGGGAAGAGCGTCCCCACAATCAAAACCCCCACACAAACGAGGGAGAATATGATAAAGTCTGTTACAACGGTCGCGTATGTCCAAACCTCCGATATATGATGCCATAAATCAACTTGGTATTTTCGGAGAGGTTCCCCGGCAAGCCCCTTCCGCCAAGGTATCCGTAGCCCCTCATGTCCCAAAGGAACGCTGCAACGGAGGGCAGAAGCATGCCCGGGATCCGGCGCCCCGGGCCAGAACAGAAATTTCGTCCTCTGCCGAGTCTCCGCTCAAGAGGCAGAAAAGAGTAGTTTCTCGGCCACCTCCGGCCGGGATACGGTTGCTGGAGGGCGACTTCTGCATTAAGGTGCCTTCGGGGCTCTCTGTAGCCGACAGCTTACTGGTGGATATAAAGAAAGCGGTGGGGGCCAAGATTCCCCGAGGCACCATGAAGGCCCAAGTAGCGGCGATAGCTTAGGAGGCTGTTCAGGTTGGTAATTTTCTAAAATTTTCCAAGTGTTTTCCCTCTGTTTAGCTCCTAAAAATGGTTTGTGTTTTCCACAGGTCCTCCAGTATTGCGCCCTTCTTGCCGCTATGGAGGTCGAGGAGGTGGCCCCGACGATAAAGAAGGCCGGTGAATCTTCTTCGCGTGAGTAGGAGCTCCTCGCCCAGCTGAAAGAGACGGAGGATAAGGCGGCCTCTCTGGACCTGAGATTGGTAGCAGAGGACCTGACGGTCATGAAGCTGAAGGAGTCCCATCGGCTCCTTACCGAATCCAACCGGTCTATTCAGGCAAAAATCGACGAAGTCAATGGACTCTATGACGCCGTGAGGAGACAAAGAGACTCATTGAAGGGGATGTCCGGGCGGCCCACGAGGCGGCGAATCATGCCGAGGGCAGGGCAGAAAAGGCCGTGGAGGAGTACAAGGCCTCTGACCAATTTTATATGGACCTTGCCGACTCCGCGGTCGTCAGGTAACACAACGCTCTCGATGCTGTAAGAAGTGATGCCCGGGTTCGACGACCGGAAGCTTCAGGTAAGGTATCGCATGGCCGAGGTAGTGCCTTAGGGCAGAAGCGCCGAGCCGGCGGGCGGAAGCGCCGAGATGGAGGCTACAACCGAGGCTCTTGGCGAAGGCGCAGAATAGGGGGAAGTGGCGGTCGAGAAGGCAATTTGAGGATGCCGTCCTTCCTGTTTTCTATCCCCCCTTTTTGTTATTATATTTTTTGTAAGCCTCCAGGCATTTTGTAAGGCTGGGGAGCCTATAATACCATGTACATAACTCGGAATATCAATAAGGTATTTTTAGCCCATTCATGATGTGTATGGCCGCAATGTTTTCACTCTTATATATTTTGCAAGTGTGGATAAACCGGTGTCCCTCCATACCCCGGAGTCAAGGTGATAAGCGAACGCAAAATACAAACGCCGAGTATAAATAGACCTGTGTCCTTCCTCATCCCGGAGTCGAGGTGACGCGAGAACGAACGAACGCCAAGTATAAATAGATCGATGTTCCTCCTCATCCCGGAGTAGAGATAACGTGAGAACGAGCGAACACCAAGTGTAAATAGATCAAAGTCCTTTGGATCGGGTGCTGCTCGGGTCCCTCAGAACGAGCGAACCCGAGCTTTATTCACTTGGGTCCTAACATGAGTTTGTTCACTTTGTGATCACGCACCTGATAAGGGTCGATTTACAGATTTTGATGCGTATGAGCCGACCAGGAAGCTACTCGGCCGTGGATGAGCCGAGCAGGAAATTACTATGCCGGCTCGAGACGAGGGATTTGGATCCACAACGTAGCTGGGCAGGAAGATGCCCGCTGTGGATGAACCGAGCAGGAAACTATTCATACGCCTCATGACGAGGGCTTTGGATCTACAGCGTACCCGGGTAGGAAGTTGCCTGCCGTAGATAAGCCAAGCAGGAAACTACTTGGCCGTCTCGTGGCGAGGGCCTTGGATCCACAGCGTAGCCCGGTAGGAAGCTATCCGTCACGGATGAGCCGAACAGGAAACTACTCAGCTGCCTCGTGAGGAGGGCTTTGGATCCATAGCGTAGCTGGGCAGGAAGATGCCCGCCAAGGATGAGCCGAGCAAGAAACTACTCGGTTGCCTTATGGCGAGGGCTTTAGATCCACAACGTAGCCGGGCAAGAAGCTGCCCGCCGTAGATAGGCCAAGCAGGAAACTACTCGCCCGCCTCATGGCGAGGGCCTTGGATCCATAGTGTAGCCGGGCAGGAAGCTGCCCGCCACGGATGAGCCCAGCAGGAAACTACTCGGCCGCCTCGTGGCGAGGGCTTTGGATCCACAGCGTAGCCAGGAAGGAAGCTGCCAGCTATGAATATGTCGAGCAGGAAGCTGTCAGCGAAATTTCTATATCTACGCTTCTTTAATTCTTGGGATCTCGGCGCCTATGGTAGGCATCTCGAGATACCCTCGTCTCTCTTAGAGATATCGTTCAATCTTCCCTGATCAGTATGAGAGGGAGAGAGCCAGTAACCGGACACCACATGGCCTTGCCTTATCGGGAAGATGCGATATTTCATTATTTGCACTGTGGCGTGGGAAGATCATGAAATTTGGGAAGATTTTCGTTGAGGCTATAAATAGGGAAGGCATGACCCCTCCTTAGGCATCCACGTTGATTTTCTCCTAGTCATCTTGTCTCTTCCTGATGGAAGGCCGTGTGTACACCATCCGAGATATCGTATCTCGAGACGACGTATATTTCTACGAACTTGATCATTCCAAGGCAATGTATGAGACAGTGATAAGTCTTCTGGAGCGTCACTATGGGTGTTTACTACCCTGTCGATCCCCTCTTCTGCAGGTGCTTATTTACGCAATATGGAGGTCTTCCCCGGGTCTTTTCAAAGCCTTGTCCCAGCAGGCACTGGAGGAGGCGGTCGACAAGATGTACATGGCCTACGAGTTGGGTCTGATCTTGAAAAGCAGACGGGACCACTCAACAGATATTCTTCGCGAATGTTTCCAACAGAGGTTGACTGCAGCATCGTGTTCGGTGAAGGGAGTCGCCGACGGATCCGTAGCTTCTCGGGTTCATGGGCATCGACGGAGGGAGCGGATGGAGGCCGCTTGCGCTCGATTGGAGGATCTCTCCTTCGAATATCATCGTCAATGCTTTCTTAATCCCCTTCCCCCTTTGTTGTAATAGTTATGGAGTATATACTTTTCCTTTCTTGGCGAGTCCTTCCCCCTATTTTGTAAGGCTGAGGAGCCGAGAATATCTCTTAATCGATTTTATTTTGCTTAAGGACATCTCTTTGCTCGCGATTGCGGAACATCGATCCTCCTTATTTGTTTTTCAAAGCGCAGGTGGATCTTTTCTAGGTGTAGGTGGATCGGCGCTTCTCCCCTAATTATTTGCCTCGGAGCTGAGGTAAGAAAGGCGGAGGTAGACTTAAGTCGGTTGCTCTTTGAGCGCACCGGGGAACTTATTCTGGGACACCTTCCTTACTTCTGAGCCGGGCTGGAGAAAACCCATGGCCGGATGCTATAGGGCCCATATTTTTTTGAGCAGGAAGCTACCCATTTTGAGCAAGCACAGCGAATATGAGACTATCGGCCGGTCTCAGAGCCGATCGTTAGTCTATTCGCGTGAGGGCTTAGTTTAGAAACTTCAGTTGACATAAAAAGGAATTTTATTATTCGAAAGGGTATAAATTTATCTGAACAACTTAAGCTTTTCGGCGGTATATGGCTGAGGAAAGTCACGCCCCCAGGAATCCTGGAGACGGTAGGCTCCGCCGGGCAATGTCTTTGTTACGAGAAATGGACTATCCCACTTCGGGAAGAACTTGTGCAGCTTCCCTTGGTCTTTGAATTCGTTTCAACATAGGACTAAATCTCCTGTCTTGAAAGCTCAATGCTTAACCCAGGTGTTGTAATATCGGGCGATCTGCTGCTGATATGCGGCCATCCTTATTTGTGCCCGATCTCCTTTTTCCAATAAGATGTCCAGGTTGCTTCGAAGTGCTAAGACGTTGGCCTCGTCGTCGAAGTGCTCGACTCGATAACTGGGTAGGCCGATTTCTGCGATAACCATTTTCTCGGTGCCGTAACAGAGGCTAAACGGGGTTTCCCTCATGGGTGTTTTTCTCGATGTTTGTAATGCCCACAGTACCTGAGACAGTTCCTCGACCCACCTGCCCTGACTTCCTTCCAGGAGGACTCTGAGCCTCCGGATGACGCCTCGGTTTGCTATCTCGGCTTGATCGTTGCATTGGAGACGCGCGACCGCTGAGAACTTCAATAGTATCTGATAAGATCTGCAGAATTCTCTGACTTTATCATTTTCAAAGTTGGTGCCGTAGTCGGTAACGATGGACCTTGGGATTCCAAATCAGGAAATTATATTATTCTGTAGAAACTTCACCGTGGAGGTGGCATCTGGCTTCCTGATCGACGTGGCTTCAATCCACTTCGTAAAGTAGTCTACGGCGACAAGGATGTATTTGTGTCCATCCGTGCCGGTGGGGAGTTGGCCAACCATGTCTGATTAATCTGATTTATGTGTAGTAGTTAACCGCAATCAATAACGATGTCGCGTGTAGCTAGACCGAGATGAGTACGGGTCGTCCTCAGGGAAACGTTGAATCTTTTAATCTTACTTTAGGCGTGTTGAGAAAGAAAGGAGGAAGAATAAAGAATGTTTGTAGGTTCTAGATCTACGTCAAACACGGATGCAGGATATAGATCTAGATTAACTATGGATATAAGTTTTATACTAGAAGGGGGCTTGTAGGGTTCACTAAGATTTAGTAGTCATGGATGATTAATTAAAGATTACTCTTTTTATCCTTTAATAGATTTAAAACTATATCAACAGTGATGCATGTAGATTAGGGTTTCTGGAGGGAATAGGGTTCCCACTCTTAACCCCTATCTTGCCATGGATCTCCGTTCATATCTAGCCTTTACCAAAACAATTGTTAATCTAATCTCTAATCATGGTTGTGACCATCAATGAATTGATAGCGCGCCCTAGTAGGATGTTAACTATTCTTTTGATAAAGTTTATAAACTTTATAGGATTTAAAAAGAGTTTAAGGATCTTTATCTTCTATTAATCTACCTTAATCCTATGAACCCTAACAAGCGGAGAATTACTCGCGCATGTTGGGAAAAGAAAAGATAGAGAGGGAAAACATAATGTAAAATGCAGAAAAATAAAATGATATAAGAAAACAACTACCTTTATTAATCAACAAGATCAACTACACTTTATTCCTTTAGAAAATGATTACAAAACCCTAGTTTACTTCTCGATCTCTTCTAAGGAGGTAGATGAACTGTCGATGATCAACCAGGATTCTTGAGCCATCGTGGACTTCGTGATCGCGTCGGTTTGATGATTTTTCCAAGAGGCTCTCGGTCTTTATTTATAATCACAGAGCCAGAACCCTAGTTTCCTAATATGGTAACTAGTTGTTAGGATCCCAACCAAAAAATGCAGAATCCTAACTCTTCAGATGTGCGGCGGAACCGCGGCCAATAGGTGGATTTGGCCGCGGATCAGCCGCCTTATGGTGGGATCATGGGCTCTAATTTCTGTGGCTTCATATCTGTAGCACTTGTTAATCTTTTGAATATCTAGACTTTAAAAATCTTTTCTACGTTTCTGCCAGAATTGGTTTCTTCAATTTACTTGAATATTTTCGGCAGATTTGATCTCGCCAACTCGGATTTCCTTAATTTCAGTCATGATATAATTCCCGCACAATTATCTCAATAAATGATATTAGTAGAATTTATTTTTATTGAGATATTATCTTAACCATTTGTAATGATATTTTAGTTTTAAGAGAATTGGTCAAAAATATTTAATAAAGTAATCATATTAAAATAGTCTAAATATTATATTAATATTATATGCTTACATTTTTCCTTCATAATGTTAATTATAATATATAAACACATGAAAATAGTATTTTTATGGATAAACCCTTATATGTGTTATATTTATAATAAACATCTTTTATTATATATAAATAGCAAGGAAAATGTCATATTAAAAGTGCAGTTTTATCAACTAAACAATGTCCATCCCCCACTGTATGAATGGTCAAGGGGAACTTAGCTGCGTTAATTCGGTAGCGGGTAGTCAAGGAAGGCTGCCAAAGAGCTGGCAGGTCAAGTTTTCCTGCGTCTTGGTGGATAGTTGGCCAGTAATACCACTGCAGTAGCGCCTTTCGAATTAGACTGCGGGCCCCTTGATGTGCTCCTCCGACTCTTTCATGTATCTCTCGGAGAACGTAATCGGCCTTTTCAGGATCGACGCATCGGAGTAGAGGTTGGGTGTACGACTTTTGTATAGGTTTCCCTTGCTCCACACGAAGTAACGAGCTTTCATACGGAGCCAGCGTGCTTCAACTCGGTCCTTAGGGAGTACTCCATTCTTAAGGAACTCCATAATGGGTTTTCTCTAATCCGAGATATCCTCTTGAACAGTATTGATCCGATGTTTATTTCTCTATCTTCCACCCTGGGTCGTGGCAGAACTTCGAAAAGAATGTTTCTTTTGTGATTAGTCGAATAAGAAGAGGCGAGTTTGCTTAGCGCGTCAGCTTCGGCATTCTTGCTTCTAGGAATCTGCTCTACTTGGCTCTCATCGAAATTTCTCCGATGTATTTTTTAACTTCGCTAGGTATCTCATCATCAAGGGTTCCCGGGTTTCGAAGCGTCCGGTCACCTGACCGACGACCAGCATGGACTCGCTGCGGATCCTGATTATTTTTAGCCCTACCCTGGAGGCGATTCGTAGCCTAGCCAATAAGGCTTTTTATTCTACGACGTTTTTCGATGCCCTGAAGACGATCCTCAGAGAGTACTCCATCTCTGCTTCATTCGAGCCACGGATGACCAATTCAGCCCCGCTCCCCTCCTCCGTAGAGGAGACGTCCATATAGAGTACCCAGTCCGGAATCGGGCCGGGTGTCTCCTCGACTGAGGGCCTTGGGTCAAGGCCTCACGCTAGCGCTCCTTCTATATTGGGAATGGTGCATTCGACCATGAAATCGATTAGGGCCTGTGCTTTAATAGATTGCCTTGGTCGGTACCGGATGTCGAATTGGGACAACTCCCATCTCTATTTCTCTAAGCGGCCTGACAATTTGGGGGAACCGAGGATATTCCCCAAGGGTCGTTCGGTGAGAACGATGATCCTGTGAGTTTGGAAATATTGTCGGAGCTTCCTGGAGGTGACGACGAGCACCGGGACTATTTTTTCTATGGCCGGGTATCTGGTCTCTGCGTCCATGAAAACGTGGCTGATGTAGTAGATTGGTCTTTATATTCCTTCGGATTCTTAGATGAGTATGGATCCGGCAGCCTGGTCGGAAACGGCCAAATACAGTAATAGCTCGTCCCCTTCAATTGGTCATAAGAAGTGGGGGGGTCGCCAGATGTGCCTTGAGATGCTCAAAAGCGATTTGGCATTCCTCGGACGATTCGAACCCGGGGATCATCCTTAAGGCTTTGAAGAAAGGAAGGCACACCGAATTTAGACATATAGTGACTCAAACCAGCCACCCTGCCCGTGACCTACATGATATCAACATTGCACTTGGGCGTTGCCATGTCAATGATGGATATGATCTTCTCTGGGTTTGCTTCGATTCCGCGGTGGATGACCATGAATCCAAGGAATTTCCCGTCCGTGATGCCGAATGTGCACTTGGCTGGATTCGGTTTAATTTTGTACTTTCACAGGACATCGAATGTCTTACCGAGGTCTGTGGTGCGTTCGGCTGACAATGTGGACTTCACGAGCATGTCATTGATATAAATTTCCATATTTCTCCTAATTTGTGGTTTGAAATTTTTTTTGACCAGCCGCTGGTATGTTGCTGCCACGTTTTTGAGGCCGAAGGGCATTACCCTGTGGTAGTAGACTCCACAATCAGTGGTAAACGCGGTTATTTCTTCGTTGGCCGGATTTATCCGGATTTGGTTATAACTGGAGAAGGCATCTATGATGCTCAGCAGCTCATGACTGGCTGAGCTGTCGACTAACCGATCTATCCGAAAGAGTGAGTAGTTGTCTTTAGGGCAGGTCTTGTTTAGATCGGTGAAATCGACACACATGCGCCATTTCCCGTTTGCCTTCTTGACCATGACTACGTTTGCTAGCCAAGCCGAGTAGTCCAGTTTTCTAATGAAGCCGTCCGCGAGCAGTCGGTCTATCTCCTCCTCTAGTGCTTTCTGTTTTACAGGGCGCAAAATTCCTTTTCTTTTGTCGGGCCGGCTGGGCTTTCGAGTCGACCCTGAACTTGTGGGAGATCCACTTAGGGTCAATTCTGGGCATGTCCGCGGGAATCCAAAAGAACACGTCGGAGTTGCTCCAAAGGAACTGGATCAGGCTGTCTCGAGCGCCCCCTATTAAGAGTGAGCCGATCTGTACAGTTCGTCTGCCGTCTCCCTCCATGAGAGGAACCTATAACAAAGCTTCCACCGGAGAGCCGTGAAGCTCTTTTTGGTCGTCGCACGTATCCAGAGATTCCCAAGGATCGTACACAACTTCAAAATTGTCAACCTCTTTCTCCTCGAAAGACGTCGAGGCAAGACAGACCCTGATGGTTTGCTGGTCTCCGTAGGCCCGGCCTATCCCCCCATTGTCCAGAAGGAACTTGAGCGCGAAGTGATAGGTCGAGATTTGAACCTGGAAGGCGTTTAGGGTGGGGCGACCCAAGAGAATGTTATAGGACGATGGGATTCTGGCAATGAGGAAATTCACCGGTATGGTTCGTGTTCTTCCTGCTTCCCCAATGTTGAGAGGGAGGGTGATCGATCCTTTGGCCAAGACAGAATGGTTTGTAAACCCAGAAAGGACGTGGGAGGTCGGACGGATTTAATCTCACATGCTGGAAACAGTCGTAAAACAGGATATCCGCCGAGCTCCCCGAGTCGACTAACATTCTCCGGATCTCATATCGGTTTACCCGGGCTGCTATCACAAGGGAATCATTGTGCAGGAGTGATATGCCGTGAAGGTCCTCGTCGGTGAAGGTGATTGGATCGTACTTCTTGCACTTCTTGTAGGGGGGTCACTTAAGGATATGACCGGCTGGAAACAGCGGGTGTCCTCGTTGCTCGGAGTTGAGCTAACAGAGATGACCATGATCTGCCCGACCGTTAATTCCCCGGGAGGAGGTTGGTTCGCTTGCTCCTGGTCTGCCTGCCTTTTTTTCATAGGTACTTTGCTAGGTGACCGGAGTGGATCATCTCCTCAATGTAGTTGCGGAGCTGTTTGCATTTCTCAGTCAGGTGCCCCTGTGATCGATGGAAGGCGCAGTACGGCCGCAAAGTTGCTTGCCCGGCCTCTAAGTCGTTGGCGGGAATTTAAAAAATCTCTCGCCCTTAGTGTCACGCCCAGCTTCCCAGAGTACGGTAAGGAGACGTGATGGGTCACGCGACGTATTTATTCAGAAGTAAACACGCTAAGCGTATATAAGCAATATAATGTAAATGTACACAAGAAAGACATAAGATGTAAATGAACAGCAACTTTTTATTTATTAAATATTCTTTACAATACAATGCTGGAAAGTAAATACAAGACTGGAAAGTAATGCCTAAACAATGGCATGAAACTGAAAATAAAAGTATATACAGGTGTCTAGAGCTCTGGGTCGTCGGCAAACTGTTCCAAGTCTTCTGAGCTAGGCTCAATCTCCAGAGAATCGGGTCCTCCTGAAAACATTCCAAAGAAAGAATAGAAAAGGAATGTCTTCAACGAACAATCGCTCGGTAAGTCCCAAAAAGAGACGGAAATAGACTGAACAGGTAATGAGAATATAACTGGTATAATGTTGATAATTATGTTAACGCGGTTGTTTGTAACTTGGTGCAAAATATGCCAGTGTATACGAGAGGAGTCCAGCTTACCCCATGGACTATGGTATAAGGAGTACAAGGCCCCGTCAAAACCCACGGGACAACGGCAACGGATATTCAGGTTAGGTGTATTAAAGTGACCGTCTCATGCCACTTTAAACACATTTCGTACCAATCTACCCCTTTAAATCCCGTAATGTATTATTGTATTGTTTTGTAGTGATTTTTAAATATAATACTTGCCGAAACCATGATATCAATTGTTCATATAAACGGATAAGGATATAAACAGATAGTCATGTAGACAAATCAATGTATGTCCCTGGTTCGGTCAAATCAAGACATGTTGATATAGATTGTATTCTGGTATAAAAGGATTCATTTTGCATTGGAGTTATATTGAATTGTATACATGGATGGATTGATTTCAGATTAGACTGAGTCAGACACTTAAACCGAATTGAAGTCCTGAAGGAGTTATCGGTAACTGCTGCACATGAACGACAGGATTTGTGATTTTTTCCAAGCCAATTACCATTGATAACCCCGTTTTAGTTGTCTACCTTAAATAGGCAAGCACCCACATTCTCCGGCTCCCTAAGGCTCAAGAGAATTAGTCCCGCTTAAATCTATATTTACTAGGGTCATTATTGTAATTAATATAACTTGAGGGGGTTTTATGAAAAATAGTTTTGATATATTTTCAAAATAAAACTCAAGTATTTAATTATCGTCTTTAGGATTTTCATAGATGTAATTTTAAAAGTGATGAGATATTCTAGTGGATATAAACTTAAATTGAATAGTATAGGGTATTTTCATATAATTTGACTTGTATTGGTTCTTGATGGTATTTTCATGAATTTTTGTAATTCTTTTCTTTTGATTTAGAAAACATGGAATTATTAAATATATTTAAAATAAATATTTTGATAATATTTATATATATATATATATATATATATATATATTAAAATAGAATTTATTTATTAAATAGAAATCGCGTTTTCTTAAAAATTGTAATAAAAATTCCATCGAGATCGTATGCTCCGTGAGGAGGTCTGCATCTCGCCCTACTAGTTCGATGGATGTGCGATAACCCGCACCAACCAAATCGGATTTCCCAAAATGGGTTGTAAGGACATAATTGTATGGAATTTAATTAAATTTTTTTTAAAGAATACGGTTTTTAATAGTTTAGGGTATTTTATCGTAAAACTGTATTAGTCCCAAAAATATTGTAAAGAGGCATTCGTGCTATATCATGATGAGTGTTGTGATGAGGTAGGTCATTATCTCGTGAGTTTTCTAAAAGTAATATGAGTAATATGATGAAGTAATGTCGAATAGAAAGTTTGTGGTATTTAACCGTAAAAGTGAAATAAAGGTGTTTTTATATGGAGTTTTGAATTGAATTTTGTTTCTAATTATAGTTTAATCTTTGACAAACTAAGTACAATGATTTAGATAAATATTTCTTAAGAAAAATCGTTATTTTAAGAAGTTTTAAAGATGGATGTCGGTATAACTCCACTTACCGACATCATAGAAAAGAAGAAGTTTTGAGAGGTGAAAAGAAGATAGTAGAGGGGACTTACTGGATTAGATTAAAGAGAAGAGATGGAGGAAGATTTTGAACGCGTCGTGGAGTCGCGGTGTCGTCGAATTTATCCCGAAACGTCGCCGAAACTTGACCTTGAGCTAACTCCACTTATACAACTTTTTGGACTTAGAAAATTTTGAGAGTTTTGATACTAGATTTCAGAATGATGAGGACTAAGATGTAGGGTGGTATTTATAGGATAGAATTAAGGGTTAGGGTATTAAACATGAGAATTAAAATGCAATAAATTTTGATTTTAAAGCTCATTTTAATTCTTCGTTAATATGCAGAAAAATCAAACAGAAGAGGAGTAGTGGGGGTAGACCAAGAGGTGTTGGGCAAAAATTGAGGGCATCACCGACGGTTTGGACAGACGGCGCCGGCCCAAAGAGAAATCTCGCCGGCCAATTGGGGTGGGTCTGGGCTTGGATGCATGCCACGTGTCAAGTTCTGTGTGTACAACTTTTTTCACACGTTTGATTTCTGAGATTTTTCATTTTTACGTGTTTTACACGTGTAAACTTTTGGGCTTCCAAAAAGTTTAAAAGAAAAATCAGCAAAAATAATATGTGGCTGGGGCGATTTGAACACAGGGGCTACGTCACAGCAGTGCAAGGCCTTACCAATGAGCTACAAGTACTTTCTTGCTGTTTAAAAACAAATCAAATGTATAACTTGTGCTCATGATTTACAAATACATCATTTGTACATTAACTTTAAAATTTTCTGTACATTAAAACAGAGTCGTTGTACTTAGCCTTCTCCAGCAGCTCGGCCTGAGAGACGTTCAAAGGAGTGTACTCCTGAAATCTCGAAAAATAAGGTTTCGGACGGTCGGCTTTTTTCTTCTCTTCCCGGTCCGTTTCTTTCGGTCAGTCCGGTCGCTGCGGGGTAGGTTGGCGTTTATTTCTGATTCGAGTTGGATTTCCCTCTTGGTCCAGACTTTTACATTGGCCATGGTCTTAGGTTGGGCTAATTCGAAAGAGCGAAGTCACACTTTGTGCCTAAGACCCGCCCTCAGGACGGTGATAACCGTTTCGTCGCAGTGCTCGGGAACTTCCAAAAGAGTATTATAGAAGCAGGTAACGTAACCCTTGAAAGATTCTCTGTCTTCGCTCTTGATGGTAAATAGGTAGTTGACCGTCCTTTTCTGTCGTCAGTTACCAAAGAAATGACCGAAGAATTGAGTTTCCAGCTCGTCAAAGATCGAGATCGAGCGTAGTGCAAGGCCGCGGAACCAATCTTGACAGGCCCGGATGAGGATGGTGGAGAAAGCTCGGCACTGAGCCGCGTCTGATTTGTCTAGGAAGCTCATGCCTGCCGTAAATGCATCCAAGTAGTCCTTTGGGTCAGATTTCCCGTCGAAGAGGGCACCTTGGACGGTTTGCTCTGAGACAAGATCTGCTCACCTAGTAACTGCTCTGTGAAGGGTATCGTGAGCGAATCTGCGGAGTATTTTGCCGCTCCTCCGGCCGAACGGGTAGCATGGCGCATGTCTTCGATTTTCTTCTCGAGGGCCTCGATTCGCTGATGGTACCCCGAGAATTCTCCGTAATCAGAGCACCTGCTATTCTGCTTTGGGCTTGCGCGATGGAGCAGTTTCTGTTTCGCTCTATCATGTTCCTTAGGTCCTCGGGGGAATCCTTTGTGGTCAGTCCCGAGGTGAGTCACGTACGCAGCCTCAATGGATATGGGGACGTCGGTCTCCCCTAGAATCAGGCAACCTGACCGACGTCTCCTCAGGGGGCAAGAGAATGTGACGGGCGTTGAAGCGATAGCCTGGTCTCCCCTGTGATCTCGGTGTCGAACTATCCTGCGTCCAACGAGTCATGAAAACATTACTCATATAGGGGTCGTGACTGCCGAAATCGGCACGCCGGTGTTCGGTGACATCGAGATGGACATGAGCGAGGTTGAAGGCCTGAATGCGCTCCTCCGTCGTCACACGTGCGCCGTCGTTCCGGGGAGCAGGGACAGCGGTTTGGCCGGCATGGCCGGCCGTTTGAACACGAACGACCGTGTCCACTATCGTCGTGAGCCTGTCGATCCATGCAGATAAGGCATCGACGACGTTGGGAGGTGGAGTAGAACCACTCCCGCCTCCGTTGTGGAGGAAGGGACGGCTCGTGCTCGGATCGTTGCGGTTATCGCTGACCATTAAATCGAATGTGGAAGATCAACTTTTTGGATGGAAAAGCTTTTCGCCTTCCCATAAACAGCGCCAACTAATGGAGGCCAGGGTCTCTCTCAGATGTTGTCCTCCGTCGGTTTTGTTGACAATGGCGCTGAATGGTTGAGATTTGGTGTGAGGATTGAACGTGTGGAACTCAATAGGTTATTGGATGTTGTTGATACCGAGCTATCTGCAAGGAAAGTCCCGGGGTGGGAAATCACCGTAGGACCTTCCGACGATCAAGTAAGTACCAAGAAATATTGAGGCAGAATAATAGCGTATTGGATTGAGTTCGAGTTACCAGAATTTTCTGGAAGAGGGGTTTATATAGCGGTCGCTTGGAGCGAGCCGATGCGAGATTCTCACCGTCCGTTACGCCCTTACGTCACGTTCGCGTTGATGGCGGGATACGCCCATTAATGGTGAGATACGCTCATTAATAGCGAGATACGCTTAGCGTGGGATGCGGGACGTGGAGTGGCAGAGATCTCGTCGTGGCGAGATTCACGGAGCTGTTATGGGGTCGCTTGGACACCATGCTCTCGGCCAAACGGGGACGCCGCGGAATCTCATATATAGGCTGGCTTAGAAACGAGCAAGTGAGCTGAAAAGTCTCAGCTATATGATAGCTCGAAGACGAGCTATTAGCTGGCTGTCAGCAGAAGGAGGAAGGTACTCCGGGGAGATTTTCTTAAAAGGTCTGATGCAGCCTCGGAGACGAGACGCCGAGGAATGGCCCCAATGCATCATATTTATTCCAGTTCCGTAGCCCCCAAGAATCTAATGGGCTTACGTGGACGACACGTCACCTGCTACGTGTCGTGATTTGGGGAATTCGCACTTACGATCATCATCATCATGGGTTGATTTCCAAAAAAAATGAAAGCATGAAAAGAAACAAATCCATGAACTAGGGGTCAACGATCTTCCGTTGGGCCGTTTTATTGTTACAAACATCATAACCATCTAATATTAGACAGGCCCAATGTGCTCGAACAATGGACCTTCATATAGCTATGCAACATCCAAGTAGGTTAACCAACAGACCTTGTCTCCCTACTCTACAGGTGAAATTTAATTTTATGTGATAAAAAAATCTTGCTTAAAATGAAGGCATACGTATACACTATGAGGGGTAAAAAAAGGTAATCTCTAAGCTTAAGCCACTGATGGAGCTCCTTTTCAGGCCTCCGTCAGATGTTGTCTTCCGTTGATCTCGAGGTAAACTGGGTCGATTGTCCTTTTGACGTGTGGGTCTCAATGGGTTTTGTGAGGACAAGATGGGATGAGAGGGCTGCCGCCGTATACCTGCAAAGAAGTCCCGGGGTGGTTTGGTACCACCGAGGACCCTCCGACGCTCAAGTCAGTGACAATATCCGAGCAGAGTAACGGCATAAGTGTAAAGAATGGCTTACTTGACCCCTCTGTGATGGGGCTTTATATAGCGGTGGTGGCATGAAGCAGCAGGTGCGAGAATCTTGCCGGCAGTTACGCTCCCGACGTCACGCCCGCGTAAAGAGCGGATCGCCCGTTAATGGGGATCGTGATGGCATGGAACGTGGGATGTTGCCGGCGGAGAATCTGCGCATGGTGAGATTTGCGGAGCGGCGGTTACTCCTGTGAGTGGTGGAGTTGGTCGGTCGGAGGGACCGAGGAAGATGGTCTCGGCGGGAGAGCTCGGGAATAAGCGAGAGGGCCGAGGTATCTTGGTCATGCGGTAGCTCGGAGGCGAGCTGAGAGACCGAGGAGGCCAATTGCAAGGGCCCTGAGGTGAGCCAGCTTTGTGCTTGTAGGTCAGGCCTGATCGGCCCCTGTGGGCCCTCTCTCCTGAGTTCTGGGACAAGTCATCTGCCATGTTTCCTAATCTTGGAGATCGCCAATATTGAGAATCATCATTAGCCCCCCACTCTTGTCCCGACCAGCTAGTGGGTCGGTCAAGAGTGGACTGCCGGGCCGTATGGAGTAAGCTCCCTCCTAAGGTTTCGTCGGGACGCGTCCTCAGGCTGTCAGCTGTCTTTTCTGCCAGCTTATCGGAGCGAGATCTCTGCATTTAGGGAAGCTGCGCCGGTTCGAGCGTCCTGCCACTGAAGTGACGGTCCACGTGTCGAGCGCCGGTTGGCCGACGCGACGTGTGCAAACCTATGGACTGATGGGGCGCAGCCCAGTGTGGGCGTGACATGTGGAGCGATCGGTCGTCGAGTTGATTTCGATCACTTGCCGAGTGTGCCAAGCGCTGCTGAGAAGGAGGCATCTCCATGGCCCCGAAGTCGATGGGGGATTACTCAGACTTGGATAGACCTGATGTCTCCTGTTGGGGCTTCGGATCCGCTGCATGTGATGGGCTCAGTGGCCTCGTTATGAGGGCTGCAAACCTGCAGCGTCTGTCGGGCAGGAGGATGCCTGCTGGGGATGACCGAGTAGGGAAGCTGCTTGGTTGATCTTGGCGAGGGTCTTGACCCCTGGCGTCGCGAGTAGGGAAGCTACCGGACAGGGATAGTCGAGTCTGGAAGGACTTTGATCCTTTTCTTTGTTAGGTAAGAAGCTACCCGCCGGGATGCGCCGAGTAGGAAGGGGCTCGGCGGCCTCACGAAGAGGGCTTTAGATCTTCAATGTTTGATGGGCAGGAGGACGCCCGTTGGGGATACGCCGAGCAGGAAGGAACCCGGTGGCCTCGCGATGAGGGCTTCAGACCATCAGCATCTGATGGGCAGGAGGATGCCCGCTGGGATGCGCCGAGCAGGAAGGAACTCGGCGGCCTCACGATGAGGGCTTCAGACCATCAGCATCTGTTGGGCAGGAGGATTCCCGCTGGGGAGGTGCCGAGCAGGAAGGAACTCGACGACCTCGCGATGAGGGCTTCAGACCATCAGCGTCTGATGGGCAGGAGGAGACCCGCTGGGGATGCGCCGAGCAGGAAGGAACTCGACGGCTTCGCGATGAGGGCTTCAGACCATCAGCGTCTGATGGGCAGGAGAATGCCCACTGGGATGCGCCGAGCAGGAAAGAACTCGGAGGCCTCATAATGAGGGCTTGAGATCCTCAGCATCTGTTGGGCAGGAGGATGCCCGCTGGGGATGCGCCGAGCAGGAAGGAACTCGACGGCCTCGCGGTGAGGGCTTGAGATCCTCAGCGTCTGATGGGCAGGAGGATGCCCGCTGGGGATGCGCCGAGCAGAAGGAACTCGGCGGCCTCGCGGTGAGGGCTTGAGATCCTCGACGCTGGAGTGGCCGTGAGAGGCCTGCGAAGGATGGCCGAGCAGGGTAGCTGCTCGATGCCTCTTGGCGAGGGCATTGGTCCTTGACGCTGGAGGGGCCCTGAAAGGCCTGTGAAGGATGGCCGAGCAGGGTAGCTGTTCGGTGCCTCTTGGCGAGGGCTTTGATCCTTGACGCTGAAGGGTCCCTGAGAGGCCTGCGAAGGATGGCCGAGCAGGGTAGCTGCTTGGTGCCTCTTGGCGAGGGCTTGAGATCCTCGACGCTGGAGTGGCGCCTCTTGGCGAGGGCATTGGTCCTTGACGCTGAAGGGGCCCTGAGAGGCCTGCGAAGGATGGCCGAGCAGGGTAGCTGCTCGGTGCCTCTTGGCGAGGGCATTGATCCTTGACGCTGGAAGGGCCCTGAGGGGCCCACGAAGGATAGCCGAGCAGGGTAGCTGCTCGGTGCCTCTTGGCGAGGGCTTTGATCCTTGACGCTGGAGGGTCCCTGAGAGGCCTGCAAAGGATGGCCGAGCAGGGTAGCCGCTCGGTGCCTCTTGGCGAGGGCTTTGATCCTTGACGCTGGAGGGGCCCTGAAGGGCCCGCGAAGGATGGCCGAGTAGGGTAGCTGCTCGGTGCCTCTTGGCGAGGGCTTTGATCCTTGATGCTGGAGGGTCCCTGAGAGGCCTGCGAAGGATGGCCGAGCAGGGTAGCTGCTCGGTGCCTCTTGGCGAGGGCTTTGATCCTTGACGCTGGAAGGTCCCTGAAAGGCCTGCGAAGGATGGCCGAATAGGGTAGCTGCTCGGTGCCTCTTGGCAAGGGCTTTCTGATCCCCGGCGTTGCGGTAGGGAAGCTACCCGCCGGGGACAGCCGAGAGAGGGATCCTCGGGCTCGACTGCCTCTGGGAGGACTTTCTGATCCCTGGCGTTGCGGTAGGGATGCTACCCGCCAGGGATAGCCGAGCGAGGGATCCCCGAGCTCGACTACCTCTGGAAGGACTTTTGATCCTTCAAGACGGGGACCGAGCAGGGTTACTGCACAGTGCCTCTTGGCGAGGACTTTGATCCCTGTCGGTTGTGGTAGGAAGCTACCAGCCGGGGATAGCCGAGCAAGGACCCGACTGCCTCTGGGAGGACTTTGGTCCTTGGCGCGAGAAAAAGCTATAGGGCTGTAAGAAGCCTACCAAGGACCTTTGGCCGGGTAGGGTTACTACCAGGTGCCTCTTGGCGAGGGCTTTTGTCCTGAAGGATAGCCGAGTGAGGGAACCTCGGGCCTCGACTGCCTCTGGGAAGGCTTTTTGATCCCCAGCGTTGTGGCAGGGAAGCTGCCCTCTGGGGATAGCCGAGCGAGGGAACCTCGGGCTCGACTGCCTCTGAGAGGGCTTTTTGATCCCCGACGTTGTGGCAGGGAAGCTACCCGCTGGGGATAGCCGAGCGAGGGAACCTCGGGCTCGACTACTTCTGGGAGGGCTTTTTGATCCCCAGCGTTGTGGCAGGGAAGCTGCCCACTGGGGATAGCCGAGCGAGGGGACCTCGGGCTCGACTGCCTCTGTGAGGGATTTTTGATCCCCAACATTGTGGAAGGGAAGCTGCCCGCTGGGGATAGCCGAGCGAGGGAACCTCGGGCTCGACTGCCTCTGAGAGGGCTTTTTGATCCTCGGCATTGTGGCAGGGAAGATGCCCGCTGGGGATAGCTGAGCGAGGGAATCTCGGGCTCGACTGCCTCTGGGAGGGCTTTTTGATCCCCAGCGTTGTGGCAGGGAAGCTGCCCGCTGGGATAGCCAAGCGAGGGAAGCTCGGGCTCGACTGCCTCTCGGAGGGCTTTTTGATCCCCAGCGTTGTGGCAGGGAAGCTGCCCGCTAGGAATAGCCGAGCGAGGGATCCTCGGGCTCGACTGCCTTTAGGAGGACTTTCTGATCCCTGGCGTTGCGGTAGGGAAGCTACCCGCCAAGGATAGCCGAGCAGGGTAGCTGCTGGGATGCCTCTTTGTGAGGGCTTAGATCCTTGGGCGAGGTGGCCCTCGAGCCGCCGTGGCGAGCCCCCTCTGTGCGACCCCGTCAAGGGAGGGGGTGTCGGTCTATTCGGCCGGCGAGGGCGTTGATGACGGTCGCCGGAGGAGGTCCACCCGTGCCTCCGGTGAGGGGGAGGCGGCGGCTGGTATCTGGATCTTCAGGGTGATCGCTTGCCATGGCGATGGAGATCGGAAGGCCAACTTTGTATTTTCTGGAGTTGTTCCCACAGACGGCGCCAACTGATGGAGCTCCTTTTCGGGCCTCCGTCAGATGTTGTCTTCCATTGATCTCGAGGTAAACTGGGTCGATTGTCCTTTGTGACGTGTGGGTCTCAATGGGTTTTGTGAGGACAAGATGGGATGAGAGGGCTGCCGCCGTGTACCTGCAAAGAAGTCCCGGGAGGGTTTGGTACCACCGAGGACCCTCCAACGCTCAAGTCAGTGACAATATCCGAGCAGAGTAACAGCATAAGTGTAAATAATGGCTTACTTGACCCCTCTGTGATGGCGGTTTATATAGCGGTGGTGGCATGCAGCAGCAGGCGCGAGAATCTCGCCGGCAGATACGCTCCCGACGTCACGCCCGCGTAAAGAGCGGATCGCCCGTTAATGGGGATCGTGATGGCGTGGAATGTGGGATGTTGCCGGCGGAGAATCTGCGCATGGTGAGATTTGCGGAGCGGCGGTTACGCCTGTGAGTGGTGGAGTTGGTCGGTCGGAGGGACCGAGGAAGATGGTCTCGGCGGGAGAGCTCGGGAACGAGTGAGAGGGCCGAGGTATCTTGATCCTGTGGTAGCTCGGAAGCGAGCTGAGAGACCGAGGAAGCCAATTTGCAAGGGCCCTGAGGTGAGCCAGCTTTGTGCTTGTAGGTCAGGCCTGATCGGCCCCTGTGGGCCCTCTCTCCTGAGTTCTGGTACACGTCATCTGCCATGTGTCATAATCTTGGAGATCGCCAATATTGAGCATCATCAGCCACAATAGTCAACCAAGGAGCCCTTGATCTGAGGCAGGCCATTCTCGTGTTCAGAACCCATACGTTTATTGTTTCATAGCCTCTCCTCTCTTTCAACCAAGGTTCATTTCACCCAATAAATATTAGAAAGAAGCCACACCTCTTGTCTTGTACTAAAAGAGGGTTTATATATATATATATATATATATATATATATATATATATCTTTCTTTCTCTCTCTCTCTCTCTATATATATATAGAGAGAGAGAGAGAGAAAGAAAGATATATATATATATATATATATATAGATATATATATATAGAGAGAGAGAGAGAGAAATGGAGGAAAGATACCATAGGAGCGAATTCCCTCCTATGGCGTCAAAAAAATGCACACTCCCATGTTTTTTCCGATGATCGGCATCCATCATCTTCATCGTTATCATCTAAGATGTGGGCATAGTCACATAATTCGCGAATTATTCGCCGAATTCGCGAATAATTCGCGAATTTTTTATCAGACGAATTAATCTCCGAATTAATCGCCATTGCCGATCTGGCCGAATAATTCGCGAATTATTCGCGAATAATTCCCGAATTATTCCCGAATTATGTGAGAAAACAACGAATAATTCAAAAAACAGCAAATAATTCACAAAATCAAAACCTAGCTTCTCATATATTAATTTATTGCTCGAAATCCTTCTCGAACATTTCCCGAACACTTACCGAATCTTTCCCGAATACCTGCCGATTTTTTCCGAATAGTTCTCCGAATCCGAATTTTCGACCTCGCCGAATTATTCCCGAATGACGAATTTGTGACTATGGATGTGGGTACACCAAATTTCATGTGATTCTATAATTTTTTCACCATTGATTTAGTGGGTTCAAGATTAACGATTTACCGACAACATAACTTTTTGTTTTGCTAAATCAACGGTGAAAAAGTTGTGGAATCATATGAAATTTGGTGTGCCCACATCTTAGATGATAACGATGAAGATGATGGGTGCCGATCATCGGAAAAAACGAGAGAGCGTGTAATTTTTCAAGGAAAATCCTTCCTATAGCCTTTTTCCTCCATTATTCTCATGTGTGTGTGTGTAAAGAGAGAGAGAGAGTTTATACACACACACACACACAAGAATAATGGAGGAAAGAGACCATACGAGAGAATTTCCTCCTATGCCGTCGAAAAATTACACCCTCCATCGTTTTTTTCGACGATCGGCACCCGTCATCTTTATTGTTATCATCTAAGATGTGGGTATACCAAATTTCATATGATTCTACAACCTTTTCACCGTTGATTTAGCAAAACAAAAAGTTATGTTATAGGTAAACCGTTAATCTTGAACCCACTAAATCAACGGTGAAAAATTATAGAATCACATGAAATTTGGTGTACCCACATCTTGAATGATAACGATGAAGATAATGGGTGCCGATCGTCGGAAAAAACGAGGGAGGGTGTATTTTTTTAACGCCATAGGAGGAAATTCCCTCCTATGGCATCTTTCCTCCATTACTCTCATATATATATATATATAAAGGAAGAAAGGTGCCATAAGGGAATTTCCACCTATTGCGTCAAAAAAATACACCCTCCATGTTTTTATTCGACGATCGGCACTCATCATCTTCATCTTTATAATCTAAGATGTTGATACACCAAATTTCATTTGATTCCAATAGTTTTTCACCATTGATTTGGTGCGTGCAAAATATTAACGGTTTACCGACAATAGAACTTTTTGCATTGCTAATTCAATGGTGAAAAAGTTGTGGAATTACTTGAAATTTGGTGTATCCATATGGTACATGATAAAGATGATGATGGGAGCCGATGGTAGAAAAAAGTCGCGGAGTAAATAGATATCAGACGCCATCTAATAAAAAAGCCTTCTAAGGTCTCTTTCCTCCATTATATATATAATCACCTTCACAACCTCAATTTTTTTGCTAATGGTCGGACACCCAGATGTTATTTTGATAAAAAGAAGGGTTACAAAAGAGATACATATACATGATACAACCCAGAAAGAGACGGTAGAAAAAGAAGAAGAAAACTAGAAATAAATGCATAACAAGATAAAGCGTGGAGCTTGCGTTGTAGGGTTGTGAAGCGAATGTCGTCCATGTTGACATGGGTCGTTGCTAGATGCTCTGTAATACGAGGAATGCAGGTTGCTGTACTGTGCGGATATAGAAGAGAGCGGACACCATAAGTATGATTGTTCCGGATTGGCCAGATTGTCCAAAGAGTGTGAGCCCAAATCGTGTTACATAGTTTTGTTAAAGGTGATGTAGTATGGAAGGAGCAGAGGGAATGTCAAGAGTAGACAGAGTGTGGGTAGCTTTTGATGCCCTTTAGCTTAAGAATTGGGTCCCATATGGTTTGAGCAGACGGACACCTTCACAGCCTTTGATTACTTAATAAGTCTTCTTCGTCATGCTTCTCTTGAAAGATGTGTATCAGCCTATGAGCTTCTTCACTTGACAAGTCTTCTTCGAGTATGAAGATCTCTGTGAAATTTGGTAGCTGGAGCACTGTTGTAGTGGTAAGGGATTTTTGTAATCTCTCAAAGGCCACTTGAGCTTCTTCACTTCATTTAAAAGCATTTTTCTTGGTAAGTGCTGCCAATGGTGCTGCCATGAGTCTATACCTGTGAATAAATTTTCTGTAGTACCCAGTGAGGCCTAAAAACCCTCTGAGGCTTTTGAGAGATTTGGAAACTGTCCAATCAAGTACTGCTTCAACTTTTCTTCTGTCAACCGCCACTCCAGCTCTCGAAACAGCATGCCCCAGGTATTCTACTTCAGTTTGCCCAAACTGGCATTTGGCCTTCTTGAATGAGTGTTGGTGATGTTGTAGGAGTTGTAGAACAGCTTCTAAATGCTGCAAGTGGGCCTCCCAACACTTGCTATAAATCAAGATGTCATCAAAAAATACATTATGAATTTCTAGTCATTCCTTTTGGGCTCACAAATCACCCTGTTACATTTCAATCTATCATGAAGCTGTTCTAAATGCTGTTTTGTGCGCATCAGGATTGCTCATTCAGATCTAGTGATAACCTGATTTTAGATCGATTTTAGATTAATTTTAGTGAAATATTGTGATCCATATAATTCATCTAACAGATCATCAATCAAGGGAATTTGACACTTATCTTTGATGGTTTGATTGTTGAGCAGTCTGTAGTCAATGCAAAGCCTCCAAGTGCCATCTTGCTTCTTTACCAACACCACTGGTAAGGAGTAAGAGCTGATGTTTGGTCTGATGATACCTTGGTGCGACATTTCTTCTATCATGCTCTCAATAGCATTCTTTTGTTCATGAGAGTGTCTGTAAGGCCTCACACATACTGGTGTGGCTCCTCCTTTGAGTGGAATTTGGTGGTCACTAGATTTCCTGGGTGGTAACCCCTGTGGATCAGCGAACACCCCTTGGGACCTGTCTAACAAGGAAGTGAGATTTGCAGGTAAGTTTATATTATTTTCATCAAGGGATATGGTTTGAGTGACTTGCAAAACATAGCACCCATGAGCTCTTAGTAAATGTTTTTCAATGTCTCCCCCATCTATGAGAGTCAGTGTGTTGGGTATTATTCCCTGCAGCTTCCATGTGATACCTTTATCAGTAAAGGTGATTTTCTTTTGATTCATCTCTGAAGGTTACTGATTGCAATGGCCTCATCCACTTAGTGCCCAACACTACATCATAACCCCCTATGGGAAAAACTAAGAAGTTCCCTGTATATCCATAGCCTTGACATCTGATATGCACATTTGCACAGAGACCACTTCCAGAAAGTTTCCCCCCAACTGCTATATTCACAGAAAAAATTTGCTTGATAGTGAGCTCTAAACCGGTGTCTGTTACAGTTTTTGGATCAATGTAATTGTAGGAAGCACCACTATCTATAAGGATAGTGATTTCTATATGATTCAGGGTCTCTTTCAATACCAAATGTTCAGGAGAACTGTCTCCAGATATAGACTTGAGAGAAATAGACAAATTGAGGTCTTCAGGACTGGATCCTGAGAATGTGGGTGTGCTGGATTCATTTTCATTTCCCAAGGCCTCTAGGTCCTAATCTCCCTCCACCGCCATGTAAGTTTTCACTTTACATGCATGCCCCTTATGATACTTCTCATCACAGTGATAACATAGGCCTTGTTGCCTCCTGATATAGTTTTCATTTGGAGTCCTCAACTTCTTAGGTGGGTAATTGGCCTCAGGGCTTCTTTTAGCTGGGTGTTGTGGAGGATTGCTCAGAGTGGTATTATTTTTAACATCGCCTGTTCTGCAAGTTTTTCTGGCAGCAAAAAATTTTGTCTCATTTATTAGCTACTTTGAAAGTTTCAGCTAAGGTTTGTGGTTCACACAATGCAAGATCATACTGACTCTCTTCTTTTAAGCTCCCAATACAAGTTTGTATCAGGTAAGGTTCAGGTACATATTCTACTAGGCAGTGAAGCTGCTCAAATTAATCTGCTACAGTTGTAACATGCTGTATCCTGGATAAGGCTATAGCAGCATCTTTATATTCTTTAGTGCCAAATCTATCTTTAACGCCTTCTCTAAACTGTTTCCAGGTTACTGCATCCCCTTGGTTTTTGAGGAACCAACGACACCACTGCAGAGCTCTATCATTCAGCTAAAAATAATTGATCCTTTCTTTATCATCTCCAGCTATTGCGTATAGCTCAATATGCTCAATCTGAAACAACCAGTTAAGTACAGCACCGTCTCCCCCAAAATGACACACATCCATTTTTGAGGGTTTGGGGATAATAGGGTCTAAATTCTTCATGATACTTATTATGAAGAGCTCTATGGGATCCAAAAGTTGCAGGAGCAAAAGAAGAATATACCTCATCTTCTTCTCTTGGAGAGTAGCTGACACGTGTCGAATCGCGTCAAGATGTTACCTTCCATTGATCTGCTGTTGGCGATGATGGACTGCCGAAATTTGAGTTGGAGGATAGCTCCTGAAGTGTGTGGATCTCAATGGGTTTGAGGTTGTTGGGGCCGAGCTGCCTGCAAGGAAGTCCCGGAATGGTTGTACCACCGAGGACCCTCCGACAATCAAGTTAGACAGGAAATCCGATCAGAGTAACGGCCTAGTGAGTGGAAAATGACTTACTTGAACTGTTTGAAGGAGGGGTTTATATAGCGGTGGCAGCAGGCAGGCAGGTGCGAGAATCACGCCGGCCGTTATGCCCCCGACGTCACGTCCGCGTGATGGACGGGATCTCCAATTAATGGCGAGACAGGCTCGTTAATGGGGATCGTAATGGCGTGGAACGCGGGATCGTGGGCAGCGGATATCTCGCGCATGGCGAGATTCGCGGAGGCGAGACGGAAGCACCTGCGGATTATGCCATTGTTCGGTCGAAGGGACCGAGGAAGATGAGCTCGGCGGGGGCTCGGGACCGAGCGGAAGGCCGAGCTATCTTGGTTCTGTGGTAGCCCGGAGGCGAGCTGAGAGGGCCGAGGAGGCCAAATGTGCAGTAGACTCGGAGGCGAGCCAACGGTTGTTTGCAAGACGGGCATAGGAGTGGTGTGGACGGCTCAGAAGGTCGGCCACGTCCATAGGTCGCAGGCCTGGGTGTTCCTCCGACATGTTGTACTTGGTCCTCCCTTGTGGGCTTCGGGACACATCATCAGCCACGTGTCACGATCTGGGAGATCACCGATATCGAGCATCATCATTAGCCCCCCACTCTCGTCCCGACCTGTTCACGGATCGGGTTGAGGGTGGTCGCTGGGTCACCCAAAGTGAGCTCCTCGTCGTAGATATCGTGAGCGTGTGTTCCCGGGCAATCAATTGTATCTTCCTGGTGATGTCAGCAGATCAAGGGCCGGATCTCGCATTAAAGAGGATGCACCGGATCGAGTGTACGATCACCGAAGCGACAGCCCATATGTCGAGCGCTGGTTGGCTGACGCGACGGGCCGTAGACTTCTGGCGTCTGATGGGATACGGCTAATGCGTGTGCGACAGGTGGAGCGATCGTGGTCGTCGAATGCACTGAGCCGTTTCGGTGGGAGATGACTGTCGCCGTAGGATGTGTATGCAAGCATCTATAAATAGAAGTGGGGTCCCCATCAAGGCCCATACCTCTACGAATTTTCCTCGTCCTGAGTCTCGTTAGCTCGACGCTCTCCTTTTTAGGTCGGATCTCTGCATTTCCTCTTCCGAGGACCCATCCTCTTAATCAGGTTAGATGTCTTCTTCTTCATCATCTGCTTCTTCTGCTTCTTTCACTGAGTCGGGGTCTTCCCGGGAAGTTCGGGTCATATCCTCTTCTCGAGGTCGCGAGATGGGGGCAGTTCCCAGAGCGGAGGTCGTGGACGCCCCTGGTGTGTCATCCTCGGTGAGGTATGAGAACGAGCTTGCCACCGCTCGGGCTCGTTTCCATATTCCTTCCGGCTATACGCTACGTTTGGTCGAGAAAGGAGAGAGGGCAGATCAGATACGGGGTAAAGAGATTGCCTTGTACCTGAAAGCCTTTTTGGGCCGGAATGCGCCTGCCTTTCTCTTCCGAGGTTGTTAGAGCGCTGAACTATTTCGGGATAGCCCCGGACCAGCCAGTGCCGAACTCCTGGAGGATTTTCCTTAGGTTCTTGGTCCGCCTGAAGTTGCAGTCGATCCCTTTCAGACTGTCCACCCTTGCCTCTTCACTCATTTACAAAAGTCACCCTGGCACTCGCCCAGGCGAGCCGAGGTGGGTATACCTCTCATTTATGAAGCAGCGGGGAAGTGCTCCCGGATCGGGGGTCGTCGTCGTGTCTTCTTCCATCCACGATTGGAAGAAGAAGTTTTTCTTTGTTGGGCCTCCCGAGAGTGAGGACTGGCCCGTGTTCACCTAGTAGTCTAGGGATAGGTGTCGGCGAGAGGGCTAGTTGAGCGATCCTGACGCGGTGAAAGTGGCGAAGTGGGAGCCCATTCCTCAGGCCGACGTGCTGCTTTCTGATCAGGCCCTGAGTTGGGCTGGGCTCAGCCCCGCCCAGTTCGTGGGTAAGTTAGGAGTTTGCAGGCGATCTGTTAGACTTGCGTTTGTTTTACTTTTACTCTTGTTGTTGACACCATTGTACCTTATCTTGTGTAGAACCTATGGACGCGAGCAAACTTCGAGCGGCCGTGCGTGAGCCGAAGAAGGGATCAAAGGCCGGAGGTGCCAGCTCTTCCCGTCCGACGTCGGCCCCGGCTCCCCCGGCAGCCGCCCCACCCCGGCGTTCGGGTGGGGGCCGTGCCCTGGAGCCTAGCCAGGCGCCGAGCCGAAAGCGGGCTCGGGAACTGGAGGCCCAGGCTTCGGAGATAGAGACCGGCTCCCCGACGTCGTCTCTAAAGAGGTTCCCCCGGACAGTTCCATGGACCCCGGCCTCACCGATATTGGTGGACGAGGGGGGACTCCGCTTTGAGGTGCCCTCGGGGCTCTCCGTTGCTGACAGCTTGCTGACGGACATGGAGAGGTCGGCCGGAGGCAAGATTCCTCGGGGGACCCTAAGGGCGCAGATGGCAGCGATCACCCAAGAGGCCGTGCAGGTTAGTGCTCGCACCTTACTTGATTTTTCTCTCAGCGTCTTACCATTCATGAGATATGGTGCCTTCCTTTTCTTTCTGACCCCCCTCTGATTTCTTCAGGTCCTCCAGCATGTCTCCCTCGTCGTCCAGATGAAGGACGAGGAAATTGCCCCGGCAATGCGAGCCACGGGCAGCTCTCCTCACTGTTGGAGAGCTCGAAGTTGGAGCTGGAGACGGCGATGGCGAGGATCGCCGTCCTAGAGGGCGAGGTGGCGGCCGGGAAGCAGGAGTTTGCGGCCGGGAAGCAGGAGGTCACCAGGCACAGTGAGACCTCCCAGGTCGCCGAGGCCAAGCTTCAGGACTCCAAGTTTCTCTTCAGTACTCTGAAGAAGTCGACGGGCACCCTTCGGAAGGAGCTGGAGGCGGCGGTGGAGGGGACGAAGCGGGCCAAGCTCAGGGAGACAAAGGCGGTGGAGAACTACAAAAAATCGGACCATTTTTACGCCGACCTAGCCACAGCCACTACCCTCATCTGGCACGAGACCCTCGACGCCGTTAAGGCTCGGATGCCGAAGTTCCCCGATGAAGAGCTCCGGAATAAATATCCTCACGGGGACGACGCGCAGGGGATGCCCCCGGGAGCACTGCCGGGGAAGGGACTCCCATCGAGGGCGGCACGGAGGCTCCTGTGATGGGCGCAGCCCCAGTCGTGGTGGACGTTGAGCTCTCCGGGGTTGCGCCCGGCCCTGAGGCCTGAAGTCCCCCGTCTTCTTGTTTCTTTTCTTTTGTTGCATCGGGAATTTTGTAGGCCTCTGGGCATTTTGTAAGGCTTGGGAGCCCACAATACCCTTGTAAAGACTTTTGGTTTTGCGAATAAAAACTTTTTGCAGTAATATTTGCGCGCGTATTTTCCTTTGTCGGTAAACACTTGTATTTGCACAATACTGCCTTTGTGTTAGGCCCGTTTTTCGTCTAGCGATCACACGTCGAGTTGAATCTGTTCATTTGCCAAGTGTGCAAAGACCGGTAGGGAGACGGTATCTCCATGGCCCCGAAGTCGAGGTGGAGATCGCTCAGACATAGATAGACCGGATGCCTCTTGGTGAGGGCTTTGTTCCTTAGTCGCGGGAGGCACGGTAAGGTATGCTAAGGACGGGCCGAGCAGGGTAGCTTCCCGGCGCCTCATGGTGAGGGCTTAAATCCTTAGCGTTGTGGGGTAGGGAGCTACCAGCCAGGGATAACCGAGCAGGGTAGCCGCTTGGCTGCCTCTTGATGAGGGCTTCGATCCTTAGCACGGGAGGGGTCGTAAAAGGCCTGCTAAGGATGGTCCGAGCAGTGAAGCTGCTCGGTTGCCTCGAGGGCTTCGATCCCTGGCGCTGTGTGGCAGTGAACTACCAGTCGGGGATGGCCGAGCAGGGTAGCCGCTCGGCGGCCTCTTGATGAGGGCTTTGATCCCTGGCGTTGTGGGGTAGGGAGCTACCAGCCGGGAATAGCGGAGCAGGGTAGCCGCTCGGCTGCTTCTTGATGAGGGCTTCGATCCTTAGCGCGGGAAGGGCAATAAGAGGCCTGCTAAAGATGGTCCGAGTAGTGAAGCTGCTCGGTTGCCTCTTAGCGAGGGCTTCGATCCCTACCCTTGTATGGCAGTGAACTACCAGCCGGGGATAGCCGAGCAGGGTAGCCGCTCGGCTGCCTCTTGATGAGGGCTTCAATCTCTGGCGTTGTGGGGTAGGAAACTACCAGCCAGGGATAACCGAGCAAGGGCGGGCCCGATTGCCTCTTGATGAGGGCTTTTGATCCTTAGCGCGGGAGGGACCGTAAGAGGCCTACTAAGGACGGACCGAGCAGGGTTGATGCCCGGTGCCTCTTGGTAAGGGCTTTGATCCTTAAGGACGGGGCCGGGCAGGGTTGCTGTCCGATGCCTCTTAGCGAGGGCTTTGATCCCTGACGTTGTGGGGTAGGAAGCTACCAGCCAGGGATAACCGAGTAAGGACGGGCCCGGTTTCCTCTTGACGAAGGCTTTTGATCCTTAGCGCGGGAGGGGCCGTAAGAGGCCTACTAAGGATGGGCCGAGCAGGGTTGCTGCCCGGTGCCTCTTGGCGAGGGCTTTGATCCTTAAAGACTGGGCCGGGCAGGGTTGCTGCCCGATGCCTCTTGGCGAGGGCTTTGATCCCTGGCGTTGTGGGGTAGAGAGCTACCAGCCGGGGATAACCGAGCAAGGTAGTCGCTCGGCCGCCTCTTGATGAGGGCTTTGATCCCTGGCGTTGTGGGGTAGGGAGCTACCAGCCAGGGATAGCCGAGCAGGATAGCCACTCGGCTGCCTCTTGATGAGGGCTTCGATCCTTAGCGCGGGAAGGGTCGTAAGAGGCCTGCTAAGGATGGTCCGAGCAGTGAAGCTTCTCGGTTGCCTCTTGGAGAAGGCTTCGATCCCTGGCATGTGGCAGTGAACTACCACCCGGGGATAGCCGAGCAGGGTAGCCGCTCGGCTGCCTCTTGATGAGGGCTTCGATCCTTAGCGCTGGAAGGGCCGTAAGAGGTAGCTAAGGATGGACCGAGCAGTGAAGCTGCTCAGTGGCCACTTGGCGAGGGTTTCGATCCCTGGCGTTGTGTGGCAGTGAACTACCAGCCGGGGATGGCCGAGCAGGGTAGTCGCTCGGCTGCCTCTTGATGAGGGCTTTGATCCCTGGCGTTGTGGGGCAGGGAGCTACCAGCCGGGGATAGCCGAGCAGGGTAGCCTCTCGGCTGCCTCTTGATGAGGGCTTCGATCCCTGGTGCTGTGTGGCAGTGAACTACCAGCCGGGGATAGCCGAGCAGGGTAGCCGCTCGGCTGCCTCTTGATGAGGGCTTCGATCCCTGGCGCTGTGTGGCAGTGAACTACCAGCCGGGGATAGCCGAGCAGGGTAGCCGCTCGGCTGCCTCTTGATGAGGGCTTCGATCCTTAGCGCTGGAAGGGCCGTAAGAGGTGGCTAAGGATGGACCAAGCAGTGAGGCCGCCCAGTAGATTCGGGAGGTTTTGTCCGACCTTTCCGGTGTATCGAACGCGTGGGGGAGGTGAAGCGCCGGAACCGCGTTGTTTCGATTTCGCCAAAAAAGGCTCGAGGTCTGCCGCGTGGCGGCACAGTTGTGGGTGAAACGGACGACTGTTGGATTCTCGAGGGCGCAGCAGGCTATAAAGCGAAGGGAGCGTTGATCACTCCTTTCTTCACACCCAAAACGTAAGAATGAAGGACTTCCCTTTCACGATCCCCGACATCGTAAATTTCGAGGATGTGTACCTCTATGACCAGTACTGCACCGAGGATACGGTGCAGCTAGTGATTGGCCGCATTGAGGATCATTTCGGCCGGCTTCTTCCCCGACGCTCCCCCCTGCTCCAACTGTTGATGTACTCCATCTGGAGAACGTCACCGGGGCTCTACAACCCCTTGTCCGAGCAGATGAAGGACGAGGCGGTTGGTAAGCTAAGATCCTTGCGGCGCTTCGGCCTGATCTCCGCGGGTCGGCGGGATCGCTCGGTGGCGCTCATCCTTGAGTGCTATCAATTGAGGCACCACGCCGACATTCGTGGGCGGCATCAGAAGCAAAGGGCTGAAGCGGCGAGGGCTTGGTTGGCGGAAATATGCTCGGAGTATCACGAGCAGTGTTTCCTGCACTCCCTTCCCCCGCTATTGTAATTATTCTTTTTCGGTGTACGGCTGAGGAGCCTATAGTTCCCTTTGGATAAAAAAACTCTTCTTTTTGTAATGTTTTATTGATCTCTCCTTAATATATAAATAGAAAGATCTTGAGAAAGTTTACATTGCCTTAGTGAAAGAAGTACGAGCTAGTAGATGTTCTTTTTATTTGCGCAGCTTGAGCCCCTCGGATGTCTGTTGGACTCCGCGACCGGCACGGGGTGTTGAGTCTCGTAGGTATCTGACGTACCCTCCGCTGACACGACCATGATTTGGCCGATTGTCAACTCGCCGGGAGGGGGACGCTGCTCCTGCTCACGGTCAGCTTGTCGCTTGTCCTGCAAGTATGCTGCAAGGTGTCCTGAACGGATGAGCTCCTCGATGTAGTCTCGGAGCTGCTTACAGCTCTCCGTGGAGTGGCCTAGCAATATGTGAAAACCGCAGTAGGGGCCCCGGATACGCTTTGCCGCCATGTGTGAGATCGGGGGAGCTTGAGGAACCCCTCGCCTTTGGCCTCCTCAAGCAGTACCGTCTGGGAGACGTTGAGCGGGGTGTACTCCTGAAACCTCGGGGAGTAGGGCTTCGGCCGCTCAAGTCTCTTTCTCTTTTCCCTCGCCCTTTTTCTTCTGGTCAGTTTGCTCTGCCCCGAGAAGATTTGCGTTCCCCTCGGACTCGAGCTGGATTTCGTGCTCGGTTCAGGCCTTTACCTCGGCCATGATCTTAGGTTGCGCTAATGAAAAGGAGCGTAACCACTCCTTATGCCTAAGACCGGACCTCAGGGCTGTGATGATTGTCTCGTCCCGATATTCGGGGACCTCGAGATGGGCATTGTAAAAGCGGGTGATGTACGCTTTGAATGTTTCTTTGTCCCTGCTCTTGATCGTGAAGAGATGGTCGACGGTCCGTTTCTGCCGTCTGTTCCTGACGAAATGGCCGAGGAATTGGGTGGCCAGCTCGCCGAAGGTTAAGATCGAGCGTGGCGCGAGTCCTAGGAACCGGTCTCGTCCGGAGCGGATGAGAGTGGCCGGGAGAGCTAGGCATTGGGTGGCGTCAGAGTTGTCTTGGAAGCTCATCCCGACCGTGAACGCGTCCAGATAGTCCTTCGGGTCTGACTTCCCGTCGAAACGTGAGACCTTGGGGGCTTGTTCCGAGAGGAGACATGGACGACGAGAAGCTCCTCGGTGAAGGGCTTTGTGAGCGAGTCGGCGGCGTAGTTAGCCCCGTCGCTCGAGTGGCGACCTTCTCGATACATGCCCTCGATCTTCTTTTCGAGGGCATCGAGTCGGCCGTGGTATCCTGAAGATTCGGCACATCCTGATCTTTGGCCTCTGCCGTTGGAGACCTGCGTCTGGTCGCGGCCCCGGTTTCTCTCGATGAGGTTCCTTAGGTCCCTGGCGAGGTAGTCTTCGGGTGCCGCGACGAGTCCCGTCCGCACGACCCCGTCGAGGGAGAGGGTGTCGGTCATGCCTGGGAGCAGGTGAGCTGACCGACATCCCCTCGGGAGGGACAGGGGCACGCAGGGGCTCTAGGCGAGGCGCTCTGGTGACGGACCTCGGTGTTGAGCTGTGGGGGGTTCAGCGAGTCACAGAATATATTGGCTCGGGAGATAGCGAGGCGGCGGTCGGCAGTGCCGACGCGAGCAGAGTCTTCTCTCCCTCTGTAGGGGTCCCGGTCCCGAGGTGGGGGAGTGGCGACCTGGGGAGCTTTCCCACCGTTCGGACACGGACGAGCGCGTCCACGACGGACGCGAGTCGATCTATCTGGGCGGCTGGGGCGTTGATGGCGTTCGGGGGAGCAGATTCGTCTGCGCCTCCGTTGTGGAGAAGGTGGATCGTCGTAGTGACCTCTCGCCATTGGGTTTAGATCGGAAGATGAATTTTGTTGAGTGGAATCAAGAGTTCCCACAGACGGCGCTAGCTGACGCGTGTCGAATCGCGTCAAGATGTTACCTTCCGTTGATCTGCTGTTGGCGATGATGGACGGCCGAGATTTGAGTTAGAGGATAGCTCCTGAAGTGTGTGGATCTCAATGGGTTTGAGATTGTTGGGGCCGAGCTTCCTGCAAGGAAGTCCCGGTGTGGTTGTACCACCGAGGACCCTCCGACGATCAAGTTAGACAGGAAATCCGAGCAGAATAACGGCCTAGTGAGTGGAAAATGACTTACTTAAACCGTCTGAAGGATGAGTTTATATAGCGGTGGCAGCAGGCAGGTGCGAGAATCACGCCGGCCATTACGCCCCCGACGTCACGCCCGCGTAATGGACGGGATCTCCCATTAATGGCGAGACAGGCTCGTTAATGGGGATTGTGATGGCGTGGAACGCGGGATCGTAGGCAGCGGATATCTCGCGCATGGAGAGATTCGCAGAGGCGAGGTGGAAGCACTTGCGAATGATGCCGTTGGTCGGTCGAAGGGACCGAGGAAGATGAGCCCGGCGGGGGCTCGGGACCGAGTGGGAGGCCGAGCTATCTTGGTTCTGTGGTAGCCCGGAGGAGAGCTGAGAGGGCCGAGGAGGCCAAATGTGCAGGAGGCACGGAGGCGAGCCAACGGTTGTTTGCAAGGCGGGCATAGAGTGGTGTGGACGACCCAGAAGGTCGGCCAAATCCATGGGTCGCAGACCCGGGAGTTCCTCCTACGTGCTGTCCTTGGTCCTTCCTTACGGGCTTCGGGACACGTCATCAGCCACGTGTCACCATCTGGGAGATCATCGATATCGAGCATCATCAAGCAGGGATTTTTAGGTTGGGACCCTGGCCTCCAAGGGTACTGGCTAGTGCCTTCCTAGACCTCTGCTCTCCTTCATTGCCTGAAGCCTTGAGTGTGAGATCATTCAGTTGTAACATGATCCCATTCATCCTATCATCCATTCTCTCCATCTTCGATTCTAAGCACTGCAACCTTTCCTGGGTGGATCTTAAAGGATCAGGTCTCTACAGGCCTTCTCCTTCATTATCAACAACAGGTCACTCATGAGATTCGAGGCTCTGAGTTGGACCTATGAGCTCTGATACCACTTGATGCCCTCTTTAAGAAGAGTCATCATTTACTTTCCCATTTCTTTATTTTGTAGCCATGATTTCCACTCAAAATTAGCCAAATCAATTGTCACAGGTAAAAGGAAAAAACAGAGAAGAAAGCTCATGGGAGCTCAAGGGAGGGTGATGGAGGTCCTTTTCGGGTCTCCCTCAGATGTTGTCTTCCGTTGATCTCCCGGTGAATTTGGAAGTGATCTCCTGTTGCGTGTGGATCTCAATAGGTTTTGAGGAGATTGGTGATATGAGGTGTTTAGCGCCGAGTACCTGCAAGGAAGTCCCGGGATGGTTTGGTATCACCGAGGACCCTCCGACGATCAAGTTAGCACAAGATTCGAGCAGAATAACGGCTAAGTAGAGTAAAAAATGGCTTACTTGACCTATCTGTGATGGGGGTTTATATAGTGGCGGCAGCACGCAGCAGCAGACGCGAGAATCTTGCCGGCAGTTACGCTCTCGACGTTACGCCCGGGTAAAGAGCGGATCGCCCATTAATGGGGATCGTGATGGCGTGGGACGTGGGATGATACTGGCAGAGAATCTGCGCATGGCGAGATTTGCGGAGCGACGGTTACGCCTGTGAGTGGCAGAGTTGGTCTTAGGGACCGAGAAAGATAGCCTCGGCTGGGGAGCTCGGAGACGAGCGAGAGGGCCGAGTCTTGATCCTACGGCAGCTCGGGGCGAGCTTAGGGGCCGAGAAGGCCAATTTTCAGGGGGCTCTGAGGAGAGTCAGCTTGTGCTTGCAGGTCGAGTACAGGGATGGCATGGTCAGCCCCTGTGGGCCCCTTCTTCTGAGTTCTGGGACACGTCATCTGCCACGTGTCCCGATCTTGGAGATCGTCAATATTGAGTATCATCATTAGCCCCCCACTCTTGTCCCGACCAGCTAGTGAGTCGAGTCAGGAGTGGACCACCGGGCCGCCCGGGGTAAGCTCCCTCCTAAGGTTTCGTCGGGACACGTCCCCGGGATGTCAACTATCTTTTCTGCCAGCGAATCAGGGCGAGATCTCTGCATTTAAGGAAGGTGAGCCGGTTCGCGCATCCTGCCACTGAAGTGACGGTCCACGTGTCAAGCGTCGGTTGGCCGACGTGACGTGTGTAGACCTGCGGTGTTTGGTGGGGTGCGGTCCAGTGCGGAAACGACAAGTGGAGCAATCGGAGCCGTTGGACGTGAGGAGGCGTTTTGGCGGGAGATGAAGGGCGCCGTTGGATGAGGTCGTTTGCGGTGATAAATAGGGGTAGGGCCCACTCCAGGACCCCTACTCCTTCATATTTCCCTGTTCTAAGTCCAGGTTGCTCGGCGCTCGTCTTCTTTCTTCCACTTTCGTTTTCCGAGGATTTCTCTTCTCAAGGTTAGATGTCTTCTTTCGTAGAGTATGTAGATGTAGGAGTAGGTTCTAGGGACCCTTTAGTTGAGCCTGAGTCCTCCCGGGGAGTAGGGGTCGGATCCTCTTCCCGGGATCGTGCGGCGGGGGTAACCCCCAGGGAGGAGGCGGTAGATGCTGCCCCTGACGCCTCGTGTTGGGTGAGGCATGAGGACGAGCTCGCCAATACTCGGGCTCGCTTCTACATCCCCTCACATTATACGTTTCGTCTGGCCAAGAAGGGAGAGAGGGCAGACCAAGTACGGGGTAGGGAGATCGCCCTATACTTGGAAGCTTTTTGGGGTGGAATACTCCTGCCCTTCTCTCCCGAGGTCGTCGAAGCGCTAAACTTCTTCGGGTTAGCCCATGTCCAGTTAGTGCCGAACTCGTGGAGGATTCTCCTCGGGTTCCTGATCCGCCTGAAGTTACAGGCGGTTCCTTTCAGCCTCTCCCTCCTTGATTCTTCCCTCGTTTTCAAAAATCACCCTGGTGGTCGAGCGGGCGACCCGAGGTGGGTCTACCTATCTTTTAGAAAGCAGCAGGGGGGCACCGCCGGGACAGGGGTTGTGGCCCTGCCTTCTTCCATTCATGACTGAAATAAGTTCTTCTTCGTTTCCCCTCCCAAGGGCGAGGACTGGCCCGTGCCTACAAAATGGTCGAGGGAGAAATGGTTGCCGGGAAACTAGCCGATGACCCCGCCGCGGTGAGGGTGGCTTCGTGGGAGCCCGTTCCCCGATTCGACGTGCTGCTGTCTGAGAGGGTTCTGAGTTGGGTCGGGTTTAGCCCCGTTGAGTTCGTTGGTAAGTTAGGCTTGCTTTTTATCTTTCATATTGCTTGTGTCGCTGAATTCTTTGCATTTGGTTTTGTGTAGGTCCCATTGATATGGACTCGCTCTGATCCTCCATGCGCCAGCCGAGGAAAGTCACGAAAGCTGGAGGCGCCGGCTCTTCTCTTGTAAAGCCTGCCCCGGCTCCCTCTCCTCTGGTGGTTGCATCTCGTGAGCATTCGGGGGCGGATCCCGTCCCGGGGCTTAGCAGAGCGTCGGACCGGAAGCGGGCTCGGATTCTGGAGAACCCGGTCTCGGAGGAGGAGATAGGCTCTCCCTCGGAGCCGCTCAAGAGGGGTTCCCGGCGGTCTTCCCGGGGCCCGCCCTCGCCCATCGCATGCAGAGGATCCGAGGCCCCAACAAGAGGCATCAAGTCTATCCAAGTCTGAGCGATCCCCCCTCGACTTCGAGGCCATGGAGATGCCTCCTTCTCAGCAGCGCTTGGCACGCTTGGCAAGTGATCGAAATCAACTCGACGAACGATCGCTAGACAGATAACCGACCTGACATGGAAGCCCAACAGTGCAAGCAAAGATATTTTACAAAGCATTCTTCACAAACAGAAGATAAAGTGCAAACCGATGAAACCAAAGAAAAAAGTTTTATTACTAAAGGCAAAGTCTTTACAAAGGGTATTTTGGGCTCTCCAGCCTTACAAAATGTCCGGAGGCTAACAAAATTCCAAAAGCAACAAAATAAGAGGAAGACGGGGGCTTTAGGCCTCGGGGCCATGCGCGACCTCGGGTCCTCGACATCCACCACGGGACAAGCAGGGTCCTCGGCGCTAAACTCGTCAGGAATCTCTTTCCCCTGCTCATCGGCGTCCGCGAGAGGGTATTCGGCCCGGAGCTCTTCGTCGGCGAACCCCAGCATCCGGGCCTTAACGGCGTCGAGGGCCCCGTGCCAGATGAGGGTTATGGCCATGGCCAGGTCATCATAGAAGTCCTTCGACTTCTTGTAGCCCTCTACCGCCTTCGCCGCCGAGAGGTCGGCCGACTTCGCCGCTCTCACGTCGGCCAACTTTGCCGACTCGGCCGCCGCCCCCAGCTCCTTCCGGAGGGTCTTCACCGTCTTCTTCAGATTGCCGGCGAGCACCTGAGCATCCTCAAGCTTGGCCTCGGTGGCCACGGCGGCCTCGCGGTACCGGGCAACCTCCCATTTCCCGGCCTCCACCTCGCCCCACAGGGCGGCAACCTTCGCCATCACCGCCTCCAGCTCCCGCTTGGAGCTCTCTTCCAGCGAGACGAGCTGGCCCGCAGCCTTCATCGTCGGGGCTATCACCTCGGCCTCCATGCGTAGGATGAGGGTAACGTGCTGGAAACCTGAAAGATAGGAAAGAGATCAGAAAGACGAAGGTGGCACCGAATCTCACAAAACACCAAACAATTACCTGCACGGATTCCTGGGAGATGGACGCCATCTGGGCCCTGAAGGTCCCCCCGGGGACCCTACCCCCCGTCGATTTCTCTATTTCATGAAGCAGGCTATCCACGACGAATAGCCCCGAGGGCACCGTGAACTGGATGCCCCCGGCTTCAATCCGCCGTGTTTGTGCCGAGCATGAATGGTTGCCCCTTGGCGAGGGCCTTGATCACTGGCATTGCGAGTAGGGAAGCCACCGGCCAGGAATAGCCGAGCAGGAAAGCCGCTCGGCTGCCTCTACGGAGGACTTCGATCCTTAGTGTTGGAGGGGATGTAAGAAGTCCACTAAGAATGACCAGGCAGTGAAGCTGTGTTGTTGCCTCTTAGCGAGGGCTTTGATCCATGGCTTTACGAGTAGGGAAGCTACTGGCCGGGGATAGCCGAGCAGGGAAGCCGCTCGGCTGTCTCTATGGAGGATTTTGATCCTTAGCGTTGGAGGGGCTGTAAGAAGCCCACTAAGGATGACCGGGCAGTGAAGCTGCACGGTTGCCTCTTGGCGAGGGCTTTGATCTCTGGCGTTGGGGTAGGCAACTACCAGCCTGGGATGACCGAGTGGGGTAGCCGCTCGGATGCCTCTTGCGAGGGCTTCGATCCATGGCGTCATGGGTAGGGAGCTACCAGCCGGAGATAGCCGAGCAGGGTAGTTGTTGAGCTGCCTCTAAGGAGGACTTTGATCCTTAGCGTTGGAGAGGCTGTAAGAAGCCCACTAAGGATGACCGGGCAGTGAAGCTGCGCGGTTGCCTCTTGGCGAGGGCTTTAATCTCTGGCGTCGAGGGTAGGCAACTACCAGCCTGGGATGACCGAGCGGGGTAGCCGCTCGGATGCCTCTTGTGAGGGCTTCGATCCCTGGCGTCATGGGTAGGGAGCTACCAGCCGAAGATGACCGAGAAGGGTAGCTGCTCGGTTGCCTCTTGCGAGGGCTTTGATCCTTCAGGACGGGGACCGAGCAGGATTACTGCCCGGTGCCTCTTGGTGAGGACTTTGATCCCTGTCGGTTGTGGTAGGAAGCTACCAGCCGGGGATAGCCGAGCAAGGACTCGACTGCCTCTGGGAGGACTTTGGTCCTTAGCGCGGGAGGGGTTGTAAGAAGCCTACCAAGGACCCTTGGCCGGGCAGGGTTACTGCCCGGTGCCTCTTAGCGAGGGCTTTTGTCCTGAAAGATAGCCGAGCGAGGGATCCTCAGGCTCGACTGCCTCTGGGAGGCCTTTCGATCCCTGTCGGTTGTGGTAGGAAGCTACCAGCCGGGGATAGCCGAGCAAGGTAGCTGCTGAGCTGCCTCTAAGGAGTACTTAGACCCTTAGCGTTGGAGGAGCCGTATGAGGCCTGCTAAGGGTATCCGGGTAGTGAAGCAGCGCAGTTGCCTCTTGGCGAGGGCTTTGATCCCTGGCGTTGCGAGTGGGGAAGCTACCGGCCAAGGATAGCCGAGCAGGGAAGCCGCTCGGCTGCCTCTACGGAGGACTTTGATCCTTAGCGTTGGAGGGGCCTTAGGAGGCCTGCTAAGGATAACCGGGCAGTGAAGCTGCGCGGTTGCCTCTTGGCGAGGGCTTTGATCCCTGGCGTTGAGAGTAAGGAAGCTACCGGCCAGGAATAGCCGAGCAGGGAAGCCGCTCGGCTGCCTCTACGGAGAACTTTGATCCTTAGCGTTGGAGGGGCCTTATGAGGCCTGCTAAGGATAACCGGGCAGTGAAGCTGCGCGGTTGCCTCTTGGCGAGGGCTTTGATCCCTGGCGTTGCAAGTGGGGAAGCTACCGGCCAGGGATAACCGAGAAGGGTAGCTGTTCGGCTGATTCTTCATGAGGTTTCGCCCGCCCATCCAGTTGCAGGTATGGGGAACAGGAACGGTCGCGGCGAACGTGCGCGTAGCATGCGCGTTGAATGTGGGGGGAGGCTGTAGGGTTCCTAGGCACTCTAATGGAGTCTCACAAGGCATCAAACATGGCCAATTAAAATTTTACAAGTGCCTACAAACCCTAATACGGATCGTTAACTAGATATATAGGCGATGCAAGCAAGTAAACGGAAATATAGCTAAAGGGAAGGGGCTACAACCTTTGTAGATCCGGTCCTCCACCTCCTAGGCTCCGTGATGAAGTCCTCTCCGCTGTCCAAATCGAACCATGACTCTCACGGTGGTTTCATCGGAGAAAAAGACGGGCTAGGTCGTCGACTTCGATGCCGAAGATGATCTACGTCGAGGCATCGCTAGATCAAGCTCCAACTTCACCAAGTCAAGAAAACTTGTGAAGGAAACACCCTATACTACTTGGCAAGAGGTAGAGGATGAAAAAATAGGAAGTGGGTAGACTTTAGATTTGGATTTCTCACACTTTTTCATCAATCACCATTGATGTAGCAAGCTTTCTTCATGGAAGAAGAAGATGAAGAAGAAGAAGATATGATAAGTTATTGAATAATTGGATAAATAAATCAATACTTATCATATATTAACCCTTGGTTAATTGTAGAGAATGGACCATGGTTAACTTGAATGGTTAGGGTTAAGCATGAGACAAGAATGGTGACTTAGTCAATGCTTCATGAATCTTCAACTAAAAACAAAAATAGCAACCATTCTTTTCTCATCTTTTCCAAAAATAAATAAATAAATAAATAAGTAGAATGAAACCCTAACCATTCATATAACCATGGTCAATTCTTTACACAAAACCCTAGCTTGCATGTATCATCAAACATGATACAATCTTGTGCACAAAAGTATATCACATATACAACTTGCACATTTCAAGTGAGAAAATCCATTTAAAGTGAACCAATACTAGTTAATGCAAAGTAATATATCAAATATATAATTATACATTAAATCATTAAATCAACACTTGATTCAATGATCCGGTCATGTCGCATATAACCGGCTAGTATCCAATGTATCGGCTTATCGAATCAATCCTTGATTCGATAACTAGGTTATATCGCATATAACCATTCGACACATTCTTCGCGAGAATGAAATACGGTATCACATACACGAATTATTCTCGGTCCCGCACATATCTCATATACGCTCCTATTTCGTTTCGCTTGAACCAGGAAACCTCTGTGTAGGACTCTAAAGACTCGTCAATACCCCGGCAGCAGATGATGATCATATCAAGCACCCACAAGCCGCAAGCGGTCTGCTAAACGTAACAGCCACCCGGGTATTGAGCGATCAGAAGATCGACGAGCAAGCCCGCTCACACTCCTGTGAATCCAACCAGTAACACTTACCGTACAGTCCGGTTTGTTCGTCTGATATGTCGCATATCTCGCCTAGGGGTGGTAAACGTCAGACCCCAGTAGCTCGATAAGTCATGCCGACTTGAGGTCCATAACATTCGTGAAACTACTGATAACTCTTACCAGTATATCACTGCAACCCTGGCCAGGGATTTCCTGTTATGGCCAGTCGAGCATAGCACAACATCAACCCCCAATACCGGGAGAGACGAATCCCCTCCTATCGCTCATTGCCTCCATCTGAATCGGGACTGTACCCAAAAACCACATGTTTGCATGACTCAGTAGAGCCGTGGTAGGGTGGAAATCAAAGCACAGTGGGAGACACACAAGACTCTATGACGATCTCGGGTCAACAGACTAAGCTGTACCAGTGTCACCAGAGAACTGCCATCTGACGTGAGGTATAATACCATCTGGGAGTTCTCGGCGAGTCCGTTCAGTGTACCCAGTCTCCACTGAGCACCCGTATACCATCTCTGATGTCAAACACCAATGGATATGGGATCATCCATCGCCCATCACATGGGTCGAGAAGATATACGCTAGTCTACTCTGGAATATCGATGTCCCGTCTCGATATTCCCACGACTAGGAACAATGAAGGATGTACTCATTGACTACCCAGGCCCCACTAGTATGATCTGCATCATAGTCCTGGAAGTCGAGTACTCATCCTAAGGGCTTTATCAACATGTAATCAGAGAGACAGAAAGTATACATGTTAAGACAAAGAGCAACCAGATAGCGTACTATCATGTCGAGCAAGAAAGTCCTACCTATATATGTCTCAGCATCCACTACAATATACATCCAATGTACAGTAATGGCCTCTATGGCATACATATAACTAACAGAGGCGAACCGACGGGGTCGCGTCGTTTCGATTCCGCCAGGGAAGGCTCGATGATCGCCGCATGGCAGCGAGTTTTTGGGCGAAGGCGGGCGACTGTTGAGTTCTGTTAGGACGCAGTGGGCTATATAAGGCTAAAGGAGCACCGGTCCTTCCTTTCTTCGTAAACTGATCGTTGAGAATGCAAGACTTCCCCTTTACCATCCCCAAGATCATCCACTTCGAAGACGTATACCTCTATGAACAGAACTGCACCGAGGACACGGTGCAGTTGGTCTATGGGAGCATCGAGGACCACTTCGGCCGGCTGCTCCCCCGACGCTCCTCCTGCTGCAGCTGCTGATGTACTCCATCTGGAGAGTGTCGCCGGGGCTTTACAACCCCTTGTCCGAGCAGCTCTACAATGAGACCGTGGGCAAGTTGCGGTCTATGAGGCGCTTCGGCCTGATCTCCACGAATCGGCTGGCTCACTCAGAGACGCTCGTCCGTGAGTGCTACGAACTGAGGCTCGGGGTCAACGCGCACGGGGGGAATCGAGGGCTTAGGTTGGATCTCGCGAGGCCTCAGCTGGCGGAGTTCTTCACCGAGTACCATGAGCAGTGCTCTCTGCACCCCCTTCCCCCACTGTTGTAATTTTCTTTTTCTTTTTGTATGTATGGCTGAGGAGCCCATAATACCTTTTTTGAATAAATGAGATCTTTCCTTCTTTTTCGCAATGTTCCATTGATCTTTATTAAATTAACAACAGACCCTAGGAAGAGTTTACATTGCCCTAAAAGAAAAGTACATGCTAATAGATGACCTTATTAGCGTGGCCCGAGCTCTCCGGAGGCTTGTTGGTCTCAGTGCTCGGCACCGGGTACGGGGCTCCCTGAGCGCCGGACTGGTCATCTGCCGAAACGAGCATGGTCTGGCCGATGGTCAGCTCGGCGAGAGGGGGCGCTGCTCCTGCTCGCGGTCGGCTTACCGTTTGTCCCTCAAGTAGGCGGCGAAGTGCCCCGATCGGATGAGCTCTTCGATATACTCCCGGAGTTGCTTACAATCCTCTATGGCGTGGCCCGGCGTCCGGTAGAAGGAGCAATAAGGGCCTCGGGTTCGCTTCGAGGCCTGACGCGGGATTGGAGGGAACTTGAAGAACCCCTCGCCTTGGGCCTCCTGTAGTAACACTGTGAGGGAGACGTTGAGCGGGGTGTACTCCTGGAATTTCGGGTGATAGGGCTGCTGACGCTCCGGCCTCTCTTCCCGAGCCCTCTTCTTCTGGTCGGACCGTTCTGCTCGGGGGAGGTTCGCGTTTACCTCAGACTCCAGCTGAACCTCACGCTCGGTCCACATCTTGACCTCGGCCATGGCCTTAGGCTGTGCCAACGCAAAGGAGCACAACCACTCCTTATACCTAAGACCAGATCTGAACGCCGTGATGACGGTCTCGTCCCGGTGCTCGGGGACCTCGAGGAGGGCGTTGTGGAAGCGGGTGATGTAAGCCTTGAACATCTCCTTGTCCCCGCTCTTAATTGTGAAGAGGTAGTCGACCGTGCGCTTCTGCCGACGGTGTCCAATGAAGTGGCCGAGGAACTGAGTAGCCAGCTCGTCAAAGGTCTAGATTGAGCGAGGCTCGAGTCCTCAGAACCAGTCCCGACCAGAGCGGATGAGGGTGGCTGGGAAAGCCCTGCACTGGGCGGCGTCGAAATGGTCCTGGAAGCTCATCCCCACGGTGAAAGCATCCAAATGGTCTTTGGGGTCGGTTTTCCCGTTGAACAGAAAGACCTTCGGGGGCTTGTTGCGCGAGGAGATGTGGACAGCGAGCAGTCCCTCGATAAACGGCTTGGTGAGCGAGTTGACGGCGTACTTAGCCCCGTCGCCCGAAAGGTTACCTTCTCGGTGCATGCCCTCGATCTTCTTTTCAAGGGCGTCGAGTCGGTCGTGGTACCCCGAGGATTCGGCGCCTTGTGATCTCTGACCTCTGTTGTGGGAGGCCGGCGTCTGGGCACGGCCCTGGTTCCTCTCGATGAGGTCCCTCAGATACCCGGGCGAGGTGGCTCTCGAGCCGTCGTGGCGAGCCCCTTCTGTGCGACCCCGTCGAGGGAGGGGGTGTGATCATGCCTGTAGACAGGCGAGGTGACCGACATCTCCTCAGGGGGGTAAGGGCCGCAAAGAGGCTCGAGGCGGGGCACTCTGACAGCGGATCTTGGTGTGGAGCCATGGGGCGCCCAGCGGGCTTCAGGGAGTATCGGCCTGTGAGATCTATGGCCAGAGGTCGTAGCCTGCCGATGGTCAGCCGTGCCAACGAGGGCAGATCCTTCTGGAGGCGGAGGAGCGACGATCTGGGGCCCTGGCCCTGCCGTTTGGACGCGGACGAGCGCCTCCACGAGGGAATGTGGTCGATCTATTCGGCTGGCGATGGCGTTGATGATGGTCGCCGGGGGAGGTTCATCCGCGTCTCCGGTGAGGGGGAGGCGGCGGCTGGTACCTGGATCTTCACGGTGGTCGCTTGCCATGTGGATGGAGATCGAAAGGACAACTTTGTTTTTTGTGGAGTTTTTCCCACAGACGGCGCCAACTGATGGAGGACCTTTTCGGGTCTCCCTCAGATGTTGTCTTCCGTCGATCTCCCGGTGAATTTTGAAGATGATCTCCTGTTGCGTGTGGGTCTCAATGGGTTTTGAGGAGATTGGTGATTTGAGGAGTTTACCGCCGAGTACCTGCAAAGAAGTCCCGGGGTGGTTTGGTACCACCGAGGACCCTCCAACGATCAAGTTAGCACAAGATTCGAGCAGAGTAACGGCTAAGTAGAGTAAAAAATGGCTTACTTGACCCCACTGTGATGGGGGTTTATATAGTGGCGGCAGCACGCAGCAGCAGACGCGAGAATCTCGCCGGCAGTTACGCTCCCGACGTCACGCCCATGTAAAGAGCGGATCGCCCATTAATGAGGATCGTGATGGCGTGGGACGTGGGATGTTGCTGGCGGAGAATTTGCGCATGGCGTGATTGCGGAGCGGCGGTTACGCCTGTGAGTGGCGGAGTTGGTCGGAGGGACCGAGAAAGATAGCCTTGGCTGGAGAGCTCGGAGACAAGCGAGAGGGCCGAGGAGTCTTGGTCCTGTGGCAGCTCGGGGCGAGCCGAGGGGCCGAGGAGGCCAATTTTCAGTTGGCTCTGAGGAAAGCCAGCTTGTGCTTGCAGGTCGGGTACAAGGGTGGCCTTTTCGGCCCCTGTGGGCCCCTTCTTCTGAGTCCTGGGACACGTCATCTGCCACGTGTGCCGGTCTTGGTGATCGCCAATATTGAGCATCATCAGAGGGGGAGAGAGAGAGAACAATCAAGGTGATTGAAGAGTAAAAGAGAAGAATTTCATTGCATAATTGGGGTTTGAAGGGTCCCAATCCTGTACAAATTGCTTCAGAAATCAGATAATTGGAGCTTATCACATCGCCTTTCTATTAGGAAGCTTCCTCAAGTGGATTCAAGGGCTCCAGGGCTTCCACTATACCGTTGGAGCTTCAGCTCTTTCTCTCCTTCGATTCGAAGCTCTTTCCATCCTTCCATTTTAAGCTCTTTCCCGCTTTCTTTCTGCTCGAGGCCTCACAAGTGTTTGTAGAAATACCCCTGAGGGCTCTGTCATGTCATCATATTAGCTAGAAGATCCCCTCTTGCACCATGAGGTGAGCTTGGCCCCTCCCTTGCCTGTGTATCATATTGTTACAGCTAGCTACTATTATTGTTACATCCTCCTCTATATTCTTCTTTGAGGACCTTAGACCAGTCCTACATGTTCACCGGCAGCCGTGACCAGATCCACCTTCTCAGGTTTCTTCCGATTGGATCGGACCGGTATATTACGGATCAAGTCGGCTGCCAGCTTGGGTTCGATGGAGCAGCCCTAAACGTCGGACTCATCGAACTCATCCGACCGAGGGGAAATGGCCTTTAATTTGTTTTAATTGCTTGTGCAGCTGTAAAGAAACGGTAACCGCTCTTTCTTCCGGCCACCTCTTTTACACTACTATACCCCCTCCCCCACTCCAATCCCTTACCCTCTTTTTCTTTTCTATTCTTTTCTTTTCTGTTCTTTTTATTTTTGGGAGCCTCCTTTTTGACCTCTTTGTTTGCAGAGTGGGCAAAAGGATTAATTGCTGAAACTTGCGTTTCTTTTCCATCTCGCGAGCAGTGATGATCGTTCTGCCGCCAAATTTATAGATACACTTACATACCCTAATTCGACACGCAATTCTCATCAAATTAGGTCTATTTTGACGGGAGCGTCTAAATTGCAACGGAAGACCGCTGTCGCGTTTAATTTCTTCGGTATAGACCTAAATTAACATGCATTACGCGTCGAATTAGACCGAGCAACCTGTCGAATTAGATATTATTTCGACATGTCGGTCACGTTGAATTAGACATGATTTTTATACGAATAGAATATTATTTAAAAATAAAGTAATAATTTTTAAACTCTAATTTGACGGGTATATGCCGTTGAATTAGACTTAATTTCGACGGGAAATACCCATTGAATTAGATGTAAACAGCAGAAAAAAATAAATTTTAAAACAGAAAATCTGGAATTTCGATTCCAAATTTCAATCCAAACCAGCATTTCAATATTAATTCAATTCCATTTTAAATTCCAATCCAAATAATAGCACATTCCAATATCAATTCCAATCGGAATCCAAATATATTCCATTATCAATTCCAATACAATCCGATCTAATCCTAAAATCATTTGACAGTCGAATTTGTAACATTTCAGAAAATATAAAATATGATTTTTAGAATTTAATATTAAAATAATATTTTTCCCGAAAACTGCCCGATTTGCGAAATTGGGGTTTTCGAAAAAGAGTATAAATATATACCGATAATTGTGAAATAAATGGAAATTTAAAATGATTTATTCATTTAAAAATATATTCAAAGGATTTGGTATTTTTAAAATTTATTATATGCAGTTTGGATAAAAACCCGATTAGTGCACTGCTAATCGCGATTAAGCCAAATCCGTGTTTCTACAGTTTTCATGATTAGTGCACCATGACATGTTTCATTTGGTTACATGTTCATTTGTGTTGTTTTATTTGGTTTTAGTGTTTATTGGTGAGAATATAAAAGAAAAGAAAAGCGGAATGATTGAGGAGAGAGAGAGAAGGGACATAATAATGATATAAGACCATGCTAGGAGAGAGAATGAGAATGAGAAAGAGAGAGAGAGGGAGAGTGCTGCCTCAACCATTTTCCCCCCACCATTTTCTTCTCCTTTTTCACCTTCAACCTCCTTCATTCTACCCTCATGACCCATCTCAATTCTCTCACCAAAATCCTATACTTTCTTCACAAAAGATAATCTCCACTTCATCCTCTACACATTGGACCAAGAAAAGTTAGATTTTGAAGACTTGGGACTTCTAGGGTTTTTCTTGGTGGCATTAATGAGGTATAATCTCTATCAATTAGTTTAGTTTTTAGTTTGTGATATTCTAGTTTAAGTTTAGAATCGATTTAATGTGGTATGTGAACTTTGGAAATTTCTAGAAGAGCTTAGGGTTGGAATTGAATCCAAAGATGAAATTAAGATTAATAGAGACCTTATAACCCCTCTAGAGTTAGTTTCATATACTGAAACCTGAGATAGAATCCCAAACCCCAAACCTAGAAACCCCGATATCGGGAATTTGTGAAAATTATGAGGTTGTTTAGAGATCTGCTAACACCCGAGGGCATTAGGATTTATTTAGCAAACACAGGGAGTCATGCAGGCATCTAGGAAGCTACCACTGAAACCCTAGCCCCTTACCCCAATTCCTGACCGCAAATTAATGCAATATGGCCGCAAATTGCGGCCTGGATAGGTTGGATTTGGCTCGTACTTGGTCTGTAGCTTCTATATCGTCTATCTAGAGCAACCCCATATGCAAAATTTGGCTAGTTTGACCTGAGTCAAAATCTGGGAGCACATTGGTGTGATTTTGGGTTATGTTTTCCGTATTTTGAATGCTATGTTGTGATATTTGGATTTGTATTTGGTTGTTGGATATTTGTACATCAACAACAAGGGATGATTTGTTGGTTTTGCATGCGTGAGCTATAGGTTCTAACGTATAGGCGATCCGCGTGCCATTTTGGTTTCCGGATTCGATTTTAATAGCGATTGCGACTGTGTATTATTGTAGGTACCTTCGCGTGGATTCCGAGACGACGGAGCATGGCGTCATCAACTTCGGCAAGTAAGGATCATGTGAGTAGATCTATATCTACGGGGGAAGTCGGGTGGATGGCGTATAGCACCCCCGCAAAATTTTGGTGGAAATCGATTTGTTGCATATGGTTAAGAAAACCTAGATTAGGAAACTAGGGTTAGAGTTTTAAAAATTGTTAGTGAAACCATATTATAAACTAAAAGATAGTTAGAAGTGTTTTGATACGACTAATATGTGATGACGGAATTTGAGGATGACGTTTGACGATATTGCCGTTTAGGTTACTATAGGACTAGATAGCCGACGTAATTGTGTCATCTGAACCATACATATTTCCAAACCGAAGAATCGTATGCATCTTTTAAACAGATACCTTGAGAGACGTTACGGATTTTCAAACGATATCTTTTCCTTAAAAACACCGTAACCCCTATTTTCAAAACTACGATTCGCACCTTTTAAAAACTGATAGTATGGTTCGGATGTGTATGTTAGATTAGATACGCATGCTTGTAGTAAAAGGGTGGTATGACTTTATGTGAGATATAATTATGATAAAAAAGAGAATACGATTTAATATGTGATATGATGATATATTGGTATACGGATGTGAGCCGATTGAGATGATTGATAGCTTGTCGGTCCCCTGATATGAGATTGTTATGGATGTGACCTGGGACATAGGGGGTGTATGTGTGTGTGTGTATCGTGGTGAATCGTGAGTGATTTTTCCATACGTGATGAGTTGACTTGATGATTGATCCATACCCTTGACTAGAGAATGTCGTACGATGGATTGTATCGTACGCGATGTTGTGAGGCTGGATGCCGATTGATAGATTCACTGACTCGGTCTTGTTGACACGTATACCTTATAGGTTTTAGCTGATGATTTAGTATTCATGTTATTCGCATTGCATTACTTATACCGGTGCTAGTACACCTGCACCATGATCGATGATGCGTATGTTACACGTATACAGAATTGCCGGCTCACACACTTCATCATCGATAATTACCATGTCATTACACAGTAGGATTTGCTGTATCATGATATGACTCCTTACACGATTTACTTGCTATAGTTGCATATGCACCTTTATACGATGTTGCATTGGACTTCGGAGAATTTGGGAACCGCGAGATGTATTTTTAAACTGGATTCATTTAAAAGAGCGGTTTTCCCTCGATATGTGCATATTACTGTTCCATGTTTCATGATATACGGATATACTTACATTTCTGTTATATGTCGCATACACCATGCTTTATGCTTTTATGCATTGAGATATATTGTTTTCATGAGATTTCTGGATTTGATAACTGTGGCTATTTCAAAAGAAAGTATGTACTGTTTTAAAACCCCGGTTTCTCTTGATATGATATTTCAGAGCGTCCACAATGCGTTTTCTCGGTTCTGAGACGTGTGACGTGCGAAACCCGATTTGAGGAGCTGAATGAGGCCGATTGCAGGTACATGGTGGACCCGGTATGGTACCCCGGGGCGAGAACGGATTGCTGTACAGTAGACGGTGAGCCTGACTGAGGAACTACTACCTACCGGTGATTGTATTTGGACTTGGCGGTTATCCGGAGGATACCGACCGGAGTAGAGGGATGGATATGAGGGCCGACCAGAGTGTGCGGCGCCTGAGATATATGAGGATTTACGTGTCGATGCTGGACACGGGTTTCATGATGTTTTCGAGTGTTGATGTTGGACACCCAGGTTCCATGATTTTAATGTGTCGCGAGGGACACCCGTTGATTTATATCCTCATACTTTCATGCATATACTTTTATGATATTTACATGCATGATATTGTTGTGTCATTGATTATATGGTTGGACGAGATCCACATGCATACATATATTGATTATATTGTTGGATTATATCTGCATACATATAGGTATTGGTTACGTTGTAGGCACATATACAGATACGGTCACCCTAGATATCATAGTATTATCTTTATGATACAGATGACTTAGGAGTCGTTGTTTATTCGATTTCTACTTGTTGATATTTTTCTAATCACGAATTGGCAACTTACCCCCGTTATGCCACAGTTTTTGCAGGTTGACCGTACGGATCAGTAGCGGCATCGCTGGCACATAGCTACTTTTGGGCGGTTTGCTTGGTAGGTGAGACATTTGTATCGTACCCACTCTTGTATTTACTATTTCACATTGTATCTATTCAACTCCATCAAATCAAACTAGTATTTATATAAATAATGAGACTTAGCAAGACTTATAGTTGCGAGACTTGAGCGATGGGTTTTATGTTCGCTTTTGGGGATTCATGTCTTACTTTACTTTATCTTTTGTGGTGATCTTCGCCGTTGGGCGTCGTATACTTATATTTACGCTTTGCGTGGTTGTGATCCGCCGGTTGGCGAAGAGCTATCTCCCGCTTGGGGATGCCATTATTCTTGTTATGTATTTGTGGTTTTGGATCAAAATATACAAAGGAGGTGCTGTCCAATTTTAAGACGAAACACGTTTTCAAACTAGTAAATTTCACTTGCATTTTCATGTTCCTTTTCTATGCATTAAAAAAACTTGATTTTATTATACCTTGATTTCAAAACTTCACCTCCTTTATTTTCTTAAAAAGGTTTAGATTTCCGGGTTTCAGCTTACTTGAATTACGTTACGCTTTTAGACGTTGCGTGATTTAAGTGTTAGTCACGAACTAATATTTCAGGTCGTGATAAATTTGGTATCAGAGCGCTAGGTTTAACCTTGGTTCGAGTCTGTGTTTGACTATGCGGAGTCTATGGCGGGTATGTATTTCGGAACCTAGGCTTGACCTTACGGAACTTAGACTTGAACAGGGGGGTATTAGACCCGAATTTTAGTTTCATAGGCTGACCCTGATTGATGGATTAGGTAGCTTGAGTAGAGTGACATACCGTACGTATATTCCGCGGCATATTTACGATACGATACCCCACTTAAGAAACCTTAGGATGTACATATTTTGAGATCTGTGATTCTCTTCGTACCCATGATTATACATCCATTTGAGATCCTCGATTCTGTTCGTTCCCATGATCATACTTTCATTGATGTTGTTCCTTCTCATGATCATGTATCCATTCTGGATCTGTCGTTTCCTTTCATGCCCTTGATCTGTTTCTATCGATACACGCTTGATATTCTTATCACCATGGTTGAGATCAGATTAAGTTGCTGCTAGTGATGCGGTCAGGGTGAGCTCGTCATGGACACCATTGTGTTTTCTGGTGACATGGGAATGTATCGAGTTAGTTTTTGTGTTGTGACCTCTCGGATGAGGCGAGTGTTTGGTTTTACACCGGATGATCAGGCCATTGTTAGAGGCTGCCAGTTGCGAGAGGACTGTTGATGTACAGCATACCTCAGAGATTGTGATGTCGTCTACCGTGCAGACAGATGACCCAGCTGTTGCTGAGATGGATAGGATGTCGCTTCCAGAGCTTACGAGCTGAGATCGCTGGAGCTTCCAGGAAGAAATGCGACAAATGATAGCTAGACTACCTCGAGTTAAGATACGAAGGGTATTCACATGTCGTCTAAGCGAAGTTAAAAGTTCGAACGAATGTCAGAAACCCATTTTTCCAAGTTTAAGTGTTCGGAGGAACATGCAAGTAATTCTGTGAACCCTCTACAAGAATAATACCCTAACTCGACATGATGACCATGGAACCGCTTTTGAAGCTTAGGGTTTGCGGCAGTTCAGCGGTGCCATCAGCGAGGCTTGGGTTTGCCCTTCTACGGTTGGTCCATAGGTACTGTGGCATGTGCGGGATATTATTAGGCTGTGCTCAGGTTTTGAGCTTTCAGGGAATTATGAGAATTTGACGAATCAATCGAAACGTTTAACGTCGTCTGGATATCATGTGATGAGAGATCAGCAAGCTGACCAGCTTCAGATAGAGGACCTCACCCAGATGTGTTGTGAGTTGATCGAGAACGGACGAGTATTGAGCATTCCTCCGATGGTTGGGACGAGCTCCCGAGGACGTGTTCGGCCAGATATCTTCTACAGAGTGATGAAGATACCAATTTCATGATTTCGAGTCCATGTGAGAGACTCCGAATTGACTGCAGCCGAGAACGTTTGCAGTACGCAGATAATATGACATGACGTCGAAGTGGACGATGATAAAGACGAGTGGAACAAGAAGTTCGTGCGAGATGCTGACGAGCTGTTGTTACTCCCCGTTGAGATTAAAGATCGGATATGTCTATAGAGGCGTTGGGATGCGACCAGTTCCCGAGGAAATGATGTGCTGAGGACGCACATGTCCAGAGGGCGAGAAAATATTATGAAAAGTACCAGCCTCCGTACAGTTCGGCATAGGCGAGATCGGAAGAGACCTTGAGCAGGTTCCTTCCAGGACACTGCTGCAATAAGATTTGCACCGAGGATCAGTTGTGTCACGAGTATTCAGCGGACCAGAGGCCGACGCCAGTAACATGCTGCTTTACGAGTGGTCGTGATGATTGGCCGAGAGATGACCAGAGAAGTGCTAGAGCGGAATCGTTCCCGTTAGCACACCTGACCGGGACGATGAGCCGATGGATTGCAAGATTGATGAATCCACAGAGAAGATAAGGACCCAGAGACTGAGGACGCCAGACCGTGAGCAGGAGGCAAGCGGATATTCTTGTTCTGCCGGTTTTAGACGCACCAATTTATTTTTCGACATTGTAGGAGGTGTACCTCAATGTCATTTGTTGCGATTTGTAGTTGTGATCCGAGTATCACGCTTATATTGCTTGGATTTGAGTTTTGATGATGAGTTTCCTGATATTGATTTCATGCACCATGGCTGCACCTGCTGGGCATTTACATTTTGCGCATAGTTATCGCACTTGATATATATTTTATACACCGTTGTGTTGATTTGCGATTTGTGCATATCCATTGCATTTGATGTCGATTTTGTATCTTCGTAGCATGTGTTTATGATTTCGTGGATTTCATACGAATGATGTGATTTTTGCACTCGGTATAGCTCACATGTGCTTGCAGTGCATTGATACGGATATTGTGCACATAGTTGTGTTGGGGTCGAAAATTGCACCCCGGTTGACCAAGTCAAAATCAAGATCAACCCCAAGCCCAGATCAAGTGGGCTCATGCCCGAGTCGAGCCCGAACATGAAGCGGCCGGCCTCCCCCATGCTGAAATAAAAAATCATGTAATAAATAATTTTGATGTAATTTATATATATATATACATGAATGGGTATAAAGCCAAATTTTTGTAAAGCCCATGGCTTATGCGCAAAAAGAAATGGCACATGAGCCATGAGATGGGCAAAATGCCATTTTGTAAAGCCCAAGGGACTATATGTAAATATGTAAGCTTATATAAGGCAACATGATGAAAATATCTAATATACCTTTTCATTCCCCTCAAAATCTAGGGTTTGTGCCTCTTTCCCCCTTTCTGAAGGTTCTAAACCTTTTTCTTTCTTTTGAATTAAATCAAGAGTTTTACTCTTCCTTTTCAAAAACTAAATAGTTTTTCAGCACAAAACCCACAAAGGGGAGCTTAGATCTCCCATCAGATCTCAAAAAGAAGAGATTTTTTTTAAATCTCACATCTCTTGATCTTCAAGAGCCTGCCAACAAAAGAGGAAAAAGGAGGCCCATCTCCGAAAACCCCATATTGGGCAAGACCCAGGGCTCCAAAGAAGAAACCCCTTTCATCAACTCCAAAACATATTAGGAGTTTAACTCCACTCTAAATCCTCTTTTGGAATTTTAAATCCTATTTCTAGGACTAAAAGCCCTTTTTCCTCGCCGGTGCCCAAGCGCCCGAGCGCCTGGCGCACGAGCGCTCAAGCGCTCAGCGCCCACGTGCCGGGCACGTGGTGCGCCCGCGCTCGAGCGCCCTGCGCCCACGTGCTGGGCACGTGGTGCGCCAGCGCTCGCGTGTTAGACACGCGAGGCGCTGGCCCCCCACGCATCCTTTGGATGCCCTTTCCTTTACACACACACACACACACACACACACATACATACACACACACACACACATACTCTACAACATTGTCCCTCTCAAAAAAAAATTAGGCCGGGGCGTTGTCCCGCACCCCGCAAGTGTGCTGCTAGCCCCCTTGACCCCCAGCCCACAAGCAGGCTTAGGCCGCGGAACCGCAGCCATTTGGTCTCCTTGCTTTGTCGTTTTTTGTGGGCAGTTGGGTAATTTTATGTAAGGGCAGATTCTTGCCCTAGGTTTCCAGTTCCCCTCCTATAAATACCCCAGATCTGAGCCAAACCAAGGGTGTTAAGTTCTTTAGCCTCTTTTAGTGTAGTTTAGTCTTCTTCTTCTTCTTCATTCTTTCCTCCATGAAGATTGTAGTGAGAGCTTTTTGAGTGGATGATGAAATGAAGATGAGGGTTTTTGTATCATTTTTTTGTTTTAGCTTCCCCTTGAGATCCTTGCTTTCTCTTGATCTTTCAACCTCTTCATTGAGCTTGAAAATTTAAGGGTTTGTTATTGATTTCAAGGGTTGTATCTTCTTATGGAATTAGTGCTTTATTTCACATGAGTTCTTTACCCTTCTCTTGATCTTGCAACCTCTTGATTGAGCTTGCAAGTTTAAGGGTTGGCTATTGATCCCATACTTGTCTTGAGTTCTATGTTCTTGTAATTACTTTCTTGCTTATTTCTTTCTTGCTTTTTATTACTTGCTTTACATTCATGCTTTACTTTCTTGCACTTAAATTCCATACACTTACTTACTTGTAATCTTTTCTTTTCTTTTGCTTTTTTTTTTGGTTCGTTTTTGTGAATGGTTGTAATTATCGTTGTTAAGAATAAATACGGTATTGTAAGTTAATATTTCTTTGCTCATTTTCTTTTCCCGTTATTTTCCATTGAACTCCGTCCAAACGTTACGCAAGCGCTCCGTTAGGCACCCTACCCTACCAAGATAACGGTGATTCCTAACCGCGACCGGTTGCGTTCGGTTTGGCCGGAGGCGAAAGCAAGAGACAAGAACGGAAGGACAAGGGTAAATAAGCCGGATTCCACGAATACCGTGCTTAAATCCCCTAATCCACGTTGTTGCCGATTGCTCTAGCTTCAATTGGTCAAAACTCGGCTCAAAGGTTTTGAGTGCGGATTTCTTTAGCTTAAAATTTCGTATCTTTTTCTTAACAACTTTATACTTGCATATAACACATAGGTTAGAATCGAACAAACATATACTCATTCTTTATTGACTCGTCTAAAACTCGAACGGACATACAACCATCTCCCTGTGGATCGACCCGTGCTCAACCGGCTAGCTGCAAAGCGACACCGTCCTGATCGCGGTTATAACTTAGAACTTTGAACATCCGACACGCCAAAAGCGTGCGATCATGAACTCAATCAATATACACATCTATATTTATACTAAAATAATGCTCTTTCATGCAGGACTTTAAGCGATCAAGCCTCGACCATGTCTCCAAGGACCAGCTCAGCTCTCAACACGGCTCCCATCTCCTACACGATGAAGATAGACGCCAGGACGGTCCTCCCGGCCAGTCTCGGGCGACAATAGAAAGAGTCGCCGCTACCATTCGGCTCTACTCTGTTCGTGTCAGCTAATACCATCCCAGCTCCTCAAGCCCCGGTGAAAGACAAACCGGTCTCAAAAGGCAAGAGGCTAAATGTGGTGGTCTCGAAGGCGCCCCAACTCAAACGCAAGTCGGTGTTTGAACGACTCTCCATAGCCCCAGCTGGGGGCAAGACCATCAACACCAACAAAGCAACACGGCCTCTCGAGCAAGCTCTGGCGGTGCCCCTGACAACTGCTCGATCGGGTGTCTTCTCTAAGCTCCCCGCTAATCAACTCACGGTGGCTTCCCAGGAAATGGATGCCCGCCAAGCCCTTAAAATTGAGAAGCTAAGGCAAAAAAGGCTCAGATATAGAGCCAACAAAAGGGCTAGGGCTCCTGCTAGGATGAACCTCATGAGATTCGAAGAACAGGGTCACCCTGCCAAAGATGAGGAAATGGATAGATATGTGGTCCATACTGTCTACATGGTTGGCACGCGCAGCAAGAACAAGGATGGGGCCACCACATCTCAAATCCAATCTAGCTTGAATGTGGTTGCCGTTTCCCAAGAACAGCCGCCTCTGCTGGGTGATGAAAACCCTGTCGATGAGGATGATAGGCAGAAAGACCCTTTGGTCCATGAGGAGTCGGGCTCGGAAAGCGAAGATGAGCCAATCTTCCGTCCCAAGAATGCAGAGCAGCAACTTCTCCAAGAGCTCCAAAAACAGCTTAGAAGCAAAGACAAGGAGATGGCCAAGCTCTACTCAAAAATTGACGACTTGACAAACGTCGTCTTACAGCTCACGGCCCAACTTGACTCTCAGCCGCCCAATCAAGCGCAGGGCTCTCATGAACCGAGAAATGGTGTCCCGAAACAGCCAACGCCTGTTCCCTCAAATCCAAAAGTGGACGGACCGCATGAAAATCAGTCGCGTCCTATCTCGGGAAATGTCTTGGCTACCGATGACAGTAGCCCGCTAACTCAAGATCAAATCATGGATTTGGTTGCCAACAAAGTCAAAACATTGGTGGCCGAAGCCGAAGCGCAAAAAGATATCAGCAGTAGTGGGAGACCATATCCTGCTCAGTATGATCTGGTAGAATTTCCTAGCGGCTATGTCATCCCCAAATTCGGAAGATTCAATGGGACGGGAAATGCGAATCAGCACATCGCCTACTTTAAAGCCTCATGCGGGAATACTGGGGGCAATGATGCGCTTCTCCTCCGCCAGTTCGTTAATAGCTTGGCCGACGTTGCTTTCGACTGGTACGCGAGCATACCGGATGGCTCCGTCACAACTTTCCTCCAAATGGAGTCTCTGTTTCGGCAGAGGTTCATGAGCGTCAGCGATAAGATCACCATTGCCGAGCTCGTAAGGACTAAGCTAAAGAACAACGAAAGCAGCAAGGATTTTATAACCCGATAGCGTAATCTCTCCGTCAAATGTGAACCGCCGATAGAGCAAGACCGATCTGTCAGTCTCCTTATCGGAAATCTCAACAATTGGATGGCCCCGTTTCTATGCACCACGGGTCTCAAAACATTCCAAGAGCTGACCAGGAAAGTTCAGATGCTGGAGCGCTCAAAGCAGGAGTCCTCCTCAGATTCCCAAAATAACAATAGGTCCTGGAGAAACCGAAAGGACGATAATCGCAAAGGCGGAAATCCCGACGATTCTGAATTTTTCAATACTTCGGCTAACCGAAATAAGCGAGGGATGAGCGGGCCTAGTGCCAACCAGCCTCAGAAGCCAGTGTTCGGGGAGGGAGGAGAATCTCCACTGAAAAAGAAGCTGGATAAGATCTATTCCTTCAGAAGGGACAAAATCCGTAAAATATTCAAAGACACCCTGAGGAACGGTCTACAACTGCCAGAGTCAAAAAGACCGCAGGAAGCGAATATGACCGACGACCCCAAATACTTCCCCTATCACAGAGTGATAGGTCATGCCATTGAGGACTGCTTCGTCTTCAAAGATTAGGTCGAAAAGCAATACAATGCAGAAGAGCTAAAGGCGTGTTAACAAACAGTCCAGCTGCGACCGCCAATTTCATACAAATGGAGACCGAAGTTCTTCGTGAAACTGATTCTCTCAGACATCTGCCTTTCTCTGAAAACAATCGACCACCACGTCATTAAACTGGGAACAGTCGACCTCTAAGTCGTTAAACTGGGAATGTAAAAAAAATATATAGGTAAATAAATAAAAAAATGTGTAAATAAAAGAAAAATAAAGAAAAGCCGAAATGATGGGGCAACTCACAATAAAAATCAGCGAGTAAAACAAAGATGAAAATAAATCCGAAATGATGGGGCAACCGCGAATAAAAGCCGAAATGATAGGACAATCGCGATCTTCGCGATAAGAAAAGCCGAAATGATAGAGCAATCGCGGTAAAACAAAAAAACAAAAAAACGGCGAATGATGAGTTGCTCCTAGTACCATATTCCAGTGCAGCGATGCAGACGCCAACAAAAATCCGATTTTTCAAAATTTCTCCAGCCCTACGGCCAGTCCCCAAATTGACTACCATATGCAATCCACGGGCTCAAATAATTCTCATCATATCCATACCCCGCCATAATCACCAGTTTCGCGGCTGGTCTCCGCCCTTGGAATTATGCTCCATTGGGAAGACCTACTCATGTATCCTCACGATACATAAGGAGAACAAACCTTCGTGGGATCCTTACGACTCACAAAGTAAAAACACACTTGGGGGTCCTCACGACTCCTGAGGAGAAAATGCACCTACGGGATCCTTACGACTCGTAGGGAGAAAATGCTTTTATGGGACCCTTACGGCCCATAAAATTGAAAAGCCTTAGGTGATAGGGATCTAAACCTGTCTCCTAAGCCATCGCTACTCAAATCCTAACGGCGAATGATGAGTCGCTCCTGGTACCATATTCCAGTGCAGCGATGCAGACGCTTTCCAAAACTCAAATCCCAACGGCGAATGATGAGTCGCTCCGGATACCATATTCCAACGCAGCGATGCAGACGCCGTCCAAAACTCAAATTCCCAGTGGCGAATGATGAGTCGCTCCTGGTACCATATTCCAATGCAGCGATGCAGACGCCAACCGAATTCTAAACTCAAATCCCAACGGCGAATGATGAGTCGCTCCTGGTACCATATTCCAGTGCAGCGATGCAGATGCCAACCAAATTCCAAACTCAAATCCCAACGGCGAATGATGAGTCGCTCCTGATACCATATTCCAGTGCAGTAATGCAGACGCCAACAAAGTCTTGAAATTTTTCCGGCCCTACGGTCTGGATCATACATCCTGCAAAACCGTATACAATCCACAGGCGTAAAACGATCCCAATCTCTCCCAAGTCCTATCGGCGAGACCAAATTCAAAGTCCCACCGGCGGTGAAGGTTCAAAAAAAAGGGTACGTCCACAAGCAAAATAGGCACGGATGAAAACCCGAAAGGGCTCCGTGAGTAAAAAACAGCAGGACTGCCGGCGAGTTTGTGAAAACCCGAAAGGGCATATATTAGCAAAACATATATAGACATATATTATTATTTTACAAAAGAGTGTCCGTCATTTATGCCATGAGTTACGCATTCACGCAGTGATTCAGAAAAGATTTTGCATGTATTCTATTCAGTTCTTGAAATTTTTCCAAAGATGTGTACTATACACGTATTATAGTATTTGAGTAGTGTATATTGGATTTCAGTAGTGGATTTCGAGATCTGTATCTCTATTGTAACTCCAAGGATATGCGTGCAAATCAGATAATTTGCGTGACGCTTGACGGAGTTCGATTTTGAGTTTCGTATTCGTTTTCAGGCGCACGCAATGCGCTGTAGTATTTCTGCATCTTCCATGATTTCGGAGCCCCGTTGATTTGAGTTGATTATTGAAATATTTTAGCATTTATGGGTTTAAATTTAAATTCGGGGACCGAATTTATTTAAGGGGGGAAGATTGTAACATTTCAGAAAATATAAAATATTATTTTTAGAATTTGATATTAAAATAATATTTTTCCCGAAAACTGCCCGATTTGCGAAATTGGGGTTTTAGAAAAAGGGTATAAATAAATACCGATAATTATGAAATAAATGGAAATTTAAAATGATTTATTCATTTAAAAATATATTTAAAGGATTTGGCATTTTTAAAATTTATTATATGCAGTTTAGATAAAAACCCGATTAGTGCACTGCTAATCGCGATTAAACCAAATACGTATTTCTACAGTTTTCATGATTAGTGCACCATGACATGTTTCATTTGGTTACATGTTCATTTGTGTTGTTTTATTTGGATTTATGTGTTTATTGGTGAGAATAGAAAAGAAAAGAAAAGAGGAATGATTGAGGGGGGAGAGAGAAGGGACATAATGATGATATGAGACCATGCTAGGAGAGAGAATGAGAGTGAGAAAGAGAGAGAGGGGGGGAGAGTGCTGCCTCAACCATTTCCCCCCACCATTTTCTTCTCCTTCTTCACCTTCAAGTTCTCTCATTCTATCCTCATGACCCATCTCAATTCCCTCACCAAAACCTTATACTTCCTTCACAAAAGATAATCCCCACTTCATCCTCTACACATTGGACCAAGAAAAGTTAGATTTTGAAGACTTGGGACTTCTAGGGTTTTGCTTGGTTGCATTAATGAGGTATAATCTCTACCAATTAGTTTAGTTTTTAGTTTGTGATATTCTAGTTTAAATTTAGAATCGATTTAGCGTGGATATGTGAACTTTGAAAATTTCTAGAAGAGGTTAGGGTTGGAATTGAATCCAAATATGAAATTGAGATTAGTGGAGACCTTATAACCCGTTTAGAGTTAGTTTCATGGACTGAAACCTGAGATAGAACCACAAACCCCAAACCTAGAAACCCCGATATTAGGAATTTGTGAAAATTATGAGGCTGTTTAGACATCTGCTAACACCCGGGGGCACTAGGATTTATTTAGCAAACACAGAGAGTCATGCAAGCACCTAGGAAGCTACCACTGAAACCCTAGCCCCTTACCCCAATTCCTAGCCGCAAATTAATGCAGTATGGCCGAAAATTGCGGCCTAGATAGGTTGGATTTGGCTCGTACTTGGTCTGTAGCTCCTATATCGTCTATCTAGAGCAACCCCATATGCAAAATTGGCTAGTTTGACCTGAGTCAAAATCTGGAAGCACATTGGTGTGATTTTTGGTTATGTTTTCCGTATTTTGAATGCTATGTTGTGATATTTGGATTTTTATTTGGTTGTTGGATGTTTGTACATCAACAACAAGGGATGATATGTTAGTTTTGCATGCGTGGGCGATAGGTTCTAACCTATAGGCGATCCGTATGCCGTTTTGGTTTCTGGATTCGATTTTAATAGCGATTGCGAATGTGTATTATTGTAGGTACCTTCGCGTGGATTCCGAGGAGATGGAGCGTGGCGTCATCGACTTCAGCAAGCAAGGATCATGTGAGTAGATCTATATCTACGGGGGAAGTCGGGTGGATGGCGTATAGCACCCCCGCAAAGTTTTGGTGGAAACGGATTTGTAGCATATGGTTAAGAAAACCTAGATTAGGAAACTAGAGTTAGAGTTTTAAAGATTGTTAGTGAAACCATATTATAAACTAAAGGATAGTTAGAAGTGTTTTGATATGACTAATATGTGATGACGGAATTTGAGGATGACGTTTAACGATATTGCCGTTTAGGGTACTATAGGACTAGATAGCCGACGTAATTGTGTCATCCGAACAATACCTATTTCCAAACTGAAGAATCGTATGCATCTTTTAAACAAATACCTTGAGGGACGTTACGGATTTTCAAACGATATCTTTTCCTTAAAAACACCGTAACCCCTACTTTCAAAATTACGATTCGCACCTTTTAAAAACCGATAGTATGGTTCGGGTGTGTATGTTAGATTAGATACGCATGCTTATAGTAAAAGGGTAGTATGTTTTGGTGAAGTGACTTTATGTGAGATATAATTATGATAAAAAAAGAGAATACGATTTAATATGTGATATGATGATATGTTGGTATACGGATGTGAGTCGATTGAGATGATTGATACCTTGCCGGTCCCCTGATATGAGATTGTTATGGATGTGATCTGGGACATAGGTATATTTATAGATATATATATCATGGTGAATCGTGAGTGATTTTTCCGTACGTGATGAGTTGACTTGATAATTGATCCATACCCTTAACTAGAGGATGTTGTACGATGGATTGTACTGTACGCGATATTGTGAGGCTGGATGCCGATTGATAGATTCACCGACTCGGTCTTGTAGACACGTATACCTTATAGCTTTTAGCTGATGATTTACCTTATGCTGCATTCATGTTATTCGCATTGCATTATTTATACCGGTGCTAGTACACCTACACCATTATCGATGATGCGTATGTTACAAGTACACAGAATTGCTGGCTTACACACTTTATCATCGATAATTGCCATGTCACTACACAGTACGATTTTCTGCATCATGATATGACTTCTTGCACGATTTACTTGCTATAGTTTCATATGCACCTTTATACGATGTTGCATTGGACGTGGGAGAATTTGGGAACCGCGGGATGTATTTTTAAACTGGATTCATTTAAAAGAGCGGTTTTCTCTCGATATGTGCATATTACTGTTCCATGTTGCATGATATACGGATATACTTACATTTCAGTCATATGTCGCATACACCATGCTTTACGCTTTTACGCATTGAGATATGTTGTTTTCATGAGATTTCTGGATTTGAGAACTGTGGCTATTTCTAAAGAAAGCATGTACTGTTTTAAAAAGCCGGTTTCTCTTGATATGATATTTCAGTGCGTCCACCATGTGTTTTCTCGGTTCTGAGACGTGTGACATGTGAAACCCGATTTGAGGAGCTTGATGAGGCCGATTGCGGGTATATGGTGGACCTGGTATGGTACCCCAGGACGAGAACGGATTGTTGTGCAGTAGACGGTGAGCCTGGCTGAGGAACTACTACCTACCGGTGATTGTATTTGGACTCGGCGGTTATCTGGAGGATACCGACCGGAGTAGAGGGGTGGATATGAGGGCCGACCAGGGTGTATATGAGGATTTAAGTGTCGATGATGGACACGAGTTTCATGATGTTTTCGAGTGTCGATGTTGGACACGCAGGTTCCATGATTTTGATGTGTCGCGAGGGACACCCGTTGATTTATATCCTCATACTTTCATGCATATACTTTTATGATATTTACTTGCATGATATTGTTGTGTCATTGATTATATGGTTGGACGAGATCCATATGCATACATACATTGATTATATTGTTGGATTATATCCGCATACATATAGGTATTGATTACATTGTTGGCACATATACAGATACGGTCACCCTAGATATCATAGTATTACCTTTATGATACGGATGATCTAGGAGTCATTGTTTATTCGATTTCTACTTGTTGATGTTTTTCTACTCACGAGTTGGCAACTCACCCCCGTTGCGCCACAGTTCTTGCAGGTTGACCGCACGGATCAGTAGCGGCATCGCTGGCACATAGCTACTTTTAGGTGGTTTGCTTGGTAGGTGGGACATTTGTATCGTACACACTCTTATATTTACCATTTCACATTGTATCTAGTCAACTCCATCAAATCAAACTAGTATTTGTATAAGTAATGAGACTTAGCAAGACTTATAGTTGCGAGACTTGAGCGATGGATTTTATGTTCTCTTTTGGGGATTCAGGTCTTGCTTTACTTTATCTTTTGTGGTGATCTTCGTCGTTGGGCGTCGTATACTTTTATTTATGTTTTGCGTGGTTGTGATCCGCCGGTTGGCGAAGAGCTAGCTCCCGCTTGGGGATGCCATTATTCTTGTTATGTATTTGTGGTTTTGGATCAAAATTTACAAAGGAGGTGCTGCCCAATTTTTTTAAAAGATGAAACACGTTTTCAAACTAGTAAATTTCACTTGCATTTTCATGTTCCTTTTCTATGCATTAAGAAACTTGATTTCATTATACCTTGATTTCAAAACTTCACCTCCTTTATTTTCTTAAAAAAGTTTAGATTTCTGGGTTTCAGCTTACTTGAGTTACGTTACGCTTTTAGACGTTGCGTGATTTAAGTGCCGATCACGAGCTAATATTTCGGGTCGTGACAGAATTAAAGAACCAATACAAATACATAGATTTATATTTATCGATATATATATGTACATGAAAGTTAGAAATGAAATCACGGAAGGTCGATCACGGGAAGGGAGAAAGTCGATCACGAAGGAGGCACGCGTTCATCTTCATATGGAGGGTAAAGCCCCTGCGATTAAAAATTTAAAATACATAATTTAGTGCATATGATATTTATATATTATTAAGTTAGGGTTATCGAATTTACCGGAGGTACCGGCTCCCCTCGTTGTGCACATAGTCACATAATTCGCGAATTATTCGGCGAATTCGTGAATAATTCACGAATGTTTGATTAGCCGATTTAATCTCCGAATTAATCGTCGTTGCAGAACGGGCCGAATAATTCATGAATTGTTTGAAAAAACAGCGAATAATTCAAAAAACAGCAAATAATTCACAAAATCAAAACCTAGCGTCTCATATATTAATTTCTTTCTCGAAATCCTTCCCGAACATTTCCCGAATACTTACCGAATCTTTCCCGAATACCTGCCAATTTTTTCCGAATAGTTCTCCGAATCCAAATTTTCGACCTCGCCGAATTATACCCGAACGAAAAATTTGTGACTATGGTTGTGCATACATACGGATTAGAGAAAACCTCTGGCTTGTGCTAAAGCCACTAAATGGATTGAAAACGGGAGCGGGGGCCGATCGGTGTGAAAAACCGCTGATATCTGGCGTCCACTCAGTCTAAGATCCACTATACGTCGGGGTCTTGGTCCTATGTGACATTTCCGATTCCACATTGTTTTCCCGAAGATACTTAGAAGGTGAATGTGCGGTCGGCCTATAAGGAGCGTTATACTGGGTGGGAGACATCTTAGCGGACACACATTGGACTCTTCCATGAGTATCTGGTCGATACGACGTGAAAGCCCTATCTGCAGCGAACAACCTCTGTTCGTCATCAAGCGGGTGTCCCTTCTACGTTTCTATTTTCTCGATCAACTAGTCTCTCTCAGCCGCCACCAGCTCCTGTTTGGAGAAGAAACTCATTACTGCCGTTCTTACAGCTACACAATAATTATTTTGAAATAATTAAGAAACGCGACATTAGTGGATTCTTACATATTACTCTCGAGCCACAAACAATGCAGGCGTCCCATCGTTCCGTACAAATCTGGCCTTGAAGACTTCGATTCGATCAATGGAGTCTCCATCATGGTCTTCTTGCTGCATATTACATTTAGAAAGTTAACATATAAATTTGTAAGATATATTTTGAACGTATTAATATAAAATATTGATTGTTGAAACTTACGTATTCGACACAAAACTGTTAGAAACTCTTTTTCCCTCCTCTGTAGATATCTTGCAACTCAGCGCGAGATACTTTATCTCATTCCTTGTTTCCCAAAATACATAAATACGGTACGTGACAAAACCAACCATACTACCTATGGCTAGGAAAGATCCCCCCATAGTCACATTACGGCTGTCAATCGGATATCAAGAACAGTAAATAAAATCTAACTAACGCATGTCCATCTGCCACAGTAGATAAAAGTCAAGAAATATATATAGCGGAAATGAATAAAGATCCAACAACGAAATAATATTCTAATCACGTCCCTTATGGGATCACATCGATATATTTAAATTACAGAAATAAAATAACTAAGCATCTCTAAACCTAATCATCAAGCTACTTACTGCTTAGCTTACTTATTAAAATACACTTGATCTTCCTGCGACAAAGTCAAAAGAACTGGGCCATGCAAAACCCAGACGTCATTGTGTCATAAATATCAATAATGATAATAATAACCAAAATAGAAAGTTATGATAAAACATGAGTATAAATAATTATCGCAGGTATAAAACAGTGAGCTATAGGCATGTCACGTGTATCCTAAACTTTGTACTTCTAGGTTATCTATTATACAAGTCTTTGAAATCAATTAATGTAATTACCATCGTAACTCAACAGTATATATCTCGTTCATACCCCCACGGGACCACGGCACAATATATCCAATTCATACTCCACGGGACCATGGCACAATAAACAATGGTTATTCCGTTCACGCTCGGAATTACGGCAAATAATAATAATATTCTCTTGAGTTACGTTTCGGTTACATTCTTGATTTGCCCCTTTCCCCAGATTTTTTTTGTTCAAGTCGGGTATTAATATAATGTCTACCTAATACCAACACAGGAACAATAGTGTACTAGTCTTGTCTAGCAAGACAACTGTCACGCCCCGCTTTCCAAAATACGGAATACGAGGGATTGACAAGGCCAACCATGCTACTACGGTCAAGGAATATCCTGCCGTAGTCACATTTCGTCTTCTGGCATTACGTGGTGATCAGTAGTCAGTGCACAGGTAAAGAGAAATGCAGTCACTAATTCTATCAGAATAGATAAAAGATATACCAGATAGGAATCAAGGGAAGAATAGCGCTAGCGTCGCTGATCTGGATGTGTGCAAAATTCTCGAGGTACGACAGGTGCTGATCCGAGCTGAGTCCACCTCTCACTCTGAGCATGCATACTCAGGTCGTCAGAGCAACACAATAGCAATATATATATATATATATATAAACATATGTAAACACGTGCAATGATAATGAACATGAAGCAGTAAATATAGAACGATGACGCGGGCATGAAATAATCGGTACAGGTAAACAGTAAAACAGGTATATCGAATCAGTATCAATGCATGTCCATGTCACTAAACCTATCCGTCTCTAAGTCTCACTATCCAGGTCGCTAAAACTATCGTCAGTCCAAGTGTGAGTTTCAACCACCGCAGGAGTATCCCCAACCCAAGGATAGGCCCCAGGGGTAAGGGAACACGGGCCCGAATCACGCTCACTAATAATCGGTAACATCACCCATATGACTCCCAAAATTGTTGTATATGCCGGCAGTGGGACTCCCAAAATTCCGTTGATCGAACTCACACTCAAACTACCCTACGCCCACAGTCTGCATCAAATACCGACCACAAACCCAAATAATAGTCGGTCCATGACAAGTCTACGCGAGAACTGGAGACAGGATCTCCAGCAAGCATGTCTCGACTGGTATCCAAGATAAATGGACAGTGTTTGATGCCTTGCCTATGACACTAATATAAGTGCTTCCATAACCGTCTCATTCCAGTTATAGTTACACTTATATATGTCCCATAGACATCGACAATGCAATAAATTAATTGGGCCCGCTGATTGTGTACAAGTACGTGCCACTTCACTTATTCATTCACGCTTTAACACTAACGTACTTGCCACAATCCAATCACTAATATCTATCACTGGGTAATGTATCACAGTCACTAGATTATCAATATATATGACCACTATTCACTAATAGTATAACTGCTACATGATATAATGAGAATGCAAGTAATTACAATACGAATAAAATATAGCAACCAGTTTCATATCACTTATAAAATTTATTATAAATCACACGCGTAGAATTTAGCAAAACAATATAAAAGGGGTAAGCAGTATGTTTAATTATATGTCCACCAAAATTGGTTTCGCGTCAATCGAGTTTCAGGTTCTCAAGTTATGGTAATTTCATTTTAAGTGTTTACTACTGGAAATCCAATTTCTGAACTGGAAGTCCATTTCGTAACACTCTTTACTCCCAGTTGGGAGAATAATTAGGCGACGCTACAGTTGGATAATATTTAGTTTTAATAGTTAGGTTTCCACCATATCAGACTGATCAATAACATCCGCTGTGTGCTGGGATTTATGCAATGTTTAATGTCGGGATATGCGTTCTGTCCCTGCTTGGGACAGCAGTATATACTGATGATTTAAAATATAATTAAAATAGTAAGCGGTGGTAAAAATGAATGAAACTACTTCCAATAGTTATCTAACAGATTTATATTCGCTGCGGTATAGAATTACGCATAATACCATTTTCACACAGAAACGTGAAAGCATTTCAAATCGAGTATCGACAAGCAGTGCTGCTCTGGACTGTAGTCCAGAGCCGCACTCCCAAACAGTTTCCGTCCCCGTTATGAAATAGAAACAGATTATAAATTATATAGGGTTCTAGGTTGTCGAGTCGTATTCGATACGGGCCCTCGAACACAGTATTTCGGTTTGTATCCAAATTATTATGATTTTCACAAGTTAAGGGTACGTGAAATTTCAGATTTGGCAGATCTAATTGGGGATGACATTTCACGGTGTTAGGGTCCATATTTTCGACCCAACTCTTTACATAGTATTCATTATCACTAAGGTAATCCGTTACATCTAAGTTTCGCCATATTAGATTTGGTTTTCACATTGAACTCTTGACCGGTGTATACAAGTGACAATCTAACCCGATTAATTCATAAGAAATCTGAGTTATATTCATACGATCAATAAACCTAAGGTGGGTCCGATCCAATATGACAAAAAATGATGACTTAAGGTATATGTGTTCAATTAAACGTATCACTATAACGGAATTGATATATCTATGCACGATAACACACACACGTATATATCTCTAATTATGTAGCAATATGATATAATTTATATAAATTATAGTAGCATGATTTGCAAGTGAAAGGGTTTTCCACTTGCCTCGGTCGCTTGATATGGAAGCGACGAACGTGCAGAGTTTGTCTCGACACACAAGACGGCGCGATTCTGGACACGGTACGGCACGGGGGTGATGTGCGGTTACTCAGTACTGGACGCGGTGGCGACGCGGGCGTGATACGGTAGTGGACGTGGCGATGACGCGAGCGGCACATGGTACTGGGCACGGTCTTGACTCAGTGCGTGGTTCGGGAGCGGCACAGCGCGCGCACGGGGGCTGGCACGACGTGGCACGGGGGCTGGCACGACGTGGCACGGGGACTGGGTACTAGGCGCGACACGTCCGAGTACGCGGTGACACAGAGGGGGGCACGGTGTGGCACGGACACGACACGACACGACTTGGGTTCGGCACAGCTAGCGGTAGGGGCCACGACAGTGGCGATGACGTAACGATGGGTACGGGGTTAGCTGCAGCGCAGGCTAGGGTCGCGGTGGTCGCGACGGGGAGCTCAGACGACAGTGTCTCCGTGATAGTTAAGAGTTAGCTCGGGGAAAGACTTGGGACGTGGCCCGAGCTAAAGGAAGAGGTGATGACGGTGATGGCGATGATGGCAGCGTCAAGAGGAGGTGGCCGGCGATGGAATTACGGCAGGGATGAGGTCGGCGGTGAGGGTGCCGGCAAAGGGTGACGGGTTCGCAAGGGGGTTGTGGGTGCAGAGGTCTCGTTGTCGGGATGAAATGGAGAGGGGAGAAGAGGAGTAGATAGAGGTGGTGCTGTCGGCGATGTGGAAGTCGAAGGTGCGCTAGGTCGCCGGTGGTTGAAGTGGAGCTCGGGGCACTTGTTGGGTAGTGGGCCGGCAGATGAAGCTCGGGTGATGGGTGGCTTGGGTGTTAGAGAAGAAGAGAGGAGAGAGGAGGAGAAGGTGGGGTCGGAGTTCCGGCAATGCTGTGGGTGAGCTCGAGAAGGGGCTTGGTGTCGCGGTGTGGGTCCCCGCGGTCGGAGGAGGAAGAGACAAGGAGATTACGGGGGAGCTCGGTTGGTTAGGGCTAGGCGAGAAGGTGACGTGTCGGGGGAGGTGAAGAGTTCGAGTGGCTTCGCGAGTGGGGGAATAAAGGAGTGAGGAGAGGGGGCCGGTTGTGAGAAGGAAGCGAGGACGAGGGAGGCGAGGGGGATCATGGCGGTTGCGAGGTTCTCGGGGGTCAGTTGTAGTGTCAAGGGGGAGTGGGCGTCGCAGGCGGTTGGAGAAGGAGGAGGGGTTGTAAGTTGTTAAGGGGAGAGAGTCTCACGGAAGTGGGGCGGCATCGCGGGAGAGGTGGGAAAGAAGGAGAGGGAGAAGAAGAAGGGGGGGAAGAGCGAGTCGGGTCGGGTCGGGTAGGGGGTGTTGGGCCGGGTCGTGGGGAAGTGAAACGCAATGGGATTAGGCTGGGAATAGATTAGGAAAAAGAGAACTTGGAATAATAATACAAAGGGTTAGAGTTAGGAAAATAAAATATTTAAGTTAATAAAATTTTGTAATTTTTGTTTTTTAAAAGTACAGAATTTATTTAAAGTAATTTGGTATTACAATAACAAGTCGGGTCAATCAGGATAATAAGTCAAGATTGTTGATATCGGTAAATATTACATGCAACAGGTATTAACATGATAACAAAAATAGTACAGCTTGGCAGGTTACAAACATTTCAAGGATAATATTATCATATCATGTACAAGACCAAGATAATAGCATTAACAGGGATAACATATTCAATCCGATTAATAAATATAAAAGTGGTATTGATTAACCATGCACAAGAAAGTTCAGAAATTCAGCGTCACCCTGATTTGTAAAATAGCTTAAAAATAAAAAAAACGTTCTAAAAAAGGAACGTGTCATATACCAAAAAAAACTAATTCAATAAGATTTTTATTTTTATAAGTTAAAGTATCTCAGATTGTTCCTACAAAAAGTTATGAACGTTCGAAATTGAAAATTTGCTGCTGGAATTTCCCTGGACAGCAGTTCAGAGGTACGTTTATTTACAGTTTACGTTATTTAAATAATTTATTTTGCAAGCGAATATTTCACAAGGTTATAGTATTCTGAGTTAGCTTCATAACAAACTAAAAAACATATGCTAATGATTTTTCTATGATTTATAATGAATTTTATAAGATAAGGTGTACAGTAAATTTCAGATTTGTTGTATCCGCTTGACGACGACGTTTCATGTGTAAACTATAATATTTTTAAACTATATTTTGCATAACATTATAAAATGCAGATTATAAACTAATTAATAATATACGGATTATATAGATATAAACAGTATAATGATAATAATAAGAAATATCACGACGATACATATATTTATAGATATAATTATAGTATGTCGCAAGTTGTAATCTTGCATACACTGTATATTATAAAACTGACTAACGTTAAATAATTACGGTGTATAAATTATATAGATATAGTTGTATGATAATAATAATAATAATAGTACAACAACATATAAGTAAGTTACGTAAAATATAACATGTAGCAAGTTGTAAATTTGCCTCGAAACAAATGCGATGAACGAAAGCAATACGATACTATACAAATCAACACCAAGTTTTGATAGCTCGGTTAAGCTTCTAGGATGCGGCTGGAGTTGCGTCGGTGAGATTGGGTATGGGCTTGAAGAATGAAGAAGGAGAATATATAAATTGATGAGAGAGAGATTTAATTACAGGAGAGAGAGATATATGTTATGCGGAGAAAAGAGAGTTTTTGTGTTTAAATCTCAAGATATCTAATATCAAATATTTACTAAATCTAGATATAATGTTTGGTGAAAGACAAAGAAAAGAGAGTTTTTGTGTTTAATACAAAAATATATAGTATAGTTTAAATTAGGTTATAAATATTAGTTTTAATGTATATAGATAATATCAAACTACAACCAATCTCCACCAAAATCTCATCAAAAATATATTTTGGAAAATAATTCACATACGTAAACTTCTCAATCATAATACAAGAATATATTTTAAATAACTCATACCCCTAATTTAAGATTTAAAAAATTTCTAAAAATATATCTAGATTTAGTAAATATTTGATATTAAATATCTTGAGATTTAAACGTAAAATATAAAAGCAAAATAAGATATGGAATGGCAACCATATGATGACAGTTAACAAAATATAATTTATCCTTAACGTGTGGCTACTGAAAGATATATATATATATATATATATATAATACTAGATTCGAATAGATTTAATTTATCAGATATAATCTAGCACCATAATGGGTTTCACACATGCGGGTCGGGTCGAATAACTACTTTGGCAAACCCGTGTTAAATATGTAGCGGATTTGGGCGTTATAGCCAAAACGTACTACTATTCGAATCACTTGCAACCCAAAAGAATAAAATAGAAGAAATATAAAGTAAGTGTTAAAATACCAGTTAATATCGTATAACCGTATTAGGGTGTTACACTTTATCTCGCGTGCTAATCTCCTGCAGTTACATCAAATAGTGTTTATTGAGTTGCTATCAAAGAATAAAAAGGTATCGTCAAAAGACATACCCTAAACTCATCGCTCATGTAATGCCCGACCATGGCACGCCAATAATCGTCGGACCAATCTGGATCCAGTTTCATCACATACATCTCCTCTGGTCTATTGACTTTTTCAAGTTATGTGAAGGCCTTATTCTTATGACCTCTCCAGCTCTTCGCCATATGCTTAAGCAGCTTATCGACGATTTCTCGTTCATCGACAACCGCCTTGGAACCCTCTTTTCTATACAACCGAAAGTCAAACCAACTCTGCAAAGTAGGATAATTCATTATCGTATGGGTAGACGTATTTAAATAAATCAAAATACAGTTTAGTATTGAATAGTATAAACAAATCTCACAATAACTCCCATACAACAATGTTCTTCTTCTGCGTCAACTTTGGGCTTTCCCACTCAAGGGTCATCCAATCGACATCGTCGTTCTTGATCACATGAATCATGTGTTCATCCCTGTTCACTATAGAAGACATCATCTTCTTTGCATCATTACAACTCCTATGAACAAGGTCCCCTGAATATGAAAAATATGCAATTGGCTTGTCGGGGGTATTTTGCATCCTCTTTCAGATCTCAGTAGCTTGTGTTGATCCTCTCACGCCCCGTGTCCGTGGCTGGGAATGCTTTCCCTCGTCTCCTGTATCCGGATAGGTCCTATCATTACCCAACATATCTAAAACAATTTCACGGTATATAGTTCGATATGTTAGAGAACAGAATAATAATGAAAATTAATGAAGTGTGATGTTAAAATATAAATTGCACATTATTTAAGTAGATGAAATTTAAGACACATAACAAAGCGATAATGTTGAAAGGAATTTCATACAGGAGTAACAAATATGTATGTTTCACATTACTTAAGTTAGTTCAGATGACATAACAATAATACCAAAAAGAATATCATAAAGATGCAATAAATTGTAGGTTTCACATTACTTAAGTTATGAATATCATACAAGTGTAAGTTGAATATCAAGATTACATCAAAACAGAATTTCTATTTTAAGTCTTAGACTTTTGCTTCTACGATCGCCAAAGGCATATTAGAGACTATTTCCGACTCTATGACCGTCCTTGATAAACTGTTCTTATAGAATTCGAGACGAACATCGTCAGCTTGTATAACCTGGGTTATAGGACAACTAATCTCGCTTACAACATCACTTTCACCCATGCTGTAACAGTCTCATGGATTCTTCACAATATATATATCCCACTAGGCAACCCTAGGGTCTGCGACGTAGAAGTATTGACGGGCTTGACCGACGAGGATATAAGGCTCTTCACTAAAAGCGAGTTTTGATAAATTGAATAAAAGCAAGACATTTTCAACTTTGAACCCAGTCTGTCAATGATAGATAGCGTACCCCAAGCGCTTAAATAGGACAACCTTTTGTTCCTGATAACGCACCCGAACTATTTTTTAAGCATTCCGTAATAATCCATCTTTCCCGTGGTTGGATTTGAATCTCTAGAAGATGAATATCCAGTAATGATGGATGTCATACAGATGCCGCAATTTTGAATTTTTTTATTTTTATCTTGTTTTCTGATGTGAAATCTAAACCCGTTAACAACGTAACCGGAAAGGTACTCGAGTTGTTCATCTGGACCATATGCTAGTGCTTTTATATTTTCTGTTATAGGTCTACCATTGGTATCTCTTTCAACTTATTAATGTAAAACGGATTCAATTGTGTGTGTGTATCAACATGAGGTATAGTTATGTTTTTATAGTTTAAAACTTACACATGTTTTCAACCAAGCAGAAAATTGTTTATGTCGCTCCTTATCGATATTCCTTACCGAGGTCGTTTAGTAGGTGGACGGTATTGAGCATTCCAAACGATCGATATTTGGAGGAGGGGTGGGGATAAAGAATAAGTCTTATATTTTCCATAAAGAAGATAAAAATTCCGGATTGGAGACTACGCTTTAGAAGGAAAACTCAAGAGAAACTGAGATCTTTCTAAACCGTCAAAACGTATAGAATCTTAGGTTGAATAAATAGAATGTGTGAAAAATAAGGGAAGGATATTTCTAATTAAGGATAATAAAGTTTCTAACTTATATGCTAAACCGTAGGATTAGAATCAAGCTTGTCTTATGAAACTAGTTTGACGGGATTTTGTGGATAGTATCCGTTGAAAACCCTCAGGAGACAACACTCCTCCTAGTAAGGACACTTAAAGATTTAATGGCTTATTGCACACGCTAAATGCAACCGTGATGCCTACGAAAGAGAGCTTAAGACTTTTTGAAAATAAATGGTTTTGCTTGGGACGAGAAAAAGATAAGTTTAGGGGTATTTGTTCACAACAGAATATTACATTTAATACCGTCTATTCTTCTACTCGTTTGTATTTAGGTAGGCGCTTTTGATCCGTATTTGCTACATGATTACAGATTACAGGTTCCCAGTCCAAAATAACGCAAATCACGCAAAATCTCTACAGTTATGATAAAATCCAGAACATCTGCCAAAAACAGATAAAATTCGGGTTCCGGTCATCCACACCTATAACGGCCCTGAATTTTCTGTACAAATTTTTTTTCTTAAAGTACAGAATGGAGTTTGCAAGTCTGAGCACAATTTAAAAGTTATTCTTGTTTAAGAACAGCAAGAAATACCTTGTAGCTCATTGGTAAAGCGTTGCACTGCTATGACATAGTCCCTGTGTTCGAATCCCAACAGCAACATATTATTTTTACTGATTTTTCTTTTAAACTTTTGGAAGACCAAAAGTTTACACGTGCAATACACGTAAAAATGAAAAGTCAGAGAAATCTAACATGTGCAAAATGTTGTATGAACTGAGGAGAACACGTGGCGAAAATCCAGAGCCCTACCCCCATACATGGACCAGCGAGATGACGGTTTTAGCCGGCGGCGGCGGGTGACCTGTAGGGAAAGGTCCCCGGGTTTTGCACACTGGTCGATTGGCCTACCCCCATTACCCATGTTCTATTTGTTTTCTCTGCAATTTAACAGAGAATTAAAATTTATCTTTAATCTAATTTTTAATGTATTTTAATTCATTTTTTCAATTCCAAAACCCTAATTTCACCCTATAAATACAACCCAATACCCTAGCCTCTCCTCATTCTGAAATCTCTAGTCAAAATTATCAAAAATTCTCAAGTCCAAAAAGAGTACAAGTGGAGTTAGCCCAAGGTCAAATTCCGGTGAGGATTAGAGGCGATTCCGGCAACCCCACGACATTACAAAGGATACGACATCTTCCTCTATCTCTCCTCTATCTTCCTAACTTGTAAGTTCCTTCTATTTCCTTCCTTCCTTCGCTAAATTCTCTTTTCAAAATAAAGTATCGGTAAGTGGAGTTACCGATGTAGATCTTCTAAACTCTTTAATCTCACTTTTCATTTACATATTGTTCAATAAACTTTTACACAATATTTTTAACACTATTATAAAGGTTTAGAAACAACTTTCACTCTAAAACTCCATGTTAATTAACTTTAATTAAGCTTTTACTTTTAAAAAACATGAAATTTATATACGTTATCTTTTAAACATTTTGCGTAGCATACCTTTAGAAAACTTCACGAGGTAATGACCTACCTCACATATACACACATATTGAAATAACACGATTCTCTTGAGACATAACTTTTGTGGCAAAATACGACTTTTCATCAAAATACCTTGAACTATAAAAACTCGGTTTTCTTTAAATGGTGTTATCAAATTCTTTGCGATTATGGCTCTACAACCCATTTCGAGAAACCCTCTATTGGATGGTGCGGATTATCGCACATTTTTGGGCTAGTAGAGTGAGATGCAGAGCTCCTTAAAGAGCATACGATCTCGAAAGAATTTTAATACAATTTTTAAGAAAAAAACTAGATTTTCTACTTAATAAATAAAATTAATTTTTAATAATTATATAATTATTATCAAACTATATATTTTTAATATATAATAAAATTCCATGTTTTCTAGAAAATAAAAGAATGACACGTTTCATTAAAATACCATCAAGTATCAATACAAGACAAGTTACACTAAACTACAATGAACTATTCAAGCTAAGTTACTATTTACTAATATACCTCACTCTTTAAAATTCACATCCATGAAAACCCTAAAGAACATAAATAATTACTCGAGATTTATTTTGAAAGTATATAAAATATTTTTCATTAAACCCCCTCGAGATATATAAAATTACATTAAGGACCCTAGTAAATATAGGTTTAAGCGGAACCAATTCTCTTGAGCATCAGGGAGCCGGAGAAAGTGGGCGCTTTCCTATTTAAGATAGAAAACTAAAATAGGGTTATCAATGATAATTGTTTTGGAAAAAACACAAATCCTGCCATCCATGTGCAGCAGTTACCGATAACACCCAAACCTAATTCAGGATCCAAATTCTGTTCTAAGCGTCTGACTCAAGTCTGAGTCCAAATCAATCTGAATCCAATTCAAACATGTATCCAATTCAACATGAATCCAATATACTTGAACCTGAATACCAGAACAAAATCAATATGACTTGACCTGACCGAACCATGGCTATATCTTGACTTGATTACATGCCTACTTGATACATCCTGAAACCGTTTACATGAACAACTTGCACCTATGGTCTTGGCAAGTTTGATAACTACAATCTATATAATATACATTACGGGGTTTAACGAGGTAGATTGGTACGGAATGTGTTAAAAGTGGAATGATAATGGACACTAAAAGACGTAGCTAAATATCCATTGATGTTGTCTCGTGGGTATTGACGGGGCCTTGTATTACGGGTTACCATAGTCCACGGGAAAAGTTGGACTCCTCTCGTATACATTGATACCCTCTATACTAAGTTACAAACAACTACGTTAGTATAGTAAACATATACATGTTCTCTCCTATTTACTTCTTCTATTCTATCTTATTTTGGGGACTTACCGAGCGTTAGTTCGCTGGCGACATTTCTGTTTCTTTCTTTTTTTGGAATGTTCGTCAGGAGGATCCGACTCTCAGAAGATCAAGCCCATCCAGGAGTACTTGAAGCAGATCACTGAGCAGCATGACTTCTAACTTTCACTTGGACTTATTTCAGTTCATATGCCATTGTTTAGGCATTGATTTCCATCATTGTATTTTCCTTTTCAAAAGCAGTTGTAATGTAAATATGAATGTTAATAAAAGTTGCTGTTGTTATTACATCTCTTGTCATTCTTATGCTTCTATTTATATTGCTTATTTACGCTTAACGTGTTTACTTCTGAGTAAATATGTCGCAGCCTGTCACATCTACTTCTCCGTATACTGGGAAGCGGGGCGTGATAGGTTTTGTTGGCGGCCCATGCAGATCCGTTGTGTATGGAATCCTAAGCAATATATCATAAGAATTATAAGAATCAGTAACTAAACATTCCTTACATTTCTAAGCTTTTGAATCTATCCTAACCCTTTCTTTTCTCTCAAGGTTATGGATTCCCCGAACAACACGAGTACCAACGTGAATGGAAACATTCCACCTCCTCTACCACCACCACCTACTGTTACTGCTCCCATCAATGAGCAGACTGTATTGCTTGAAGCGATCAAGAGCCTTCTGGAGGGTCAACAACAGCAGACTGCTATCCTCTTGCACCGCCCAGAAGCTGAGCCACCCGGAGTCAAGCAATTTCGGGCATTGCACTCTAAGCGCTTTTCTAGGAAAGAGAGCACACTAGAGGCAGAGGAATGGGCTCAGTCCACTGAAGATGACCTGGCAGCAGTACAAGTGCCAGAGATTGCTTGGGTGAGAGTTGCGAAACATTAACTCACAGACAACGCCAGAGTATTGTAGAAGGCTGAAGAAAGTCGTCTTGCCCAGCCGATTGAATGGAAGACGTTTCATGATATGTTCGACGCGAAATACTTTCCCGAGACTGCCCGATTCGACATGGAACAGCAGTTCATCCACTTGCAGTAAGGTTCGATGTTGAACAAATCCGTGGATAAATATGATGCCGAGTTTACCATGCTTAGCAGGTTCGCGGCATACTTGATCCCGACTGCTGAAATCAGGGCACGAAGATTTCAGCAAGGGTTGGACCCGGAGATCCAAGCTGCACTAGTTACAGGGGATTTCCCAACCCATGATCTTGCACTGAAGGCTGCCCGACGATATGAGGCAGTGGTGAAGAGGAAGGGCAGACCTCAGACTGCCGGTGTAAACCGCCCTGCCACCCAGATGGCAGGAGGAGCCTTTTCCATGCCAACTTTTGCACCTAGAAGACCGGAAGTAACATTTAACTGGTCAAGTCCAGATTTTTGCTTATACTGCAAGAGAGATGGACATCTGGTAAAAAACTGCAGGCGTGCAAACGGCCTGTACTTAGTTTGTGGCGCATCCACTCACGACATTGGAACATGTCCTCATAGACGTAACCCGGTTCCAGCACACATCATCTTTCCGCAGCGGCCAGCTATTCAGGCTCCTACACCTCGTCTTGCCCTACCTGCTCCACCTTCTCGTCGACCTTCTGCACAGCCTTCTCTTCAGTTCCATCAGACAATGAGGAACATACCTCAAGGGCAGAGAAACATACCCCAAGGATAGAGGAATATGCCTCCAGCTAGGAGGAATGTACCCCAGCGTCAGGCTTTCACTTTAGCGGCCGTAGAAGCCAAAACTATAGGTCAAGGTAACACTGGTAATCCTTCTTCTTTCAAAACCCTTGCATCTTTTCGCTCTTTCAAACATTTTCATGCACTTTCAGTAGTTCTTTCACCACCATCAAATTTTATTGAATCTATTACAACTTTCTTCTATAAATTTCGAGAACGAAATTTTTATAAGGAGGGTAGAATGTAACGACCCTGAATTTTCTATATAAATTTTTTGTCTTCTTAAAGTATAGAATGGAGTTTGCAAGCCTGGGCACAATTTAAAAGTTATTCTTGTTTAAAAACAGTAAGAAATAGCTTGTAGCTCATTGGTAAAACCTTACACTGTTGTGACGTAGCACCTGTGTTCGAATCCCATCACTCACATGTTATTTTTACTGATTTTTTTAAAAACTTTTAGAAGCCCAAATGTTTACACGTGCAATACACGTAAAAATGAAAAGTCAGAGAAATCTAACATTTGCAAAATGTTATATGAACTGAGAAGAACACGTGGCGAAAATCCAGAGCCCTACCCCCACACATGGATTGGCGAGACGGCGGTTTTGGCCGGCAGCGGCGGGTGACCCGTAGGGAAAAGTCCCCGGGCTTTGCACACTGGTCGATTGGCCTACCCCCATTTCCCCTGTTCCGTTTGTTTTCTCTGCAATTTAACAGAGAATTAAAATTCATCTTTAATCCAATTTTTAATGCATTTTAATTCATTCTTTCAATTCCAAAACCCTAATTTCACCCTATAAAAACAACCCATACCCTAGCCCCTCCTCATTTTGAAATCTCTAGTTAAAATTATCAAAAATTCTCAAGTCCAAGAAGAGTATAAGTGGAGTTAGCCCAATGTCAAATTCCGGCAAGGATTAGAGGCGATTCCGGCAACCCCACGACGTCACGAAGGATACGGTATCTTCCACTACCTCTCCTCTCTCTTCCTGACTTGTAAGTTCCTTTTATTTCCTCCCTCTCTTCACTAAATTCTCTTTTCAAAATAAAGCATCGGTAAGTGGAGTTATTACCGATGTAAATCTTCTAAACTCTATAATCTCAATTTTCATTTATATATTGTTCAATCAACTTTTACACAATATTTGTAACACTATTATAAAGGTTTAGAAATAACTTTCACTCTAAAACTCCATGTTAATTAATTTTAATTAAGCTTTTACTTTTAAATACCAAGAAGTTTATATACGTTATCTTTTAAACATTTTGCTTAGCATACCTCTAGAAAACTTCACGAGGTAATGACCTACCTCTCACATACACACATATTGATATAGCACGATTCTCTTGAGATATAACTTTTGTAGCAAAATACGACTTTTCATCAAAATACATTGAACTATAAAAACTCGGTTTTCTTTAAATAATATTATCAAATTCTTTGCGATTATAGCTCTACCACCCATTTCGAGGAACCTGTTATTTGATGGTGCGGATTATCGCACGTCCTCGGGTTAGTAGAGCGAGGTGCAGAGCTCCTCACGGAGCATACGATCTCAAAAGAATTTTAATACGATTTTTAAGAAAAAACGAGATTTTCTACTTAATAAATAAAATTAATTTTTAAAAATTATATAAATATTATCAAACTATATATTTTTAATATATAATAAATTCCATGTTTTCTAAAAAATAAAAGAATGACAAGTTTCATTAAAATACCGTCAAGTATCAATACAAGACAAATTACACTAAAGTATAATGAACTATTCAAGTTAAGTTACTATTCACTAATATACCTCACTCTTTAAAATTCACATCCATGGAAACCCTAAAGAATATAAATAATTACTCGAGATTTATTGTGAAAGTATATAAAATATTTTTCATAAAACCCCCTCGAGATATATAAAATTACATTAAGGACCCTAGTAAATATAGGTTTAAGCGGGACCAATTCTCTTGAGCCTCAGGGAGCCGAAGAAAGTTGGTGCTTGCCTATTTAAGGTTGAAAACTAAAATGGGGTTATCAATGATAATTGTCTTGGAAAAAACACAAATACTGCCGTTCATATGCAGCAGTTACCGATAACACCAAAACCTAATTCAGGATCCAAATTCTGTTCGAAGTGTCTGACTCAAGTCTGAGTCCAAATCAATCTGGATCCAATCCAAACATGAATCCAATATACTTGAACCTGAATACCAGAACAAAATCAACATGACTTGACTTGACCGAACCATGGCTATATCTTGACTTGATTACATACCTACTTGATACATCCTGAAACCGTTTACATGAACAACTTGTACCCATGGTCTTGGCAATCCTGATAACTACAATCTATATATTATATATTACGGGGTTTAACGGGATAGATTGGTACGAAATGTATTAAAAGTGACACGATGATGGACACTAAAAGACGTAGATAAACATCCATTGTTGTTGTCCCGTGGGTATTGACAGGGCCTTGTACTACGGGTTACCATAGTCCAAAGGGAAAGTTGGACTCCTCTCGTATATACTGATACCTTTTGTACCAAGTTACAAACAACTACATTAGTATAGCAAACATATACATGTTCTCTCCTCTTTACTTGTTCTATTCTATTTTATTTTTGGGAATTACCGAGCGCTAGTTCGCTGGTGACATTCATATTTCTTTCTTTCTTTGGAATGTTTGTTAGGAGAACTCGACTCTCAGGAGACCGAGCCTAGCCAGGAATACTTGGAGCAGATCACCGAGCAGCACGACTTCTAGCTTTCACTTGTACTTATTTCAGTTCATATGCCATTGTTTAGGCATTGTTTTCGATCATTGTATTTTCCTTTTCAAAAGCAGTTGTAATGTAAATATGAATGTTAATAAAAATTGATGTTATTACATCTCTTATCATTCTTGTGCTTTTATTTATATTGCTTATTTACGCTTAACATGTTTACTTCTGAGTAAATACATCGCGGCCCGTCACGTCTACTTTTCCGTATACTGGGAAGCGGGGCGAGACAACACTCGTCAAGTACCGCTTACCAGTTCAAGAGACAAGATGAATTCAACGATCATTCGTGTCTCGGACAAGCACAGAGCACGAAGAAAGCAGCACAAAGATCAAGGGGTGCGCGGTGCTCGAGGGAGACCAAGGTCGAAAAGATTAAAAGAGTGGCCATTTTGGACTGTTGAAAATCTGAAGATATTTTGGAACCATTTTGCAATTTGGTACCTGTCAAACAGAAGAACAAAGCAACACGAGGAGGAATAAGAAAAACGACACACCATCTCCCAAAAACGGCGGTGTAACCGTAGTCAAAAGCGGGGTTAGGCGGTGTAACCGCAGTCAAAAGCGGGGTTAGGCGGCGGAACCGTGTCCGCCACGTGGCATCTCGCGACCGTTTTTCAGCGGCAGTTTTGGAATTGTATATGGGCTCAGAATATGGCTATAAGGTTTCACTCCTCTGCCTATAAATACTCCAGTTTTGAACCAAACCAAGGATGTTTTTTCTTACTTAGATTTAGTGTAGTTTAGTTTGTAGTTTCTTCTTCTTCATCATCTATTCTCCATGAAAATTGCAGTGAGAGCTTTTTGAGTGGAAAATTAATGAAGATGAAGGTTTTTTATAACTTGTATCTTTAATTTCTTGCATTGTAATTTTAATTCCTAATATAACTTTTATTATTTGCCAGTTAAAATAGTTGTTGGCTTTCTTTTATTGTTTTGTTTTTCTACTCTTCTAATATTATTTTCAAGCCATGATACTCAATGGAGTCCCTTGCTTAGGTGAGGGCCAAAGTAGTTAGCTTATTATATTTGTAAAACCGTATTTTTCCATTCCTTCTTCTCTTCTTTCTTATTTTATTTTTCTTTTAATGTGTGAATAATTTACACACTTGTTAGGGCTAAAAAAGGTTAGTATGAGGGATGGAAAAATTCCTTGTGCTTCTCTTCGCCAAATATCTTAAAATGAATCTAGACCAAACAAACACAACCCCCTCACTTAGACGCACTATAAGTGATATATAGCCGCGACCTAAGTCGAGAATTCTTTTGGGTACACTACAATGTGACATGTAGTTGTGACCTAATTGGAGACTTGGTTGTGTATGTTTGGCCTACGGTAGGAAATAAGAGCATGTAGCGGACGGACAAGGGGCACTGGGAATGGATTCAGTGTTGGAAAATTTGCTTAAACTCGAAAATCTGATTCTTATGTCTTCCTAATCCCCGCTACTTCCGATTATCCCAACATCATTTTCAGAACGGTAAAAGACAAGCACATGACTAATTCTAACTTTACTAAGCAACCCTAACCATAATAAGTTTACTTGCACATAAAATACAAATACTTAGAATAGAATTGAATATATATACATTCTTTAATTGACTCGTCTAAAATAAGAACGCAAACACATACCATCTCCTAGTGGACAACCCGTACTCAACCGGCTAGCTACCACCATCTCCCAGTGGACAACCCGTACTCAACCGGCTAGCTACCAAGTGGCACCATCTTGACTGCGTTAAGTAGGACACATAGAACACTTAGCGTAGCGCATAAAAACTCAAACAATCACGGATTATTCAGGAGATCGAGATAGTAGGAAGAGCATAACAGGATACGTATTCATGGTTGGGGGAACAACGGTAAGTTGGGTATCTCAATTACAAAATGTGGTGGCATTGTCAACTACGGAGGCGGAGTACATGGCGATCACAAAAGCCAGCAAGAAGATGATATGGTTGCCAGGATTGCTTGATGAATTGGGCAAAAAGCAAGACTTCAACACCTTATGGAGCAACAACCAAAGTGCGATATATTTGGCGAAGAATGTAGCATATCACTCTCGGAAGAAACACATCAAAGTGTGGTACCATTTCATTCGCATAGAGATTGAAGAGAAGAAGCTGACATTGTAAAAGATTGCTAAAGAGAAGAATCCAGGGGATATTTTCACCAAAGTCGTAGACGGAAATAAGCCGAATCCCTGTTGCAGGTTGGTGAATCTCCCCATGAAAATCTGATAAGAAGAGCGTAGAGCGGAGTCGTGTAAAGTCCACTAGTATCAAAAATCAAGGCTGAAGAAGTTCCAAGTAGGAGAATGTTAGAAATGGTAGAATATCGTTCAGGTCAGACGTCTGAAACAAATAACAGCAGAAGTCTGAAGGTGTAATCATATACACTTCAGATGTCTAGAAAACTCAAGTTCAGACGTCTGGAAACTACACGAGAAATGCCTGAGTGGAGGCAGACATCTGCAATTCATCTGGACAGACGTCTGCAGGAGTCATGAATCCCAATCCAGAGCCTGTGCAGATGTCTGGCCAGGTGTGTTTAAGACGTCTGCCTTTGGGAGAAAAAAGATTTACAGAGCGTAGGCAGACGTCTACCCAAGTGTCGGCCAGACGTCTGCCAACGGGATTTTCTGATGCGAACAGAATTTACCAAATATTGTTTTATCTCCTATTTACTATAGGATTAGAGTTTGCCTATTTAAAAGAATCTCTCATATATATTATTTACAGCCAATTGAGAGAGATCATTGTATGAGAGTGTGAGGGCTAGGGCTAGAGAATTTTGAGAGAAAATTCTTATGGTTTTGCTCATGTAATTGATTCGAAGATTATAGTAGAGACTTTGCAGATTCCGCTCTGCCGAGAACTAGCCATGCGGTAGGTGGACCTTGTTAATTAATCTCTTACCTTTCTGTGTTTAATTTACTATTTTATTCTCGCATATTTATATTTTTCTTTCGTCGTTTAATTGCGTGATTGTGTTTGTGTGATTAGGGTGTTATTGTGAGTATTGTTCTGCGTTTTGATCTCTCCTCGTCGATCCCAACGGTCCAGGGTTTCAGGTCACCGGGAGCATGAAGGCACGTGAAGTGGTGGAGGCAGATGGGAGCAGAAAGCGAAGGTTTCCCTTTCCCCACCGCCTTGCAGTTGCAGCTGGTTGGTATATCAACACGCGGATGATCGTATGGAAAGATTTCTATACAACCACAACATCTGCTATTAGTTGGTATGATCGATCATTCATGTGTATTTTTGTAAGATGGAATGTAAGGTAGAGATGTAATACGTTAATTTATATGCGGATGATGGAAGATGGATAGTACAATGAGCTTTTCTGCTCAAAGTCGAATGGATGTTTGGGCCCACTCGTTGTACTGTAGAGCTGGATTTCTCTACATCGATTTAATAAATGAAAATTAATGAATTGGAGCTAGTTCGGATGAGCGGTGTGAAATCATAATTTTGAAACTATGGTTTTGAAACCATGTTTTGTAACCAAACTATATTTTGAGGTGTGTTCGGGAGAGTGTTTTGAATCTATGGTTTTGAAATCATGATGTGTTTGGATAACCTAAATCATGGTTTTGTAACCATGACTTTAAATATAAATTACCAAAAAGGTCATGCACATATTATAAATGTATTACTAATATTTTAATTTACTTTAAACATTAATAAATAATATAAAGACGTCATAAATATTAATATAATAATGCGGAAATATAATATCTTCAAAAAATTTAGTATATTAAAAATGCAAATGGCTTGCGGCGTATATTTTAAAAAATAATATAAAATTACTCAAATTCTAGCATTCAAATTTTGTAACAAATAGCTGTATACATTTAAAACTAATAATTCTCAATGACGAATGCGTTCATCTTTTATACGGTCATGGACTGCGGCCATTGAACCTTGTCACGCCCCGCTTCCCAGTATACAGGCAGAAGACACGACTGGCCGCTACGTATTTACTCTGAAGTAAATACGCTAAGCGTATCTAAGCAATATAAAAATACACAAGAGACAAAGACGGTAGGTATAACTGAACAGCAACTTTATTTATTAATATTCTTTTGTACAATACATGGAAAAATAAATACATCTGAATGAAAGCAATGCCTAAATAGTGGCATAACAGAAATGAAAAGTACTGAAATAAAATGTGTACAATGAATCTAGAGCTCTGGGTCGTAGGCAAGCCGATCCAAGTCCTCGCTGGTAAGCTCGATCTCCTGAGTGTTCAGATCACCTGACAACATTGCAAAGAAGAAAGAGAAGGAATGTCGTCAGCGAAACAATCGCTCGGTAAGGTCCAAAAATAAGGGAGAAATAGAATAGACAGAGAGAGAAAGCAGCTTTTAAAGTTGTATTATATGGTTAACGTTGTTGTTTGTAGCTTGATACAGAAGAATACCAGTGTATACGAGAGGAGTCTCTATATGCCAGAGACTAAGGGCAACAGGAGTATAAGGAACCGTTTATACCACGGTACAACAGAAGCGGAAATACAGGTTAGGTGTCTTAAGTCTTGCAGTCTCGTGCCACTTCTAACACCTTCCGTACTAATCTACCACTTAGAAACCCTGCGATGCCTTGATTGTATAATTGTATTGTATTGTAAATTGTATTGTCTTGTATAAATGGATGACTTGCCAAAACCATGATATTAGTAAAATGGATTGTAACTGGAGAATCATGTAGATGGAAGTATATCCATGGTTCGGTTCAGTCAATACAGATTAAATAGATTGAATATGTGGATTCATGGATTCATATTGAATTGTAGTATTATAGATTGTACTTAAATCATATTCAAATCAGATTATTTATAATGAGACTCAGTCTGAGTCAGAACAATTAGAAAAGAAATTGAAGTCCTGAATTAGGTTTTGATGTTATCGGTAACCACTGCACATGGGTGGCAGAATTTGTGTCTTTTTCAAAAACGATTACCGTGTTGATAACACCGTTTGTTAAGTTGTCTACCTTAAATAGACAAGCACCCATATCTCCGGCTCCCTGAGGCTCAAGAGACTGGTCCCGCTTACACCTATATTTACTAGGGTCCTTATTGTAATTTATAGAACTTGAGGGGGTTATATGTAAAAATACTTTTGTATAATTTTCAAAATACAACTCAAGTATTTAATTATCGTCTTTAGAGTTGTCATAGATGTGGATTTTATATACGTAACATTTCTAGTGAAAATAACCTAATTTCATAATATAGGGTATTTAATTGTAATATTGAACTTGTATGGAATTTCATGGTATTTTCGTGTAAAGTGATTCTTGTGATTTAGAAAAGTTGAAATATTTATATTATATCAAAAATAGATATTTTGATAATACATATATATATTTATTTATATAAAATAATTTTAATTTATTATTTTTCTAGAAATCACATATTTCTTAAGATATTTGTATTTTTAAATCCTTCGAGACCGAATGCTCCTTGCGGAGGTCTGAATCTCGCACTACTAAGCCCAGGAATGTGCGATAATCCGCATCATCCCAGTCGGGTTCCCCAAAAATGGGTTGTAGCGGCGCTTTGCAAAAATTTGTAAAAATACGTAATCTTGTGAAAATGGTTTTTATAAGTTTAAGGTAGTTTTATGTAAAACGGTATTTCCCGAATCTATATTTCCAAAAGGTATTGTGCTATGTTGCATATGAATGTTGTGAAGAGATAGGTCATTATCCTGTGATCTATCTAAAGGTATAGCAAGATTAATGATATTTTAAAGTCGAAACTAAACCACATGGTATTTTAGTGAAAATATACGATAAAAATTGCAATATAAAATATTTTACTATAAAACTTGTTCAACATGTTTTATTAATGATTAATAGTTAAGATGTAAGAGTTTGGTATGGTTGTATTTAAGGAAAATTGAACCTTTTAGAGAAAACCGAATCGGAAGTCGGATTAACTCCGCTTCCGTCGGGTTTTAGTTTTACAAAATTTTAGTATGGAATAGAGAAGGGGGAGGAGGGATTTACAAGCTTAGAGGTTAGAGATGAGGAAGAGGAGAAAGTAGGATTTGTCGGTGCGTCATTTTGTCGCCGGAAGCTCCTAGAGTCGTCATCGGAAGTTCGTCGGCGCTTCGCCCTTCGCTAACTCTACTTGTACACAAAAATTCTAGAGAGTTTTCTTGAGAGTTTGGACAGAATTGTGAGTGAGGGGATGTGTTTAGGTGTGGTATTTATAGGAAGACATTAGGGTTAGGGTTTGATAGAAAATGTATTAAAATAATTTGCATTAAAATGTTTTAAATTGATTTTATGACTCTCTGTTATTGTGCAGGTAATTTAAAGTGTGCAGGGGTTATAAGAAGCTCAAAAGTCCCGAGTTCACAGAAGACTCAACTCGGATTTGGCCGATTTTGGCCGGCGGCGCCGGCCGAGTCAGCCGCGCCGCCGGCCCGATCCGGCCGAGTCAGGCCGGGTCAGGGGTCCCTGTGTCTCTTGGCGATTTGTCTACCCCCCTGGGCCAGTTTGTTTTATTTGTGACGCGAGGTTTTTACGAGTTATGCACGTGTAGACTCTTGGACTTCTAAAAAAATTAAAAGAAAATAATATTAAAAATAATGTGGGGGATGGGATTTGAACTCTGGTGTTTTGGTTCAGCAGTACAAGGTCTTACCAATGAGATACAAGCTCCTTCTTGCTATTAAAAAGCAAAACAATTACTTATAGTACTCACAGGAATGCAAATATTCCAAGTATACATTAACTTTTAAACAAATTTTTGTACACTAAAATTGGAGTTGTTACAGTCTACCTTCCTTACAAAAATTTCGTCCTCGAAATTTACTAATTTTATTTTAAGGACTAATTTACAAAGAGATGAGGATATCTTGCAAGCATCTCATCTTCCTTTTCCCATGTTGATTCTCCTGGAGTGTTTTTTCTCCACATCACTCGAACCAAGTTGACTTCCTTGTTCCGAAGTGACTTCACTTTCTTGTCCAGGATCTCCACAGGTTGCTGCTCACAAGATAAGTCGGGTTGTACAGTGAGCTCGGAATGGTCGAGAACATGGCTGGGGTCACTCACATACCTTCTGAGTTGGGATATGTGGAACACATTATGCACTCCTTCCAATGAAGATGGAAATGCCAAGCGGTATGCCACTTCACCGACTCGTTCGAGTATGTCGAACGGTCCAATATATCTCGGACTTAGTTTACCCCGTCTTCCAAATCGGATCACTCCGCGGTTCGGAGATATCTTTAGAAATACTTGATCTCCTGGATGGAACTCCAAGTGACGTCGCTTTGCATCAGCTCAGTGCTTCTGTCGATCTTGGGCTATGCGTATTCTTTCCCTGATAGTACGAACCATATCAACAGTTTCTACTATCATCTCAGGTCCAAGAAGTTCTCTATCTCCGATATCGTCCCAACTTAATGGCGATCGACACTTCCTTCCATATAGTGCTGCAAAAGGTGTCATTTCTATACTTGATTGGTAGCTGTTGTTGTATGAAAACTCCACAAGATGTAGGTGATCTTCCTACGATCCTCCGAAATCTAACATACACGCTCTGAACATATCCTCCAAGATCTGAATAGTTCGCTCAGACTGACCATCAGTTTGTGGATGATAAGCCGTGCTGAAGATCAGACTTGTTCCCAAGTTTGCTTGCAGACTCTGCCAAAATTATGATCGGAACCTAGTGTCACGATCGGAGACAATGTAGACCGGTACTCCATGAAGTCTCACAATTTCCTGTATGAGTTCATGGGTATCAGAGATAGTACATTATGAAGAGTTTTAAATCTTAAGTAGATTCTTACCTCTATGTACTTCTTTGCTAGTGTCTCAGTTGATTGGCCAACTCGAAATGGGATGAAGTGAGTCAACTTTGTGAGTCGATCCACAATGACCCATACCGCATCGTTACCCTTTGTGCTACGAGGGAGTGCAGTCACAAAATCCATTGTGATGTGTTGCCACTTCCATTCTGGAATAGGTAACGGTTGAAGTAGTCCAGCTATCCTGTGATGTTCAGCCTTTACTTGCTGACACACCATGCATTTAGCGACGCTTCTAGCTACTTCACGCTTCATTCCATGCCACCAGTAATTCTGACATAGATCTATGTACATCTTTGTACCTCTAGGGTATACTGAATAGGGAGAGATGTGAGCTTCTTTCATTAACTCTTCCCAAACAGAACCTTTTGGTACACATAATCTGCTACCGTATCTCAAAGATCTGTCTTCATAGATGATGAAATCTGTCCTAAGTCTATTCTCTACTTATTCTCTAATCTTTTGCAACTTAGCATCACTTGCTTGAGCTGCTTTGATCTGATTGACAATAGTAGATTGAACTTGTAAATTCATCAAACTTGAAACGTTACCTGGCATGACTACTTCAATCTCCATCTGATGCAAGTCTTGTTGAAACTTCCACTGAGCGGTGAGATGCATTGCTAATGGTTGGCGACTAAAAGTATCTGGAACCACATTCACCTTCCCTGGGTGATATTGCAGGTTGATGTCAAAGTCCGCCATGAGTTCTAACCATCTTCTCTGCCGCATATTAAGCTCCTTCTGAGTAAACACATATTTCAGACTCTTGTGATCTGTGTATATGTTCACTCGTTCACCAAGAAGATAATGACGCCAAATCTTAAGAGCAAAGATAATGGCTGTCAATTCCAAATCATGCGTCGGATAATTGCGCTCATGTGTCTTCAGCTGTCTTGAAGCATAAACCACAACCTTACCGTGCTGATGTAGAACACACCCTAATCCCTTACCGGATGCATCACAATGCACTTCGAAATCTCCAGACTGGTCCGGTATAACAAGAACAGGCGCTGATGTCAACCTTGACTTGAGTTCTACGAAAGCTTGTTTGCATGCTTCTGACCACACAAATTCTTCATCTTTACGTGTGAGCTTAGTCAGGGGTGTTGCTATCTTAGAAAAGACTTCAATGAACCTTCTGTAATATCCAGCTAGACCCAAGAAATTTCGAATGTCCTTCACTTACTTTGGTGTCGGCCATTCACTTACTGTTGAAAGTTTCGCTGGATCCACAGAGATTCCTTCACCTGATACGATATATCCAAGAAAACCAACTTGATCTAGCCAAAACTCGCACTTGCTGTACTTGGCATATAATTGATGTTGTCGTGGAGTTTCCAGGACAATTCATAGGTGTTCGGCATGCTCTTTCCGACTCTTTGAATACACCAGGATATCGTCGATAAAGATGACAACAAACATGTCTAAGTACTCCCGGAAAACTTGATTCATCAGGTTCATGAATATTGCTGGTGCGTTGGTCACTCCAAATGGCATCACAAGAAATTCGTAATGTCCATAGCGAGTTCTAAAGTCATTTTGTGAATATCAGCTTCCTTGACCTTCACCTGATGATAACCTGAACGAAGATCTAATTTAGAGAAAACACAAGATCCCCTTAGCCGATCGAATAAGTCGTCGATGCGCGGGAGTGGATACTTGTTCTTTATAGTGACTTCATTCAAGGATCTATAATCGATGCACATTCTGTATGAACCTTCTTTCTTCTTCACAAGCAGTACTGGTGATCCCCAACTTGAAGTGCTGGGAAGAATCCATGCTTTCGCCAATAATTCGTCCAACTGAGTTCGGACTTCCTTCAAACCTTCCGGACTTAATCGATAAGGTACTTTGATCACTGGTTGTGCTCCTGGTACCAAATCAATACTGAATTCAAGAGCTCGATTGGGAGGCAAACCTGATATATCGTCAGGAAACACATCGTCGAACTCTCGAACCACTTCTGGCCTTGATTCTTCCTCTGCTTGAATTGCTGCAATTACTGTCTTCTTCCGCTTCGTCTTGTATGTACTTGGCTCCAGGGTACGGTCTCCACTTTTGAAATAGAAGACCGGATGATCTGGAATCTCAAATGCTACCCTCCTTTGACGACAGTCGATGGTAGCATAAAAGGTTCCGAACCAATCCATATCTAGAACCACATCGAAGTTCGATATATCCAGCACTTTGAAGTCAGCATAGAATTCTCTGCTGCAGACGACTACTGGACACAAGCTGTATCCCATTGTTGCCTTTAGAACGCCATTTCCTGAACGGACATTCCAACTGGATACAAGCGGTGTGACTGGAATCACATGAGTTCGGACGAACCGTTGCGACATAAAGCAGTGAGATACTCCAGTATCGAAGAGTGCTAGTACAGAGAGTGAGGCTACTAAGATTGTACCTAAGGTATGTGGGATATGATTTAAGTATAGGTAAAAGTATGTAGATAGGTAGCAAGACTGAAAGAAAATTTAAGAAGGAAAGGGTTACCAGTGATAACTTGGCCAGTGGCCTCAGCTTCTTCCACGGTCATCGTGAAAGCCTGTCGCCGTGGTATATTCCTCCTGGCCTGAGGAGCATTCCTCGGAACGTTCGTTTGAGCTTGATGGAACTGGCGAGGAGGTGGTGCAGTCGGTGGTCCTCTAGGTGGTGGAGCAGGTAGTGCAAGTCTCGGAGCAGGTGCTTGGATGGATGGACGCTGCGGGTAAGTGATTGCTGGCCTGAGTGCAGCATATGAGTTTTGTCTTTGGGGACAAAACTCGATGCCATGATTAGCTGAGCCGAGGACTAAGCAAAGACGGTTGGCTCGCCGACAGTCTTTCATCATATGCCCATCTCTCTTGCAGTAGTTACAAAAGGCTGGGCTAGGACAGTTGTTCGTTACTCCCGGTCTCCTTGGCACAAAAGGTGGCCTTGACGAGGCTCCTCCTGTCATCTGATTGACAGGGCGCTTAACTCTTGCAGACTAAGGTCTGCCCCTCGCTTTTACCACTGCCTCATAACGGCGGGCAGCTTTCAGAGCCGATTCATGAGTCGGAAAATCTCCTGTGGCCAGTGCAGCCTGGATCTCCGAATCCAAACCTTATTGAAATCGACGGGCTTTGATCCTATCCGTCGGTATCAGATGTGCCGCAAATCTGTTGAAGTATTGTGTTAGCTGTGTAGTATGTGATTTATTGAAAAATTCGAATTATTGAGACATATCTTACTGACTGAGCATGGTGAACTCAGCGTCATATTCATATACAGACTTGGTCCACATTGAACCTTGTTGCAGATGGATGAACTGCTGTTCCATGTCGAACCAGGCAGTCTCAGGAAAGTACTTTGCGTCGAACATGTCGCAGAAAGTATTCCATTCGATGGGTTGTTCAAGACGGCTTTCTTCCGCCTTCTACCAATTCTATGCATTGTCCGTGAGCTTCAGTTTCACAACACGGACCCAAGCTCCCTCTGGCATTTGTGCCGCTGCCAGATCATCTTCGATACTCTGAGCCTATTCCTCAGCTTCCAGTGGGCTCTCCTTTCCTGAGAACTGTTTGGGGTGTAAAGCCCTGAATTGTTTCACCTCAGATGCTTCTGCCTCGAGACTGTTCATTAAAAGAGCAGTCTGCTGCTGCTATCCTTCTAGGAGGCTGCAGATCGTCTCAAGCAGAACCGTCTGCTCGTTGATCGGAGCAGAGACGGCAGGTGTGATTGGTAGTGGAGGTGGAGTGTTGTTGAAGTTGGTGCTGGTGTTGTTTGGGGAATCCATAACCTTGAATGAAAAATTTTGGGTTAGGAAAGATTCAAAATATATGAAATGATAAGATTCAAAGAACATGAATTGTAAAGAATGTTTTACTTGCTGGTTCTTGTGTTATATTGCTTAGGTTGTTCACGCAGAACAGAACTGCATGGTAGTGTTCCATACAGCTCGGACCTGCATGGGCCACCAACAAAACCATGTCACACCCCACTTCCTAGTATACAGGCAGAGGACGCGACTGGCCGCTACGTATTTACTCTGAAGTAAATACGCTAAGCGTATCTAAGCAATATAAAAATGTACAAGAGACAGAGACAGTAGGTATAACTGAACAACTTTATTTATTAACATTCTTTTGTACAATGCATGAAAAAGTAAATACATCTGAATGAAAGCAATGCCTAAACAGTGGCATAACAGAAATGAAAAGTACTGAAATAAAATGTGTACAATGAATCTAAAGCTCTGGGTCGTAGGCAAGCTGATCCAAGTCCTCGCTGGTAGGCTCGATCTCCTGAGTGTCCAGATCACCTGACAACATTCCAAAGAAGATAGAGAAGGAATGTCCTCAGCGAAACAATCGCTCGGTAAGTCCCAAAGATAAGGGAGAAATAGAATAGACAGAGAAAGAAAGTAGCTTTTAAAGTTGTATTATATGGTTAACGCTATTGTTTGTAGCTTGGTACAGAAGGATAGCAGTATATACGAGAGAAGTCTCTATATGCCAGACACTAAGGGCAACAGGAGTATAAGGAACCGTTTATGCCACGGTACAACAGCAACGGAAATACAGGTCAGGTGTCTTAAGTCTTGCAGTCTCGTGCCACTTCTAACACCTTCCATACCAATCTACCCCTTAGAAACCCCGCGATGTCTTGATTGTATAGTTGTATTGTATTGTAAATTGTATTGTCTTGTATAGGTGGATGACTTGCCGAAACCATGATATTAGTAAAATGGATTGTAACTGGAGAATCATGTAGATGGAAGTATATCCATGGTTCGGTTCGGTCAATACAGATTGAATAGATTGAATATATGAATTCATATTGAATTGTAGTATTGTAAATTGTACTTGAATCATATTAAAGTCAGATTATTTATAATGAGACTCAGTCTAAGTCACAACAATTAGAAAAGAAATTGAAGTCCTGAATTAGGTTTTGATTTTATCGGTAACCGCTGCACATGGGCGGCAGGATTTGTGTCTTTTCAAAGACGATTACCGTGTTGATAGCACCGTTTGTTAAGTTGTCTATCTTAAATAAGCAAGCACCCATATCTCCGGCTTCCTGAGGCTCAAGAGACTGGTCCCGCTTAAACCTATATTTACTAGAATTCTTATTGTAATTTATAGAACTTGAGGGGGTTATATGTAAAAATACTTTTGTATAATTTTCAAAATACACCCCAAGTATTTAATTATCGTCTTTAGAGTTGTCATGGATGTAGATTTTATATACGTGACATTTCTAGTGAAAATAACCTAATTCATAATATAGGGTATTTAATTGTAAAGACTTGAATTATTAAATATGTACGAATAATTCCCTTCTAACTTGATTGCAAATAGCCATTAAGATTACATAGGTTCTAGTATGAATATTTGAACAATTCAACCTTAATAGAAGTAATGAGGACACAATCTTACCTGCACGAAGTACATTTTTCTGCTTTCAATGTGTACAATATTCTCCTCTTAAAACAGGTACAGGTCCCTCTGTGAATTAAAGGGCGAAAAGAATCTGATCAGAATAACTATTTAAGGAAGATAAACATTATATTTCGTGCATTATAAAAATTTGGTATGTATATAAGAAGGTGCTTAGTGCTTGATCCTGTATGAACACTGCATGTGTTTCCTGGTTGAGAAGGAATGTAGAGATTAAGTTCAAAACTCGAGTATCTGCAACAATAAAGTTCCATCAATTGTCTACATGAAGTAGCTTATCAGAAGAAACAGCTAACGAGGCCCTGCAGTCAGTTTAACCATGAACGAAGCCATGAGAGGATATCCTAATTTCCAACTACTTTCAGGAAATGCCTTGAGAACCATGCATGTGCCCAAGTTTATCTCAAGAGATGCTTTGCTCATTGTTGTGCTCCAAAAGTTTTTAGTGGTCGGCTTCATTGACCCCTCTCCTATGGCTTTGCTTGAGATTTTACGACTCCGACTCCAACCCCAACTTATTATCATCGTTCAAATTGATGCTTCCCCAATAATGATGCCCTCACTTTGGGAATATTTTAGGGGGTCTCTTTGAGATACTCTGACTTAATGTTAAACAACTACCGGTTGCTCTTTTTTTCATGAATTTCTGCAAGGGTAGATATAATATCATATGCAACATCGAAGCTGAGAAAACTCTCACCGTCTTAATCTAGTGCACAACTGGTGGATAAGAAAACAATGAACCATGCAATAAAGAAGCTTTACTTGCAATCATGCTTTTGTGTGAAAATAACATCGCCCTATTATATTGTGGGAGGAAAATAAAATAGTAATCTCTCATATAAAAAAGAGAAATAAATTAGTTATACGTCGTTGTCGTAAAGCCTTGCAATCGTCTTAATCTCAAGGACGGACCTAATATAGTAGAAGATAATCCAAGATTTAATATAAACGGGGGCGAGACTGAAAGCGATGAGAACATACATCTGCACTTGTTAGAACATAATAATATGTTTGTCTAATCAATTGACCATTCAGGGGCCTGGACTTCTGGCATAAAATTCGTATCCTATACCCATGTACAAAATCCAGTCCAGTACTATCTTATCTACTTGTTGTTGGTATCCGTCACAGGCAAAGATAATTTAAGCGTGGAGTGCAAAATACTCATAACTACTCTAGACAAGAACCTACAGTAACATCGCTATAATTGAAAGATTGTATCTATTGTTATAAAGAAGCATATGGCATATTATATAAGTGCTTTACCATCATTTCAATCGGAATGTATTGTGAATGCAGCAACAAGTAAAATCCAATGTGTAAAATTGCGTGTCAAACCGTAATTAAGTTGTGCGGGTGGCAGGCAATGCCATCTTAAACCTCATCAAGATTGGCGTAAGCCCAAATATCTATGCAGGCTACCTTGATATATTTAACAACTTGCATAGTTAATTAGGATGCTCTTTGCTCAGAGCTTTCTTATGAACCAATCAAAGACAAAAGCATGTACCTTCATAACAAGATAGCGAAAATAGCCAATCGGTAATCAACAGCACACCAGATGGTTAAGCAATGCATGCATCCTTGGATGCTGATAATGCTTCTCAAACTTATCCAAAGGAGATTAACTTATTGGACAAGATCCGAACACTAGCTCTTTTTTAAAATATATATCAGACTTATCCACCCCTGGGGCCTAAATTATGCTTAACGAGCTTAATAGCTGTCATGTTCATTAAGCAATGTGGGGGAAATATAATCAATAGCCTAGAGAGCTTCTGTTTGACAGAAAGCAATATTCTCTGATATATATATCTATATATATATATAGAGAGAGAGAGAGAGAGAGAGAGAGAGAATACTGGAGGAAAGATGCCATAGGAGGGAATTTCCTCCTATGGCGTCGAAAAAATACAATCTCCGTCATGTTTTCCGACGATCGGCACCCATCATCTTCATCATTATCATCTAAGATATGGGTACATCAAATTTCATGTGATTCTACAACTTTTTCACCGTTGAATTAATGGGTTCAAAATTAACGGTTTACCGACAATAGAACTTTTTACATTGCTAAATCAACGGTGAAAAAGTTATAGAATCACATGAAATTTGGCGTACCCACATCTTAGATGATAACGATGAAGATGATGAATTCCGATCGTCGAAAAACACGATGGAGGGCGTATTTATTCGACGCCATAGGAGGAAATTCCTCTTTCCTCCATTATTCTCGTGTGTGTGTGTGTGTGTGTGTGTGTGTGTGATCCCAAAATAAGAGGGAGGGATGATGACCTGGGGATGTTGCCTTTAGGGGAGAAAGGTTTTGAATTTAGGAAACATGATGTGTGATGGACTTGTTTAATCCCTTGCACTTCTTCACAGGGGAAGCTGATTTGCTCTTTCCGCATTCCTTGATCCTTCATTAATTATTTTATTCCCTTAACAATGTACATAATATCTTAAAATTTGGGAAACAGCTTGGTTTATGTGGGTAATGCACGTGACGCCGGCATAACTAATATGAATTAAATAAATAAATGTATAAATAATAACAAGGCTAAGTCTCAACTCACTTATCCAGTGGAGAGTTGTGATAAATCGATTGCTGTGCAGACCATTGGGCCAAGCTTAGGCCGGGCATCGGTCCATCTGTGCAAGAATCAAACTGGACTTTCAGTGTCGTACTTTAGCATATTATATGGTTGCATATAATAATAGAAATTCAGAATTTAGATACCAACAATAAAGCCCACAGATATTATGTCATCTTACGACGCATCTCTAGAATGATTGAACTTAGAAGGTCGATCCTTTGGTTGAATGAGGTTAAAATGGATGAAGAATAAAATGCAACTCTGCTTTCTTGCCAAATTAGCTCTCAAGATTTTATAGGTAAACAAGGACCTCAGCGACTCGTGTGTGAGCGGAGGGGGGGGAGGGGGGGTTGCACTAGTAGTTTGACACTCACAAAGTGTTGATGAAAGGTTGACATCCAATCATGAAAATCTTGCCAAGTATTCCGGTAACATTTTGAAAAATTATAAATATTAATTTATAATTTAAATATGGATATTATGAGTTTACGAAAATAATATCATGTATGGATTTTGGGTTTTCTGATTGGTATCCGTAAAATTATAATTATTTTGGGGAAATGAAAATATGAAATATTCTAAAAATGATAAGTATTTTATTTTGAGAATGATACAGGATTTTGGTTAAGGTTAATGTTTTATTTGTTAAAGTATTTATTTCTAAAAGGGTTTTAGTTGTAAGAGAGAGTATGGTATATGTTTGGTTAGATTTAATCTTCATACACAACTTATCATACCATGCACCCTCATCCCTCCCCCTCCACCTCCACCTCCACCTCCACCTTTCTCTACACTCATTTTCTACACCTCCTTTTTTTAATTCTCTAGTTAGGCCAATACCACTTCATGAAGCCTAAGTACACATCACAAGAGCTTGGATTTTCTTTGATATCCATCCATATAGGTAAAGATCTAACTTTTACAAGTTTTCAAAGTGTTTCAATTTCAGAATTCTATGATAGATATCGAAAAATATGATTTTTGTGAAGTTTTCGATGTAAAAATTCAATCTGAAGCAAGTAGGGTTCTCTGAAAAATACAAGATTATTGTGAACTCCTGAAAACCCCTGAGACCATCCTAGAAGCTTGAGCCCCTAACTCCATTGCATGGCCGCAAATTTAATCATTTCTACCGCAATTTGCGGCTAAGTTTTTGAGTTAGAGTCTAGGAATTCTTCTGTAACTTCTAGACATCCTAATTAGACTCTGATATACTTCTTTTTGTCCCGGGTTGCTTGTAGAGAAATCTGGGAGTATTTTAGTGTGATTTTGGTAATGTTTTCCGGTTTTTAAACTTAATTTTTGGGATTTCTATATCTTGAATTAATCGTTAGAGTTCGTACGTCGACATCGGGGTATTTTGTCGTATTTAGCGTATGTGACCATAGGCTCTAACATATGTGCATTTCGCTCGCTGTGTCGTTTTCGATTTGGATATTTATGCAGTTGTGTCATGATTTCGATTGTAGGTACGATCGCGGAAACTTCCGAGACGGCGAAGACGCGCTGAGTGCTTGTCGAATACGACTAGCACGATCGGCCACTGTGAGTAGATTTATATTTACGGTGGAAGTCGTGTGTATAGCGTATAGCACCCCCGCAATCAATTAACTAGGATACTTATACTATATACCTAGGCTATAGTGTTATGTTAGATCACTTAAGCTATAACTAAGTTAGTATATAGTTTGTATCTAACAGGCTATATATATATGTGTGTGTGTGTGGATATATCTTTATTTATGATTATTGTCATATGCGTACGCGACTTTAGATCCGTACGATATTGATTGGATATTTGAAGGATATTGTACGAGAGATGATTTCGTACTGATTATGATGATGATAGTTTGCCGAATACAGCCAAGATTCATTTAGACTGGCGGAATCGTTGGACATTTCGATTGCTTAAGCTATACTATTTTAAAAACCAACGATTCATTTTCCACTTTTAAATGACAAATGGCAGTGTTATAAATTTTGAAAGGGTATCTATTTTAAATATACTGCAGTTTCCTTATTTGTAAAATAACGTTTCGTTCTATTTTAAACTATAACGGTATAGCTCATAATAGTTAGCTATATTTAACAATTATTCACGTTACGATTAGGTTACTTTTTATACGTTCGCGATTCGATTACCAACTATATATGCTAGTTGTGTTGCTATTCTCGTATAAAACACTAATAGAACACTGCATAACTACCAATAATTGCTATGTTGCAAAAATCACGGACACGTATGTTACACTATACCTTATTGGTACCGCCATGACACTATAGGATTGTCATGTTTGATAGCGTTGATATTATATGAATGCGATGATTGACATATCTATGTGATTAATCATCAACTAACGTAGATGCATGACACATTGTCGATGATTGTGATAGCGATGTATGAACACTTTTGATAGAACACTTGCACAAATACTAATGATTGCCATGTGACACAAGCACAGACACATATGCTACACTACACATCATTAGTATTGCCATGACATGGTAGAACCGTCATATTTACTCGTGTTCTACATATCCATAATAGATGTGATGATACTTATAATGATTTTGATATACAAATACCATCGTTATGGATATTCGTATATGATTGTTGCCAATGTGGCAAAGATGATATGTGTTATGTTTTTATGAACTCGAGACAAATTATATATGTATTCTTCGGAACTTGTTTTCCATGGATTTGAAAAGCCGCGGTGAGATTTATAAAACTTGTGAATATTTTAAAATGTGATTCTCTTGATATGATAATTTGGCGTCTACCATGAGTTTTCTTGGTTTTCGTGGTATGATATTATCATAATCGATGGAGGGGTTAACCGATTACGGATATATGGTAAACCCCGGTACGATACCGAGAGGCAGAAAGTTTGTAGGGAGGTACGAGAAGCCTACTCTATGGATCAATACCGGAGAGAGTATTGGAGCGCGGCGGATATTCGGGAGATACCGACCGAGGCTATTGATATCGGGAGAGGACCGGTCTGACGAGACGGTGCCCGCGATATCTGGATTTACGTGTCAATATTAAACACAAGATTTATGATGATTTTGAGTGTCAGTGATGGACACTCGATGGATGATGAGTTTGTGTGCCGACGATGAACACTCGTGAGATTTCGAGTGTCGATGTTGGACACCCATATGTTGATGTTTACGCGATCCGTCCAGATGCGCTATTATAGATTATACTATATAGTATCCGAACAGGATTGATCCATGGGACAGTACATGAATACTATTTTCACATATCAATGTACATAAAGAGATTTCTAAATGAGCTATAGCCTCACTATTTGACATGTCTAGGACGACACGAATCTTTTAAACGGAAACCCTCTTAAAATTCAATTCTAAAAAGCGAGACGTATACTTTAACAAAACGCATATAATGCTTCTTAAACCCACGTTTGCTACTTGTGCTATGATATACGTATCATGCGGCTATTTTGAAAGGATTTTACATACATCTTTCGGCTACTTTATAGGCTTATACATGGATGCATGCTCTCTCTCTCTCTCTCTCTATATATATATATATATATATATATATATATATTCATGTTTACACGATCGATATTGATGTGCTTATATTACTTGTGCATTATAGATATTAGTACGGGATATGATAGTACTATATATTATGAACTAGGTAGATCGTTATGCATTTCGATTTCTACCTCACGATATATTTTTATTCACTGGGTTGGAAACTCACCCCCGTTGTGCCCCAGTTTCTTGCAGAATTGACCGCTCGGATTATTAGCAGCTTGCCGGCACATTTCTTACTTCGGTGATTGCTTTGGTAGGTGAGTTACATGTTGGATCGTAACCATCTATTGTATATGTATATTTTTTTGGATTTAGTTAAAAGCTCTATCGACCAAAACTTTTATATTTGTGGACTTAGCAGCGAAACTTGAATGTTTATATGTTTTTGGATGTCGCACTCGTTGGAAGTTGTAACAAGCCTAACTTTCTGTACAAATTTTTCAAAAATACAGAAAGGGGTACTTTTGCCTGAACACAAGTTATAAGATTGTTTTGCTTTTTAATAGCAAGAAGGAGCTTGTAGCTCACTGGTAATACCTTGCACTGTTGAACCAACCCACCAGAGTTCAAATCCCATACCCCACATTATTTTTAATATTGTTTTATTTTAATATTTTTAGAATTCCAAGAGTCTACACGTGTTAAACCCGTAAAACCCCACTACGCTAAATAAACAAACTGTCCCAGGGGGTAAATGGAGCGTCGAGGAAGCCAACGACCGCCGGACTCGGCTGAATCGGCCGGCGACTTGACCTACTCGGGCCGCCGCCGGCCTGACTCGGCCGGACCGCCGAGTCCCCAACATAAAAGTTGGGCCTCTGGGACTCCCTTGTACTCCTGTATACTTTAAATGTACAGACCAGTACCAGAGACTCTTTAAAACCCTAATTACTCTATTTTGATACATTTTATTATATTTTAATACATTTTTCAATCCACCCTTTCACCTACCCTAAATCCTAGCCTTATCCTATAAATACAACCCCTAGACATACCCCCTCCAAAATTCTGATCAAAACTCTCAAGAAAATCCCTAGAAGTTTAGTGTGCAATTGAAGTTAGCAAAAGGCGAAAGCTCCGGCGAAATTACGACGACAACCCTAAGAGCTTCCGGCGACGAAACGACGCACCGGCGCCTCCTACCGTTCCCTCTTCCTCTCCTCTAATCTGAAAACCCGTAAGTCTCACCTCCCTCTTCTCTATTCTTTTCTAAAAACACTTATTTCTAAATACCGACGGAATCGAAGTTAATCCGATGTCTGATTCGGTTCTTTCTAAAAATCTCACTTTTTCTTAAAAACAATCATACTAAACCATTACATGTTGAATATTAAATATTAACAAGTCGTATTGAACAAGTTCCATATCAAAAAGATTTATATTTCAATTGTTATCGTATTTTTTCACTAAAATACCATGTAATTTAATTCCAACATTTAAAACAAAAAAATCTTGCTATACCTTTAAGTAGATCACGAGGTAATGACCTACCTCCTCACACACTCATATGCAACATAGCACGATATCTTCGGGAACCTAAAATACGGGAAAACGAAACTTTACAAATAAATACCACTTACTAATAAAACCATTTTCTACAAGATACGTGTTTATTACAAATCTTTGCAAAGCGCCGCTACAACCCATTTGGGGAACCTGTTCGGGATGGTGTGGATTATCGCACGTCCTCGGGCTTAGTAATGCGAGAATCAGACCTCCGCAAGGAGCATCCGGTCTCGAAAATTTAAAATACGAATATCTTAAGAAAATGAGATTTCTTGAAATATAATATATATTAAAATTATTTTTATATAAATATATATATGTATCATTAAAATATCTATTTTGTGATAATATAAATATGCCAACTCTTTCTAAAATCACAAGGATCGCTTTACATTAAAATACCATGAATTCCATACAAGTTCAATATTACAATTAAATACCATTTATTATGAAAAATAGGTTTATTCACAAGAAATGTCATAAATATAAAATCTACAACTATAAAAACTCTAAAGACGATAAATAAATACTTGGGGTGTATTTTGAAAAGTATACAAATTATTTTTACATAAAACCCCCTCAAGTTCTATAAATTACCCTAAGGACCCTAGTAAATATAGATTTAAGCGGGACTGGTTTCTTCAGCCTCAGGGAGCCGGATATATGGGTGCTTGCCTATCTAAGGTAGACAATTTAATAAAGGTGTTATTAATACGGTAATCGTTTTTGAAAAAGACACAAATCCTGCCGCCCATGTGCAGCGATTACCGATAACATCAAAACAATCAGGACTTCAATTTCTTTTCTAATTATTCTGACTCAGACCGAGTCTCATTAATACTCTGACTTGAATATGATTCAAGTACAATCTACAATCTACAATCCAACATGAATCCTTGAATACATAAATTCAATCTAATTAATCTGTATTGACTGAACCGAACCATGGATATATTTCCATTTACATGATTCTCCAGTTACATCTATGATTTTCCAGTTACATCCATTTATTGATATCATGGTTTCGGCAAGCCATCCATCTATACAAGACAATACAAGTTACAATACAACACAAACAATATAAACAAGACATCGCGGGGTTTAGATTGGTACGGAATGTGACAATACAACACAAACAATACAAACAAGACATCGCGGGGTTTAAGAGATAGATTGGTACTGAAGGTGTTAGAAGTGGCACGAGACTGCAAGATTAAGACACCTAACCTATATTTCGTTGCTGTTGTACCGTGGCATAACGGTTCCTTATACATTTTGTTTGCCCTAGTCTCTAGCATATAGAGACTCCTCTCGTATACACTGGCATCCTTCTGTACCAAACTACAAACAACAGCTTTAACATTAAATACAACAATATAACAATATAATACAACTTTAAAAACTACACTATCTCTCTTACTCTCTGTCTATTCTATTTTCCCTTATCTTTGGGACTTACCAAGCGATTGTTCGCTGACGACATTCTTTTTCTTTCTTCTTGGAATGTTGTCAGGTGATCTGGACACTCAGGAGATCGAGCCTACTAGTGAGAACTTGGATCAGCTTGCCTACGACCCAGAGCTCTAGTTTCATTGTACACATTTCATTTCAGTACTTTCCATTTCTGTTATGCCACTATTTAGGCATTCCTTTCATTCAGTTGTATTTACTTTTCCATGTATTGTAAAAAAAAGAATGTGAATATACAAAGTTGTTGTTTCATTATATCCTGTCTCTTGCGCATTTATATTTATATTGCTTAGATACGTTTAGCGTATTTAGTTCAGAGTAAATACGTAGCGGTCTCGTCACGTCATCTGCCCGTATACTGGGAAGCGGGGCGTGACAGGTTTTGTTAGCGGCTTATGCAGGTCAGAGCTGTATGGAACCCTACCATGCAGTTCTGTTCTGCGTGAACAACCTAAGCAATATAACACAAGAACCAGCAACTAAAACATTCTTTACATTACATATTTCTTGAATCTTATCATTTCATATAGTTTGAATCTGTCCTAACCCAAAATCCCCTTACCTCTTTTACAATCTTACCCAAAACCTTCGCATTCTTTAGTTCCTTCACATATTTTTCATACACTATCAGTACTTCAGTCACTAAACTTTCCTTGAATCTGTTACACTTTCCTTTTACAAATTTCGAGGACGAAATTTTTATAAGGAGGGTAGAATGTAACAACCCTAACTTTCTGTACAAATTTTTCAAAAATACAGAAAGAGGTATTTTTGCCTGAGCACAAGTTATAAGATTGTTTTGCTTTTTAATAGCAAGAAGGAGCTTGTAGCTCACTGGTAATACCTTGCACCGCTGAACCAACCCACCAGAGTTCAAATCCCATATCCCATATTATTTTTAATATTGTTTTATTTTAATATTTTTAGAATTCCAAGAGTCCACACGTGTTAAACCCGTAAAACCTCACTACGCTAAATAAACAAACTGTCTCAGGGGGTAAATGGAGCGTCGAGGAAGCCAACGACCGCCAGACTCGGCCGAATCGGCCGGCGACTCGGCCGACTGGGGCCGCCGCCGGCGACCGGACTAGGCCGGACCGTCGAGTCCCCAACATAAAAGTTGGGCCTCTTGGACTCCCCTGTACTCCTGTATACTTTAAATATACAGACCAGTACCAGAGACTCTTTAAAACCCTAATTACTCTATTCTAATACATTTTATTACATTTTAATATATTTTTTCAATTCACCCTTTCACCTACCCTAAACCTTAGCCTTACCCTATAAATACAACCCTTAGACACACACCCCTCACTCCAAAATTCTGATCAAAACTCTCAAGAAAATCTCTAGAAGTTTAGTGTGCAATTGAAGTTAGCAAAAGGCGAAAGCTCCGGCGAAATTCTGACGACAACCCTAAGAGCTCCCGGCGACAAAACGACGCACCGGAGCCTCCTACCGTTCTCTCTCTCTCTTCTCTAATCTGAAACCCGTAAATCCCACCTCCCTCTTCTCTATTCTTTTCTAAAAACATTTATTTCTAAATACCGACGGAATCGAAGTTAATCCGATGTCCGATTCGGTTCTTCCTAAAAATCTCACTTTTTCTTAAATACAATCATACTAAAACATTACATGTTGACTATTAAACATTAACAAGTCGTATTGAACAAGTTCCATATCAAAAAGATTTCTAGTTCAATTGTTATCGTACTATTTCACTAAAATACCATGTAGTTTAATTCCGACATTTAAAACATCAAAATCTTGCTATACCTTTAAGTAAATCACGAGGTAATGACTTACCTCCTCACACACTCATATACAATATAGCACAATACCTTCGGGAACCTAAAATACGGGAAAACGAAACTTTACAAATAAATACCACTTACTAATAAAACCATTTTCTACAAGATACGTGTTTATTACAAATCTTTGCAAAGCACCGCTACAATCCATTTGGGGAACCCGTTCGGGATGGTGCGGATTATCGCACGTCCTCGGGCTTAGTAGTGCGAGATTTAGATCTCCGTAAGGAGCATTCGGTCTCGAAAATTTAAAATACGAATATCTTAAGAAAATGAGATTTCTAGAAATATAATATATATTAAAATTATTTTTATATAACTATATATATATGTATATGTATCATTAAAATATAAATTTTGTGATAATATAAATATTCCAACTCTTTCTAAAATCACAAGGATCACTTTACATTAAAATACCATGAATTCCATACAAGTTCAATATTACAATTAAATACCATGTATTATGAAAAATAGGTTTATTCACTAAAAATGTCACAAATATAAAATCTACAACTATGAAAACTCTAAAGACGATAAATAAATACTTAGGGTGTATTTTGAAAAGTATACAAATTATTTTTACATAAAACCCCATCAAGTTCTATAAATTATCCTAAGGACCCTAGTAAATATAGATTTAAGAGGGACCAGTCTCTTGAGCCTCAGAGAGCCGGAAATATGGGTGCTTGCCTATCAAAGGTAGACAATTTAATAAAGGTGTTATCAATACGGTAATAGTCTTTGAAAAAGACACAAATCCTGCCGCCCATGTGCAACGGTTACCGATAACATCAAAACAATCAGGACTTCAATTTCTTTTCTAATTATTCTGACTCAGATTGAGTCTCATTAATAATCTGACTTGAATATGATTCAAGTATAATCTACAATCTACAATCTAACATGAATCCTTGAATACATATATTCAATCTAATTAATCTGTATTGACTGAACCGAACCATGGATATACTTCCATTTACATGATTCTCCAGTTACATCCATGATTCTCCAGTTACATCCATTTACTGATATCATGGTTTCGGCAAGTCATCCATCTATACAAGACAATACAAGTTACAATACAACACAAACAATACAAACAAAATATCACGGGGTTTAAAGGATAGATTGGTACGGAAGGTGTTAGAAGTGGCACGAGACTGCAAGATTAAGACATCTAACATATATTCTGTTGCTGTTGTATCGTGGCATAACGGTTCCTTGTACATTCTGTTTGCCCTAATCTCTAGCATATAGAGACTCCTCTCGTATACACTGGCATCTGTTCATATCATAATTTTGCATTATTATATTCTCCATTCTTATTCATTTTACAAATAAACAGATGCTTTTGATCCATGACTGCTACATAGTTGCAGGTTACAGGTTCTCGGAACAAAACAGTGAAAATGATGAAAAAACGCTACAAAAGTGAGACTACGACCAACAAATAGAAAATCTTTATCATGCCTACAGTTTGAAGAACAAACGAAGATCAATGAACAATTTCACAAAGTACAAAAACAGCACAAAGATTCAAGACTTCAACGCGAAGCAAACGGTAAAAGCCCACAACATTCTGCACTGTGAAAATCTGGAAGAAACTAGAAGACATTCTGAAGAACCAAGTGAAGAAAAATCAAGTAAAAAGCAACATGAAAAATACCTGAGAAACAGAGCCCAAGAGCCTCCAAGATGGCCGCGGATCCGCGGCCAAACAAGGCATATGGCCCGGATCCGCGGTCGTGCTGAGCACGTGTCGGTGCGTTTTGACGGTGGATGGCGGTGCGTTGACCAGGCTTCTCAGGGTAGTTTTGTAAATGTAGATAGGGATCAGATGTAAACCCTAGGATTTCTATAATCTATAAATAGGAATCCTACAACTCTTTTTGGAGCATGCCTCTTCTTGTGCCTCTTTTTAATTATCAATTTCAGAATTTCAATTCTTGTAAATGTTTGTAGAGTGCATCAAATAAAAAATAAAGTCTTTCTTTTCTTGCCTTAGTTAATTTTCTTTTCTGCCCTAATATAAACTTTATTTATCTGCCCTACTTATAACTTTTATTTATTCGCCATAGATTAGATAATTAGGTTATTAAAAACAATCATAAAAATGTATTTTATCAACCCCCTAATGAGTGAGTAGTTCCTCACTTGTTAGGGTTAGGAATAGGAAAGGTTTGAGAGATGAAAATCTCTCACCCCTTTCTTGCCCATCGCATATTATTTATAGGACTCCATGCATGCATACACACACCGCTCACTACGGCATCCAGTTTGGGCCGGATATCGCGGAGAAACAGTTGGTGGTTGTAAATAGTTATCTTTTGCATTGCATATTTTTTTTAAATTTTTGTATATATTTTCTTTTCTTTTTTTGCATGTTTAAATTCTGCATTGCATCCTTATATAAAAATCATAAAAATTAAAAAAAAAATGAAAATAAAAAAAAATAGAAAAATAAAAATCAAATAAAAACCGAAAAATTTGAAAAATTATAAAAATTAAAACATTCAATTTCGGCCTATTAACTTTTATTCTCCAATTAGGTTTTCAAACAAGAACTCTATTATTTTCAACTCGGAAATTATCAACCCGTATTTTTCACGCTTCCTTATTATTTATCTTAAGATTATATATGTTTTGTAAATTTACTTAGTTTTTAGCATCTTTTTTGTTTTCCTTCTAAGGTTCCATCTCAACTTAGGAATTTTTATCATCTCTACTAAAGATATGAGTCCTATTTTTCATTCATATCTCTTATCTAAACCCCAATCACATACCCCTACGTGTATGTATATATCACCCTTACACTTGAAAATTCAAATCAAGCTATTATACTCTTGTCCATCGTCCAAAGTACTTCTCAATTGGTGAATTTTTAGATGAAATTGCTCACACATCTTTCATGCGACCGTTAATACTTCTTGAGGTACCAACGACCGATTACAAAATATGTTTACACATTAAAGCGTAATTTCGAGTCTTGTAACACCTAAGGCTTTAGCAGTGACTCCCAAACCAATTGGTCTAAGGCACTAGGTGGTAAAGCACCCTCGCTAAATATTTTTTCTATTAATGCAGCCTTAAGTAATTACAAAAACCAGTGTTCATTTTTTTATCTCTTTATTCATATTTTTATTTTTATTTTACTTTTCTTCGTACTAAGGACTTTAGATAAGAGCATTTCAAGGTCTCTTCTACTATTCCAAATTTCAAGGTTCGTGTTTGTGCAATTTGTAGGGTATATATTTTTAGAATTTAGACTTAAGCTTAGAAATTATTTTTCAGACTTATACTTTAATAAAAATATCAATACTTTTCTCTTGTTTTAACTTTAGCCCAAGAAGTGAACTCGAAATTTGCCTATTTCTAAATAAACTATAAAGACGTATACTTTCTACCGTTAAATTTTAAGAAAGGTTATTTTTAGGGTTTTTAATTTACTAAGTCTAAGATCTAGTTGTTCCTAACTAGTTAACCTTTTTGTCAAACTCAAGTCAATTATGGCCAAAATTGAATGTTTTAATTTTTATAATTTTTCAAATTTTTCAGTTTTTATTTGATTTTTATTTTTCTATTTTTTTTTATTTTCAAACTTTTTTTAAATTTTTATGATTTTTATATAAGGATGCAATGCAGAATTTGAACATGCAAAAGAAAAAGAAAATATATACAAAAATTTAAAAAAAAATATGCAATGCAAAAGATAACTATTTACAATCACCAACTCCCCCAAACTTATCACAAGCAGTGCCCTCACTGCTCGGCCCCACGCCGCACTCTCGAGCGTGAACGTGAACGCTCAGCCCTACCTAACAGGGTTCGAATCCCCTGCTCTACCTCCGTCAACTGACGGTCGTGCTCCCTCGATGTCACCCTCAATGTCTCCCTCTACTCATCAATGCCCCTAACAGCTCTCCGCATTAATTGTGCATATTCTAAAGGGGTCATTTCTCCTTCGCTCGCGGTCAAGCTAGAGCTAGGTGTGCGGGCGGGCACATGCTCCGCCGGTTCGGTTCTAGACCACACATCTGTCAATCGAGAATAGGACATAGAAACGCCCTCAATAAGAGGCTGGACAGGTATGCCCCCAAGCATGTAAAATTCGAACTCCTCCACAGGGAGGAAATATCGACAGAGTTGTGTAACAAGCATGGGACAAGGGTAATTTGCGGCTCGTTTGCCCGCACCTATAGAGTTTAGCAAAACTGTGCACATGTCGAAACGGGGGTTTCTTGTCATGAGGGTATGCACAATATGTAATGAGGGTGTAAAAAATGTAGTGTTGTGAGAGCTTCCAAAAATATTATTTTGTGCCCATCGGCACACAGTTAAGACATTTGCGAAAAGGGTTCTCCCTTGGATCCCCTTTCGCGGCTCCCTTGAGCAATCATTGCCCATCAAGGGCATGTAATCCTCAAATTGTAAAGGTTGGTCATGAGCGGGTATGCGAGGGATTAATGTGACTTCGTGTATAATGTCCCTATCGATGATAATTTCCCGATCACCCCATTGTAATTTAATAAAGCCAAATAGGGTGAGACACCCATCTTCCATACACTCGTAAAAATGAATGACTAATTCCGGCAATGCATAAGCGTTAGGGTGATTGTATATTAAATAGTTCCAACCCCTACGCGCTATTTCGTTCGTAAAATAACTACCCTACACCTCGTGTGAAAATACTTATGAAAAAACATGTTCAAATTGCATGCTGTGTGCCATGGGTGATCTACAGATCTAGAAATTTAAAAACTGAAAGGGTTTTTAGAGACGAACCTCCTCTGAAAATTTCAGAAGGTGAAGAACAGGAAGCACGGCTGAAGTGCGGTCGGAGGGTGTTTCAGGCGGCGGATCAGCGGCGCGGCGACGGGATCTTGCAGAAAAACTTCGGCGGCGGCGCTAGGGTTTCTGAGAGGATATGTTTTTTAGGGTTGAGAACAAAGGGTCGGGATCTTTATATAGGGGAAAAGTGTTGGCTCTTTTGCAAATAGACCCCTCTAAAAAGAGAGATTTATTTGCAAATAAGAATTTTATTTATTTATTAAATCTGTAAATTTACAAAAATACCCAAAAAAAATTATTTTCAAAATTTTTTTTTATGTTATTTTGTATTTATATATTTACAAATGATACATACCCCAAAACTTGTGTGAAACAAAGTTTTGGCTAGATGATCGAAAATTTGGGGGTAAATGGAGGAAGATCAGTCGATATAAATCGGCTCCTGCAAAAACATGAGCTCCTCCGACGGGTCCGCAGTGAGGAACGGTTTGAGTCGATGTCCGCTCACTTTAAACAAAGTACCGTCCTCCGGGTTTTCTAGGTCTACCGCACTGTGCGGATATACGGTGCGTACCAAAAATAGCCCTTTCCATTTAGATTTGAGCTTGCCGGGGTGGAAGTGTAACCGGGTGTCATAAAGCAAAACCTGTTGGCCAGGTTTAAAAGTTTTGCGCATAAGGTGTTTGTCATGGAACACTTCGTTCGGTTTTAACAATTACCGCATTTTCGTAGGCCTCATCCCACAGCTCATCCAGTTCATTCAATTGCAGCCTTCTATTGCTACCCGTATCTCCCATCGATAAATTCAACTCTTTAATCGCCCACAATGCCTTGTGCTCAATTTCAACTGGGAGGTGGCAACAAGCCTTCCCATAAACAAGCCGGTATGGAGACATACCAAGATCAGTCTTGTAAGCAGTACGGAATGCCCATAGTGCATCAATCAGTTTGTGTGACCAATCTTTACGGTTTTTAGAAACCGTTTTCTCCAAAATTTGTTTAATCTGCCGATTCGAAATCTCGGCTTGCCCACAAGTTTGGGGGTGATATTGTGTTGACAATTTGTGAGTAATGGAGTATTTGCGCATTAAGGACTCGAAAGTCATATTACAGAAGTGAGATCCATTATCACTTATAATCGCTCGAGAATGCCCAAACCGAGAAAAGATGTTTTCTTTAAGAAATCGAACAACAACCTTGTTATCATTCGTTCGGCTGGGCACAGCCTCAACCCATTTTGACACATAGTCAACAGCCAAAAGAATATACATATTCCCAAAAGAATTGGGAAATGGTCCCATGAAGTCTATTCCCCAAACATCAAAGATATCCACAACCAAAATTGGTTGGAGCGGCATTTTGTTTCTCCGCGATATCCGGCCCAAGTGTTGGCACCAGGAGCATGTCTTGCAGTATTCGTATGCATCTTTAAAGAGTCGTGGCCAGTAGAAACCACACTGCAAGATTTTTTTTATTGTCTTCTTGGGGCCAAAGTGCCCGCCACACGCTTGATCGTGGCAAAAAGACAGCACACTCTTAAACTCATTTTCAGGTACACACCGACGAATGATTTGGTCGGAACAGTATTTAAAGAGATACGGTTCATCCCAGTAAAAATGTTTTACTTGGGACAGGAATCGGAGTTTGTCCTGTTTCGACCAATCTTTTGGTATCAGTCCGGTGGCCAAGTAGTTTACTATATCAACGAACCAAGGGTCGCATGACACGGTTAAGAGTTGCTCATCGGGAAAAACATCTTTAATAGGAATGTCAAGTGTGGGCGAAGAAGGAAGTCGTGAAAGGTGGTCGGCAACTACGTTTTCACATCCTCTTTTGTCCCTTATGACAAGGTCAAATTCTTGTAGCAAGAGAATCCAACGTATTAGCCGTGATTTAGCATCCTTCTTCGCAAAAAGGTGGCGAAGAGCGGAGTGATCCGTATAAACAATCACTGGAAAGCCGATTAAATAGGGTCGGAATTTTTCAAGTGCAAACACAACGGCTAAAAATTCTTTTTCTGTTGTTGTGTAATTCAATTGGGCCTCATTTAATGTTCGGCTAGCGTAATAAATTACTTGCGGCATCTTATTAATATGCTGTCCAAGGACAGCACCAATGGCGAAATCAGATGCATCGCACATAATTTCAAATGGATGTGTCCAGTCGGGAGATGAAAGAATGGGCACAGAAATGAGTGAGTGTTTCAATGACTCGAACGCTTTCATGCATGTTGAGTCAAAATCAAAAGTTGTGTTCTTGGCCAATAAAAGAGTCAAGGGTCTAGCTATCTTGCTAAAATCCTTGATGAACCGTCTATAAAAACCGGCATGGCCAAGGAAGGCTCGGATGTTTTTGACGCATTTAGGAGGAGGAAGATTGGAAATGACTTCAATCTTGGCTTTATCAACCTCTATGCCATTTTGCGAGATGACATGTCCTAAGACAATACCCTCTCGTACCATAAAGTGGTACTTCTCCCAATTTAAAGTGAGGTTCTTATCCCTATAACGGGTAAGAACCGCGTCAAGGTGTTGCAAACACTCATCGAAGGAGTCACCGAAAATAAAGAAATCATCCATAAAGATCTCTAAAAAAATTTCAACCATGTCTGAAAAGTTCCCCATCATACACCGCTGGAAAGTAGCGGGTGCATTGCATAACCCAACAGGCATGCGACGGTAAGCGAAAGTACCGAAAGGACAAGTAAATATGATATTGTCTTGATCCTTTTCGGCGATGGGGACTTGATTATAGCCGGAATAGCCATCCAAAAAAAGTAAAATTCGTGCCCAGCCAATTGTTCTAGCATTTGGTCAATAAAAGGTAAAGGAAAGTGATCTTTCCTTGTCGCGGCATTGAGTTTTCTATAGTCGATGCAAACTCGCCACCCAGTTTGAACCATCACCAATCCTTTCGACCTCTACACCTCCAATCTAGAACCTGAATTGATAAATATCCATGCTTTTGATGAGGTGTCCGAAAAAATTGATTTTCACTTGATTGAGGATATTGACGCAGGGAATAATTTGGATGATATACCCGCAGATTTGACTAAATTTTTCTCTCCAATTCATCATCCCGAGTCATTAAATGTTTCTCCCGAACTTCATACGCGTCTTGATTTTGATGATAATTGCATGGATAAGATAACTTTTGAGGAGAATTATGAGGAGAGTATTGAGGATAGTATTGAGGATGAACTAGTTTTGTTTGATGAGTCGGATTTTTCAATTCATCCTCCTGAACCTTTGTAACACCCGAGCCCAATGCTACTGTTTTTCAGTTACTGTTTGAGCATTAGGTGGTGCTCATTTCATTTATCTTGCTTGTTTGTGGCTTACTGGAAAATTTTACCCGGAAAAGTCATTTCTGCATGTAACAATTTTTAGCATCTAAAATAAAATTAAAAATATCCACCTTGGCCTACTCGACACCCCTAGCCTCGTGGTAGCGTCCGTACATCGTGTTCTCGTCCCGTTCGGTGAAACGGGCGAGTTTGGACGGTTACGCGCGCGTACAGGTGTCCGTCTTGGGGGTATGCTTTTTAATCATAAAACACTCAATTTTAAAATTTGGAACCCGCTTAAAATCCTATTATTTCAATTTCAAATTTTTGGACCCGACCCGGGCGCGATTTGGAAATGTTTTATTTAGCGCCAAAATCCCAAAATTTAATAATCTTTAAACAGTATATATTCTGAACTTATATACATATCTTTCACTGTTACGTAATCTATTAAATCTTTTGATTTTTTTTTAAACCCTTAAATCTTTCCCTCAGCCAATCACCACAGCCAATCACCACGAGATCTCTACACCTCGTGGGCCCCACCTCCTCATATCTCTATCTCTCTCTATCTTTCCCTCTCTCTATCTTTCCCTCTCTCTCTCTCTATTTCTCAAATCTCTCTCTCCCCTTTAAATATTTTTTCCTTCCCTCCTCTCGTTCTTCATCACGAGAACATGAAAACCCAAACCCTTTGAAACCCTAGCTACCTCCCTCCTCGCCGCCGCAGCCCCAACGCCGGCATCACCGTCACCAGAATCCTCGCCTCATCGCCCTCGTCGCACCTCCTTCCCCTCTCCCTTCTTTCCCGACAGCCTGCAGTCTTCCCTGCAGCCGCCTGCTCGCCAACGGCGACCACCTGCGCCGCTCCTGGCCGTCGCCGACGATCCCCGACCACCCCAGAACACCTCATCACCGGAGACGCCGTTCTCGCCGCCGTCGATCTCGCCGTCGTTGCTAGTGCCCTCTGGGACCACAGAGTACTCTGACCCGTGTGGTTCCTTGGTTCGTTGTTTGGGTTCAATCCGTGAACCGTGCGTCCGTCGCGAGTTTCCCCACCGACGTTACATTCCGTTTTTCCCGGTTCGCGATCCAACGAGGCAAGTACCCCTTGCTACATGCTATACAATATATTTATATATGTATTGACACCCTAAACCTGTAAAATTAGCTTGGTACAATCGTTTTCCATTTCGGTCACAAATTGCATTATATCATTTACTATTAAACATGGAATTTACAGTTTACCAATTTGAACCCAATAATCAAATCTACCTGTTCAATCACATTTTACTGTTAAAATAGCTGGTAGCAATTATCCCTGTAGTTCGGTTACATTCGGACACTCGCATGCATTAACCTGAAATAACTCTATTGGACCGTTACATAAATTATTGCATCGCTAAGGGTGCTTAAACCTGTTAACATGACTAAACGGCTACATTGTATTACTGCACTCTTGTGATTGAATAAAACTGCTTATTATTTAATTCATTGCTTATTTCATATTGTTAATACCCACGTGTGATTATATATCTGATTGTGAGCACACCCACGATAGTGTTTACATCTTGACCTGACATGGCTACACACACACACATATATATATATATTGATACACCTGACATGGTACCGTATACTGTTGACTTGACCTGATGTACCATGACCCGACCTGTTACCTGATCTCGTGCCTAATGCCAACAAACCTGACATGTAGTCCTCATGGACCGTTCCTGTTGTCTATCCAGACAAACATGCTTTTACCTGATCCTGTGTTGGCATTAGTTCTTGATTACTGAATACCTGACTCGACATACATAACTTGGGGGTATGGGGAAATCCAAGATGAAACCGACTTGTAACTCAACAGTTTGATACCTGTTCTGATCAGTCTTACGGGCTAGGCCAGCCCCGGAGTGATGATGCTGACATCACTCGCCCATCCTGCTACTTGTTACTGCCTAGCGGCACGTCTCGGATTCAGCCCCGAGAACCTTGACCGTGGTCCCGGACACACACGGGATACTATTAAGTTATATCGACGATTCATCAATTGATTTCAAAGACTTTAGAATAGAGAACCTGACAGAACAGCTTAGTTACCCACTGCACACTACCCTGCACTGCTTGTCTCACATTATTGCTTTATTCATGTTTATCTTGCATTGCTTGTTACATTGTTCATATTATATTACTTGTTGACATGACGCGCTGACGTCTGGGTTTTGCATGGCCCAGATTCTGTACCGCTGTCGCAGTCCGAGCAGGAGTACTTCAGCCAGCAGACTGAGCTGTGAGTTCAGTAGTAGTTAGTTTTATTTCCTGCATTCATTTCCTGATGTGAGCCCGCATTATGGGACATACCTGTCAGTTATTTGTATTGGATCATTTGCTTCCGCATTTATTTATTATTGACTCTTGTTATTCTGGATTATGGACATATTTTTAGATAGTTTTATCTTGTTCTTGGTATCACTCCAGCCGTAATGTGACTGTGGATGGATACTTCCTACCCACAGGTAGCATGGTTGGCTATATCACGTACCCAATCTAACGTACTCTGGAAAGCGAGGCGTGACATGGCTCTTTTGGTATCAGAGCCATAGGTTAGTTGGGTTGATTCTTTTGTAGTTGGGTATTGTACCCAATACACGAATCAGAATACCCGTGTTTAGGAAACATGTCCTGCCACTTTGCCGTTTACCATTCTTGAATCACATTCTTCCTGATTATATCTTTTACGACGTGCAAACTTACTTTGCATGTCGACTCGAAAAACATGATTTCTTGTTATCTCTAGGACTTAGGCGACTTGGGTGGAGTTAAGTAATTGTGGCTATGATACCGCGGCATAGTTACAATGCGGTACTCTATTTAAGTATCTTGGAGTTCTAGCCTTAATCTATATATTGAATCTATCATCATGCTAATGCTGGGTGTTTTGATTTCAGGGATATGGCAGATAAGAATTTCAAGACGTACCAGAGGCGTGTGGACGAAGCCGCCATGCTTGGAGTGATAAGGGGAATGCTGGAGAATCAAAAGAGGCAGACTGAGCTGATCCAGCAGCAAGCAGACTCGTTTCAGGAAGGTTTGCAGATCGTTCAGCAGTCTGTAAACAACGTTGGAGCTAAACCAGTTGACCGAGTAGGGACCGTGGCAGATTTCAGACGTTTGGGTCCGTCTACATTCACTGGTTTGGAGGAGCCGTTGCCAGCCGAGCAGTGGCTAGTGGATACGGAGAATTTGCTGATTGCGGCACAGATTCCAGATGACAAAAGGGTTGATGTGGTACGCATTCAGTTAGTGGACTACGCCCGAGAATGGTGGCTTGTGGAGGAGACCCGTTTGCCCAAGCCGATCAAGTGGGCGGATTTTTCTAAGAGTTTCCTGAAGAAGTTCTTCCCGCGGACTGCACGGGAGGAAATGGAAGAGAAGTTTATTGGGCTAAGGTAGAATGGAGCACCCGTGGACGTGCATGCAGCAGAGTGGACGAGACTCAGCAGATTCGCTGGACCTTTAGTCGCCAACGATGCAGACCGGGCACGAAGGTTCATGCGCAGCTTGGATGTGGACATCCAGAGGCAGATTGTCTCCCTGGGTTTGACCACTTTCTCACAGGTTCTTACGGCAGCTCGGGAACAACAGAGTTTATCTGGGATGAAAGGGAGCTTGCAGCAGACAGCTGTTGCGGCCAGGAAGCCCGCATTTGTACCTAACCGAGCTCATGATCGCAAGGGTATTCCAGTGGACCGTCGAGGTGTAGCACCAATGAAGAAGCCTGTGATCGTTGATCGAAGAAAGAGCGTGATTTGTGACTACTGCCGTTTACCCGGGCACGTGCAGAAGGATTGTCGAAGGAGGCTGGGACTCTGTTTGGTTTGTGGAGCGGCTGATCACGCCGTTGGTGCTTGTCCGTCGAAGCTTCGTACGAGAGATGATATTCAGAAGCCTCCGCAGAGACCGTTCCAAGGGCAGAAACAGCTGACTCAAGGACCTAATCAGGCTCGAGCTTTTACCTTGACAGCTGAGGAAGCCAAGGCCTCAGGAGAAGTGGTTTCAGGTACTTTACTCGTTCATGGTTTTCCCGCATTGGCATTATTTGATTCTGGTGCATCCCACTGTTTTATGTCATCTAAATTTATAACTACACACTCGATTACCTGCACGACCCTGTCTAGTTTCTGGGACATACATACTGGGAATGGGAAAATCATATCTAGTAAGGAGTGTAAGGATTGTACAGTTGTTGTGTGCGGACGGGAACTCTTTGCAGATTTCTTGGTGATTGATACGGGCAGCTATGAAGTCGTCTTGGGAATGGATTTTCTTGGCACTTTCCACGCTCACATTGACTGTAGGGCAAAGAAAGTAATTTTCCAGATTCCCGGACATCCTGAGTTTACCTTCACTGGAGGAAGCAGTTCTGTCGGGCCAGTCGAGTTTAGGGCTAGACCGACAAACAATATCCTTGCAGCAATGGAAGTTGATAGTGTGAAGAGCCGGCGGTTGTTCACGATTTTATGGACGTGTTTGAAGATATATCGGGTTTACCGCCGAAGCGAGACGTGGAGTTCGCAATTGATCTTATCCCTGGTGCCGCGCCAGTATCTAAAGCGTATTATCCAATGGCACCACTAGAGTTGGAAGAAGTTAAGAAACAGGTTGCTGAATTGCTTGAGAAGGGTTGGATTCGAAGCAGTAACTCGCCTTGGGGAGCTCCAGTTCTTCTAGTAAAGAAGAAGGATGGCACAAGAAGAATGTGCATCGACTATCGAGAATTAAACCGGGTGACTATTAAGAACAAGTACCCGATCCCTCGCATTGGAGAACTTTTTGAGCAGTTTAGTGGCGCGAGGGTATTCTCGAAGCTGGATTTGCGATCCGAATATCATCAGGTCCGAGTGAAAACAGAAGATATTTGCAAGACGGCGTTCCGAACTCGGTATGGACATTACGAGTACTTAGTGATGCCCTTCGGAGTAACGAATGCGCCGGCAGTATTCATGGACTTGATGAACCGAATCTTTTCACCGTTCTTGGACCAATTTATTGTGATGTTCATCGATGATATACTGGTTTACTCGAAGAGCTTTGAGGAGCATGCTGAGCATTTGAAGATCGCACTGCAGACGTTGAGACAGGAGAAATTGTATGCGAAGATGAGTAAATGCGAGTTTTGGCTGGAGGAAGTGAAGTTTTTGGGGCATGTTGTGTCTGGCGATGGCATTGCCGTCGACCCGGAAAAGATTGCAGCAGTTCAAGATTGGCCGATTCCAAAGAATGTTGCTGAGATAAGAAGTTTTCTTGGATTAGCCGGATACTATAGGAGATTTGTGGAGAACTTCGCTCGTCTGGCAGAGCCGTTGACCAAGCTTACGCGCAAAGAGGTACCTTTTGTATGGACGGATAAGTGTGCGTTAGGTTTTGAGACGTTGAAGCAGAAGTTGATAACCGCCCCTATTCTGACCGTGCCAGACAATTCCGGAGGATTGGTGATTCACAGCGACGCATCTGGGAAAGGATTGGGATGTGTTTTGATGCAGAATGGGAAAGTTGTAGCGTACGCATCGAGACAACTGAAGACCCATGAGAAGAATTATCCAACTCATGACTTGGAGCTTGCGGCTGTGATCTTCGCTTTGAAGATTTGGAGACACTACCTTTTGGGCGAGAGAGTCGAAGTCTTTACAGATCATAAGAGCTTGAAGTATGTGTTCACACAGAAGGAGCTAAATATGAGGCAGCGTAGATGGTTGGAGCTGATGGCTGACTACGATCTTGATCTTAAGTACCATCCGGGAAAGGTTAATATTGTGCCGGATGCGCTTAGTCGGTTACCAGCAATTCAGGTGTTAACTACGCAGAAGAAGGTCGTCGCAGATTTTCAAAGATTTGACTTCGAGGTTGTGCTACCGCGTTCTACGGGACAGTTGATGCAGCTGCAAGTGCAGTCGTCTTTGATTGAGAAAATTAAAGCAGCACAATCGCAGGATCCTAGACTGCAAAAGTTTCGAGAGCAAGTTGAAGCCGGACTACGAACAGATTTATTGATCCACGAAGATGGTTCGTTGAGGTACGGTAGCCGTTTGTGTGTGCCAAAGGGTGATGTTCGTGAAGAGCTTATGAAGGAGGCACACAGTTCAGCTTATTATGTACATCCAGGAGGTATAAAGATGTACCGAGATATTCGACAGCATTTCTGGTGGGAAGGCATGAAATGGGAGATTGCTCGCTTTGTGGCTAAGTGCTTGGTGTGTCAGCAAGTTAAGGCTGAACATCAAAGGGTCGCTGGTTTATTGCAACCACTTCCGATTCTCAGTGGAAGTGGGAACATATAACCATGGATTTCGTGACAGCTTTACCGCAGAGTCCAAAGGACAACAATGCAGTATGGATGATTGTTGATCGGTTGACCAAGACAGCTCACTTTATTCCTTTCCGGGTTGGTCAATCAACAGAGACTTTGGCAGAGCGGTACATGCAGGAGATTGTAAGATTGCATGGAGTACCGGTGAGCATCGTGTCCGATCGGGACACTCGGTTCTTATCACACTTCTGGAGGAGTTTACAGGAAAGTTTGGGGACTCGATTGAAGTTTAGCACAGCTTATCATCCTCAAACTGATGGTCAGTCGGAGAGAACGATCCAAACTCTTGAAGATATGTTGAGAGCATGCATGTTGGACTTCAAGGATTCGTGGGAGGATCATCTACACTTGGTGGAGTTTTCTTACAACAACAGTTTTCAAGCAACTATCCAGATGGCTCCGTTTGAAGCTTTGTATGGTCGTAAATGTCGTTCACCTGTTTGTTGGGATGATGTCGGTGAACGAAGATTGTTGGGACCAGATTTGGTGGTGCAGACAGTTGAGAAGGTTAACACTATCAGAAATCATATGAAGGCAGCCCAAGACAGACAGAAGAGTTGGGCTGACACGTCAAGAAGACCTCTAGAGTTCGCCGTGGGTGATTTGGTATTCTTGAAGATATCACCGACTAGAGGGGTGATTCATTTTGGGAGTCGAGGAAAACTTAGTCCTCGATTCGTTGGACCCTTTGAGATATTGGAGCGTGTTGGAGAGGTAGCATACCGTTTGGCGTTACCGCAGACCTTGGCAAGTGTGCACGATGTGTTTCACGTATCTCAACTACGAAGGTATGTTCGAGATGAGACACACGTTTTGGATCATTCGGAGTTAACAGTACGGGAAGACTTGACTTTTGAGGAGCGACCGGTTGAAATCGTGGATCGAAGGGAAAAGGTTCTCAAGAACAAGGTTATCCCCCTTGTGCTTGTTTCTTGGGGTAATCGCTCGCATGGAGAGTCCACTTAGGAACGAGAAGATGAAATCCGACAGAAGTTTCCTCACCTCTTCTTGTAGTTTCTTTGTATTCTTGGAATTTCGAGGACGAAATTCTTTTTGTAGTTGGGTATAATGTAACATCCGAGCCCAATGCTACTGTTTTTCAGTTACTGTTTGAGCATTAGGTGGTGCTCATTTCATTTATCTTGCTTGTTTGTGGCTTACTGGAAAATTTTACCCGGAAAAGTCATTTCTGCATGTAACAATTTTTAGCATCTAAAATAAAATTAAAAATATCCATCTTGGCACTCGACACCCCTAACCTCGTGGTAGCGTCCGTGCATCGTGTTCTCGTCCCGTTCGGTGAAACGGGCGAGTTTGGACGGCTACGCGCGCGTACAGGTGACCGTCTTGGGGGTATGCTTTTTAATCATAAAACACTCAATTTTAAAATTTGGAACCCGCTTAAAATCCTATTATTTCAATTTCAAATTTTTGGACCCGACCCGGGCGCGATTTGGAAATGTTTTATTCAGCGCCAAAATCCCAAAATTTAATAATCTTTAAACAGTATATATTCTGAACTTATATACATATCTTTCACTGTTACGTAATCTATTAAATCTTTTGATTTTTTTAAACCCTTAAATCTTTCCCTCAGCCAATCACCACGAGATCTCTACACCTCGTGGGCCCCACCTCCTCATATCTCTATCTTTCTCTCTCTCTCTATCTTTCCCTATCTCTCTCTCTATTTCTCAAATCTCTCTCTCCCCCTTTAAATATTTTTTCCTTCCCTCCTCTCGTTCTTCATCACGAGAACAGGAAAACCCAAACCCTTTGAAACCCTAGCCACTTCCCTCCTCGCCGCCGCAGCCCCAACGCCGGCATCACCGTCACCAGAATTCTCGCCTCATCGCCCTCGTCGCAGCCGTCGCACCTCCTTCCCCTCTCCCCTCTTTCCCGATCGCCTGCAGTCTTCCCTGCAGCCGCCTGCTCGCCAACGGCGACCACCTGCGCTGCCCCTGGCCGTCGCCGACGATCCCCGACCACCCCAGAACACCTCATCGCCGGAGACGCCGTTCTCGCCGCCGTCGATCTCGCCGTCGTTGCTAGTGCCCTTTGGGACCACAGAGTACTCTGACCCGTGTGGTTCCTTGGTTCGTTGTTTGGGTTCAATCCGTGAACCGTGCGTCCGTCGCGAGTTTTCCCGCCGACGTTACATTCCGTTTTTCCCGGTTCGCGATCCGCCGAGGCAAATACCCCTTGCTACATGCTATACAATATATTTATATATGTATTGACACCCTAAACCTTTAAAATTAGCTTGGTATAATCGTTTTCTATTTCGGTCACAAATTGCATTATATCATTTACTATTAAACATGGAATTTACAGTTTGCCAATTTGAACCCAATAATCAAATCTACCTGTTCAATCACATTTTACTGTTAAAATAACTGGTAGCAATTATCCCTGTAGTTCGGTTACATTCGGACACTCGCATGCATTAACCTGAAATAACTGTATTGGACCGTTACATAAATTATTGCACCGCTAAGGGTGCTTAAACCTGTTAACATGACTAAACGGCTACATTGTATTACTGCACTCTTGTGATTGAATGAAACTGCTTATTATTTCATTCATTGCTTATTTCATGTTGTTAATACCCACGTGTGATTATATATCTGATTGTGAGCACACCCACGATAGTGTTTACATCTTGACCTGACATGGCTACACACACACACACACATATATATATTGATACACCTGACATGGTACCGTATACTGTTGACTTGACCTGATGTACCATGACCCGACCTGTTACCTGATCTCGTGCCTAATGCCAACAAACCTGACATGTAGTCCTCATGGACCGTTCCTGTTGTCTATCCAGACAAACCTGCTTTTACCTGATCCTGTATTGGCATTAGTTCTTGATTACTGAATACCTGACTCGACATACATAACTTGGGGGTATGGGGAAATCAAAGGTGAAACCGATTTGTAACTCAACAGTTTGATACCTGTTCTGATCAGTCTTACGGGCTAGGCCAGTCCCGGAGTGATGATGCTGACATCACTCGCCCATCCTGCTACTTGTTACTGCCTAGCGTCACGTCTCGGATTCAGCCCCGAGAACCTTGACCGTGGTCCCGGGCACGCACGGGATACTATTGAGTTACATCGACGATTCATTAATTGATTTCAAAGACTTTAGAATAGAGAACCTGATAGAACAGCTTAGTTACGCACTGCACACTACCCTGCACTGCTTGTCTCACATTATTGCTTTATTCATGTTTATCTTGCATTGCCCGTTACATTGTTCATATTATATTACTTGTTGACATGACGCGCTGACGTCTGGGTTTTGCATGGCCCAGATTCTGTACCGTTGTCGCAGTCCGAGCAGGAGTACTTAGCCAGCAGGCTGAGCTGTGAGTTCAGTAGTAGTTAGTTTTATTTCCTGCATTCATTTCCTGATGTGAGCCCGCATTATGGGACATACCTGTCAGTTATTTGTATTGGATCATTTGCTTCCGCATTTATTTATTATTGACTCTTGTTATTCTGGATTATGGACATGTTTTTAAATAGTTTTATCTTGTTCTTGGTATCACTTCAGCCGTAATGTGACTGTGGATGGATACTTCCTACCCACAGGTAGCATGGTTGGCTATGTCACGTGCCCGATCTAGTGTACTCTGGGAAGCGGGGCGTGACAACCTTTAACTGTTATACTTCCTAAATCACCCCCCTTCATTCTTTCTATCGTTCTGACCATGCAAGAGATCACGCAGGAGGACTGTGAGCTTGAAAAATTTCTGTTCGATCACAGCAGTTTTGACGTCACTACTGCGTCTCTCCTTAAATCTGACACGGTTCTCACAACCGATAACGATTACGAATGTTTCACTTTTTCGGACGATTTTGAAGACTCACCGCCCGAGTTTGAGTCATTTGAATTTTCAGATGAGTTAGTTGAACCATCAGACTCAGTTGCTTACAGTCATTTCGAACCATTGATGGAATCCTTCGTGTTCGAGACAGTTTCACCAATTTCACCTTCAATTGTTTCACTTCTGAAACTCGAACTCAAGTTGTTTCCGTCTCACCTTACATATGCTTACTTAGGTGAGAATGAGACTCTTCCTAAATCACTCTCCTTCGTCCTTTCGATCGTTTCGACTGCGCAAGAATCCGTCACGCTTCCATTTTCAATGGTTGGTTTACCAAGTTCAACGTACCCATGTTTTCTCGCGAATCTTGAGAGATTTGACCCCATTTCTCGACGGGTTGATAGATTAGCACAATCGCTTTTACACATCGGTCATCACAATTTGTGTTAATTTATTCACTAAATTTACACTCTCAAATTCGTACTACACTTCTTTCTCTCTTCCGCCATTCTTCTCCTAATATACCGAGATCGTATTCCACCTTTTTTCCCATACGGTCTCGTGTGTTTCTCATTTATTTTCTCTACACTCCATTCTTTCACCAACCACACCATTATAACGATAAATTTTTTGAATGGTTGGCGCTAACCTTTGGCCTGTGTAAGGCCTTGTATAGCTTGATACTGTGTTTTTCTCCCCCCTAACTCTAAACTTTAACGTTTAAACAGTGGAAACACTGTTTCACTTAAGTTTGGGGGGACCTTTTGTATATATATTTTGTTTTGTTTTTCTGTTAACAATAAAAAAAAAATAAACAGGAGAATACCGGCCATTTTGACCCTCTTGGTGTAGCCTGACAGTGAGCACGCTGTCAACTTTAAGTTTGTGGGTGTGCTCGGTAAGGTTTCTTCCTTCGCATTCATATGTATATTTTTGCATTTGCATACTTATTTTAAAACTCATAAAAATTGAAAAATTTTAAAAATTATAAAAATTGAAACATTCAATTTTGGCCATAATTGACTTGAGTTTGACAAAGAATGTTAACTAGCTATGAAAAACTAGATCCTAAACTTAGTAAATTAAAAACCCTAAAAATAACCTTTCTTAAAATTTAACGGTAGAAAATATATGTCTTTGTAGTTTACTTAGAAATAGACAAATTTTGAGTTCGCTTCTTGGGCTAAGTCAAAAATAAGAGAAGAGTATTGATATTTTTATTAAAGTGTAACTTTGAAAAATAATCCTTAAGCTTAAGTCTAAATTCTGAAAATATATACCCTACAACTTGCACAAACACGAACCTTGAAAGTTGGAATAGTAGAAAATATTTAGCGAGGGTGCTTTATCACCTAGTGCCTTAGACCAACTGGTTTAGGAGTCACTGCTAAAGCCTTAGATGTTACAAGACTAGGAATTACACCTTAATGTGCAAACACATTTTGTAATCGGTCGTTAGTAGCTCAAGAAGTATTAACGGTCGCATAAAGGATGTGTAAGCAATTTCATCTAAAAAATTCACAAACTAAAACTACTTTGGATGATGGACAAGAGTATAAGAGCTTGAATTAAATTTCCAAGTGTAGGGATGATACATACACATACACACACATAGGGGTATGTGATCGGGGTTTAGATAAGAGATAGGAATGAAAAATAGGATTTATATCTTTAGTAGAGATGATAAAAATTCCTAAGTTGAGATGGAACCCCAGAAGGAAAACTCAAAAGATGCTAAAAGCTAAGTAAATCTACAAAACATATATAATTTTAAGTTAAATGATAAGGAAGCGTGAAAAATACGGGTTGATAATTTCTGAGTTGAACATAATAGAATTTCTTGTTAGAAAACCGAATTGGAGAATAAAAGTCAATAGGCCGAATTGATAGGATTTTGTGGGTAGTATCCGTTGAAAACCCTCAGGAGACAACACTCCTCCTACTAGGGACACCTAGAGGTTTAACGGCTTATTGCACGAGCTCAGTGCAATCGCGTTTCACTGCGAAAGTGAGGCTAGGTCTTTTTCGAGAATAAAACTAGTTTTGCTCAAGGATGAGTAAAAGATAAGTTTGGGGGTATTTGTTCATATCATAATTTTGTATTATTATAATCCCCATTCTTATTCTTTTTACAAATAAACAAGTGTTTCTGATCCATATCTGCTATATAGTTGCAGGTTACAGGTTCTCGGAACAAAACAGTACAAATGATGAAAAGAAGCTACAAAAGTGAGACTTTGACCAACAAATAGAAGAATCTTGATCATGCCTACAGTTTGAGGAACAAACAAAGATCAGCAAATAGTTCGATTGCATAAAGGCAGCACAAGATTCAAGACTTCAACACGAAGCAAGTGGTAAAAGTCCACAACATCTACACTGTGGAAATCTGGAAGAGAATAGAAGACATTCTGAAGAACCAAGTAAAGAAAAGCCAAGTAAAAAGCAACATGAGAATTACCAGAGAGACAGAAGCCCAAGATCCCTCTAAATGGCCGCGGATCCGCGGCCAAACATGGCTTTTGGCCGCGGTTCCGCGGCCATGATGAGCGCGTGTCGGTGCAATTTTTGTTGGTGGGTGGCGGTGCGTTGACTAGTCTTCTTAGGGTAAATTTGTAAATGCAGATCTGTATCGAATGTAACCCTAGGGTTTGTATGATCTATAAATAGAAACCCTAATGCTCTTTTTGAGAGCATGCTTCTTCCTATGCCTTTTTTTATCAAATAAAATTCAGAATTCATTGTAATGCTTTGAAGAGTGCATCGAATAAAAGTAAGTAGATTTTTTACCTTACCCTAGTTCTTAAATTCTTTTCTGTCCTAGTATAGATTTTATTATCTGCTCTAAATAATTAGCTTAGCACTTTTTATTCATCTGTCCTAGCTTAGATAATTAGGTTATTAAATTGAAAACTCATAAAAAAATGCTTTTTATCAATCCCCTAATGAGTGAGTAGTTCCTTATTTGTTAGGGTTAGGAATAGGAAAAGTTTGAGAGATGAGGAACTACTCACTCATTAGGGGATTGATAAAAGACATTTTTTTTATGAGTTTTCAATTCAATAACCTAATTATCTAAGCTACGACAGATGAATAAAAAGTGCTAAGCTAATTAACTAGGGCAGATAATTAAAATTCTATAATACGGCAGAAAAGAAATTAACTAGGGCAAGGTAATAAAACTACTTATTTTATTTGATGCTCTCTTCATACATTTACAGCGAAAGATATAAGGGCCTATTGACTTTTATTCTCCAATTAGGTTTTCTAACAAGAACTCTATTATCTTCAACTCAGAAATTATCAAACCGTATTTTTCACGCTTTCTTATCATTTAACTTAAGATTATATATGTTTTGTAGATTTACTTAGCTTTTAGCATCTTTTGAATTTTCCTTCTAAGGTTCCATCCCAACTTAGGAATTTTTATCATCTCTACTAAAAATATAAGTCCTATTTTTCATTCCTATCTCTCATCCAAACCCCAATCATATACCCCTACGTGTGTGTGTATATCACCCCTACACTTGGAAATTCAAATCAAGCTATTATACTCTTGTCTATCATCCAAAGTACTTTTAGTTGGTGAATTTTTTTAGATGGAATTGCTCACACATTCTTCATTCAACCGTTAATACTTCTTGAGGTACCAACGACCGATTACAAAATGTGTTTGCACAATAAGGCGTGATTCCTAGTCTTGTAACACCTAAGGCTTTAGCAGTGACTCCCAAACCAGTTGGTTTAAGACACTAGGTAATAAAGCACCCTCGCTAAATATTTTTTCTATTTATGCAGCCTTATGTAATTACAAAAACCAGTGTTCATTTTTTATCTCTTTATTCACACTTGTATTTTTATTTTATTTTCCTTCATACTAAGGACTTTAAACAAGAGCATTTCAAGGTCTCTTCTACTATTCCAAGTTTCAAGGTTCGTGTTTGTGCAATTTGTAGGGTATATATTGTCAGAATTTAGACTTAAGCTTAGCAATTATTTTTCAGACTTATACTTTAATAAAAATATCAATACTCTTCCTTTATTTTGACTTAGCCCAAGAAGTGAACTCAAAATTTGCTTATTTCTAAGTAAACTACAAAGACATATATTTTCTACCGTTAAATTTTAAGAAAGGTTATTTTTAGGGTTTTTAATTTACTAAGTCTAGGATCTAGTTGTTCCTACCTAGTTAACCTTCTTGTCGAACTCAAGTCAATTATGGCCAAAATTGAATTTTTCAATTTATAATTTTTCAAATTTTTCAAATTTTTATGGGTTTTAAAATAAGTATGCAAATGCAAAAATATACATATGAATGCGAAGGAAGAAAGCTTACCGAGCACACCCCCAAACTTAAACTTGACAGTGTCCTCACTGTCAGGCTACACCAAGAGGGTCAAAATTGCCGGTATTCCCCTGTTTATTTTTTTATTTTTTTTATTGTTAACAGAAAAACAAAACAAAATATATATATAAAAAGGTCCACCCCAAACTTAAGTGAGATAGTGTTTCCACTGTTTAAGCGTTAAAATTCAGAGTTAGGGAGGAGAAAAAACACAGTATCAAGCTATACAAGGCCTTACACAGGCCAAAGGTTAGCACCAACCATTCAAAAAACTTAACATTATAATGGTGTGGTTGGTGAAAAAATGGAGTGTAGAGAAAAGAAATGAGAAACACACGAGACCGTATGGGAAGAAAGGTGGAATATGGTCTCGGTATATTAGGAGAAGAATGGCGGAAGAGAGAAAAAAGTGTAGTACGAACTTGAGGGTGTAAATTTAGTGAATAAATTAGCATAAATTGTGATGACCGATGTGTTAAAAGCGATTGTGCTAATCTATCAACCCGTCGAGAAATGGGATCAAATCCCTCAAGATTCGCGAGAAAACATGGGTACGTTGACTTGGTAAACCAGACATTGAAAATGGAAGCGTGACGGATTCTTGCGCGGTCGAAAGGACGAAGGGGAGTGATTTAGGAAGGGTCTCATTCTCACCTAAGTAAGTGAATGTAAGGTGAGACGGCAACAGCTTGAGTTCGAGTTTCAGAGGTGAAACGATTGAAGGTGAAATTGGTGAAACTGTCTCGAACACGAAGGATTCCATCAATGGTTTGAAATGACTGTAAGCAACCGAGTCTGATGGTTCAACCAACTCATCTGAAAATTCAAACAAACTCGGACGGTGAGTCTTCAAAATCGTCCGAAAAAGTGAAACACTCGTAATCGTTATCGGTTGTGAGAACTGTGTCAGATTTAAGAAGGAACGCACTAGTGGCGTCAAAACTGCTGCGATCGAACAAAAAATTTTCAAGCTCACAGTCCTCCTGTGTGATCTCTTGCGTGGTCGGAACGATGGAAAGGATGAAAGGGGTGATTTAGGAAGTATAACAGTTAAAGATTCAGGAGGATGAATTGGAAAATCCGACTCATCAAACAAAACTGGTTCATCCTCAATATTATCCTCAATACTCTTCTCAATACTATCCTCAAAAGTTATCTCATCCATGCAATTATCATCAAAATCAAGACGCATATGAAGTTCGGGAGAAACATTTAATGACTCGGGATGATGAATTGGAGAGAAAAATTCAGTCAAATCTGCGGGTTCATCATCCAAATTATTCCCTGCGTCAAATATCCTCAATCAAGTGAAAATCAATTTTTTCGGACACCTCATTAAAAGCATGGATATTTATCAATTCAGGTTCTAGATTGGAGGTGTAGAGGTCGAAAGGATTGGTGATAGTTTCACTCAAAAGGAACCCTTCACAATCTGGCAAATCAAGCACTACAAAGTCGCACAACTCATTAAACGTTTTATTTTCAACTGGTGAATCACTCGGGACACTTGATAGACATTCAAAACCGGAGTTGTGGGATTCAATTCGTGATGAGTGGGTTTAATTTGGAAGGGTGCACAGCTCACTCTCTCCACTCAAATTCTTAATCTGTCCAACCGCCTCATCATACATTGGAATTTTTGTAGCTAGTTGGAAACTAGCTACCGGGTCACTAGGTTGCATAAGGGCGGCAATGGACGCATCCAAATTCCTCATCTGTTGGTTTGTCGCTACAATATAAGCTTCCAACGACTGTTCCAGACTAGACATGGGTTGTGAAGGGGTTTCAGTAAAAGATTCAAAATTGTTTGGATTCTGGAAACTCCCAAATGGCTGTGTAGAAGCAATGTCTAGGGAAGGTGCGAAAGTCGGGTAAAACAGGTAGGAATTGAATGGTTGGACAGGAGTAGGATCAACATTTGGATAAAAAGATGAATGGACTTGTTGATCCCAAAAACTGAAAGTGTTGAAAGGAGTGAAAGATCGGTTACGAGATTGTTCAATATGTTCAGCAATAAACATGGGCTTCGGAGTTACAACAGAACTCAAAAAAAGAGTATCAACGTAAGAAGGTGGTGAAGGTTGAAATGGTTGATACAAAGTGGATTGCGGAGTCGAACTGTTTCTCCTAGACGCTTCTATTCGATCTTTCAAAGAAATTTTGGGCATGGAAGGGTCGTCCGTAATTCGACCAAAACAATTCACGTAGGAAGCAATGTTTGGATGAGGGTACCAAAGTTCGTCAAGAGTTTTGCGAGGTGGGGTACCCATGATGTAAGAAAGGAGAAGAAAAAGAATGTGGTGATTTTTTTTATATATATATATTTTTTTTAAAATGTTTTAAAACAATTGTTTGGTTTTGGAGTTTTGAAATTTTTGAAAGGTTTTTTTTCTTTTTTTTTAGAAAGAGTTTTTGCACAATTTGTACGGACTACTACACACTTTCAAACAGTCACAATATAAGCATGCACAATCAAGCCTAGAGCTAGAGTCTCCTAAGTCAACTAGACTACTCCTAACTGTTCCAAAGGGCAAATTGTGAGATCCTCAAATCGCCTCTTCACCGCCAATTGTGGCCAGGTAAGCACAAGTAAAGTAAGGAGGGATCCGCTCACGAATCACCATGAGACGGGCCTTTTAAAATTACCTTTCCTACTTGTCTAGCCTAGGCACCACAAACTCTGGTTTAGATAAACGACCGATACCTACAACTTTTCCTTTGTCCTATTGAGCGCAGCAATCCTTATTGGCTGAGTCTAATATTTTTTATTAACTCGATGGTTGATGCGAATGCTTTTCGTGATTTTTGGGATCCTGGAAAGGGTAATGAAATCCCCACCCAATCTTGATTGGTGTTATAGCCTCTTAAAAGTCCATTTTAAATATGCAAAGCAATTAACACACCAAAAATCTAAAACACTTTCAAAAAAAAAATTATTTTGCAGCGCAAAGAATCCTGCACAAAAACAATTTATTGGAGAGGGAGAAAGATTTTGCGCAAAGAACCCTGCAGGAAAAAAATTTCAGTTGAGATCAGGAGGTTACAGAGGAGATAAAAAATACTCAAAGAGGAATTTGAGGTGATGACGTCACCAAGGCGCCGCTGATCCGTGGTCAAAGGTAGGTATTAGCGGTGGTTCCGCGGTTGACTTGGCAGTTTAGATCCCCAAAATCTTTCTGTTTCTCTGTTGTGGTTATCCTCTGTTTGTTCAGATCTGCTGTTTGCTGTTTTGCTCACTGGATTTTTCCAGATCTGAATCTGTCCGTCTCTCCGATCCTGCGCAATTCACACAATACCTCTCAAAAAGAACAAGATGAATTTATTTTTATATTTTTTAATTTTTCAGTTTTTATGATTTTTCAATTTTTATATTAACCCGAAATTACAAATAGAAAATAACCACGCCATCCCCGGCAACGGCGCCATTTGATTGATGTAAGATTTTGTGATCAAAAAATTAATTACCGCAATCAAGAACGGCGTTACTTGGTAGCTAGCCGGTGAGTACGGGTCGGTCCATAGGAATTTTGTGTATTCTCAATTTGTTCTAACGAGTTAATTCCAATTGGTGTTGGATTGATTATCACTAAAAATTAAAGTTGATTTAAACTAAGATTAAAACCTTGCTAGGGTTAGATTTAGGTTAAGTTTGGAAATTGGTATTTCTCACCGCTTTCAATGCCCTAATTTAGATCTATTTCGGTGTTATGGTAATAATTAATAAAGTGGATTAGTACCATCAAGGAAGAAACTAGATTTCTTCCTCTAGGTTCTTGTCCGTCCTTTCTTAATTCTTACCCTAACCTCCATGGAAAACATACACAGCCGGTCTTTGAAACTACGGTATCACCGCTACCTCGTGGGATAGGGTGTCGTAGTGAGCGGTGTGTGTATGTATGCATGGAGTCCTATAAAAATATATGATGGGCAAGAAAGGGGTGAGAGATTTTCATCTCTCAAACCTCTCCTATTCATAACCCTAACAAGTGAGGAACTACTCACTCATTAGGGAATTGATTAAAAAAAACATTTTTTTGTTTGTGCAATTTGTAGGGTATATATTGTCAGAATTTAGACTTAAGCTTAGCAATTATTTTTCAGACTTATATTTTAATAAAAATATCAATACTCTTCCTTTATTTTGACTTAGCCCAAGAAGTGAACTCAAAATTTGCCTATTTCTAAGTAAACTACAAAGACATATTTTCTACCGTTAAATTTTAAGAAAGGTTATTTTTAGGGTTTTTAATTTACTAAGTCTAGGATCTAGTTCTTCCTAGCTAGTTAACCTTCTTGTCGAACTCAAGTCAATTATGGCCAAAATTGAATTTTTCAATTTATAATTTTTCAAATTTTTTAATTTTTTATGGGTTTTAAAAAAAGTATGCAAATGCAAAAATATACATATGAATGCGAAGGAAGAAAGCTTACCGAGCACAATAGGCCGAATTGATAGGATTTTGTGGGTAGTATCCGCTGAAAACCCTCAGGAGACAGCACTCCTCCTACTAGAGACACCTAGAGGTTTAACGGCTTGTTGCACGAGCTCAGTGCAATCGCGTTTCCCTGCGAAAGTGAGGTTAGGTCTTTTTCGAGAATAAAACTAGTTTTGCTCGAGGACGAGCAAAAGATAAGTTTGGGGGTATTTATTCATATCATAATTTTGCATTATTATATTCCCCATTCTTATTCATTTTACAAATAAATAGGTACTTTTGATCCATGGCTGCTACATAGTTGCAGGTTACAGATTCTCGGAACAAAACAGTGAAAATGATGAAAAGACACTACAAAAGTGAGACTACGACCAACAAATAGAAAATCTTTATCATGCCTACAGTTTGAACAAACGAAGATCAGTGAACAATTTCACAAAGTACAAAGGCAGCACAAAAATTCAAGACTTCAACGCGAAGCAAACGGTAAAAGTCCACAACATTCTGCACTGTGGAAATCTGGAAGAAACTAGAAGACATTCTGAAGAACCAAATGAAGAAAAATCAAGTAAAAAGCAACATGAAAACTGCCTGAGAAACAGAGCCCAAGAGCCTTCAAGATGGCCGTGGATCCGCGGCCAAATAAGGCATATGGCCGCGGATCCGCGGTCGTGCTGAGCACGTGTCGGTGCGTTTTGACGGTGGATGGCGGTGCGTTGACCAGGCTTCTCAGGGTAGTTTTGTAAATATAGATCGGGATCAGATGTAAACCCTAGGATTTCTATAATCTATAAATAGGAACCCTACAGCTCTTTTTGGAGCATGCCTCTTCTTGTGCCTCTTTTTAATTATCAATTTCAGAATTTCAATTCTTGTAAATGTTTGAAGAGTGCATCAAATAAAAGATAAAGTAAGTCTTTCTTTTCTTGCCTTAATTAATTTTCTTTTCTGCCCTAGTATAAACTTTATTTATCTGCCATAGTTATAACTTTTATTTATTCGTCATAGATTAGATAATTAGGTTATTAAAAACAATCATAAAAATGTCTTTTATCAACCCCTAATGAGTGAGTAGTTCCTCACTTGTTAGGTTTAGAAATAGGAAAGGTTTGAGAGAAAACCTCTCACCCCTTTCTTGCCTATCGCATATTATTTATAGGACTCCATGCATACATACACACACCGCTCACTACGGCACCCTATCCCACGAGGTAGCGGTGATACCGTAGTTTAAAAGACCGGTTGTGTATGTTTTCCATGGAGGTTAGGGTAAGAGTTAAGAAAGAACGGACAAGAACCTAGAGGAAGAAACCTAGTTTCTTCCCGATGGTACTAATCCACTTTGTTAATTATTAGCTTAACACCTAAATAGATCTTAATTAGGGCATAGAAAGCGGCGAGGAATATTGAATTTCTAAACTTAACCTAAACCTAACCCTAGCAAGGTTTTAATCCTAATCTAAATCAACCTTAGTTTTTAGTGATAATCTAATCCACCACAATTGGAATTAACTCGTTAGAACAATTAGAAAATACACAAAATCCCTGTGGACCGACCCGTACTCACCGGCTAGCTACCAAGCGACGCCGTTCTTGATTGCGGTTAACAATTCTTTGATCACAAAACAACACAAAAATCAGCATCCTTCTGTACCAAGCTACAAACAACAGCGTTAACATTAAATACAACAATATAACACAATTTTAAAAGCTACTCTCTCTTACTCTCTGTCTATTCTATTTCCCCTTATTTTTGGGACTTACCGAGCGATTGTTCGTTGACGACATTCTTTTTCTTTCTTCTTGGAATGTTGTCAGGTGATCTGGACACTTAGGAGATCGAGCCTACTAGTGAGGACTTGGATCAGCTTGCCTACGACCCAGAGCTCTAGCTTCACTGTACACATTTCATTTCAGTACTTTCCATTTCTGTTATGCCGCTGTTTAAGCATTGCTTTCATTCAGTTGTATTTACTTTTCCATGTATTGTAAAAAAAAGAATGTGAATATATAAAGTTGTTGTTTCATTATATCTTGTCTCTTGTGCATTTATATTTATATTGCTTAAATACGTTTAGCGTATTTACTTCAGAGTAAATACGCAGCGGTCTCGTCACGTCCTCTACTCGTATACTGGGAAGCGGGGCGTGACAGAAGTCGACTTTATATTGTTTTCGCTCTTGTTTCGCTTTCCATTTTTCACTTTGGGCATCGTATATTAACTGCAGATTGCTCCGCCGTTTGGACGTGGAAGCTAGCTCCCGTTGGGGATGCTTATATATATGATGTTGTGTATGTAATTTTATTCAAAATTTACAAAGGAGGTGCTGCCCGATTTTTAAACGACATAGACGTTTTCAAACAAATTTATTTATACTTTATAAAGAAACTTGATTCCATTTAATAAACCTTTTAAAACTTCACCTCCACTATTTCTTTAAAAAGGTTTAGATTCCGGGTTTTTGGCTTACTTGGATTACGGTGGAGCACTATAGACTTCACATGATCCAAGTATCAGTCACGTGCCTTTTTCGGATCGTGCCAAAGTTGATATCAAAGCGCTAGGTTTAGCCTTTATTCTAGTCTAGGTTTGACTATGTGGAGTCTAGGACGTATATTTTCGTTACCTAGGCTTAACCTTACGGAACTTAGACTTGACATTGTGGGTTTTATACCCGAACTTCGTAGGTTGACCTTGGTATGATGGAGTAGGTACTAAGCAGAATGACGTATCGTACGTATATTCCGCGGCATATTTACGATACGATACTTCGTCTAAATAACCTTAGAATATATATCTTAAAATCATTTCTTCTATTTGTTCAGCTGATCTATTCTCATAGATATTTGTTTGTTGACCTGGTCACCATGTCCATGCGAGCCGAGAGGGCTGTGGCTAAAGACACGGTCAGGGCAGGCTCGTCTGAGACAAGGACTGACCAGGGTAATATCCCGGTGACATAGGAACATGTTTATCCTTATATGATAGGATTTCTCGTTTTGAAGCGAGTCTTTAGATCCGTACCAGATGGTCAGGTCATTGCTTGAGACCAGCCGGATTTGGAGGTTTGATGTTGTTTCAGCCTACTCCGGAGATCGTGGTGCTGCCTACTGATTCAGACAGTTATACTAGCCATTGCTAGGATTCTCGAGATGTCGCTTCCAGAGTTCATAAAGCTAAAGCCGCCGGTGTTTATGGGCATGGATGCGACAGAGGATCCTTAGTCATTCCTAGATAGGATGACTAGGATATTTAGTTTGTTGTGATGCTCCGATGAGAGATTGGTGAAGTTGGTTAGTTTCCGGTGAAAGGTCTTGCTCAGACCTGGTGTGAGTCGATCGAAAGAGACTGAGCAGGGGATCTTCCTCCGATAACTTGGGACAAGTTCTCGAGAGTGTACTTGGCCAGATTTCTTCCATAAAGTGTCAGAGATGCCAAATTCATACTTTCGAGTATTTGCGTAAGACTTCAGACATGATCGTAGCAGAGTATGACTTGCAGTTCGCTTAGCTATCACGATACGCTCTCTACTTGATCGATACTGAAAAGAAGTGGATTATGAGATTGTGTGAAGTCTCGATGCATAGTTGTTCCTCTCCGTCGATATTAGAGATTTGATACGTATGCAGAAGCGTTGGATACGGCTACACTTTCAGATAAAAGTCTTGATAAAATTGCAGCTGTTCCGGAATGGAAGCGGATTCATTAAGGAGTGCCAGTTTCCGTGCAATTCGGCAGAGATGATATCGGCTGAGGCCGTGGTGGGTTCTTTCCGGGATGCTATAGTGATAGAGTTTGGACCTAGGACCAGATTTATGACGTGTACTCAGAGGGCTAGAGGCCGCCGTCGTTGACGTGTTACGTCGCGAGAGGTTAGATTACTTGTCCAGAAAGTGTTCAGAGAGGCGTCAAAGTGGAACCGTTTTCGTCGCAACTCCTCACTAGGCGATAGTATCAAGAGGCCGTGGATTTAGCAGTCCGCAGAGAGAACAAGGCCCCAGAGAAAAGAGGACGCTAGACCGTGGGCAAAAGGCAAGTGGGAATCCTTGCTCTGCCAGCTCCGGTTGTACAAACACCTTTCGATATTGAAGAAGGTGTACTTCATTATCATTTGTTTTTTATTTGTGTTTTGGTGATCCGAATATCACATTTTCGACGTTGAAGGGATAATTCGACGTCTGTTGTTTTGACTTATGTGTTTTGATGATTTGAGGGTCACACATATGATTTTGTGCACACCAGATACACTTGTTTGAGATTTTTCGTGCACAGTGGTTACACTTGATTGATATTTTGTGCACACCAGATGCACTAGATTGATATTTTCGTGCACATCAGTTGCACTTGATTGAGATTTTCGTGCACCCTAAATGCACTCGACATTGTTTTGTGCACACCAGTTGCACATATTGATGTTTCCGTGCACCCTGATGCACTTGATATTGATTTCGTGCGTCCAGATGCACTTGATGTTTCTTTCGTGCACACATGTTGCATGTGGTTTGGTTTTTGTGCAAACCTGTAGGGGTTGATTTTGTTTTTGTGCATTGCACTTGAGTAGATATATTAGAACTTTGATTATATATTTTCGCTAGGTCGTGTGCTATAGATATTGTACTACGGCTATGGCTATGATTGTGTACTCGATTTAAACGGTTGATTTCGCGTTTTGTACTTTATGTCATAGCTTGTGTGATTCTCATAGTATCTGCTAGAGTTACAGTTATGTGAGTTTCATACTTTTGATTTTCATACGCACATGTTGCGTTAGTGTAGTCCTAGCTCGTGTGGGACTCCTGTTGACTAGAGCGGACTTTATGGTTTCAGAATTTGGACCCCGTTGATTTGATTTGATTGGGTAAAATGTTTTAAGATTTGGGTTAAATTCGGGGACCGAATTTCTTTAAGGGAGATATTATAACATTTTGAAATATTATAAATATTAATTTATAATATAAATATGGATATTATGAGTTTACGAAAATAATATCATGTATGGATTTTGGGTTTTCGGATCGGTATCTGTAAAATTATAATTATTTTGGAGGAAATGAAAATATGAGATATTCTAAAAATGATAAGTATTTTGTTTTGAGAATGATATAGGATTTTGGTGCAAGGTTAATGTTTTATTTGTAAAAGTATTTATTTGTAAAAGGGTTTTAGTTGTAAAAAAGGGTATGGTATATGTTAGGTTAGATTTAACCTTCATACATAACTTATCATTCCATGCACCCTCATCTCTCCACCTCCACCTTTCTTTACACTTATTTTCTACACCTCCTCTTAATTCTCTAGTTCTTCTCTTTTCTAAACTAATCACATCACTTCTCCTTCAAACCTCCATCTCAAACTTTAGCCAACCCTTCACAAAATCACTAAGAGTTTGATGATCGCTTCATGCAAATTGCTCAAAACTTCAAGTTAGGTCAATACCACTTCATGAAGTCTCAAGTAGACATCACAAGAGATTGGATTTTCTTTGACATCCATCCATATAGGTAAAGGTCTATCTTTTGCAAGTTTTCAAAGAGTTTCAGTTTCAGATTCTATGATGTCGGAAAAATAAGATTTTTGTGAAGTTTTTTATGTTCAAAATTGAATCTGAAGCAAGTGGTGTTTTCTGAAAATTAAAACAAGATTATTGTGAACTTCTGAAAACACCCTGAGACCACCCTAGAAGCCCGAGCCCCTGACTCCATTGTATGGCCGCAAATTTAATCATTTCTACTGCAAATTGCGGCCAAGTTTTTGAGTTGGAGTCTGGGATTTCTTCTGTAGCTTCTAGACATCCTAATTAGACTCTGATATACTTCTTTTTGTCCTAGGTTGCTTGTAGAGAAATCTGGGAGTGTTTTAGTGTGGTTTTGGCGAAATTTTTCGGTTTTTAAACTTGGTTTTTGGGATTTCTATATCTTGACTTGATCGTTTGACGTTCATACGTCGGCGTCGGGGGTATTTTGTCGTATTAGCATATGGGGCTATAGGTTCTAACTTATGTGCGCTTCGCTCATTATGTCGTTTTCGATTTGGATATTTATACAGTTGTGCCATGATTTCGATTGTAGGTACGATCGCGGAGACTTCCGAGACGACGAAGATACGCAGGGCAATTATCGAATATGACTAGCGCGATCAGACACTGTGGGTAGATTTATATATACGGGAAAGTCGGATGGATGGTGTATAGCACCCCCACAACCAATTAACTAAGATACTTATGCTATATACCTAGGTTATAATGTTATGTTAGATAACTTAGGCTATAACAAAATTAGTATATAGTTTGTATCTAGTACGCTATAGATATGTGTGGATAAATCTTTATTTATGTTTATTGTCATATGCATACGTGACTTTAGATCCGTACGATATTGATTGAATATTTGATGGGTATTGTACGAGGGATGATTCCGTACTAAATATGATGAGGATAGTTTGCTGAATACGGCCGAGATTCATTTGGACTCGCGGAGTCGTTGAACATTTCGATTGCTTGAGCTCTACTCTTTTAAAACTAACGATTTGTTTTCCACTTTTAAATGACAAATGGCAAGGATGTGTTGTAAATTTTAAACGGGTATCTATTTTAAATATACTTCGGTTTTCTTATTTGTAAAATAATGTTTCGTTCTATTTTAAACTATAACGGTGTAGTTAATAATAGTTAGCTATGTTTAACTATTATTCACGTTACGATTAGATTACCTTTTATACGCTCGCGATTCGATTACCTATTATATATGCTAGTTGCATTGCTATTCTCGTATGAAAACACTGATAAAACACTGCACAACTACCAATGATTGCTATGTTGCACAAATCGCAGACGCGCATGTTACACTATACCTCATTGGTACCGCGATGACACTGTAGGATTGCCACGTTTAATAGCATTGATGTTATATGGATGCGATGATTGACATATCAATGTGATTAATCATCAACTAACGTAGATGCATGACGTATTGTTGATGATTGTTGTTCAGTTGATAAAACTGCACTTTTAATATGACATTTTTCCTACTATTTCTATATAAAAAAAGTGTTTATTATAATATATGACATATATGAGGGTTTATCTGTAAAAATACTATTTTCACATGTTTATATATTATAATTAACATTTGGTAGGAAAAAGTAAGCATATAATATCCATGTAACATTTGGCCTATTTAATATGCTTACGTTATTAAATACCTTTGACCAATTCTTAATGGTTAGGTTAATATCTCAATAAAACAAACTCTACGAATATTATTTGTTGAGTTATTGTACAGAATTTTCAGGGCTGAAATCAAGGAAATCAAAGTTGGCAAAACAAATCTGCCTAATTAAGAAAGTAAACTAAAGAAATCAATTCTGACAGTGACGTAGAAAAGATTTTCAGTTTCCAGAAATTCAAAAGATCACCACGTGTCATCAAGATAAAACTCCATAAAAACAAATCAAGTGATCTCCCTATAAGGCCGCGGAATCGCGGCCAAAACCACCTATTGGCCGCGGTTCCGCCGCGTATTGGACGAGTTGGGAGTTGGGATTTTGCTGTTGGGATCTTAACCACTGGTTTCCAAATTAGGAAACTAGGGTTCTGGCTCTGGGACTATAAATAAGGACCGAGAGCCTCTTAGAAAAATCATCAAGCTGAAGAGATCACGAAGTCCACGACAGGCTCATGCATCCAAGCTGATCATCAACTGTTCGTCTACCGCCTTAGAAGAGATCGAGAAGCAAACTAGTATTTTTGTAATCATTTTCTAAAGGAACAAAGTGTAAATGAATTTTGTTGATTAATAAAGGTAGTAGTTTTCTTATTCTATCTCTTTGTAGTTTTAATATGATTTCTCTCTCCATCTCTTCTTCTCCCAACATGCGCAAGTAATTCTCCGCTCGTTAGGGTTCAGGAGATTAGGGTAGGTTAATGGATGATGAAGATCCTTAAACTCTTTTTAAGTCGTATAAAGTTTATAAATTTTATTACAAGAATAGTTAACATCCTAATTGGGCGCGCTATCAAATCATTGATAATCGCGACCACGATTAGAGATTAGATTAACTATTGTTTTGGTAAATGCTAGATATGAACGGAGTTCCATGTCGAGATAGAGGTTAAGAGTGGGAACCCTTGTCCCTCCAGAAACCCTAATCTACATGCATCACTGTCGTTCTAGTTTTAAATCTATTAAAGGATAAAAAGAGTAATCTTTAATTAATCATCCATAACTACTAAATCCCAATGAACCCTACAAGCCCCCTTTTAATATTAAACCTACATCCGTAGTTAATCTAGATCTATATTCTGCATCCGTGTTTGATGTAGATCTAGATCCTACAACCATTCTTCACCATTCTTTATTCTTCCTCCATTTTTTCTCAACACACCTAAAGTAAGAATAAAATATTCAACGTTTCCCCGAAAACGACCCGTACTCATCTCGGTCTAGCTACATGCGACACCGTTATTGATTGTGATTACTACAAACACAACTCTAAAATACACATCAATCAATTGTGATAGCGATGTATGAACATTTTTGATAGAACACTTGCATAAATACTAATGATTGCCATGTGACACAAGCACAGACACATATGCTACACTTCACATCATTAGTATTGCCATGACACGGTAGGACCGCCATATTTACTCGTATTCTAGATATCCATGATAGATGTGATGATACCTATAATGATTTTGATATATGAATGCCATCGTTATCGTATATGATTGTTGCCAATGTAGCAAAGATGATATATGTGTTATGTTTTTATGAACTCGAGACAAATTATATGTGTTTTTCAGACCTTGTTGTTTTCCATAGATTTGAGAAGTCACGGTGGGATTTATAAAACTTGTGAATGTTTTAAAATACGGTTTTCTCTTGATATGATGATTTGGCGTCCACCATGAGTTTTCTTGGTTTTCGTGGTATGATATGATCTGAATCGAGAGAGGGGTTAACCGATTACGGATACATAGTGGACCCGGTACGACACCGAGAGGCAGAAAGTCTGTAGGGAGGTACGGGAAGCTTACTCGGTGGATCGATACCGAAGAGAGAGTATTGGAGCGCGGCAGATATCCGGAAGATACCGACCGAGGCTATTGATATCGGGAGAGGACCGGTCTGACGAGACGGTGCCTGCGATATCTGGATTTACGTGTCGATGTTAAACACGAGATTTATGATGATTTTGAGTGTCGGTGATGGACACTCGGTGGATGATGAGTTTGAGTACCGATGATGGACACTCGGTGGATGAGTTTGAGTGCCGATGATGGACACTCATGAGATTTAGAGTGTCGATGTTGGACACTTATATGTTGATATTTGCACGATCCGTCGATATGCGCTGATATAGATTACACTATATAGTAGCCGAACAAGACTGATCCATACGACGGTATCTAAATACTATTTTCACATATCGATGCGCATAAAGAGATTTCTAAATGAGCTATAGTCTTGCTATTTTGACGTGTCTAGGACGACACAAGAATCTTTTAAACAGAAACCATCTTAAAATTCATTTCTAAAAAGCGAGACGTATACTTTAATAAAAAAGCATATAATGCTTCTTAAACCCACGTCTGCTACTTATGCCATAATATACATATCATACGGCTATTTTGAAAGGATTTTACATACATCTTTCAGCTACTTTATAGGCTTTTACATGGATGCATGCTATATATATGATATGATATATTTCCATGTTTACGCGATCAATATTGATGCGCTTATATTACTTGTGCATTATACATACATTAGTACGGAATATGATAGTACTATATTTTATAATCTAGATAGATCGTTATGCATTTCGATTTCTACCTTGCGATATATTTTTATTCACTGAGTTGGAAACTCACTCCCGTTGTGTCCCAGTTTCTTGCAGGATTGACCGCTCGGATCAATAGCGGCTTGTCAGTACACTTCTTACTTCGGTGATTGCTTTGATAGGTGGGTTACATGTTGGATCGTAACTGCCCATTAAATATGTATATTCTTTTGGATCTAGTTAAAAACTTCATCGACCAAAACTTGTATATTTGTGGACTTAGCAGTGAGACTTAAATGTTTGAGTTTTTGGGTGTCGCACTCGTTTGAAATCGACTTTATATTGTTTTCGTTCTTGTTTCGCTTTCTATTCTTCGCTTTACGCGTCGTATATTAACTGTATGGTTGATCCGCCGTTTGGGCGTGGAAGCTAGCTTCCGTTGGGATGCTTATAAATATTATGCTGTGTATGGTTTTATTCAAAATTTACAAAAGAGGTGCTGCCTGATTTTCAAACGACAGGCGTTTTCAAACAAATTTATTTATACTTTAAGAAGAAACTTGATTCTATTTAATAAACCTTTTAAAACTCCACCTAACTATTTCTTTAAAAATGTTTAGATTCCGAGTTTTTGGCTTATTTGGATTACGGTGGAGTCCTATAGATTTCACACGATCCAAGTGCCGGTCACGTGCCTTTTTCGGATCGCGACACTTCCATTATGGAAGGACCTCAGCTACTTTCCTGCCAAGTATTCCGCATAGCAACTTCAGTTCCCTCAATTGCAAATTATAAGTTTGGTACAAGAACATGACTTTCAGTTTGGCTCTAAGATAAGAACAACAAAAAAGGAACCTTCAGCTCAAATTTTGGAGATGGCAACTTTCTGTTCGGTTCTTACAAAATTTTATTGAAGATTTCTAATCACTCATCACTTTCTTCAACATTTACTTCCATAGACACCCTCCAGATACCAAACAAAATTAGGTAACATTAAAAAAATATAGAGGATAAGTGCATACATCAAAATCCCCATATGCTTGGGATAAAAGGCTCGGTTGTTGTTGTGGTGCATACATCAAAATGAATTGAGCGAGAATGTTGACATAATGTTTGCTACCTTTATTACACAAAAAAGTGAAATTCATTTAAATCTGTCTCTAAGAATAGTTTTGGATTTTGATCAACGGTATGGACTATGAAGAGAGTGTCAGATTTACAGCATCCACTCTTGCCAAACTCGACGAGTTCCTAAACAAGCAGACTAACACATCAAGATAGCAAGGAGGAGAGGAAAGTTAAAGAGCATGATATTAACTTGAAGACCGTAAACATTATCATCATCTAAGCCTTTCTCCCATCAAAAATGGGGCCACCACTATATCTTTCACATCTTGTTTGCACCCGTTCGTGTCAACACATCTAAGACTTTCCCCTTTTAAAATGAGGCCGGCAATGGCACTTGAACATAGCTTCAGAAAATAATTGGAATGAAGGAGTCAGCAAGATTCTATGTTGTCCCCTTCACCATTACGGTGACCACCGAGCGATCTGCCCTTAGGCCCCTTACCATAATGTACTGCAGAGACAATTGTGCAGCCATCATAGGTCCCAGCCTAGGATTTACTGGAGACTCAAATGCAAAATGAATAGCTCCAAATCCTACAAATACAGGTGGTAAGTTAGATACCATCCAGCCCATCAAGACTTCTATTTTGGCGAATGTGACATCCACTTAACCCCCTCCATCCAATGCTTATACAACTCTAACTGATAACCCAAAAAAGGGCTTGACTAAGAAAATAGATGTTTTATACACTTTAAAGTCCCTCTGAATGAAATTTTTCAATGACAGAGAACTAAAAAAGTCACAGGTATCGCAATTTGATGTGTGCACTTCCACATCTCTAACATAAGCATATTGTATGCACTCCCCTCTCTTCTTATCTAACCAAATATATACAATATTTCTTGTAGAATACTCATCCTTCAATTATCTATTCACCAAACTTATATCACACTCAAAATATCTCTATAATACTCTGTGTCTGAACCTCTCGATATATTAATTACTGAAAATCAATCCTAAGGTAAATAACACTCCCTTAATTTCATCCTATATATATCCTGCCCTTTATGAAGAATGCACCATCAAAAAACAATTGATAGAGAGAAAAACGATGTTCTCTTGCAATGTATTATGTTGAATTATATTGCCAAAGCGAGCTACTATCTGGCTCGTTTACCGGCAAAAGCTGGGATTCTTTTGCTGATCTGATTGTCAATCGATAACTTATCTTTAACAGCATTAAGTCCTAGAATAGATATTTATGAAAGTTTGTCGTCTATTTTAAGAGAGACCATGAATACATCTAGCAAACTTCTTGGGTCTCCTGTGATATTGGCGATTAAAAGAATCTGTAACAATTGACACAATTTGACAGATAGAAATCTGGTTATTTTGACCAAAGAAGGAGATCCACTCATTATTTCGATATAGTTCTTTTTATCTTTCTCTGTTGGAGAACAACTCTATAACACAATGAAAGGAAATCTCTCCTTTTTGCTTCTTACATGTAAAATTTGGTAATATTAAACTTTTTTTTAAATTTTAACAACAAGCATGTTAAAAGGAATTAAGCAAGTGATGCTGTATTACCCTACTACTCCATCAACCGCTCCACTGTTTGGTGTATATATGGAAACTCCCAAAACCAAACCGATAAAATGCTGATACACGTCATTCACATCCTAACTATTGGTGGATAATCCTACCAATCTATCCAATGTTGTAAAACATTCGTTGGGCGTATAATACAATTCATACTCTTCTTTGTAGGGACATGAAAGTAATAAAACCAAACCGACAAGTTGCTAATACAAGTCCTCATTTACGGCCCAAGAACTTAAGTATAGGGGGACGATAAGGGCCTGAACTGGAATTGTGGACTATCGGAGTGCTGTGTCCCCCCTTCCCCCCGGCCCGGTCATAGACTCTTAGACCCATATTAAACCATCATTAAAATCCTAAATTCCTAGACAATTAAACCATCGTTAAAATCCTAAATTTCTATGAACAGTGGCGGACCCACGAATCTGGATAAGGGGCACCATATGTAGTATGGTCTCAAAATTTTCAAGTGCATAATATCAAAAGTTATTTAATTGAAAATATATAATTTATTTTAAATTGTTTTAATAATATAATGAAAATTTATTGAGCCTATAACATATTTGGAACACTTTATATATATATAGCATACAGATCATACTTTTGGAGAAACCGAGATACACTAATTTTACTACCAATGTAGTGCACGTATATGCACCACATGTGTGTGTATTCATCGTTTGTGCATGAAGAAATTGCAAAGTGCAAATATTAGAAATATGGAATAGCAATGTTGTTGTGAAATGTTTGAAGCTATAATTTTTTTTTTCTTGGAAAAGAGAGGAGAGCACGTTAAACCATTAGATTTTGGTTATAAATGATTTATGAATAAGATTTTATTTAAAATATTTTATTGTCCTTTTATTTTTCAGTCCTTTTATTTTTCAATTGAGACTTAACTTTTTTATTCACAAAAAGCAATTAATGGTATTTAGTGCTCAAGTTAATTAAAAACAAAAGTTAAAAAATAATGTCAACAATGGGACTTGAACCTTAACCTCTTGCATGAAAATATCACATACAACAAACATTGCACTAACTCCATTATGTTACTTTTATGAACAAAATATATATGATATACTCTTTTATATATATTATTGAATTAATAGATCGAAATAGGGATTTCTATTTCCGCAAAATCTCAGTGGGGGAACGTTACCCCACTGGCCTCTATATGGGTCCACCCCTGCTTATGAACAAATGAATTTCCTTGTGCCAAGAACCTTATTAGGCCAGCATCCTAAAAGTCCACAAAGAGTCCTATTTTCTCCTCAGACACACATTAAAGCAACCATTGGAAAAATGTATGGGTCTCTTTTCTTGTCTCAAATTATAACAAATAAGCAACATAAAATGAGCAAAAACTTCCATAAAGATGCAGTAGTTCCTTCTTGATATTGCTCTGAACAGAAACCAAATATTGTAATCTCTCAAACTGGTATTATATCTTAAATTGATAAAGCATGCATTGCTATAAATATAACACCACTGAAATACTTATATAGCAAGGTGTTGATTTTGTCACATAACATTGCATTTATTCTGTAGTTATATATTTCAAACACAAAATGAACAAAGCTAAAATAAATTGAACATTGCAAGAAATAAGCTTATGGAGTAGTTTAGGCTTTGGAGGAAAGGGAGGAAAGACATCAAGATATAAACATTGATGTGAGTTACAGACCTTGAGAGTACTTTTTGTGAGAATACTCACACACACACACACACACAAACTGAAGAATGAAGATCCATTAAAAATAGGGATTACTTGAAAGAAAAATGTTTGTTTTTTAGATGATGGGAACAATCCAAACTAACTGAGATGTCCAAAACAATACTTGGCTGATTTTTCCATACTTGCCAAAATTCTGCATTCGACTCTTTCAAATGTAGTTCATCTATAAAGTTCAATTAATGTCCTAAATAACACAAGTAATCATCATTGCTTACTTTAAAGAATGAATGGGAGATGTAATACCATCGGTTATCCTATCATAATGCTCAATATTAACATTTATCAGATCCAAAATTAATAAGAGAAGGAGATGAGAGAGAGAGAGAATAAAAAACGCACCGTATGTGTGATGATAAATCACGATCCATTGATTGTAGATACATGTAGACAACATCTATCTTATTAGGATTTTCATCTTTCGCTCGTTCTTTTGATTTTGGATTGCAGATGGAGAAAAGAAAAAAGATGAAGACTGTAGTTGTTGAGTTGGGGTTTCGACTTTCGACAGAGGCGCCGCCAGGCCAAGGTCTTCGTCGTCCCCTCCGCCGCCGCCCTCGTCATCAAGGCCCTCAAGGAGCCCGAGCGGGACCGGAAGAAGACCAAGAACATCAAGCACTCTAGCAACATCTCTCTCGATGACGTCATCGAGATCGCTAGGGTCATGAGCCCTAGATCCATGGCCAAGGATCTCAGCGGCACCATCAAGGAGATCCGCGGCACCTGCGTCTCTGTCGGCTGCACCGTCGACGGCAAGGATTCAAAGGACCAGCAGCAGAAGTGTTGGAATGGAGAGAGTCGATCTAAGGGACAGTGCTCGCGACAAAACCCAAATCATCCAAAAATACAATCTCGCAATTAAACGACGAAAGACAATATAAATTAAAGTGCACGAATAAGAAAACAATCAATCACAGACAAGATAGATTTGTTAACGAGATTCACCCACCGTATGACTAGTCTCCGGCATAGCGGAATCTGCAAACGTCTGTTATACCTGAATCAAGTTTGCAAACAAGAACAACCCTAAGAGATTTCTCTCAAATCTCCCTATTCACTCATAAGATGTGCTTTTATAGCACCTAGAACAATATCACCATCTAACAAAGTCATCATCTTTCATTGTCACCACCTAACAATATCATGTATGTCAAAAATAGCACCTAACAAAGTCACCACCTTTCATTGTCACCACCTAACAATATCATGCATGTCAAAAATAGCACCTAACAAAATCACCATCTTTCATTGTCACCACCTGACAATATCATGCATATTAAAAGTAGCACATACCAAAGTCATCACCTATTATTGTCACCGCCTAACAATATCATGCATGTCAAGATAGCACCCAACAAAGTCATCACCTAACATTATTACCACCTAACAATATCATGCATGTCAAAAGATGGCACCAAACCCTAGACTTTAATTTGCATTAATTTTCAACAAACTCCCCTTTGATGCAAATTCATCACAATCTCGACATTGTACCACTTAGAGTATTTTTTTTTTCAACACTAGTAAACTTCACACGATTCCGCTGTTGCTCTCTCATCATCAAATTTTCATGGAGAGATTCACCGTTCTGCAACAGAGATTCAGCTTATCTCTGTCTGCAATTTTGGTGAACATATCTGCCGGATTCTTTTCTCCCGCAATCTTCTGCAGTGTCAACTCACCATCTTCTAACGCCATACGTATGAAGTGGTATCGCACCTTAATATGCTTTGTCCGAGAATGATCTGCTGCATTCTTCGCCAAATGTATTGCATTTTGGCTGTCACTCCACAAGGTATTGAAGTCTTGGTTTTTACTCAACTTTTCGAGTAACCCTTGTAACCATATCATCTCTTTGCTGGCTTCCGTGATCGCCACGTACTCAGCCTCCGTAGTTGACAACGCTACCACTTTTTGCAGTTGAGATACCCAACTCACCGCTGTTCCCCCAACTGTAAATACGTATCCCGTTGTGCTCTTCCCATTATCTCGATCATCCGAGTAGTCCGCATCAACGTAACCTTGCACCTTTAGAGAGTCACCCCCGAAACATAAGCAGTGACTAGACGTACCCCCAAGATACCTCAAAATCCACTTCACCGCATTCCAATGCTCCTTTCCCGGGTTTTGCATATACCGGCTCACAACTCCCACCGCATGTGCAATATCCGGTCTCGTACTCACCATTGCATACATTAAACTCCCCACCGCAGAAGCATAAGGCACTCTTGCCATCTCGTCTTTATGCTCTTAAGTTGTCGGGCAAAACTCTTTCATAAGTTTGAAATGTTTTGGTAAAAGCGTACTCACCGGTTTTGACTTGTCCATATTGAACCGCTTCAAAACCTTCTCGATATAGTCGCTTTGCGATAACCACAGCTTCCGCTTCTTCCTATCTCGAACGATCTTCATGCCCAAAATTTGTTTGGCCGCTCCCAAATCTTTCATGGAAAACTTTTCAGCCATCATCTTCTTCAGACTTTGAATTTTCTCAAAGTTCGGACCCGCTACCAACATATCATCTACATAGAGTGATAGAATGATATAGTCTCCATCCTCAAAAGTCTGAATATAGACACAGTGATCTGACTCACCACGCACAAATCCCGTCTCTAACATGAACTGATCGAATTTGAGATACCACTGTCTCGGAGCTTGCTTAAGGCCGTACAAGCTCTTTCGCGGTCTACACACCATAGTTTATTTTCCCTTCACCTCATATCCCGCTGGCTGCATCATATAGATCTTCTCCACCCAATCTCCATGAAGGAACACAGTCTTCACATCAAGCTGCTCCAAGTGCAGATCCTCCACCACCACAATATTAAGGATCACCTGAATTGATGTGATTTTCACCACAGGGGAAAATATCTCTTGATAGTTAATTCCTTGTTTTTGCGCATATCCCTTGACTACCAAGCGAGCCTTGTACCGCTTCAAACTATTGGCCTCATCTTTTATCCTGTACACTCATTTATTCAGCAACACTTTTCGACCTTTGGATAGCTTCACTAGGTCCCACGTGCGGTTCTTCTTCAAAGAATCTATCTCCTCGTCCATAGCTCGCTCCCACTGCTTACTAGTACCGTCTTGCGTCGCCTCTTCAAGGGATTCAGGCTCTCCCGAATACGTGTACAAAATGAAGTCGGTCATAAGTCTTTCAGGTAGCCTCCTTTCTCTCGTAGATCTCCTCAGAACTGGCACATCTGGTTGCTGAATATGGTCGCCATCATGTTCTTGGGTCTGATCCTGCGCTGCAGCTTCTTCCATGTTTCGATCTCCACTTGTAGGCACCTGATTGTTCTCTTGAGTTCCGTCTAACTCCACGAACTCAGATACAACACCATCTTAGGCTTGCTTTTCTTCTCTATATAAGTATTGCTCATCAAAGACAACGTTCCGGCTTCATATTACTTTCTTACTTGTGTAATCCCACAGCCGATATCCGAACTCGTCTCCGCCATACCCGATGAAAGCACACTTCTTAGATTTGGAGTCAAGCTTACTCTTTTCTGCCTTATCAATCAAAGAATATGCAATACAGCCAAATATTTTAAGGTGCGAATAGTTGACTGGTTTACCCGACCAAATTCCTTCTGGAATGCCTCCATCAAGCGCACTTGCTGGGTTTCTGTTGATCAGATACACAGCAGCATCGACCGCTGCTGCCCATAAGAATTTTGGCAGATTCGCATCCAAGGTCATGCTTCGCACTCGCTCTAGGATCGTTCTGTTCATCCTTTCAGCGATACCATTTTGCAGTGGCGTCCTAGGTACCGTCTTCAACCAACGAATACCCTTTTGCGAGCAAAACCCCTCGAACTCTTGGGTGCAGTATTCCCCGCCATTATCGCACTTTAGGTGTTTAACCTTCATCCCCGTTTGGTTCTCCACCTGCGCAATCCAGTGTTTGAAGATGCCAAACACATTAGACTTTTTATTCATCGCGTATACCCATGTCTTTCGACTTGTATCATCGATGAACGTCACGAAGTACCGATTTCCTCCATAAGACTCCACCGAGGCCGGACCCCACACATCTGTATGCACCATTTCCAGTTTCTTGGTCTTTTTCGCTACGCCTCCAATTTGAAAACTGAGTGCGTTTTGCTTCCCACAAACGCAGCTGTCGCAAAACCCCAACTCCACTTTTTTCAGCCCCGAAAGAACCCCCTTGGCTTGAAGAATTTTCATGTTCTTCTCGCTGAGGTGCCCCAATCTCTTATGCCACAACGAAGTCTCCGAATTTTTCTCCGAACTTGCCGTCAATGCAACCGAGCCTCCGCTGCTCCCATTGAATGAGTACAACGAACCGCTCAGCTTGTCCCTTGTGACCACCAACGACCTTTGGAAATCTTCCATTGAGAATTACCAAACGTTGTAGTAAACCCTTCGTTGTCTAGCTGATTTGTGGAAATCAAGCTTTTCTTCAAATCCGGAATATGATGAGCATTCTTCAATTTGATTTGACCACCTCCCGACGGTTGCAAGATGATCGTCCCCTTTCCAACGATCTTACACGATTGACCGTTTCCCACCGTCACATGTCCAACATCGCCCTGAACATACTCGCTAAAGTGATGTCTGCCTGAAGTGCAATGAAAAGAAGCCCCTGAATCTAGGAACCAAGTATCCGCCTTTGTGTTCTCGCTCGCCGATAGACAAAGACCTTATTCCCCCTGTTCTTGTATAGACACCACATTCGCTTCCTTTTCATCCGTCTTCTCATCTGAGCCTTTTTTCGGAAGCCTGCATTCACTTCTTCTGTAGCCCTTCTTTCCGCAATTCCAACAGACGTCTTGGATTTTTCCTTGAGATTTACCTCGGTTTTTAGACTTGCCCTTTTTCCCCTTTCCCCTTTCCATTGTTCTGCCACGATTCTCCACCGAAAGTGCAGAAGTTCCAGAACTCCCACTCACGGACTTTCTCCGCATCTCATCGTTTAATATGCAGCTTACCGCATCATTAAACGTGAGAATCTCCGAGATAGAGTTGCTAACCGCCATCACTAGGTTCTCCCAATTCTCTGGCAACGAACATAGGAACAGTAGGGCTCGAATCTCGTCTTCAAAGATGATTGAAACGGACTCAAGTTGGCTTGTCACGCTGTTGAACTCGTTCAGGTGCTCTATCACCGAACCATTCTCTACCATCTTCATGTTGAAAAGGTTCTTCATCAAAAATATTTTATTTGATGTCGATGGCTTCTCATACAACTTCGCTAATGTCATCATTAGCGCCTTAGTTGTTTTCTCCTTTGAGATATTAAAGGCCACCTGCGGAGTCAACGACAATCTGATCGTCGCCAGGGCTTTCCTATCCAAAAGGTTCCATTTCTCACCAGTCATCTTCTTGGGCTTTTCTCCTAGCAACGGAAGATATAGATCCTTTTGGTATAGAGAGTCTTCCAACTGCATGCGCCACCAACCAAAATTATGACCATTGAATTTCTCGATTCTTATTTTATCCTCCGCCATCTTTCGTCTGTATCGCAGCAAACCCGACTTCCCCCTAGATCTGAACCAACGCCTTCAAAACTACAATCTAAGAAAGTGGGGAAGAGGACACAAGCGTCGTTAACCACCGTTAACCTAGATTGTAGAATCGAAGAACCCTAGGTTCTCTTAACCTTACTCTGATACCAGTTGTTGGGATGGAGAGAGTCGATCCACGGAATAGTGCTCGTGACAAAACCCAAATCACGCAAAAATACAATCACGCAATTAAACGACGAAAGACAATATAAATTAAAGTGCGGGAATAAGAAAACAATCAATCACAAACAAGATAGATTTGTTAACGAGGTTCACCCACCATATGGTTAGTCCCTGGCAGAGCGGAATCTGCTAACGTCTACTATACCTGAATCAAGTTTGCAAACAAGACCAACCCTAGGAGATTTCTCTTAAATCTCTCTATACAAATCTCTCTTGGCCTTTACCTCTTGTGATGATACTTGTGATGGATATAAAATGCCCCACTCATAAGATGTGCTTTTATAGCACGTAGGACAATATCACCATCTAATAAAGTCACCGCCTTTCATTGTCACCACCTAACAATATCATGCATGTCAAAAGTAGCACCTAATAAAGTCACCACCTTTCATTATCACCACCTAACAATGTCATGCATGTTAAAAGTAGCACCTAACAAAGTCGCCATCTATCATTGTCACCACCTCACAATATCATGCATGTCAAAGTAGCACCTAACAAAGTCATCACCTAACATTATTACCACCTAATAATGTCATGCATGTCAAAAGGTGGCACCTAATCCTAGACTTTAATTTGCATCAATTTTCAACAAGGAGATCACCGATGGTGCCATCGAGGTCCCTCTGGAGTGATTTGATTTGATTGAGAGAGAAAGAGAGAGAGTGTGTGTGTGTGACGATTTCTAGGGTTTGGTTTTCGAATCCTTATTTAGTCTGCTGCTGCTGCTGTTTCTAGTTTTGTCTCTAATTAACGCTTTGTTTGCTGGGATTTCGTTACTTTTTTTCCTTCTTTTTGGTTGAGTAATTGGCTGAGTGTTGACGATTTTGATATCTAAATGACTCGACTATATTTCGAGTTTTTTCTGAATTAGATGAGCTCAATTAGAATTCATCCAGATCATGTTTGTTTTTTGTCCCTTAATCGTTTGAATGTTTAGTGTTGATCAATCCTGTCATATTATTGTTTGTTATATAAATTGCTGTGTAGTTATTACGTACATGGACGATTTTCTTTTGAACACAACTATACCATATTACTCTTGTTTCTTTGTCATTAGCACTTGCTTAATTATTTTCCTCTACCTTGCTCATCCTTTCCTGCAGTTTTAGGCCTTGTATGGGAATGGAGTTAAGTTTTCTAAACTGTAGTTTCATAAAGTTAGCAAAGCCAAACTTCAAAATCCTAACTTTGCCTTGTTTGGATACCATTTTGGAGTTGAGATAACCGTATTTATCTCAGCCCAAATGTTGAGATAATTGCAGCCATCTCAACTCCAATCTTATCAAAGTTTTGTAAACTCCAAAAATGGAGTTTGAGGCTTGCAAACCATAGTTTGCATACTCCTACCTCCACTTAAAAATAAACTACAATTATCCTGACGTGCAACCAACCAGGCGGAGAAGCCAAAGCTTTCTATCGTCAATTTTGTGGCCTTCAAAAGATTATCTTGCCGAGGCGATGCAATCAAACCATTCAAGCAGAACAAATTTTTTTTTGGAAAAGTTAGATAATACTACAATATTACATAATCATTTTCGAGTGCCAACAAGTAGGACAAAAAGAAAGAATCCCAATTCGAACCTATATTTCCTTCCAATTGTCTACCGCCTTCATTAATTCAAGATATTTGTTATCCCAGAGATAATCAAGAGAGAACTCTCGTCCATCAAAAGAGCGTACAGAATCCCTTTCCTTCGAAGAACAAGTTCAATGCCAAAATAGTTATTGTTTCATGGGGAAAATGTAGGTCAGTAAGGATATTTTACTTGGCCGACCCAAATTCTGGCTATGCTAATTATGGATCCTATTATGGATTCTAAAAGTTAGGTCAGTTACCACTACACCCAAAAAAAAAAAGTTTGTAGGACTTGTTTTTCTTGACATCTAAAATTTGAAATATGTTCACATATATCAGCAATAATAGATTCACATCCATGTAACTTCAACATAAATATGACCTGACAATTTTTACATATGTACTGTAAAGTACAATTTTGCATGTGTGCTTTAAACCTCGCATTTTGGCAATTTCCAGAAAATAATTGCTGAGTAATAATCAAAGCTACAAAGTTTCTGAATTAGAGAAGCAAGGCATGTTTGGTTGTAGGATTTAGAAATTTGGATTCCAAAATATTACGGAAGAAAATTTCTGGATTTGGCAATTTATTGCTTGGTTGGTTTTGGATTTCTAGTATTGAATTTATAGACCCTTGTAATTTTTGTTTGGTTAGTGAAAAGAAAGTTGGATTTGGATTTGAGAATTTTAGAAAGAGATAGATAGTGAGAGGATTATTAAATAAAAAAAGTACACGGATCTCATCTAAAAGTACAATGAATAGTGCCAAATTCTTAAAAAAATTTAGGATTCAAGAATTCTAAATTTGTGTAGGTCCCTCCATAAAAAACAAAGGAATCTTACAAATCCAAATCTCTCAACCAAACACAAAATTATGAAATCCTTGGATTCTACAATCCAAATCCCACTTAATCCAACAACCAAACAGGCCCGTACTAAACCGAGAGTTTGAGACTACTGAGGAGGCTTCTGCTTGATTGGAAGAGGGGACACCGATGATCATGGTGGTGGTGGTGGTGGATTGCGGCCTTCTTCTTCTTCTTCTTCCTTCTTCTTCTCCTTCTTTTTTTTCATAATATAATATAATATAATATCGACGATGATGAAGATATCGCCCTCTTCTTCTTCAACTAGGTAACTCCTTCCTCATCTTGATCAATTTATTGTCTCCCTCTCAAGAAGAAGAACCCTAAAACCCCCAACTTTGTCTCAACAAACCCTAATAATAAGTAAATAACCCCAACCATTTGATCAGAAGCCAGCCTTGTATGTATGCGCCCCCATATCCATAACCCATAAACATTTTAATTAGTTCTGTAATTATCAATTAGGAATTTGGACTTCAACAATTCTAACCATCGTTACCTCACTTATATAAGCCCTGTTTGCAGATAGAGTTGGGATAAATACGCTCTATTACTAAGTGGAGGTAGGATTTACTAAGTGGAGATAGGATGATGCAAACCTTGGCGTTTTCAAGCCTCCAAACTCTGAAAATGAAGTTTAGAAAGGTGGTGCTAACTTTATGAAACAGCGGTTTAGAAAACTTAAATCCATTCCGAAATAGGGCTGACAATAAAACTGCCTAGTGTTTGGATTTTGTGCTTTTCAAACTCATTTTTAGCTCTATCAATACATTTTATTCTTTTTTTTAATCTCAATTTCATTTTGTTGATCCATTTTCAATTTTTATTTGTTTTATTAATAAGCATTACTATTGAATTATATATGAAATCTAACCGAAAAAACGCATTTGTTATGTCATATTAGGAAAAAAAATACCCCAACCCATACCTAACCGGGGTGATATTCTCCCATTTATCAAAAACCCGACCCCGCCTGAACCCATTGGACGCGAGTATGGCTATGTACATCTTAAAGAGGATGGATATAATAATAGATGAAAACCCATCCGAAAGGTTGGAAAAGTTAAGTTGTTTAAATCGTTTTATCTCAAAAATTAAAAAAACACTAACTTTTGTAAATCACAAAGTATGAAAATGAAGTTTATAGGAAAGAGCCATGCATTTGAGTACACTGATCTAAGAAAGATATCACTTCACTCTTGGCAGGTTTACATCGGCGATTCAATCTCAAGATACAACTCTCCCAGTCCTTCTGATACTCCGGCTTGCACAAGTCACCGAAACAGTGTTAGTATCCTTTTCTGTTTCGAAGCATAGTCACATAATTCGCGAATTGTTCGGCGATTTCGCGAATAATTCACGAATTATGTGACCGCTGATTAAATCTCGAATTATTCGCCATCATCGAACGCGCCGAATTATTGCCGAATTATTCGCGAATCATTCGCGAATTATTAAAAAAAAAGCGAATTATTCAAAAAACAACAAATAATTCACGAAATCAAAATCTAGCGTCTCATATATTAATTTTATATTAATGTTTTGCTCGAAATCCTTTCCGAACATTTCTCGAACACTTACCGAATTTTTCCCGAATACCTGCCGATTTTTTCCGAATAATTCTTCGAATCCGAATTTTCGACCTCGCCGAATTATTGCCGAATCACGAATTTGTGACTATGTTTGGAAGTTGGATGCTCGAATGCAACTGATGCAGGGAGGAAAAAGAAGAAAGAATTTGTGTGTGTTCTCTATTTTTTTTTTTGGTATTCTCTTTTGGCTTCAGGGAATGGCTTTATATAGCCTTCCAAACGGTTGGAGCCGAACGGGCATTACTGACGGTTGAACCCGTTTTTAAAATTGTTACCGGCGGTTGTAACTCTTTGTAAAAACTGTTCGCAACTGTTCATGAGAATTACCAACGGTTGAAACCGAACTGTTTAGCGACGGTTGAAACCGTCGGTGAAAAACGTTTCAAAATATAATTGATAAATAAAATAGTTGACAAAAATATATATTGATGTAATAATTAAGTTTGTACTTTTGTGTATTTGCTCCAACAATTCCCCCACAAAGTTCACACTTTGTTACAACCCATAATGACACTTTGTTACAGCCTATAATGACTGTGAATGCTATGAGATGAACATCTAACAATACTGCATATCGGTGTAAGTGTCATAAAAACTTAAACTTACACTTTGTGTGAAAGACTCCAGATCTAATGAATACAGTAGTCATTAAATGACCTTACAAAACTACATCTTGTTGATAGATTCTTTGTCAACAACACATACAATATGAAACAAAAATTTGGGTATTTAAAAACGGGTTACGCATTATGGCTATGCATGGTACCTTAATTCTTATGAGAGTTATAAAGGTTTCACCCACTCACCCTGAGCCACGGCCTCTGTCACGTCCCCGTTCCCAAAATACGTAAATACGGTACATGACAAAACCAACCATACTACCTATAGTGAGAAATTATCCTTCCATAGTCACATGACAGTAGTTAATCAAATATCAAGAGCAGTAAATAAATATCTATCACATTTCCAACTGCCGCAATAAAAAATTAACAAGAAAGGTAGCGGAAACTGTAACGACCGTATTTTATAATACCTAATAAAATTTATTTTATTTAAATTTCTACTATCAAATAATTATTTACGTGTTTCGTTGATAGAAAAATATTTTTTTAATATTAATAATTTTCAGAGCAGTGAAATATGATTTAGGGAGTTTTCTAAAATCTATTTATTGTTTTCTTAGGCCTAAAATATTTTAATAAAATTTTATAATGCCTTAAAATAATCTACATATTTTTATTATCGATTAAAAAAATTAATTCGTAATTAAAAATATTTTAAATGATAAACTAGATTTCAAATAATTATAATAACTAGCTAACAACATAGAAATGGATATATTATTTATTTTTAGCCCAAAATTATTTTTATACTAAAGATAACAATGAAATAAATTTTCTGAATTTTTTCCATAATTTTCCCGTATTTTTAACTATTTTTAACAATTTTTTAAAAAATCAAATTCAATTTTAAATAATAAACAGTTAGTGTTTTTATTTATAAAAAAAATAATAAATTCCCCTTGATCTGGACCGATGGATACAAGATCCAACGGCCCAGAACGCACGGCGGCGCCCACGTGGTGGGGACCACGTGAAACCGCGTGATCCTTTTCCACGCGGGCACGTGGCAGGCGGCGGCGGTTTTGGCGGCGCGATCTCGACCGTTGGATCTTGATCCAACGGCTGACAAGAAGAGGCGGCGGCGGCTAATCACGAGCTAATGATCTGCAATCATTTGCGGCGCGGATTTTTGAGGATTTTAACTGAATTTTTGGATTTTATGGTTGCTAAGGAAACCCTATAAATAGGCACTTCAAACATTGATTTTTCACTCCTCAGAACTCCAAAAATTCTGAAAAAAATACCAGTGCCTTCGTATCGACGACGCCAACGCTACGGCTCCACCCAATCGCCGAGGAAAAATCTGAGCGCGGAGCTATTGAGGAGTTTGCACAAGCTTACATTTTCAACCCGTCTACATCCAACTCTAATCAAAGTTAGGATCCGCCCCTCTCCCCTCATTCTGTCGCCTTCTTCTTTTCTCAATAACCTTAGTTCCAACTTCTAATCATCAACCCCTATTTAAAATGATGTTATAATATTCGTGCATGCCTATTCGTTGTACCCTTAATGATGATAATCTTAACCTATGATTAAAATGGTTTCCGTAATCACTCCTATGCCAAAAAAAATGCTGCACTCTCATACAATATGGAATGTGACAGGCCTAATGTTATAACCTACGAGTATTAATTCACCCCTTATATACCCACACTCACCCATGTTACTTTTGATCTCGAAATAGCGTACTTCCACAAAATACTCTCGTTTTATTAAAATGTTGTATTTGTTTAAAATATCCACCTGAGATAAAATATTTGGAATAAATGTTTTAGATACGATATATATATTTTACTTACACTTTTCCACCAACTACTTTAGTTTTGTTAAAAAATCCCTTCACCTTTTGAAAGGGGATAATACTAAATTTAAATAACGTCATGTGGTTTTTCCAACTTAGCCCTTTCACTCGATAGGATATTTTTATATAAATTCTTCTTAGAATAATAACTAAGGTTTAATGTGTTACCCTAATAATAGGGTAATGTTTTACGTGAATACCTCGTGGTTTATAGGCAATCATCCTTGAAAAGGACACAAATCCTGCCGTCCATGTACAGTGCCAACACGAACGTATTTTCTAAAACATTATCCAAACTTAAAATACTATAATTTCATAAAATTATTGTTTACAATAAAATACCTCAATCCATCCTAAAAAGAGATGATTTCATTTAAATACCTTGACCTTTACTAAAATGCTATTTTCAACAAAGACCATAACCCTTATAACGATATTTTTCAAAAAGGATGTCTAAAACCTTATTAAAAGATAATTTTCAAATAAATACCATAACCTTTTATCGAAAGGATATTTTCAGTAAAACATTAGGGTTTTCTAAAAATGACGAATATTCCAAACATCATGATTTCCTTATAAACAATAAAAATAATCAAACACTATTATTTTTTATTAACTAAGTGTTCTATAAGATGATACTAAGTACATTACAAAGTTTAGAAGATAACAAGATAAAACGAGCGGTTGTGGAAGACCATATTAAATGAGATCAACTTATTGATTACACGTCTATGACATATTCAAAACATGATACGGTTAGGGTTAGAATGCGCGGACCTAGGTATGGAATTCTTATTGAGAAGATCCCGATATTCCGGGTGACCAGTCTGATGTACAGACGACTATACATATATGAAGATCCCTGCAGGCAGGGTGATCGGTCCAATGTGTGGATGACTACTAACCCGATATTCGGGCGAATACTAACCCTATTTGAGGGCGAATGATCCAAAATGTGGATAACATATAATGTGGAAATTCCATGCCTAGAGGTATACGCACTAACTCTAATTCGTCAAAACCTTTATACTGAACCAGGGAGGATGGATAGTTTGATTATGCAAGGAGATTCGGAACTCGGATTCCCCTACTACTCGATCATGATTCCGGAAAGTGAAACGGTACATTTCACTTCCCCAGTTGTTGTTCCGTGGCCACAACAGAATAATCGCGAGTATCCGGACCCTTATTTAACAAACTAAAACGTTTACAATACCTATTGATACTCAACACTAAACTCACATTATGTGCTATACCTACATGTTATCTTATCTACCTTTCTTTATGAGACACGAGTTATTCAGTATCTTGGATGTGGATATTTTACCAGTTTAGATTTGTTGTTTATTATGGAACTGAAGGATGGTAATACCTGTGCACTTGAGTGATATTCACGCTAGACAAAGCTCCATCATAGTCATGGGACACCTTTCGGGGATGTTCACGCTGCCACATTAATTGCCATCCCAGACAAGAGCACCAGCTCATACTGCTTCCAGCTAGTCATGGGATATCTCAAGGATACGAGTATGTTCACCAGTCAATTCCATCCATACACACCTTGTTTAACCTGATCTAACTCTTAGACTGAATATTCGTTGACTTGACTTGAACCTTTACCAAACATATACCTCTGTCAACATATCTAATTTGCATACAACCTCATGCCTTTATACCCATGTACATCATATTCATTATATTTATATACATATGTTCATTTCTATACCTTTAATTCCTTATGAGGCAATCCTACCCGAGTATAACTCGCTGACGGACCTTCCTTTTCTTCATCTATCTTTGGAATGTCCGTCAGATGAGAATGAGTATTATGATGAAGATCAAGGAGTGGAGCCAACTAATGAAGAACATGCAGACTTGACGACGGAAGATTAGCAAGATTTGAATTTTTGTTGTTGCCCATATGTTTAGGGCTTTTGTTTCTTCTCGATATAATTAAACTACTTAGTTTATTTTACTCTTTCTTTTGGGATGTAATAAAGTTTGGTTAATGGAAATAAATGCCTTTCTCTTTTATTACTTTGATTTTGGTACACACCCTGCATGTTAGATATTCATACGCTTAACGTAACTGTATTGAATAGACCACCTTCAATACAGTTAGGTTGCGGACTTTGCCACGTCATCCTTCACCTTCTTTTGGGAAGCGGGGCGTGACAGGTTTTTGTGGTGGCCCATGCAGGTTATCTTGTGTACTAAAATGAAACCGTTAACTGACTTATTATATTTGTGAATCTCATTCATTCATACCAATTTCATATTTTTCCTATGTCCCTTGTCCCTTCCTTGACATTCTGTACCCTGACCATGACCTTCCTTTCAAGTCATGGCAAATCTTTTCGACGAGGATGACATGTCCGATATTACTTTTGAAGCTACAACTAGAGATTCAGACGACGAAGTCGTAGACTCTCAGGCGGTTATTTCCGACAGCGACTCGGAAGACGAAAAGGTCAATGCTGCAACTCCGGAGCCTGTGATGGCCAATGACTCCAAAGACGAAGAAGAAGATCCCGTGGAAGAGGAGCATATAGAGGAGGGGCCAGAAAAAGAAGCTCCTGCGGCCGAAGAAAATCTTATGGAATATGATCCGGATGAGGATGCTCCTGCAAAGGAACAAGAACCTATAGAGGTGGAATCCGAGAGCGAGGCTCCTGCCGAGGATGAGTCGAAGGACGAAGCTTCGAGTAAGGAGGAACTCGAGGTCGAAGAAACTTAGGCAGTTGTCCCCGCAAGGCACCGTGGGAATGACCGTACCTTTCTTTGTGCGAGAACCCATCACCACTTGTTGAACTCCCATAATCGAGATTAATAAGTCTTTTTCCTTTTCTTTGGCCGAATAAAGCGATGTAAGAACAGTAGGGGCATGTCCTTACTTTTCAATTGTACTCTCCATATTGAAGTTGGATAATAAAATCTTAGTTTCGAGCAATAATCTCTCGTGTCTCTTGCTCTTCTTATTAGTCTCTCTCTTTCATTAATTGTTGTTCTTCCATGTAAGCTATTATCTTGTCTCATCCCCCAGCCTGTTTGTAACCTAACATATTCAGATCATCAATGGCCGGATGACACCATGACTGCAACCGAAGGGGAAATGGAGTCAATGAAGCCACTGCTCAGCAAGTAGCTATGCTACAAATGATGCAAGGACTACTGGAGCAACAGCAATAGCAGACACCCGCCCTTCATCAAGAGTTACGAGAAAGTAGGTAGCAGCAAACAGAGATTTTAAGTAAGGCACTAACCCCAGTTCCTCAAGGTTCGGCGGGAGTGAAGCAGTTCAGGTCACTCCACCATAAGAATTTTTCGGGGAAGGAAGCTCCCTTAGAAGCTGAGGAATGGCTCAAGGGAACAGTCAACGATCTCGGTGCCGCCCAAATTCCGAAGGACGCATGGGTGAACATCGCTAAACTACAACTTACGGTTAATGCCAGGATATCGTGGGAGGCAGAGGAAAGTAGATTGAAGGAGCCCATTGACTGGGAAACGTTCAAACAACGTTTTGATACCCAGTACTTTCCAGCCGTGGCACACCTAGAGATGGAAAGAGAGTTTATACAACTCCAACAAGGGAGCATGTGGGATAATTCGGTGGACGAGTACGCTTCGGAGTTCGCCAGGTTAAGTCGGTTCGCACATCATCTGGTAGCAACCTCAGAACTTTATGCTAAGAGATTCCGACAAGGATTGGACCTGAAGACGCAGTCCTCCATGTCTTCTGCTACTCTTTCGAATTATGATGAAATCTTAGAGGCGGCACGAAACTTTGAAAACCTTCAGCGGCGCATGAGGAAGGATGACCGTTTTGTTTGGCATTAAGCAACCAGCCAATCAAATTCTTAGAGGATCATCTTCCAGATTCAACGGGAGACAACAACCTGAGAGACCAGTAGGACCAACTATCTTCGGAAAACCAGCCGTTATATGCAACCATTGCGGTAGAGCCGGACACTTCATGAGAGACTGTCGTATTTTGATTAAACTTTGCATAGTCTATGGGTCTCCGGATCATGCTATTGGGGACTGTCCTCCGAGAGGGAGACAATCAAGCTCCGTCAACAAGCCTGTTAATTATGGGGCACCAACACAGGGAAACCGGCCACTTTCCGCCACTAAACCAACCGGTCAAGGGGTATCACCAAAGGGACCACCCTTGTCGTCATAGGAGCGTGTTTTTCAGCAAGCGCAGAGGAATGGACCCAAACGTCAGACCTTCACCATGACGGCCGTCAAGGCTGATGCCACGTGGCAAGACAGCAGAGGTACTCTTTTCTTTTTCAACCTTTCTTTTGATACCATGCTTATTTATCCTTCGATGCAAATCTTAGTTAAACTCACCATAATTCCCCTAGTTTCCGTATTTTCGACCAGTTGCCTTTATGTTATAGCTCTCATGTTTTCCATCAATTCACATCTTTCCTTCAACTTCCAAACTTTTCTACCCGGAAGCAACTACCGATTTTACATTTTCCGATTCCTTATACCTAAACCCTTCAGAGACTTTCCATGCATCAAGTGATACGCCAACTCTCGGGAGCGACACATGCAGCAAAAAGGATTCGTAACAGCGTTACTGATTTCCGTGCCTGGTAGTGGTTACTCCTTTGAAAATTTTAAATTATTCTAAGGAGGGTAGATCGTAACTATCACAACCATTCTTGCAATTCTTAGCAAACCCAGAAGTTCTAAACATCCACAACGATTTTTTTTGGAGAAGGGACTTGGTGGCGTGATGTATCAGCGTGGCGATATAGTTGCATATGCGTCAAGACAACTAACGACTTGTGGACGCAACTATCATGTTCAGATCTAGAACTAGCGATGGAAGTATTCATCTTGAAGATATAGAAACACTACTCTAAGGAGAACGTGAGAACACGGATGGTTGAAACACATGAAGCGGATGAGAGGGGTCAAGTTTTATATGAGAGAAGTGCCGATCAATTGGGACGATCCTGAAGATGTAGAATTTGTAAGATTGAGATAATTATATAAAAAAAAGAAGTGGAGATAGTGGTACACTGCAGCGAGCGAGGAAAGCTCAGCCCACGACTCATCGACCGTTTAATATCTTGGAAGGAGACAGTGGGTTTGTGTATAGCCTAGTTCTGCTATTTTTTTTGGAGGGCGTGCATAATACTTTTATACCTCACAGTTAAGAGGGTATGCTGGCAACCCTGGTCATACTTTTGATCATTCCGAAATTACGGAAAAGTTGGTGTAACCTACGAGCAGCGACCGGTTGAGATACTAGAAGAATGAAATCTTGAGGGACAAGACAATCCAGCCGACTAGAATTATATGGAGAAAGAACTACTAGGCAGACATGCACTGAAGCGAGGAAACGGGATGAGAGAGCGAGCCCCAAAAATTTTCAACCACGATAAACCCTTCTTGGTGATTTTTTTTCTTTTCCTGACTTACCTTTTGAAATTTCGAGGACGAAATTATTTTAAGGAGGATAGATTGTAACAACCGTGTTTTATAATACCTAATAAAATATATTTTATTTAAATTTCTACTATCAAATAATTATTTACGTGTTTCGTTGATAGAAAAATATTTTTTTAATATTAATAATTTTCAGAGCAGTGAAATATGATTTAGGGAATTTTATAAAATCTATTTATTGTTTTCCTAGGCCTAAAATGTTTTAATAAAATTTTATAATGCCTTAAAATAATCTACATATTTTTATTATCGATTAAAATAATTAATTCATAATTAAAAATATTTTAAAGGATAAACTAGATTTCAAATAATTATAAAAACTAGCTAACAACGTAGAAATGGATATATTATTTATTTTTAGCCCAAAATTATTTTTATACTAAAGATAACAATGAAATAAATTTTCTGAATTTTTTCCATAATTTTCCCGTATTTTAAACCATTTTTAACAATTTTTTTAAAAATCAAATTCAATTTTAAATAATAAACAGTTAATATTTTTATTTATAAAAAAAATAATAAATTCCTCTTGATCTGGACCGTTGGATACAAGATCCAACGGCCCAGAACGCGTGGCGGCGCCCATGTGGTGGGGACCATGCGAAACCGCGTGATCCCCCTCCACGCGGGCACGTGGCAGACGGCGGCGGTTTTGGTGGCGCGATCTCGACCGTTGGATCCAACGGCTGACAAGAAGAGGCGGCGGCGGCTAATCACGAGCTAATGATCTGCAATCATTTGCGGCGCGGATTTTTGGGGATTTTAACTGAATTTTTGGATTTTATGGTTGCTAAAGAAACCCTATAAATATGCACTTCAAACATTGATTTTTTACACCTCATAACTCCAAAAATTCTGAAAAAAATACCAGTGCCTTCGTATCGATGACGCCGACGCTATGGCTCCACCCAATCGCCGAGGAAAAATCTTAACGCGGAGCTATTGAGGAGTTTGCATAAGCCTACATTTTCAACCCGTCTACATCCAACTCTAATCAAAGGTAGGATCCGCCTCTCACCCCTCATTTTGTCGCCTTCTTCTTTTCTCAATAACCTTAGTTCCAACTTCTAATCATCAACCCCCTATTTAAAATGATGTTATAATATTCGTGCATGTCTATTCCTTGTACCCTTAATGATGATAATCTTAACCTATGATTAAAATGGTTTCCGTAATCACTCCTATGCCAAAAAAAATGCTGCACTCTCATACAATATGGAATGTGACAGGCCTAATATTATAACCCACGAGTATTAATTCACCCCTTACATACCCATACTCACCCATGCTACTTTTGATCTCGAAATAGCGTACTTCCACAAAATACCCTTGTTTTATTAAAATGTTGTATTTGTTTAAAATATCCACCCGAGATAAAATATTTGGAATAAATGTTTTAGATACGATATATATATTTTACTTATACTTTTCCACCAACTACTTTAGTTTTGTTAAAAAAATCCCTTCACCTTTTGAAAGGGGATAATACTAAATTTAAATAACATCATGTGGTTTTTCCAACTTAGCCCTTTCACTCGAAAGGATATTTTTATATAAATTCTTCTTAGAATAATAACTAAGATTTAATGTGTTACTCTAATAATAGGGTAATGTTTTACGCGAATACATCGTGGTTTATAGGCAATCGTCCTTGAAAAGGACATAAATCTTGCCGTCCATGTGCAGCGGTTGCCAACACGAACGTATTTTCTAAAACGTTACCCAAACATAAAACACTATAATTTCATAAAATTATTGTTTACAATAAAATACCTCAATCCATTCTAAAAAGAGATAATTTCATTTAAATACCTTGACCTTTACTAAAAGGCTATTTTCAACAAAGACCATAACCCTTATAACGATATTTTTCAAAAAGGATGTCTAAAACCTTATTAAAAGATAATTTTCAAATAAATACCATAACCTTTTATCGAAAGGATATTTTCAGTAAAACATTAGGGTTTTCTAAAAATGACGAATATTCCAAACATCATGGTTTCCTTATAAACAATAAAAATAATCAAACACTATTATTCTTTATTAACTAAGTTTTCTATAAGATGATACTAAGTACATTACAAAGTTTAGAAGATAACAAGATAAAACGAGCGGTTGTGGAAGACCATATTAAATGAGATCAACTTATTGATTACACGTCTATGACATATACAAAATATGATACGGTTAGGGTTAGAATGCGTGGGCCTAGGTATGGAATACTTATTGAGAAGATCCTGATATTCCGGGTGACCAGTCTGATATACAGACGACTATACATATATGAAGATCCCTGCAGGCAGGGTGACCGGTCCAATGTGTGGACGACTACTAACCCGATATTCGGACGAATACTAACCCTATTTGAGGGCGAATGATCCAAAATGTGGATAACATACAATGTGGAAATTCCATGCCTAGAGGTATACGCACTAACTCTAATTCGTCAAAACCTTTATACTGAACCAGGGGGGATAGGTAGTTTGATTAGGCAAGGAGATTCAGAACTCGGATTCCCTTACTACTCGATTATGATCCCGGGAAGTGAAACGGTATATTTCACTTCCCCAGTTGTTGTTCCGTGGCCATAACGGAATAATCGCGAGTATCCGGATCCTTGTTTAACAAACTAAAACGTTTACAATATCTATTGATATTCAACACTAAACTCACATCATGTGCTATACCTACCTGTTATCTTATCTACCTTTCTTTATGAGACACGAGTTATTCAGTATCTTGGATGTGGATATTTTACCAGTTTAGATTTGTTGTTTATTATGGAACTGAAGGGTGGTAATACCTGTGCACTTGAGTGATATTCACGCTAGACAAAGCTCCATCGTAGTCATGGGACACCTTTCGGGGTTGTCCACGCTACCACATTGATTGCTATCCCAGGCAAGAGCACCAGCTCATACTGCTTCCAGCTAGTCATGGGATACCTCAAGGATACGAGTATGTTCACCAGTCAATTCCATCCATACACACCTTGTTTAACCTGATCTAACTCTTAGACTGAATATTCGCTGACTTGACTTGAACCTTTACCAAACATATATCTCTGTCAACATATCTAATTTGCATACAACCTCATACCTTTATACCCATGTACATATTCATTATATTTATATACACATGTTCGTTTCTATACCTTTAATTCCTTATGAGGCAATCCTACCCGAGTATAACTCGCTGACGGACCTTCTTTTTCTTCATCTATCTTTGGAATGTCCGTCAGATGAGAATGAGTATTATGATGAAGATCAAGGAGTGGAGCCAACTAATGAAGAATATGCAGACTTGACGATGAAAGATTAGCAAGATTTGAATTTTTGTTGTTGCCCATATGTTTAGGGCTTTTGTTTCTTCTTGATGTAATTAAACTACTTAGTTTATTTTACTCTTTCTTTTGGGATGTAATAAAGTTTGGTTAATGGAAATAAATGCCTTTCTCTTTTATTACTTTGATTTTGGTACACACAGTGCATGTTAGATATCCATACGCTTAACGTAACTGTATTGAATAGACCACCTTCAATACAGTTAGGTTGCGGACTTTGCCACTGTTTCCTCCAATTAGAGCAAAGCTCTGTTTTGAAATTAAAAATTCAAAAATTGAAGCAACGCTTCAGATTTAGCGTTAGGCGCGCTGCGCGTTACGTGTCAAACACGGATGCGCTAGCGCCACGTGCGCTGCGCCCTGGGCAGTGCACCCCAATCAGAGCAAAGCTCTGTTTTGAAATTCAAAATTCAAAAATTGAAGCAACGCTTCAGATTCAGCGCTAGGTGCGCTATGCGCCACGTGTCAAATACGGATGCGCTAGCGCTAGGTGCGCTGCGCCCTAGGCAGTGCACCATGTGTGCGCTAGCGCTAGGCGCGCTGCGCGCTACGTGTCAAACACGGATGCGCTAGTGCTGAGCGCGTTGCGCTCTGAGCAGCGCACCACGTGTAAAACACAGGTGCGCTAGCGCAAGGTGTGTTGCGCTCTGAGCAGCGCACCACGTGCAAAGCACGGGTGCACCAGCGCTGGAATTATAAAATTCCCCACCGTTAGATCAAAAGATCTAATAATGATAAATCATTAATCAATTAGAATTAAAATTCTGTTATGAAAAGATCTTCCAATCTTGTTAAAAAAAATAAGAAGATTGTCTTCTGTAAAACAGAAGCTCTAGGATCAAAGATCCAATGGTGGGGAAATATCCCCAAATCAATCAGAGAAAAATCTCTTTAACTGATTTAACAAATCAACTTGCCATATATAAAGGCCCCAAGACTTCAACTCTGAGATGGAGAAACCCCCCATAAACTTTGAAAAAATTCAAAAAAAGAGAGCAGGCTCTTGAGAGAAGATTATTTCTTCAAGGTAAAGATTATGAACGATGAACACAGAGATGAAATCATCTCATAAAAAGAAGAATTATCTTCTTAAAAGATCACAGATCTACAAAGACCAAGGTCTTTTATAAAAAGATCAAAAGATCTTATCATAAAAACAAAGAAGTACTTACTTCATTCACAGATCATTGATCTATAAAGGCAAAGCTTTTCAAAAATAAGAACTGTTGTTCTTGAATTTTGAGACAAAGTCTCTTTTAAAAGAATATAAATTTGTTCACAGATCATAAAAATTGATCAAATGCGCTTTGCGCTATTGAAATGTGCCTTGCACTCTTGAACTGCGCTTCTGCGCTCTGCACCAAAATGCGCCACATGTCCACCACGTATTCAACTTGTGCTTCGCGCTTCTGAAATAAAGCACTGCACTCATGGGCTGGCGCTCAGCGCCAAACGCGCCACGTGTCACTCACGTGCGCGCCTCTAAATTGACAGCGCAATGCGCTCATGGACTAGCGCTTAGCGCTCATAAACTGGCGCAATGCGCCCACCACCTGGCGCTTAGCGCCAAACGCGACACGTGTCCTTCTCGTGTGCGGTACTTGACAGAAGCGCACCGCGCTTTTTAACTGGCGCAAAGCGCCTGGTGCGCCACGTGTTGTGCTGGCAGAACATAAATTGTTCTGGTGAATACTCTGCATTTAATACAAGACAAAATAGTGTCAAGATCTAATGCTCAATATTATTAAAAGGGCCAAGCCCAAATAAAAGGCTCAATAGCCAGAACAATAAAATGTTAAATATTTATTGGACTTAGCCCAAGATTAGCCATAAGTCCTCAACTCATATCAATTGAGCCCATATGCTCATAAACCTTTTAACAGACCTTAGTCCCCAAATTGGACTATAGATCTCCCAACCAACTCACAACGGTTCGAGGGTACATCTCTTTACTCCTCTGATATTTGTCGTTGTAATCCTTTAACGTCTTCAGGGAGGTGACGGGTCCCGACAACCATACATTTCATAGACTATGACGTCTTTAAACTACGAACTGTGGGGTCCTTAAACTCATGGACTACGATGTCCCTAACCTAGGACTGTGGGGTCCCTTTAAACCCACGGACTACGATGTCCTTAACCTTGGACTGTGGGGTCCTTAAACTCACGGACTACGATGTCCTTAATCTGGACCGTAATGTCCTTAAACTAATCGACCGGAATGTCCTTAAACTAATTGATCGCAATGTCCCTAAACTAAACATTAGAGTCCAAATGCTCTTCTGTTGGATCTAAATGATCCCGTTAAGTTGATCTTAGTCTAAAAATTAGACTAACGTATCCTTAACAAACGTTTAAGTTGATCTTCGTCTAAAAATGAGACTAACGTATTCTTAAACTCAACCCCCAAACCCAAATCTAAGAAGATACGGATTTGGACTAATCCACGCCCTACGGGCAACAACATAAATTAGTCTCCGTATACAATCCAAGGGCAACCACAAACAAAACAAACACCCACGACATGAAGTGACCATCTGGAGAAGGAGAAAGTTGTTATCGCGATGCGGTAGCATAATTAAGTGCAGGGGCTTGCGCCTGCAGGGAAGAGCATCACCACAATAAAAAACCCCTCAAATGAGGGGGAATCTGACGAAATCTGCTACATCGGCCGCATTCGTTTAAACCTTTGATACATGGTGCCATAAATCAACTTGGCATCTTCGGAGAGGTAGATGGATAGCACCAATTAGCATCTGTCCCGAAATTCAGGTGAGACGCCCGCCGCGTCTTCGTCTGCGTCTTTCGGTGGGGAACAGATTCTGGCACGCCCGGTGGGACCTTTTCCTCTTTCCACTCCACACTTCGTGTGTCGTGTTCGCGAACGAATCGCGGTTTGATATGGTTGCCTTTGGGTTCGAGGTACTAAGATTTGGTTTCTTGCTTGGCCCAGAAAACGAAACATCAATGGCGTCTACTTGCACGAAGTGTTCCAGCTGCAACTGCAACTCGCGTTCCGCCTCATCTGAGGGCATAGCTTACGGACCTCAAGCGGCCTCCCTGTTCACGATGCCGGTGGACCAAGTAACTCAGGCCACCACTGGGCTGTTGTTTAGGACTATGATCCCACCCATGAGCTTCAATGCCTCGATGTTGCCGCAAGAAGCCCCAAAGAAGTCGGTCTTCGATCGACTTACCACTACTGCGACCCCTCTCAACGGGTCGTCCAGCTCCGGCGCCTCAGTCTTCGCCAGATTAGGCCAAAGTTCATATGGGCCCATGATGAAGCCTGCAATTCCAGAAAAGGTTATTCCGAAGAGGATAGCCATCCCTGCTCCCAAAGTCGTCAAGGCGGCTTCTCCTGCCAAAGGGTCGGTCTTCACAAGACTGACTGCTCTGGCTCCCGCTCCAGTCGAAGTCCTCAAAGCTACTTTCTCTGCCCAGAGGTCTGTCTTTGACAGGTTAGACACTACTGCTCGACGGACGTCGGTCTTCAAGAGGCTGGTACCAGCAGTGCCTCACCAGAACGGGGGGCATGACGAAGCCATCCCCATAGCCAAACCAACGCCATCTGCGCGACATGCTCGCCGTCATCACTGGCGCCGGTACGGAAGGCCTGGGGCAGCTCTCCGTCTGGATTTACTCCACCAGCTCCAACGGTGGAGATCGATGCTGCTGTTCCAACCGGGAACAACTTTGAATTGTTGAACAAGGTGCGCAGGAACTCTCCTACCGCTGTACTGAAAAGATCTCCTCCACCCGTGGAGAATGCACCGAAGGCGAAGCCGGAACAGGCCCCTCAGCGGCTATCCTCCAAAATCTACAAAGTCCGGCGACAGGTCCAGGAGTCGGTGATTGATCAAGATTACCCTCGCCGACAGAAAAAGGTGAAGGTTCAATAGGAAGAGAACCGTCCTGTCAAGCCACAAAGGACGACAACTACCTGGGTGCCCGCTGCAACGGCCCCTTCGACTTCAACTGCTCAAAAGAGAAGGAGGCCAGAGAAAGCCCCTATGACTACGGCAGACCACAAAGACGCTGAGCCCAAACTCTCCATGTCTGGGGGCATAATGGTGCATACTGTTTACATGGCTTCCGGAAAAGAGGAAAGCCGCGCTTCGACGGGTCACCGACCGCTCACCCGATCCGTGACAAAAGCCCAGGAGAAGCAACAGAAGCTTCAGGAAGTGCTAACACAAATGGCCGCACTCACCGGGCCAAAAGAAAGCCTGGAGGCGTCATCAGAGCAGCGTTATGAACAAGAAACCGATGCTGACTTCCTCCGCAGAGTCCTCGAAAAGAAGGACAGAAAAGCAGCAGAACAAGCGGCTAATATAAAACGAATGGCACTTCTCTTCCAAGATATGGTCAGGATGATGTTACAGCCGGATCCTCCAGCTGAAAACCCTCCGATCATTATTGAAGACGACATAGGGGAGACATCGAACCCTCCTCCGGCTCTTTCAGCAGCCAAAGAGGAAACCATTTCCAGGGCCGCTCTGGATGACTATATTGCTCAGCAAATACGAGCTCACCAGGCGAATGAAGCCGGGCGACCGCATCCAGGCTGGTATGACCAAATAAAGTACCCGCCGGGATACACGATCCTCAAATTCCATGTGTACAAGGGGACATGCAATCCCCACCAACACGTCGCTCAGTTTAGAGCTCTTTGCGGCAACATCGGGGGTGATGATAAACTTTTACTCTGTCAGTTTGTTGGCAGCTTGTCGGAGACAACGTTTGAATGGTACTCTGAACTTCCAAATGACTCCGTCAAGACTTTCGCAGAGATGGAACTATTATTCACGCAAAGATTTGCAAGCGCTAGCGAGCGCATCCCGATTACAGCACTGATTAACGCTAGGGTGAAACCTGGAGAGACATGGGTTCAATATGCAATATGATGGAAGAATCTATGGTCGAAATGCGAACAGCGCATCGAAGAAGCGCCGGCGGTGGGCATGCTCGTGGGCACTCTGGACCCTTATGCAACCATTTCCCAATTCATGATGTTCTTCAAGCCGACCACGTTCCAAGCCTTGATCGACAAACTGGCCCAAATGGACCAGATGGGTCATAGACCGTCTCCTCCAAAGCCAGAGCCGCGGAATGAGAAGGGAAAGGGGAAAGCGACCGTCGTCGCTAATGCTCAACAGCAGCCCGGTGGTCTAAAACCAGTTGATCGCCAAAATAATAGAACTCGATCTCTCGAAGATAAAATGAGACGCCCTTACTCGTTCCCTCGAGACAAGACAAAGAGGTTATTCGAGCTTGCACTGCGCAACAGGCTCATTACTCTGCCAGAGCCAAGACGCCCAGTGCAACCAGGCGACATTAGCAATCTTAACTATTGCCCTTATCACCGAATGTTGGGCCATCCGATCAAGAATTGTTACATCTTCAAAAGCTAGATAGAAGATCAGTACCAGCAGGGCAAATTCGTATTATCCAAGAATTGGAAGGTGAACTCGCCTCGGCCACACACTCTCAAGAATACGGATACACCGGGGGCATCATGCACTTTTGTAGAAGAAGCTCCATGGGAGGTCGCTCTTTCAGCCAAGATGTAACAACCCTAATTTTCTTATACACTTTTTTCTATACAAATTTTTAAATTAATTTTTTTAAAAATCCATAAAGGAGTATTTTAACCTGAGCACAATACATAAGTAATTATTTGTTTTTAAATAACTCCATTTTTAGTGTACATAAAATTGTTTTAAAATTAAAGTATACTTAGGGTATTTAATGTTGATGTTACCACTTTAAGTAATTATTTCACACCATAATTACAAGAAGGAGCTTGTAGCTCATTGGTAATACCTTGCACTGCTGAACCAAGCCACCAGAGTTCAAATCCCCTGCCCCACATTATTTTTATATTGTTTTTGTTTTAAATTCTTTGGAAGCCAACAGTCCAAACACCATAACTCCCAAAAGTTGAACTAAACTTTAAAAAATGAAAGAACCAGTGAGCACCCCAGGAGACTCCCCACCCTATGGCACCCCGACTCTGCCCGACTCGGCCGGCGGATTGGCCGACTCGGGCCGGCGCCACCGGCCGGACTCGGCCGGACGGCCGAGTCCCCAACAGTGAAGATGTGCCTCTTCGTCTCCCCAACTCCCCTGCACACACCATTTACTTGGATCGGTTCCCGAGAATTTAATATACCCTAATTACTATGATTTTTAATGTTTTCCCCACATTTTTTACAATTTTTTTAATCAAAAACCCTTCACCTACCCTACCCTAGCCTACCCTATAAATACACCCCCTACTCTCTACCCTCTCATCCCAAAACCCTAAGCTCACTCTCTCAAAAATTTTCCAAGAGTTGTGTAATTTGAAAACAAGTGCGCGGCGAAGCTCCGACGAAATTCCGGCGGAAATTCCGGCGACGTTTTTAGGAACAACCGACGACGAAGCAACGCCTCGGCAACCTCTCTAGTCTCCCATTCACTCCTTTGCCTAATCGAACCCGTAAGTCCCTTTCTATCTCTCTCTTCCCTATTCAAGAAAATACGGAATTACAAATCCGATGGAATCGGAACAAATCCGATTTCCGATTCGGTTTTCTATAAAATTTCACTTCTCATCAATACATTCATGCTTAAATATCTTTATGTTGACTATTAAACTTTTAAAATCAATTTGAATAAGTTTTATCACATGAAATGATAGCCTTTCCAATTTATCGTATTTTTTTCACTTTAATACCATCATGTTTCGATTTCACATTTAACCCCTTAATCTTACTATACATTTAAAGTAGAGCACGAGATAATGACCTACCTCCACACACACGCAAATACAACCCTAAACGACATCATCAAAAACTTAGAATACGATAAAACAATACTTTCATTTAAATACCATATTCTTAATAAAATCAATTCTAAAGGTTTTAGCTTTGATATAATTTTAAATAAATACTTCTTATTAGGAAAACACGATAAGTTGTGGACATCGACCGTTTATCTAAATCTGACTTTGTGGTGTCTAGGCTAAGCAAGTGAGCAAAGGTAACTTTAAAAGGCCCGTCTCACGATTCGTGAACGGATCCCTCTTTTCCTCATTTGTACTTACCTGGCCACAATTGGCGGTGAAGAGACAATTTGAGGCTTCTAACGACTTGTCGTTTAGACCATTTAGAAATAGGCTAGTTGACTTAGGAAACCCTAGAATCTAAAATACGGAAAATTTACACCTTTACAAATAAATACCTTTTACTTTATAAAACCGTTTTTCTAAAGGATTAGTATTTTACAATCTTTGCAAAGCGCCGCTACAACCCATTTTTGGGGAATCCGTTCGGGATTGTGCGGTTTATCATGCACCCTCGGGCTAGTAGTGCGAGATTCAGACCTCCGCAAGGAGCATTCGGTCTCGAAAAGTTTAAAATACGACATCTTAAGAAAATGAGATTTTTGGAATATAAAATATTTATTAAAATTATTTTTGTATAAATATATGTATATTTATCATTTAAATATCTATTTTATTATGATATAAGTATTTCACCTTTTTCTAAAAAATCACAAGAATAAATTTTACACTAAAATACCATGAACTTTAAAATAATCAATATTACAGATAAATACCCTTATTTATAAAACTAGGATATTTTCACTAGAAATGTCACAATATAAAATTCACCCTCATTACAACTCTAAAGACGAACAATAAATACTTGAGGTGTATATTGAAAAGTATATAAAAGTATTTTTACATAAAACCCCCTCAAGTTTTATAAATTACCCTAAGGACCTTAGCAATTATAAGACTTCGATTCACATTTCTGATTGTCTGACTCGGGTTTGAGTCTGATATGAACACATGAATTCATGAATACAATTATCAATTTATACAACTTGACGGAACCGAACCATGGATATATATTCCTTTTACATGATTCTCAGTATTCCATTTACATGACTCTACGGTTATAACCGTTTCCTGATATCATGGTTTCGGTCAGTCAGTCAATCAATCATACAACCAATACAATTTACAAGATAACAATACAAACAAGACATCGCGGGGTGTAAGGGGTAGATTGGTACGGAAGGTGTTAAAAGTGGCACGAGACAGTAAGATTAAGACACCTAATATGAATCCAGTTGCTGTTGTACCGTGGCATAAACGGTTCCTTGAGTTCCTGATGCCTTAGTTTCCGGGGCAAGTGAGACTCCTCTCATATACACTGGCATCCTTCTGTACTAAGCTACAAACAACAACGTTAACACTAAATAGAACAATATAAAAATATAATACAACTGTAAAAGCTACTCTCTCTCTCTCTATCTTACTCTCTGTCTATTCTGCTCTTACCTTTGGGACTTACCGAGCGACCTGTTCGCTGACTACATTCTATTTTTTTCTTCTTTGAATGTCGTCAGGTGATTTGGACCCGGCAGAGATCGAGCTATCTCAAGAAGACTGGGAGCAGTTTGCCGAAGACCCTGCACTTTAGTTTCATTGTACACTTTTCCTTTCTGTACTTTTCATTTCCTGTTATGCCACTGTTTAGGCATCTTTTTATTTCAGTTGTATTTCCTTTTCATGCATTTTACAAAGAATGTTAATAAAAAAAAGTTGCTATTTTTATTATCCTTGTCTCTTGTGTAATTATTTTATATTGCTTAGATACGCTTAGCGTATGTACTTCTGAGTATATACATAGCGGACCTCGTCGTGCCCCCTTCGCCGTATACCGGGAAGTAGGGTGTGACAGGTTTTGTTGATGGCCCATGCAGGTCAGAGCTGTATGGAACCCTGAGCAATATAAAACACAAGAACCGGAAACTAAAACATTCTTTACAATTCATGTTCCTTGAATCTTACAATTTCATATTTCTTAAATCTTATCATTTCATGTATCTTGAATCTGTCCTAACCTAAATTTTTCTTCAAGGTTATGGATTCCCCGAACAACTCCAGCACTAATGTCAACAACACACATCCACCACTACCACTCACACCTGTCGTTCCTGCTCCACTCAACGAGCAAACGGTTCTGCTTGAGGCAATCCGCAGCCTCCTAGAGGGACGGCAACAACTCCTGAACCGTTCCGAGACTGACGCACCTGGAGTAAAGCAATTCAGGGCTTTACATCCCAAACAGTTCTCAGGAAAGGGAAGCCCACTGGAAGCTGAGGAATGGGCTCAAAGTATCGAGGATGATCAGGCAGCAGCACAAGTGCCAGAAATAGCCTGGGTCCGAGTTGCGAAGCTGCAACTCACGGACAATGCACGGAACTGGTGGAAGGTGGAAGAAAGCCGTCTTAATCAGCCTATTGAATGGAAGACTTTTCGCGAGAAGTTCGACGCGAAATACTTCCCTGTGACTGCCAGGTTTGCCATAGAGTAGCAGTTCATTCATCTACAACAAGGATTGATGTGGGACAAATCAGTAGATGAATACGACGCTGAATTCACCATGTTAAGCCGATTCACGGCACACTTGATACCGACGGACGAGATCAGAGCCCGTCGCTTTCAACAAGGACCGGACACGGAGATTCAGGCTGCTCTAGCCACAGGAAAGTTTTTGACTCATGAAGATGCTTTGGAAGCTGCCCGCAGTTATGAGGCGGTGATAAAGGCGAGGGGCAGACCTCAATCTGCCGGTTTGAAACGCCCTGCCACTCAAATGGCAGGAGGAGCCTCTTCCAGGCCAACGTTCGAACCCAGGAGAACTGAAGAACCTAATCACCAGCCAAGACCACATTTCTGTTTCCATTGCAAGAGAGATGGACATTTGATAAAGGACTGTAGGCGCGCAAAAGGCCTGTGCCTAGTTTGTGGCGCGTCCAATCGCAGAATTGAGACTTGTCCATATAGATACAACTCAGCTCACACACACCAACTACCCGCAGCGGCCAGCTATCCAGGCTCCTGCAACTCGTCCTGCACTACCTGCTCTACCACCTGCACAGCCTACTCGCCAATTCCAACAAGCAATGAGGGACATGCCTAGAGGGCAGAGAAACAGGCCCCAAAGGCAGAATGTGCCTCCAGCTAGAAGGAATGCACCACGGCGACATACCTTCACATTAGAAGCCGAGAATGTAGGTCAAGCTAACACCGGTAAGCCTTTCTCACCATCGTATCACTTTTATACACTACAGTCACCAAACTTCCTTGAACTGTTACACTTTCCTTTTACAAATTTCGAGGACGAAATTTTTATAAGGAGGGTAGAATGTAACAACCCTAATTTTCTTATACACTTTTTTCTATACAAATTTTTAAATTAATTTTTTTAAAAATCCATAAAGGAGTATTTTAACCTGAGCACAATATATAAGTAATTATTTGTTTTTAAATAACTCCATATTTAGTGTACATAAAATTGTTTTAAAATTAAAGTATACTTGGGGTATTTAATGTTACTGTTACCACTTTAAGTAATTATTTCACACCATAATTATAAGAAGGAGCTTGTAGCTCATTGGTAATACCTTGCACTGTTGAACCAAGCCACCAGAGTTCAAATTTCCTGCCCCACATTATTTTTATATTGTTTTTGTTTTAAATCCTTTTGAAGCCAACAGTCCAAACACCATAACTCCCAAAAGTTGAACTAAACTTTAAAAAATGAAAGAACCAGTGAGCACCCTAGGAGACTCCCCACCCTATGGCACCCCGACTCTGCCCGACTCGGCAGAGTCGGCCAGCGGACCGGCCGACTTGGGCTGGCGCCGCCGGCCGGACTCGGCCGGACGGCCGAGTCCCCAACAGTGAAGATGCGCCTCTTCATCTCCCCAACTCCCCTGCACTCACCATTTACTTGGATCGGTTCCCGAGAATTTAATATACCCTAATTACTATGATTTTTAATGTTTCCCCCACATTTTTTACAATTTTTTTAATCAAAAACCCTTCATCTACCCTACCCTAGCCTACCCTATAAATACACCCCCTACTCTCTCATCCCAAAACCCTAAGCTCACTCTCTCAAAAATTTTCCAAGAGTTGTGTAATTTGGAAACAAGTGCGCGGCGAAGCTCCGACGAAATTCCGGCGGAAATTCCGGCGACGTTTTTAGGAACAACCGGCGACGAAGCAACGCCTCGGCAACCTCTCTAGTCCCCCCTTCACTCCTTTGCCTAATCGAACCCGTAAGTCCCTTTCTATCTCTCTCTTCCCTATTCAAGAAAATACGGAATTACAAACCCGACGGAATCGGAACAAATCCGATTTCCGATTCGGTTTTCTATAAAATTTCACTTCTTATCAATACATTCATACTTAAACATCTTTATGTTGACTATTAAACTTTTAAAAATCAATTTGAATAAGTTTCATCACATGAAATGATAGCCTTTCCAATTTATCGCATTTTTTTCACTTTAATACCATCATGTTTCGATTTCACATTTAAGCCCTTAATCTTACTATACATTTAAAGTAGAGCACGAGGTAATGACCTACCTCCACACACACGCAAATACAACCATAAACGACATCATCAAAAACTTAGAATACGATAAAACAATATTTTCATTTAAATACCATATTCTTAATAAAATCAATTCTAAAGGTTTTAGCTTTGATATACTTTTAAACAAATACCTCTTATTAGGAAAATACGATAAGTTGTGGGCATCGATCGTTTATCTAAACCTAACTTTGTGGTGTCTAAGCTAGGCAAGTGAGCAAAGATAACTTTAAAAGGCCCGTTTCACGATTCGTGAGCGGATCTCTCCTTTCCTCATTTGTACTTACCTGGCCACAATTGGCGGTGAAGAGGCGATTTGAGCCTTCTAACGACTTGTCGTTTAGACCATTTAGAAATAGGCTAGTTGACTTAGGAAACCCTAGAATCTAAAATACGGAAAATTTACACCTTTGCAAATAAATACCTTTTACTTTATAAAACCGTTTTTCTAAAGGATTAGTATTTTACAATCTTTGCAAAGCGCCGCTACAACCCATTTTTGGGTAACCCGTTCAGGTGTGCGGTTTATCGTGCACCCTCGGGCTAGTAGTGCGAGATTCAGACCTCCGCAAGGAGCATTCGGTGTCGAAAGGTTTAAAATACGGCATCATAAGAAAATGAGATTTTTGGAATATAAAATATTTATTAAAATTATTTTTGTATAAATATATGTATATTTATCATTTAAATATCTATTTTATTATGATATAAGTATTCCACATTTTTCTAAAAACTCACAAGAATAAATTTTACACTAAAATACCATGAACTTTAAAATAATCAATATTACAGATAAATACCCTTATTTATAAAACTAGGATATTTTCACTAGAAATGTCACAACATAAAATCCACTCTCATTACAACTCTAAAGACGAACAATAAATACTTGAGGTGTATTTTGAAAAGTATATAAAAGTATTTTTACATAAAACCCCCTCAAGTTTTATAAATTACCCTAAGGACCCTAACAATTATAAGACTTCGATTCACATTTCTGATTGTCTGACTCGGGTTTAAGTCTGATTAATCTGACTTGAATATGATTCAAGTCAATCTATAATCTACAAGATTCCAATTCAATATGAACACATGAATCCATGAATACAATTATCAATTTATACAACTTGACTGAACCGAACCATGGATATATATTTCTTTTACATGATTCTCAATATTCCATTTACATGATTCTACGGTTATAACCGTTTCCTGATATCATGGTTTCGGCCAGTCAGTCAATCAATCATACAACCAATACAATTTACAAGATAACAATACAAACAAGACATCACGGGGTTTAAGGGGTAGATTGGTACGGAAGGTGTTAAAAGTGGTACGAGACGGTAAGATTAAGACACCTAACATGAATCCTGTTGCTGTTGTACCGTGGAATAAACGGTTCCTTGAGTTCCTGATACCTTAGTCTCCGGGGCAAGTGAGACTCCTTTCGTAGACACTGGCATCCTTCTATACCAAGCTACAAACAACAACGTTAACACTAAATACAACAATATAATAATATAATACACCTGTAAAAGCTACCCTCTCTCTCTATCTTACTCTCTGTCTATTCTTCTCTTACCTTTGGGACTTACCAAGCGACCTGTTCGCTAACGACATTCTATTTCTTTCTTCTTTGAATGTCGTCAGGTGATTTGGACCCGGCAGAGATCGAGCCATCTCAAGAAGACTAGGAGCAGTTTGCCGAAGACCCTGCATTTTAGTTTCATTGTACACTTTTTCTTTCTGTACTTTTCATTTCCTGTTATGCCACTGTTTAGGCATTTTTTTATTTCAGTTGTATTTCCTTTTCATGTATTGTACAAAGAATGTTAATAAATAAAAGTTGTTGTTTTTATTATCCTTGTCTCTTGTGTAATTATTTTATATTGCTTAGATACGCTTAGCGTATGTACTTCTGAGTATATACGTAGCGGACCTCGTCGCGTCCCCTTCGCCGTATACCGGGAAGCGGGGCGTGACACAAGACAAAAAGAATGCTGAAGGATCTCCAAACATGCCCGGCGATCAGGTGGAAAAATCCATTCGAACCCGAGGTCATCAAAGGAATGTTTAAACCGCGTCCAACTCCAAAGATCGGTGGTGATAGCTAAACCACTCGCACCCAGCCGTTGAAATCTTCAAAGAAGAAGAAAAAATCCAAGAAGCCCGTGAAGCCTGGTGACAAGCGCACGGACCTGCAAAAGCAGATTGACGCGCTGGAAGAGTTTAACCAGAAGCCGCGGACTCCAGTCACACTCCAAGAGTTTCTCTGTCACGTCCTTGAGGACGGAGATGATGGGGAAGACTCGTCGGATGAATCTGAAGATTATGTAGTAAGTTGCCATGTGATCTCTCACTCGTCGATAGACGATGAAGAAGCTCCTTGCACCGAGAAACTTGGGGCAAATCCTAAACCAGAACTTCTAGAGCCGTCTGACGAAATAATTGATGCATTCCTGCACGAAGCTCTTCTTAAAAGCAAAGCTGCTCGAGAGCGCGAGATGGCCATATTTGAAAAGGCCAAGCGTCGGCGACTGGACGAAAGGGTCGAAACACTTTCACCAGATCAAAGTACGTCCGCCGTAAATAAAAGCAGGTTCATGATGAGGAAAAGGTTTGCCAAAGCCATATCGATGGGAATGAAGCTGCCACCCTCCGAAGAACACACTCCTGAATAAGCAGATATACACCCTAGCTACTGCTTATATCATCGAAAGATTGCGCACCCCACCGAAGAGTGCAACGCTTTTAAAAGATGGTGGCAGGGATATGTTGCCCACCGACAACATTTCAAGCGGATGAAACGCAAAGCTCGTCGGGAGCAAAGAAATACGACCGAGGAGCATAAAAGAACTACCGGCAACTGTCACATGGTCGGCGCTGGGGGATCGCAAGTTCTCACCTTCGGGAGCGATTCTGATGAAGAAATGACTCTTGGCCCCCTCTTTAAAGAGTCCACCTTGGGAAAAGAGGAAGAACCGAAGACCTGTGAAAATATTCAGCTGCGCAATCGTACACTGCCCGAAAAGAATCTTGGGCCCTCGAACAGTGGGTCGAATAGAAAAGATAAGGGAAAAGAAAAGGTCTTTGAAGGTATCATCCTTGATGACCAAGCCGTCAAAGAGCTGACAGCCAAGGACCCGCCAAAGAAAAACAAGGTGGACTATAACGTTCTGGCACACTTGAGAAAGCTATCTTCACAGCTCAGCATTCTCGACGCCCTTCTGCTATCAAAAGAAGCAAGAGACTCTTTGATCAAGGCACTGCAAGAGCCCGAGCAATTCTAAACTTTCCTCGCCGAAGAAAAGATGAAGGACGAGCTGGAAGAATTACACACAGCCGATATCACCTTCGGCGATGAAGATCTCCTCCTTGGGACATACAAGCACAACCGTCTCCTATATGTCTCCGGATACTGTCATGATATCAAGATAGGGAAAATCCTGGTTGACAATGGGTCCTCCGTCAATCTCCTCAATGTGAGAGTGTTGAAGGAAATCTGCATGAGCGTCCAACACCTCGCTCGTGATAAAATCACCATCTCCGGATTTGATTTCCAGTCATCGCGAACGCTCGGGTCTGTAATACTGACGCTGTGCTTTGGGTTGCTCGTCACAGACATTAAATTTCACGTCATTGACGCTGAGATCTGCTATAACGCTTTGCTCGGCCGGCCCTGGTTATACGGGTACAACATCATCCCTTCTACACAATATCAGTGTATGAAGTATTTCAAGGATGGTCTCGAGTATACCGTAACAGGAGAGCTGAACCCATTCTCCGTGAACGATGTCCGAAAGTATGAAGATGCAAAATACTTCTTACCAGATTTTGAGGACACGAAAAGATGTCACAAACCGAAGAACAAATCTATCACTACTATTCCGGTCTTCGGGAGTGATACTGAGGAGGAAGAAGAGATAGTTTACTCAGGTCCGACCCAGTGCAACAAGCCGGGACCGTCTGCTCCTATGTTGATCTTCGGCAGCGACTCGGAAGATGATGTCAATGTCGTATTCTCTGCCCGACCATCAATACAAACCTTCGCTGATGAAGAGCAAAGTTTGCAAGTTGCCATGGTTCCCCCAAGGTATCATAAAGAGCTAGACGTGCTTGATACCTACAGTGTGGAAGAACTGCAGACATTCTACGTCCCTCCCAGGCGAGAAGGTGAAAAGGCAATCCTATTCTACCGATCCGGGGAAACCAAAGTGGAGAGAGAAATTTGGCATGGTGCAGATTCTACACTTGACAGGCTCTAGCCCAACCGCTTGCCCAGATATTACACAGACGGACTAAAGAGACTCTTGAGACGCCAAGGTGTACCCCTTAAGCAAACTGCGCGACAAGCACGGTTCTATAACAGGATCTGGAACGTTTCCGGAACTCAACGAAAGTTGCCCAACGGGAGAATGGAAACGACAGGGCTTGGGTATGTCCAATCCAAGAAACGGGAGCTATTCCGCGACTGCTACATCATACATGACTTTGATGAAGAAGGAGATGCTCTATGGGAGGACGCTAACCTTGAACCAGAACGAGCTCCTGCCGTGAAAATGCCAAGTCCGTTGTTAGAAGAACAGATGGACAAGCTTATAAGGGAAGCATGTCAAAAGGTTCGAGACGACTATAATCGTGAAATGGCCATCTACGAGAAAGCCACGACACAACGCCTCCTTCAGCAGGCTGTGAAAAATGAAAATGCTCCTCCTTGTCAGCCCGTTGTACAAAAGGCCCGACGCAGAGGCAGAAACAAACCAAAGAACGGGAAAGGCGTTCGACAGCGACAAAGCGGGTCCAAGAAGCCACGCGGTCAGGAATCGAGCAGTCCGGATTCGTCTCTTATAAAAAAGATGAGTCGAGCATATTCTTTTCCCCAAGACAAGACAAGGAAGATATTGGATCTTGTTATAAAACATCAGATGATGACACTCCCGGAGTCCAAGCACCCCGAGCAAGCAAGCAAAGTCTCTCACCCGGACTATTGCTCCTATCACAGGGCAATAGGACATCCTCTTGAAGACTGCTTCACATTTAAAGACTGGGTAGAAGACCAGTATTAGCAAGGCAGGTTCGCTCTATCCAGCAGCTGGAGGGTAACTCCGCCGCAGAAGCATGAACCGAAGACAGCGAAGGTAGAACCAGATCCACATCGGTCTTGGAAGCGAGCTCGTACCTGTCACGTGATAGCGCTGTCAGAAGAAGAGCCCGAGAATATGGATGACTTCTCTTGATGCTTCGAAAATGATGATAACGAGGTAATCTCAGAGTTTCCACCGGCGCCGAAAGAGCTGGAAGATGGGATACATACTACTGCAGATAACCTCAAGAAAATTGATTTGGGGACAGCAAGTGACCCGCCGCCGACGTTCGTCAGTGAGCTGTTATCTGAAGAAAGGGTGGTTACGCTAAAGAACGTGCTCATGTAGCATAAAGACTGTTTCGCATGGAACTATTCCGAGATGCCAGGATTAGATCCAGAGATTGCTGTGCACAAATTGGCGATATCTCCGGACGTTAAGCCGATCAAACAAGCGCCGAGAAGGATGCGGCTCGAGCTTGAGATGAGCATCAATGCCGAGGTCAAGAAACTAATAGACTCCGGTTTCACCCAAGAGGTTCAATATCCTGACTGGATCGCCAACATCGTCCCAGTGATCAAGAAGAATGGGACGGTGCGCATATGTGTGGACTTTCGAGATCTCAATAAAGCCTGCCCGAAGGACGACTTCCCAGTACCGGTCACCGAGCTGATGATAGACAATACGTCCACTCATGAAGTTTTCTCCTTCATGGATGGCTCGTCAGGATACAATCAGATAAAGATGCATCCCGAGGATCAGAAGCACACCGCATTCCGGACTCTTTTGGGCATATTCTGCTACAAGGTGATGCCTTTCGGTCTAAAGAACGCTGGTGCTACCTATCAGAGGGCCATGACGAAGATTTTCGACGACCTCACACATGAAATCGTCGAATGCTATATCGACGACCTCGTGGTTAAAAGCAAATCGTACGAGGAACATTTAGAGCATCTGAAGATCGTGTTTCAGCGCCTTCGGCAATACAATTTGAAGATGAACCCTCTCAAATGCGCGTTCGGAGTATCCTCAGGCAAATTCCTGGGATTCATCGTCCGACACCGAGGCATCGAGATAGATCCGTCAAAGATCAAGGCGATTATGGAAATGCCTCCGCCAAGGAATCTCAAGCAATTGCGGTCTCTCCAAGGAAAGCTCGCATATATTCGGCGATTCATAGCCAATCTTTCCGGCAAGTGCCGCCCCTACAGTCACCTAATGAAGAAGGGAACCCCGTTCGTCTGGGATCACAAATGCCAAAGCGCACTGGACGAAATCAAGAAATACCTGCAGAATCCGCCAGTACTGGCCGCTCCCGTTAAAGGAAAGCCTCTTATTCTGTATACAATCGCCCTTGAAGGTTCCTTAGGCACATTATGGGCACAAGAGAATGACCAAGGGAAGGAGAGAGCCCTCTACTATCTGAGTCGAGTTCTCCTGGGGGCAGAAAGCAATTACTCTCCCATCGAAAAACACTGCCTGACGTTGATCTTCGTAATAACGAAGCTCAGACACTACGCGTTGGTACATGAGGTCCATCTCATGTCGAAGGTGGATCCTCTCAAATATTTGATGTCGAAGGCCATATTAACAGGACGACTCGCTAAGTGGGCTTTGCTCTTGATGGAGTTCTCGATAGCTTATCGGCCTATTAAGGCAGTGAAAGGCTAGGCCATCGCCGACTTCCTCGCTGAGCACCCGATACCCGTCGATTCTCCTTTGAACTGTGAATTGCCAGACGAACATGCGTTTGACACGATCGACAGGGATGATACCCGGTGGGAAATCTATTTTGATGGAGCGTCTTCCATGAAGAAGCATAGACAAAGCACCCCCATAATCAAATCAGGGGTAGGCCTCATCTTCGTGACTCCATAAGGAGGGATAATGCGCTTTGCCTTCTCCTTAACAGAGCCGAGGACAAACAATGAAGCCGAATACGAAGCTTTGATAGCAGGTCTTGAGATCGCTATCGACATGGGAATTGAAAACCTCCTCATATACGGAGACTCCCAGCTGGTCGTTAGTCAAATAAACGGCGACTACCAAATGTGCAAGCCAGAGTTAGTGAAGTACGGCGAGAGGGTGCAGCAACTGCTGACCCAAATTCCTTCCTACACCCTGGAAAGCATACCGCGCGCGGCAAATAACAAAGCAGATGCATTAGCTAAGCTCGATAAAGAACTGGCTGACGAAAACCTCGATGACGTGAGGATCGTTGTGCAAAGCCGTCGGGTTCTTGCTCCGGCAGAAGTATCTCCGGAGTCGTCCGAAGAAAAGGGAGCGACCGAGCGAATGACTCTGCAAATAAAAGACCAGGAAAAAGTTACGGATTGGATAGAAGTCTTTATAGATTATTTCAAATCCCGTTGAACACCTGAAAATGCGTCCTCAAGAGATCAGCTTATGAAACGAGCTCTGTCTTTTGCTTTCGTCAATGATACCCTGTATAAGAGATCATTTGATTCTTTATGGCTAAGATGCCTGGGACCTGAAGAAGCAAGGAGAGTCGTCCGAGAAACTCACGACGGACTCTGCGGTTCTCACCAAGCCGGGCCGAAGATGAAGCTGATGATCAAACGGATGGGTTATTATTGGCCCACGATAATCCAAGACTAGCTCGAATACGCGAAGCAGTGCCATTCGTGCCAAATTCACGGAGACTTTATCCATCAGCATCCAAACCCACTACATCCAACAGTGGCAAGCTGGCCATTCCAAATATGGGGAACCGACATAATCGGCCCCATCGAACCAGCGTCGTCCAGAGGACATCGATTCATTTTGGCGACAACTGATTACTTCTCCAAATGGGCAGAAGCAGTACCGCTGAGAGAAGTGAAGACGGAGAATATCCTCCATTTCTTCAAGACACACGTCATTTATCGATTCGGCACTCCGCGACGGATCATCTCCGATAACGGGCCAGCCTATAGAAGCCATAAGATCAGCCGCTTCGCACAACAGCATAACATAGACTGGAGATACTCTTCAGTCTATAATCCCTGAGCTAACGGTCTAGCCGAGGCTTTTAACAAGACCTTGACGAAGATTGTGAAAAAGACGGTGTCTCGAAATAAGAAGGACTGGCATGAGAGACTGCATAAAGCTCTCTGGGCGTATCGAACTGCGTTCAAAACGGCCATGAACACAACGCCGTACACATGGTATTCGGTACAGAAGCGGTACTCCCCCTCGAGATAGAGTTACCCTCTCTACGAGTGGCAGTTCATTACTAGCTAACAGACGAAGAGAATGCTCACCTTCGGCTTGAGGAGCTCGATGCCCTCGATGAAACCCGGCTCATAGCGCAACAAAATCTGGAGGCTTATAAAGCAAAGATGACGCGCTCATACGAAAGATTGACTAGACCGAGAACATTCCGCCAAGGCGAACTCGTGCTAGTGGTCAAAAGACCTATGATCCCCAATCGTGCCAAACGGGAGAAATTCGAGTCGAACTATGAAGGCCCGTACATCATAGACAAGGTCTACCAGGGTAGGGCCTATTTACTCATGGACATGCATGGTGAAAGACCCTTCAGGCCAATAAATGGCCGCTTCCTAAATAAGTACTACGCCTGACGAGTCACGGCCTAGGTCAATGATAGATGACGACGACTGTGTCCGCTCGCTATCTTCCTAAGCCCAAACTCTATAAGTAGTAGCCGGCTAACGGACCGAGACGTCCTTAAACTAACAGTGGACCGAAACGTCCTTAAACTAAAGACAGACCGAAATGTCCTTAAAACTAACAACGGACCGAAACGTCTTTAAACTAACAATGGACCACTATGTCCTAAAACTAGCTGTTGACCGAGATGTCGATAAACTACGGTGGATTGCGGCATCCCAAGGCTGATACAAAAAAAAGAAGAATAAAAAAAAGGAGAAAAAATAAAAAACGGTATGTCCATAAGCGAAAAGGGCACGGATGAAAACCCGAAAGGGTCCTGTGAGTAAAAACAGCAGGGCTACCGGCGAGTTTTGTGAAAACCCGAAAGGATGCAACCTCGTTAAAAGACACTTGCAAGGTCCTCTCGACCTTGTGAGGAGAAACCATCTGCGTGAGATCCTTACGACTTACAAGGGAGCAACACACTTAGGGATCCCCACGATTCCTAAGGAGAAATTACACTTACGAGATCCTCACGACTCGTAAGGAGAACCCTCTTATGAGACCCTCACGGCTCATAAGATTCAAAAGTCTTAACCTACAGGGATCTGAACCTGTTCTTAAGCGGCCACCACAACCTCCAATGCTGCCCTACAAGTGGCTCAATGCCGACCCTTGTATACAATCCACGGGCGCGAATAAACATTTCCCTAACACAGTCCCATCCGTGACTAGGGATATGTTCGCACGGTGAACTCCTTTGTAAACCCTCTCGACTTATAAGGAGAAAACACCCTTATAAGATCCTTACGACTTATAAGAGATCATACACTTAGGAATCCTCACGATTCCTAAGGAGAAAACGCACTTACGAGATCCTCACGACTCGCAGGGAGAAATACCTTTATGAGACCCTTACGGCTCATGAAGTCAAAAGCCTTAGTCGACAGGATCCTAACCCTATTCGCTAAGCCGCCTTTATTCGATATCGACAGAGGCAAATGATGATTCGCTCCTGGCAATATCCAAGTTGTAGCGGTGTTGATGCCGAAATCGATGTCTAATTCCAAGCTTGCAATGAAAAGCTAGCGAGCCACACGTGCATACGAAATAGTCGAAATGATGGGGCAACTTGCAAACAAAATCAACAAGTAAAAATGTATGCATGAAAAAAAGCCGAAATGATTGGGCAACTCGGAATAAAAAGCAGCGAGTAAAAATAAAATAAATAGCCGAAATGATTGGGCACCGCAAAAAATAGCCGAAATGATTAGGCAATCGCGACCTTCGCGATATAAAAGCTGAAATGATAGAGCATCGCGGAAAGAAAAATATAAAATGAAACCTTTTGCCCTATAGGTGATATCACATCAATCCCTGTATATAATCCAGGGGCGCAAACAAAGAAAGAATCACACCTTCCCTCCCCAGGCTCCATCAGAAAACGAAGCCAAATCTCGATGGTTCCCGGACAACCTGGGGACCACTTCTATATTCATCTCATTACAATAGACGCAACATCATCCAAATGGCCCCGTCGCGGAAATAGGTCATCCACATGCCCCCGTCGCGGAAATACGTCATCCATATGACCCCGTCTCGGAAATACGTCATCCACATGACCCCGTCTCGAAAATACGTCATCTACATGATCCCGTCGTGGAAATACGTCATCCACATGACCCCGTCTCTGAAATACGTCATCCGCATGACCCCGTCTCCGAAATACGTCATCCACATGACCCCGTTTCGGAAATACGTCATCCACATGACCCCGTCAAGAAAATACGTCATCCACATGACCCCGTCGCGGAAATACGTCATCGACATGACCCCGTCTCAGAAATGCGTCATCTACATGACCCCGTCGCGGAAATACGTCATCTACATGATCCCGTCTCGGAAATACGTTATCCACATGACCTCGTTTCGGAAATACGTCATCCACATGACCCCGTCACGGAAATACGTCATCCACATGACCCCGTCGCGGAAATACGTCATCCACATGACCCCGTTTCGGAAATACGTCATCCACATGACCCCGTCACGGAAATACGTCATCCACATGACCTCGTCTCGGAAATACGTCATCGACATAACCTCGTCTCGGAAATACGTCATCCACATGACCCCGTCTCGGAAATACGTCATCCACATGACCCCGTCGCGGAAATACGTCATCCACATGACCCCGTTTCGGAAATACATCATCTACATGACCCCGTCTCGGAAATACTTCATCCACATGACCCCGTCTCGGAAATACGTCATCCACATGACCCCGTCGCGGAAATACGCCATCCACATGACCCCGTCGCGGAAATACGTCATCCACATGACCCCGTCGCGGAAATACGTCATCTACATGACCCCGTCTTGGAAATAAGTCATCCACATAACCCCGTTTCGGAAATACGTCATCCACATGACCCCGTCACGGAAATACGTCATCCACATGACCCCGTCGCGGAAATACGTCATCTACATGACCCCGTCTCGGAAATACGTCATCCACATGACCCCGTCTCGGAAATACGTCATCTACATGACCCTGTCTCGGAAATACGTCATCCACATGACCCCGTTTCGGAAATACGCCATCCACATGACCCCGTCACGGAAATACGTCATCAACATGACCCCGTCTCGGAAATACGTCATCCACATGACCCCATCGCGGAAATACGTCATCCACACGACCCCGTCACGGAAATACGTCATCGACATGACCCCGTCTCGGAAATACGTCATCCACATGACCCCGTCACGGAAATACGTCATCCACATGACCCCGTCTCGGAAATACGTCATCCACATGACCCCGTCGCGGAAATACGTCATCTACATGACCCCGCCTCGGAGATACGTCACCCAATGACGCCGTGAAATGCGGATAACGTCAATCTCATTAAACACTTACGGGTCCTCTCGATTCGTAAGGAAGAAAACTCTCTTATAAGATCCTTACGACTTATAAGGGAAAACACACTTAGGAATCCTCACGATTCCCAAGGAGAAAATACATCTACAGGATCCTCACGACTCGTAGGGAGAAAAGTCTTTATGAGACCCTCACGGCTCATAAAGTTGAAAAGTCTTAGATAGCAGATCTGAACCTGCTTCCTAAACCATCACTACCCCTCGAAGAAGGCAAAACAAGATGCTCACTCTATCATCTGCCGGCTATACTTGCTAAGGTGACATACTGATAACAAAAGAAAGAAGAAAGTAGAGAAATGACACAAGACATTGCGAAAGAAATGTATCTTTTATTCATGAATTCAATTGGGTACAAAATACATCATATGAAAGAATAAAAGAAATGAATACATTTTATTCAAAATTATAAATGGTACAAAAAAACAATTATTGAGAAGGAAGCGTTTTCAATAATCCGATCAGCCGCTCGCGCACTTCCCTCAGCCCCTTTTCTTGATCAGCTGCCGCGACCAACTCTGCTTCGGACCTGGGCTCGTTGCTGCAAGTAAGAAGAAAATTGTTCCTCGATGACCCGCTGAGCTGCTTCACGGTTTTTGTGCATCCCGCTCGACGACGTTGAGCTTCTGCCTCAGTGGTTAACCCCGTCAGAGATGCATCGCAGAAGGCCTTCAAAGATAACTTTCAACTGGGCAGTATTTGCATCAACCTGAGCATGCAGTCCAGCAGATTCGCTTGAAGTTTCTTCACATTCTTTATGCTTTAAGGCCACTTCTTGTTCAAGATGGCGGAAATAAGAAGTGCTCTGCTCGACCCATGCAGCCCGTTGGGTGTTCACAGCCAGGACCTCTAGAGCAGGATGTCCAACCTCGAGCTCATGCAGGCAAGCTTCAATTTTCCTGCAGTGATTAACCCAAGACTCAACGATGCCCTCACTATGGAAATTCACGAGCGTCGCTAGCATAGGGTTAACCTTCGCGGCAAAATCCGCAACAGATGTAAAAGTCTCCACGTCAAACTCCTCAATATAGTCGCTCAACATGCGCAGACTATTCGCGACACCTTTCGAGGATGCACGTCGAGAAAAAGGTCCGGCCGGCATTATGACGCGAGACTTGAACGGGTCTGGAGTCGATGTGACCGCTACGAAATAAATCACAATCAGATGTCGGCTCAAGAAATAAAGAAAATACACGAACAATAGAGTCTACTATACTGGCTGCAACAGGGGGCAGAGCTGGGAGTACTGGTGGCGCAACGATAGCCTCGTCCCCTTCTTCAATTTGTAAGACTACAAGAAATACAAAGAAGAATTAGCAATAATGTGACTACCCGTTAAAGAAAGGACGTCGTTTAGAAAAGATACTCACTGACACCAGCAGGCGGACTAATCTCTGACTGGAAAGGGAAGTGTGGGTGCAACACCTGATACAGGTGATCAAAAAGGACTCCTGCAAGGACACAGTAATGCAATGTCAGTATATAAATTATACAGCCTAGAAATAAAACTGATGGATCACAAATCCACACCTTCCAACATCCGAGATTGTAAGAGAGAAGGTAGAGGAGGGGTCGCTGTCAAAGCAGTAGCTGATGGCGCCGCCTCAGGTAGCGCAACCTCAACGCTCGCAACGCCTGCATTAGAAACGAGATAAATACCGTCAGGAAAGATTGAAAAGGATTGCAGAATAAAAAGAAAAGCAATGACCCAAAATCAACCTGGTGAGTCGCCGGTCGGAACCGCGACGAGGGCGTCACTTCATACGGCAACTGTTTCACCCTCCTCCATCGGAATGGTTTCTCCGCTCGTGGCTTCATCCCCCGACTCCAAGAGAATCGTCGTGATACTCGCAACTCCCGGTAGCGGCAGGGAGCCGCAAGGGGAAAGAGCGACGATCGAGGCAGTGCCCGACTCTTGCGAAAGAGTGACTACCTCGGGCTCGGCGGCTGTAGCCATCTCACCCGCCGCTACCTCGAGCTCGACAATGGTAGCTATCTCACCTACCTCCATCTCGGGTTCGGCGATCGTGACTGTCTCGCCCACCGCTACCTCGAGCTCGGCAATTGTAGCCATCTCGCCTACCGCTGTCTCGGGTTCGGCGATCATGGCTACCTCCTCTACCGCTATCCCAGGCTCAGCGGTCGCCGCCACTTCTTCGGTAAGACTCGGCCCTGCAAGATAAGATATATGAGAACTGAAAGTTAAAACTTTGACAACAGAACCCAATGTCACATTACCTTGAGTTGGTCTTACGATTAATTCCTGAGCCGCACGTGCTGCCCATTTGTAGGTAGTGGACAAGGCAGCCGGAGATTCCTCTGAAGGAGTAAGGGCAGGGGTAGCGGTGCTCGAACCCGCACCCATGGCCAAGGAGGCACTACGTTCCCTTGCCACGCGCATTCCGCGCTTCCTTTTCGCTCGGGCCGTTAGAGTGGATCTTCTAGAAGCCTCCATCAACAGGACGTCATCGTCCGTGCCAAGGGTTACCTCTGGAGCCGTCGAGGCATCCGTCATCGGTCGTTTGAGTAAGGCCTCTTTCGGCAGTGCTGAGGAGGCCGGGACTTCGATGACTGGCCCGGGAAGAATCTTCACATCACCTTGCGGGATTGGCATTGTAGTCCCTGCGATAAGATAAAGAAGGGGTTAGATTGTCCATAAGAAAGGAAAATGAAGATGCAATGATCCGAGACATACCGATGCCCAGCAAAGCGCGATTCCTCTTCTCCTCCTCGAAGGTCCTGAGGGAAGCCGCCAGAGCCTCTTCAGTGGTAAAGCCTGTTACAAAAGGAAAAATGTCAGTAAAGACATGATAATAAAAATAAAAATATAATGCAATAACAGAAGTTACGGCTTATACTCACTTGATTGCGCGAGGATGGCCATTTCCGCTTTGTGGCTTGCGGATCGCACAGAAGCTGCAATGGCGGCCTCGAGATCAGTATCTGCCGGCGCTATGAAGAGACCCTCATTGGTCCCATACTCGCTCAGGCCCTCATTATAAGGAGCATGAGGCTCCAGCCCGAGTACAGCGTCTAGAGAGAGGACCGACTTCTTCTTCCTCTTCTGCGAGCGAGCTCCAGTCGCAGCCAGCACAAGCTTACGCTTGGTGGGTACTTTGGGGCGACGAGTCCCGATATCTGAGCCCACGCCAGATTCGGGGGAAGCTACATTTACCGTCTCCATGGGAGCACGGGGCACCGGTAGTACATCCGCCGTCTCCACGGGAGCACGGAGCACCGGTAGCTCAGGCCTGTCGTCGGGGACTTCAATCACGGCGGCTTCTCTTAGCGGAGGAAGGACAATGGTCCGTCGCTTTAAGGGGAGGTTTCGGTCACTAGCAGAGGGTGCACCCTTGTGGTCGAGTAGCAGCCGCTTCTCCTCCCTGATAACAGCACCCATTGCATGTTGATACCAGGCCACGTGCACATTAAGGGCCCTCGGGACACAACTTGGTTCGCTAATAAAGAAGTGAGACCCCGTATTCAAGCGCATGAAATGATGCAACGCGCCCCGCGTTCCCTCTTCGGTGGCAGCGGATTCTACTAAGAAAGCCTCCAGCAGGACTCCCTGATTGTAACTCAGCTGCTGGGCAAAACGATGGGGGTTGTATCTCATGAATAGCGCCGCATCATTTTGCCTGAATACAAGAAAGCCCGGCCTCATGGAGTATAAATGAAGAATCTCTCGGGCTTTCAACACGGAGGCCCCGTCCTTAAAAATGTCTTGCAGTGACAGCACCGCCTTTGATGTTTCCTGGCCGATGGTCAAGACTTTGTCTGTGAAAGACATACCATCTCCGACCGTGCGCGGACGAAGGAGAAAGCCCCAAGCTTCCCGCTGTGACGGACTCACGATGGAGGCGTCAACCAGCCGCATAATCCGAGAGAACTTGGATCTCTCGTAAAACGAAGGTCTCTTGTGAATGCCAAAGACCCCGAGCACGTGCAGCTCCATCCATGAAGTGAAGTAATGCATCGGGAAGTTGGCAGGATGCACCCCCGGTTCAGTGGTATCCGCCGCTACGCTAAGACCATGGTATAAGTGGGCTAACCCGGCGATCCCGATAGCTACTTGTATTCCGGCAACCATGCGATGCGCGGGGTAGAAGACGGAAGGCCTCATGTAACGAGGATGCATAAGGAGCGCGAACCAACTCAACCATAGCCCAAGAAACCTAAGAAAGAACGCCTCCTCGTCAATGCTCGGAGCGGCGATTTCTGACAGGGGGACGATCGCGACGTCAGGAAGGAAGAAACCCTTCTGATCAGCTTCCAGTATCGGCCGACGGTCCAAGCCAAAGCCGAAGGGATCGTCAAGTTTAGCGAACTTTTCTCCTTGTCGCGACAAAATCTCCGGGAGAAGAAAACGGGCAATGAAGTCCGCAAAACTGACCCCCCGGCCTCCGGATTCAAGGAAGAGGCTCTCGTACATGTTCAACACCTTTATCAGACTTGGTAATTGGTGCTGAATGGCGTTCTCTGGCGTGAGGCCCATCACCACTGGCTTGGTGGCAAAAACATATTCGTCCGGAAGAAGCAGCTCTTCGTAGTGCTTCCCCCTAACCGGTAGACCAAAAACCTCGGCGAATTCTTCCAAGAAAATGGAGATCTCTCTATCCAATAGAAGGAAGGTATGGGTCGGGATGTTCCACTGCTCCAAAAATGCCTTGATCCACCATGTGGGAGGTGCAGAATACTGGAACAACGAAGCGTAGACCGCAGGGTATAAGCCGAGCTTTAGCAGCTATGATTTCTTCACCGACAAGATATACCGGACCCACTGCAAGTACCCGGCCGGATGACGGGGAGTTAGCCCGATATTGTAGGGCTGTCCCCAAGGGCGCGACTCGCCCTGGCATATGCGCCGCCCTAAGGTTTCCAAAGTCGCTGCGGCTGCATGGGTATGGCGGCGATCGAAAGTTGAAGGAGACCCTCCGAAGTCCAATTAACCACCTCCACGGCATAGTTCACCGGGGGTGCATTTGCGTACGGGATCGCCGAGATAGGCTCCGAAGGCGTCGCACAAGAGAAGTTTCGACGACTTCTGATAATCTGGTCGTACCATCCACCCCACAAGTGATGATTGTTGTGTTCCAGGTCATGGTCTTTGATGAGCGCGAGAACCTCCCGGTCCACAGGTGCCTCAGGGAATCCTCCCTCTGAACGGACGAATGGTAACGTAGCATCGAGAGACATGTCGCCTGCAAAAAAAAGGGGACAGAAGTCAACCGTCGGTACTATAATTTAATTTTAAATTTTGACACTCGGTACTTTAAAATCTGTACTACACTGCAATGCAGTGGAAAGGGGACCAGTGGATGGACCCACAAAATCTAGATGACAATGCATCAATTAATAAAACAGACTCATCATTGGATGAAACTGTTAATTAAATGAGGAAATCCTCAGGAAAATTCTCATTAAATGAGAGATCCCTCGGGAAAAGGAGAAAATCTCCCTTTGAGAGCAATGCTCTATGACAGAGTGACACTTTTCAAACTCTGATCATGAAAGAATAAAATTCCTTAAGAGCCTGGCTCTGTAATGATGATGGAAAAATCCATCAGAAAAGAATTAATTAAAATTAATTTTTATGAATTAAAAAATTCTAGGATCTTCAAGATCCATGAACAAACTCTTAAGAGTTCTTCATCAAAGATTAATAAATCAACATGATTCAAAAGAGCAAAGCTCTGTTTATGGGCTAAGAAACCCCAAGAAAAGATCTCTTTAAGATCTATGGGTTCAATAGAGCAAAGCTCTGTTAATGAAACCCTAAATGGGTTTTCTTTAGATCAAAAATCTATGAAGGGTAAGGCTCTGATTAATGGGTGAAACCCTAATTTATTAAAAGTTTTAAACTTTACCTAAGTTTTGACAGAGTTCTGACTCTTAAAAGGTTCTTAAACAAGAGTGCTATACTCTGTGGGAGAATGAAATTCTCAGAAGAGATAATTCTCAAGAAGAAAATGAAAATCATCTAAGGGACCAAAGGTCCTATTTATAGGCATTGAAACGCCTCTTCAACTTCTGAGTTGATCCAAGGGCGCAGATGCTGCCACTGCTGCACTCACATGTGCGCCACATGAGCGCAACGGTGGGGGGCATTTGTTTCTCTCAATCAGAACAAAGCTCTGTTTTGAAATTCAAAATTCAAAAATTGAAGCAACGTTTCAGATCTAGTGCTAGGCATGCTGCGTGACACGTGTCAAATACGGATGCGCTAGCGCTAGGTGCACTGCGCCCTGGGCAGTGCACCCCCAATCAGAGCAAAGCTCTGTTTTGAAATTCAAAATTCAAAAATTGAAGCAACGCTTCAAATCCAGCGCTTTGCGCGCTGCGCGCCACGTGTCAAACACGGATGCGCTAGCGCCAGGTACGCTGCGCCCTAGGCAGTGCACCATGTGTGCGCTAGCGCTAGGCGCGCTGCGCGCCACGTGTCAAACATGGGTACGCTAGCGCAGGGCGTGCTGCGCTCTGAACAGCGCACCACGTGTCAAACACAGGTGCGCTAGCGCAAGGTGCGCTGCGCTCTGAGCAGCGCACCACGTGCAAAGCACGGGTGCGCCAGTGCTGGAATTATAAAATTCCCCACCGTTAGATCAAAAGATCTAATAATGATAAAACATTAATCAATTAGAATTAAAATTCTGTTATGAAAAGATCTTTCAATCTTGTTAAAAAAACAAGAAGATTGCTTTCTGTAAAACAGAAGCTCTAGGATCAAAGATCCAATGGTAGGGAAACATCCCCAAATCAATCAGAGAAAGATCTCTTTAACTGATTTAACAAATCAACTTGCCATATATAAAGGCCCCAAGACTTCAAGTCTGAGATGGAGAAACCCCTCCATAAACTTTGAAAAATTCAAAGAAAGAGAGTAATCTCTTGAGAGAAGATTATTTCTTCAAGGTAAAGATCATGAACGATGAACACGGAGATGAAATCATCTCATAAAAAGAAGAATTATCTTCTTAAAAGATCACAGATCTACAAAGACCAAGGTCTTTTATAAAAAGGTCAAAAGATCTTATCATAAAAACAAAGAAGTGCTTACTTCATTCACAGATCATTGATCTATAAAGGCAAAGCCTTTCAAAAATAAGAACTGTTGTTCTTGAATCTTGAGACAAAGTCTCTTTTAAAAGAACATAAATTTGTTCACAGATCATAAAAATTGATCAAATGCGCTTTGCGCTATTGAAATGCGCTTCTGCGCTCTCTGGACCGGCGCTCTGTGCCAAAATGCGCCACATGTCAACCACGTATGCAACTTGCGCTTCGCGCTTCTGAAATAGCGCACCGCGCTCATGGGCTGGCGCTCAGCGCCAAGAGCGCCATGTGTCACTCACGTGTGCGCCTCTAAATTGACAGCGCAATGAGCTCATGGACTAGCGCTTAGCGCTCATAAACTGGCGCAATGCGCCCACCACCTGGCGCTTAGCGCCAAGCGCGACACGTGTCCTTCTCGTGTGCGCTACTTAACAAAAGCGTACTGCGCTCTTTAACTGGCGCAAAGTGCCTGGTGCGCCACGTGTTGCGCTGGCAGAACATAAATTGTTCTGGTGAATGCTCTGCATTCAATACAAGACAGAAAAAGTGTCAAGATCTAATGCTCAGCATTATTAAAAGGGCCAAGCCCAAATAAAGGATCAATAGCCAGAACAATAAAATGTTAAATATTTATTGGACTTAGACCAAGATTGGCCATAAGTCCTCAACTCATATCAATTGAGCCCATATGCTCATAAACCTTTTAACAGACCTTAGTCCCTAAATTGGACTATAGATCTCCCAACCAATTCATACCGGTTCGAGGGTACATCTCTTTACTCCTCTGATATTTGTCATTATAATCCTTCAACGTCTTCAGGGAGGTGACGGGTCCCGACAATCATACATTTCATAGACTATGACGTCTTTAAACTACGGACTGTGGGGTCCTTAAACTCATGGACTACGATGTCCCTAACCTAGGACTGTGGGGTCCCTTTAAACCCACGGACTACGATGTCCTTAACCTTGGACTATGGGGTCCTTAAAATCACGGACTACGATGTCCTTAACCTGGGGCGTAATGTCCTTAAATTAATCGACCGTAATGTTCTTAAACTAATCGACCGCAATGTCCCTAAATTAAACATTAGAGTCTAAATGCTCTTCTGTTGTATCTAAACGATCCCGTTAAGTTGATCTTAGTCTAAAAATTAGACTAACGTATCCTTAACAAACGTTTAAGTTGATCTTAGTCTAAAAATGAGACTAATGTATCCTTAAACTCAACCCCCAAACCCAAATCTAAGAAGATACGGATTTGGACTAATCAACGCCCTACGGGCGACAACATAAATTAGTCTCCGTATACAATCTACGGGCAACTACAAACAAAACAAACACCCACGACACGAAGTGACCATCTGGAGAAGGAGAAAGTTGTTACCGCGATGCGGTAGCGTAATTAACTGCAGGGGCTTGCGCCTGCAGGGAAGAGCGTCCCTACAATCAAAAACCCCTCAAACGAGGGTAAATCTGACGAAGTCTGCTGCATCGGCTGCATCCGTTTAAACCTTTGATACATGGTGCCATAAATCAACTTGGCATCTTCGGAGAGGTGGACGGATAGCACCAATTAGCATCTGCCCCGAAATTCAGGCGAGACGCCCGCCGCGTCTTCGTCCACGTCTTTTGGCGGGGAACAACCACGTCATCCTTCAGCTTCTTTTGGGAAGCGGGGCGTGACAGAAACGAATAAAAATCCAACAAGAAATAATATCCTAATCTCATCCCTTATGGGATCACAATGTTAAAACCATAACCAAAAAATAAATAAAACTAAATATCACTAATCTAATCAGCAAAGCTCCTCACTGCTCAGCTTGCCTGTCGAAATATTCTCGATCTTCCTGCGATAAGGTTAAAAAAACCGGGCCATGCAAAACCAAAATGGCGGTGCGTCATAAATATTATAATAATAATAATAACAAACTGAACAATGAGCTATATAGGATGTCACGTGCAGAGTAAGCTATGTGTACAAACAATAACAGGTGTTAAAACAACAAGCTATAGGTATGTCACGTGTATCATTAAATCTATGTTTTTAGGTTAACTATCCTACAGGTATTTGAAATCAATGAATGTATTTCTCCATGTAACTCAAAAGTATATTTCCCGTTACCCCCGGGACCACGGATCAAGTATGAATCAAGAATGATTCTGTTCCGTTACCCCCCTCGAACCACGGATCAAGTAATAAGAATCACGAGTGACTCTGTTCCATTACCTCCTGCAACCACGGATCAACTAATAAGAATCACGAATGATTCTGTTCCGTTACCCCCCGGAACCACGGATCAAGTAATATCCTTTTAAGTTACATTTCAGTTACACTTGGTTTCCCCATTTCCCTACGTTTCGTTTTCCAAGTCAGGTATGAATAATATCTACTTAATGCACACACAGGAACAGGTACAGTTTATGTCTATCTAGATAACAAGTCACGTCCATCAGGACAACAAGGCAGAATTGTTAGCATCGGTAGATATTACTGGTAACATGTATAAGCAATATAGTTATAGCAATAGCAAGATAACAGGTCGCAAGCATGTCAGGTATTGTGTACTAAACAGGTGACGTATTTACTTGCGCAAACAAATCATAATAAAAAGCAAGAATATAATTGTCATAGTTATCTAGCTGTAACGAATCGATATATTCATTATTACTTGTTAAAATATATATCTCACCGTATTTATAATAGCGTTTTACGATTGTTAATTATTATAAATTAAACTGTAACTACACACGTGCTAGTGTTGACTAAATAATAAAATACGGATTATCTATATAAAATTGTATATTGATAATAATTTATGACATTATATATATATATAAACTAGTATGTAGCAAGTTAGAAACTTGCCTCGATCGATCACGGAAACAATACGACGCAACGTAAGATCCAAGCTATATGCTCGGCTTGGTGAACTTCGACGAATGACGACTAGGTGACTGGAGTTCTCAGGTCTAGGGTTTGGGTTTGCTTTGCTCGAGGGCTTCGAGATGTAGGGATCTCGGGATGGTGATGAACGGTTCTGTGAAGTTGAAGAGGAGTCGATGAAACTGCTCGGTTGACGCTGGGGAGATGAAGGTGATGATCTCGGATGCTGGGGTTACCTGTGGAAGGGTCGGAGACGGTGTTTGGCGATGGGGGTGAAGGTTCGATGAAGGGAGATGGCTGGGTTGCTTGGAGGATGGAGATGGGTGGTCGGTGAGTCGAGGGAAGGGTGGTCGCGCCGGTGATGGTGGGCGTTGCCTGCAATTGAGGGGAGATGGCAACGCTGGAGGTGTCTAAGGTGAAGCTGGAGGTGTTGGAGTTGGGGAAGAGGAAGAGGACGACGACGTGAGGTAGGGATTTGGGTTTTGGGTTCACGGTAAGATGGGTCGGGGTTGTGAGGAGGTGGTCGATGGAGATGGAGTCTGGGATTAGGATCGAAGACGAGGGGAAGTAAGGTGAAGGTGGCAGTGTAGAGAGGATGTCGGCTCCGGTGAAGAGAGGTTGGCGGCGAGGATGAGGAGTGGGTGCAGGCAACGAGGACGAGGAGAGGAAGGGGGTGAGTCGACGGCGGGGTGAGTTGGAGAGGGTACGATGATGGGTGCGAGGGTTAAGGCTCAGGAAAAGAGAACGTGGAAGATGGGGAGAGAGAGAGAGAAAGTTTTCTGTTTTATAAAAATTAATAAAAGTATATAATAGTATATATATAACTAATAGTATAAAGATAAAATCAACTTCGATCCGTCTCTACCAAAATCTCACTGTAAATATATATTGGAATAATAATACATATACATAACCTATTTAACCATAATGCAAAGAATATAATTTTAAATATCTTATACCCTTTATTTAATGTTTAACAGGATTTAAATATATTTAAATCTAATAAATATTTGGTATCTGAATTCTATTAGATAGATAAAAGTCAAAATAAAATATGAGATACTTAAATTATCCTAATGACAGTTACTAATGTAATTATCCATAACGTGTGGCTACCAGAAAATATATGATGATTTAGAGATTATATATATCTGTTATACTAGATTCACATGGATTTAGTTTACTGAATATTAATAAAAATATAATCTAGCGCCATAATGGGTTTCACACATGCGGGTCGGGTCGAATAACCACTTCTACTATTCAAATCAATTGCAACCCAAATGATAAATAAAACAAGTCTAAAAATACTAATTAATATCGTACGATCGTGCTAGGGTGTTACATTATACCCAACTACAAAAGAATTTCGTTCTCGAAATTCACGAAACAGGAAAAGACAAAGAACAATGAAGATACGGATCTAAGAAAAGAGGTGTTGAAACTTTTGTCGAATTTTGTCTTCACGTTCTCAATTAGATTCTCCATGCGAATGATTTCCCCACGAAACAAGTACTAAAGGGATTAGTTTATTCTTGAGAACCTTTTCTCGTCGATCCATAATATTCATCGGTTGCTCTTCATAAGTTAAATCCTCTCTTATTGTCAATTCCGAGTGATCAAGAACGTGCGCCTCATCTCGAACATTCTTGCGGAGTTGAGATACATGAAACACGTCATGAACACCCGCTAAGGATGATGGTAAAACCAATCGATAAGCTACTTCTCCAATACGCTCAATGATATCGAAAGGTCCCACGGATCGAGGACTAAGCATGTCTCGACTACCAAATCGGATTACTCTCCTAGTCGGTGATATGTTCAAGAAAACAAGATCACCAACCGCAAACTCTAAAGGTCTTCTTCCATTATCTGCCCAGTTTTTCTGTCGATCTTGTGCCACCTTCATATGATCACGAATTAAGTTAACTTTCTCCACAGTTTGCATAATTAGTTCCGATCTCAACAATCTTCTTTCTCCAATATCGTCCCGACATACTGACGAGCGACACCTACAACCATACAATTCTTCGAATGGAGTCATCTTTATAGTCGCTTGAAAACTGTTATTGTACGAGAACTCCACTAAATGTAAATAATTCTTCCACGAACCCTTAAGGTCTAACATGCAAGCTCTTAACATATCTTCAAGAGTTTGGATCGTTCTCTCGGATTGTCCATCTGTCTGAGAATGATAGGCTGTACTAAATTTCAAGCGAGTTCCCAAGCTTTCTTGTAGACTTCTCCAAAAATGTGATAGGAACCGTGTATCACGATCAGAAACAATACTCACTAGTATTCTATGCAATCTCACAATCTCCTGCATGTACCTCTCTGGCAAAGCCTTCGTCGATTGACCAACTCGAAATGGTATGAAATGAACTGCCTTGGTCAGATGGTCGACAATCACGCAAACTGCGTTATTGCCTTTTGGAATTTATGGTAAGGCTGTTACGAAATCCATGGTTATATGTTCCTATTTCCATTGGGGAATCAGAAGTGGTTGCAATAAACCAGCTACCCTTTGATATTCAGTCTTGACTTGCTCACATATCAAGCACCTCGATACGTAATGAGCAATCTCTCTTTTCATGCCTTCCCATCAAAAGTGTTGTCGCAAATCTCTATACATCTTTGCACTTCCTAAATGTACCGAATATGCGGAATTATGAGCTTCCTTCATGACTTCTTCACGAACTTCTCCTTTGAGTACACACAAACGAATTCCATATCTTAAAGAACCATCTTCATGAATCAATAAATACGTTCGAAGTCCCGCTTCCACTTGTCCTCGAAATTTCTGCAATGTAGGATCGTGCAACTATGCTGCTTTAATGCTATCAATCAAAGATGACTGTACTTGCAACTGTATCAACTGTTCCGAAGAATCTGGTAGTACGATCTCTAACTCGAATCTCTGAAAATCTGCCAAAATCTCCTTCTATGAAGTCAACATCCGTATTGCTGGTAACCGACTTAAAGCATCCGACACTACATTAATCTTCTCCGGGTGGTACTTTAGATCAAGATCATAGTCGGACATCAGCTCCAACCATCTACGCTGCCTCATGTTGAGCTCTTTCTGTGTGAATACATACCTTAGGCTCTTGTGATCAGTAAATACTTCAACCCATTCACCCAATAAGTAGTGCCTCCAAATTTTCAGCGCAAAAATAACTGCTGCTAGCTCCAAGTCGTGTGTTGGGTAGTTCTTTTCATGAGTCTTCAATCGGCTCAACGCATAAGTTATAACCTTTCCATGCTGCATCAAAACACATCCCAAGCCTTTCCCAGATGCGTCACAGTGAATAACTAACCCTCCGGAATTATCTGGCACTATTAAAATAAGGGCGGTTGTCAACCTTTGTTTTAGCGCTTCAAAAGCTAACGCACACTTCTCGGACCAAACAAACGGTACCTCCTTTCGTGTTAGCTTGGTCAAGGGTTCTGCTATCCGAGCGAAGTTCTTCACAAATCTTCTATAATATCCAGCAAACCTAAGGAAACTTCTGATCTCCCCTACATTCTTTGGAATTGGCTAATCATGAACAGCTGCAATCTTTTCAGGGTCAACTGCAATTCCATTTTCGGATACAACATGACCCAAGAACTTCACTTTTTCGAGCCAAAACTCGCACTTGATCATCTTAGCATATAGCTTTTCTTGTCTCAAAGTCTGTAGTGCGATTCTCAAGTGCTCTTCATGCTCTTCTTTGCTCCTCGAATAGACCAGAATATCATCAATGAATACCACCACGAACTGATCTAGAAATGGCAAAAATATCTGGTTCATCAAGTCCTTAAATATCGCCGGTGCGTTAGTAACTCCAAATGGCATGACTAGATACTCGTAATGCCCATATCGAGTTCGGAATGCTGTCTTTCAAACGTCTTCTGCTTTCACCCGAACTTGATAATACCCTAATCGCAAATCCAATTTCGAGAATATTCTCGCACCGCTAAGTTGATCGAAAAATTCGTCGATACAAGTCCGATTTAACTCTTGATAGTCGATGCACATCCTTCGCGTGCCATCTTTCTTCTTGACTAAAAGAGCTAGTGCTCCCCACAGTGAACCGCTGCTGCGAATCCAACCCTTTTCTACTAATTTAGAAAACTTATTTCTTTACCTCTTCCAGTTCCACTAGTACCATCGGATAATAAACCTTTGAAATTGGCGCTGCTCCAGGAATAAGATCAATCGCGAAATCCACTTCTCATTTTGGCGGTAAACCCGAGATGTTTTTGAACACATCCATGAAATCCCGAACTACTACTAATACTTCCTCCTTGATTACCTCCATTGACGAAAAGTTGGCACTTGTCCGCTTAGCCCTAAATTCGATTGGCCCGACAGATTTGCCGCCCCTTAAGAATACGAACTCCGGATGTCCGGGAATCTGGAAAATAACTTTCTTCGCCCTACAATCAATGTGAGCATGGAAAATGCTAAGAAAGTCCATTCCTAAGACAACATCATAACTGCAGTATCTATCACCAAGAAATCCGCAAATAACTCCCGTCCGCAAATAACAATAGGGCAACCCTTGCATCCTACTAGATATAATTCTCTCATTCTCAATGTATATGTCCCAACTGTTAGATAGGGCCGTGTGTGGGATAGAGTATGCACTAATAACCTTGGACGACATAAAGCAATGGGATGCACCAGAATCGAATAATGCCAATGCGGGAAAATTATAAACAAATACGATACCTGAAACAACATCGTCTGAGGCTTTGGCCTCCTCGGCCGTCAAGATGAAGGCCCGTCCCTGATTAAACCTCTGAATAATCTGCTTCTGCCAATAAGTCTGCTTCTGCAATGGTTTTTGAATATCGTTTCTCAATCGTAATTTTGAAGGGCACGTACCGATCGTATGGTCAACTGATCCACAAACTAAATAGAGTCCAAGCTTCTTTCGACAATCCTTCTATGTGTGGCCGAGTAGACATCAGAAATAACAAATCGCATTCCTTTTCCAATCTGATACGAAAGACATTTTCATAGGTACTGTCCCATGTAACTAGAATGCCTCTACGTCCAGGAGCTCTGGTTGGTGCATACGGAGTATTCCGCACCACAATCTCTTGCTGTTTAGTAGCCTTTACTCATACTGATAAACTCTGTTGTTTCTTAACCGCCTTAAGAATTTAGGAAAAGGTGGTCAATCCCAACGATATGTTGTTCCTCTGAATCTCCATATCCAAACTCCGCATAAACCGCTTTATCCTATCTGCCTCGTTGGCAATCAAGGGCCCCGCAAATCGACTGAGCCGGGTCCACTCAGCTATATGTATATCAACGGATTCGCCATTTTGCTTCAAGCTAATGAACTTCTTTTCCATTTCCTCCCTAGCAGATCGCGGAAAGAACTTCTCTAAGAAACTCCACGAAAAAGTCGCACAGCTGATCGGCTTGGTCAGACGGGTCTTTTCAACAAGTCACCACTTGCGAGCGTAATCTACCAACTGGATGCATACTACATCCACCCTTTTCTCATTTGGAATCTGTGCGGCAACAAGAAGATTCTCTATATCCACTAGCCACTACTCTGCTGGTAATGGCTTCTCTAATCCTGTAAACGTGGCCGAACTAAGCTTCCTGAAGTCCACCACGGTGCCTTCACGCTGTGTTGGTCTGGGAGCTGCTTCCCTCTCAGCCGCTGTGATAGCAGTCGGTTGGGCCATCCTCAGGCCCTCTTGGAAGGCCCCTACCTGTTGCTGATTCAACTCTGTTTGACGCTTCTGGTTCTCCAGCATACTACGTACGACCCCAAGTAATGCGGCGGCGGCCACACTCCTCTGGTATGCCCATAAATCTCTTCCTTTTATGATTCTGAAGCCAAGAACACCGAAGAGGATTAGCAACGGAACATGATTCAATAAAACAAGAGGTCGATAAACTATAGATTCAAGACCGGTAAGGTAGTAGTGTGGCAGGACACGTTCCTAATTCCGGATTTTCAGGTTAATGTATTGGGTACAATACCCAACTATAAAATAAATCAAACTCAGCTAACCTAAAACCTATGCTCTGATACCATCAAAACCTTGTCACGCCCACTTTCCAAAATACGTAAATATGGTACGTGACAAAGCCAACCATGCTACCTATGGTGATGAATTATCCTTCCATAGTCACATTACGACTGTCAATCAGATATCAAGAACAGTAAACAAATATCTAACATCACATGCCCAACTGCCATAATAAAATAATAATAAGAAAGGTAGCGGAAATGAATAAAGATCCAATAAGAAATAATATTCTAACCTCGTCCTTTATGGGAACCATAACTAGAAAATAAATAAAACTAAACATCACTAAACTAATTAGCAATGCTCCTTACTGCTCAGCTTTCTTGTCAAAATATTCTCGATTTTCCTGCGATAGGGTTAAAAGAACTGGGCCATGCAAAATCTAGACGTCAGTGCGTCATAAATATAATAATAATAATAACAACAAACTAAACAATGTGCTATATAGGATGTCACGTGCAGAGTAAGGTATGTGTATAAACAATCACATGTGTTAAAACATCAAGCTATAGGTATGTCACGTGTATTCTAAAGTCTGTATTTCTAGGTTAACTATTCTACAGGTATTTGAAATTAATGAATGTATTCCTCCATTTAACTCAAAAGTATATTTCCTGTTACCCTCGGGACCACGGATCAAGTATGAATCAAGAATGATTCTGTTTCGTTACCCCCCTCCCCCCGGAACCACTTATCAAGTAATAAGAATCACAAGTGACTCTGTTCCATTACTTCCAGAACCACGGATCAAGTAATATCCTTTTAAGTTACATTTCAGCTATACTTTTGTTTTCCCCATTTCCGCAGGTTTCGTTTTTCAAGTCAGGTATGAATAATATCTACCTAATACCAACACAGGAATAAGCACGTTCAGGTTATATCTATCTAGACAACAAGTCACGTCCATCAGGACAACAAGTCAGGATTGTTGGTATCGGTAAATATTACAGGTAACATGTATAAGCAATAGAGTTATAGCAATAGCAAGATAGAGGGTCGCAAGCATGTCAGGTATTGTGTACTAAACATGAGACATATTTACTTGCGCAAACAAATCATAATAAAAAGCAAGAATATAATTGGCATGGTTATCTAGCTGTAACGAATCGATGTATTCATTATTACTTGTTAATATATATATATATATATATATATATATATATATATATATATATATATCACCGTATTTATAATAGCGTTTTACGATTGTTAATTATTATAAATTAAACTGTAACTACACACGTGCTAGTGTTGACTAAATAATAAAATATGGACTATCTATATAAAATTGTATATTGATAATAATTTACGACATTATAAATATATACATACATACATATATATATATATATATATATATATATATAAATTAGCATGTAGCAAGTTAGAAACTTGCCTCGATCGATCACGGAAACAATACGACGCAACGTAAGATCCAAGCAATATGCTCGGCTTGGTGAACTTCGACGAACGACGACTAGGTGGCTGGAGTTCTCGGTTCTAGGGTTTAGGTGTACTTTGCTCGAGGGTTTCGAGATGTGGGGATCTCGGGATGGTGATGGAGGGTTCTGTGAAGTTGAAGAGGGGTCGATGAAACTGCTCGGTTGACGCTGGGGAGATGAAGGTGATGATCTCGGTGTTAGGAATATGTATGCCCTAGAGGCCATTATTGTATGATATAGTGGATTCTTGGACAAATATATAGAGAACTTTCTTGCTCGACATGATAATATGTTATATGGTTGCTCTTTATCTTAACATGTACACCAGTATTATACCGTCTCTCTGATACATGTTGATAAAACCCTTAGAATGTTTGCTTGACTACCAAGACTATGATGCGGATCATACTACTGGGACTTGTGTAGTCTACAAGTACATCCTTTAATTGTTCCTAGTCGAGAGAGTATCGAGACAGGGTATCGATATTCTAGAGTAAACTAGTGTGTACGTTTCTTGACCCTGTATGTGGCGATGGTTGATCCCATAACCATTGGTGTTTGACATCAAAGATTGTCACGCCCCGCTTCCCAGTGTACGGCGAAGTGGTCGTGACGAGGCCCGCTACGTATGTACTCAGAAGTACATACGCTAAGCGTAACTAAGCAATATAAAATAATCACAAGAGACAAATGAGATTGAGATAACAGCAACTTTTATTAATAACATTCTTTATACAATGCATGAAATGAAAATACAACTGGAATGAAAAGCAAGAAAGCAATGCCTAAACAGTGGCATAATAATAAAAGGAAATGCTGGAAAGAACAAGTACAAAGTCTAGAGCTCTGGATCTTCTTGGAACTGCTCCAAATCTTCAGTTGTTGGCTCGGTCTCAACTTGGTCCAACGCACCTGACGACATTCCAAGAAGAGAGAAATAGAATGTCGTCAGCGAACAGGTCGCTCGGTAAGTCCCAAAGGATAAGAGAGGAATAGACAGAGAGTAAGAGAGGGAGAGTGTAGCTTTTAATGTTGTATTATAATATTGTAATGTTGTATTAACGCTGTTGTTTGTAGCCTGGTACAGAAGGATGCCAGTGTATACGAGGGGAGTCTCTATATGCCAGAGACTAAGGGCACGTATAGTATAAGGAACCGTTTATGCCACGGTACAACAGCAACTGAATATAGGTTAGGTGTCTTAATCTGACCACCTCATTCCACTTTTAACATCTTCCGTACCAATCTACCCCTTTAAACCCCGCGATGTCATATTTGTATTGTTATCTTGTAAACTTGTAATGATTGCTTGATTGACTTGATTGACTGACCGAAACCATGATATCAGGAAACGGTTATAACCGTAGAGTCATGTAAATGGAATACTGGGAATCATGTAAAAGGAATATCCATGGTTCGGTTCGGTCAAGTTATATAGATTGTTAACTGGAATCTGGAATTCATGTATTCATCTTGAGTTGGAATATAAAAGAATATAGATTGACTTGAATCACATTCAAGTCAGAAATAGTCATACTCTAACCCGAGTCAGACTACAAGAAGGTAATTTGATGTTCAATAATTGTTAGGGGCCTTATTGTAATTTATAAAACTTGAGGGGGTTTATTGTAAAAATATTATTGAATATTTTTCAAAATACAACTCAAGTATTTAATTATCGTCTTTATGTACATACAACAATTTAATGATCAAGCTAAATATGTATACATGTTCGAATAACATGAAATGAGTCAAGTATATTATACGAGTAACTACCATAAACAATGCTGTAAAGAAATATTATGTACGACTAATTAATCAAGTTGAACGAATGCGAAATATAAACAGAAATATGGCTCTAAATGTTTTGCATGCGTGAGTTCCAGTTTTACCTAAATATGACTACCGGTTTGAGAGATATATATGTTTTCGTATCGTCGCGCAAAACAGATCAGAATCTATTCGGCACCGTCACATATTTTTAAAACGCAGTTTGAGTTAATTTGTATCAGGTTTCAGGTTACGAAAATTATTAGAAAATTTTAGCTATTTTGAAGTACTTATCCAAAACACCAAGATTCAAACGATTTGGATTTCTGAAGCTCTACTTATGATCATTTTAATATCAGCGTTTAAAACAAAAATTCAGATTTCTGGACAGCAACTATATATTCTATTGCAAAGCCTATATCAGGTTGTTTCATGCATTCCTAAGTAATATAATATACAGAAAATTATAGTTCTATCAATGGTGCATCTACACATCTAAATTTTGTCACAAACGGACATCGGGTGTTCGAGTTATGTCCAATTTAAAAACAGTGTGCGAATCGGAACGGATTCTGTCCAGATCCGTCACTTAATATTGTAATGCAGTTTTCTTTATCTTAGATAGGTTTTCGGTAAAACTATAGAACTAATCAAATCTAGATCATTCGATGTAGATATCAAAAACACCTGAGTTTGCTCAATTTGGATACCGGTATACCAAGTTATGTGTCCTAGAAATTGACCGACAGCTGCAGTTTTCTGTTTTACGATCAGTGAATAAATACGATGTAATTCCTAAACCGTTATGCGGATCGATCTAAAATTTTTACAGAGTATAAAAAATAATATATTCTATCATATGTAAATTTCCTGAAATTTTCATAGTTAAAAATTAATTTATAAAAATTATTTTAAAACTAAAGGTATTGATATGTCATATGTGAGAAATGAGAAAACCATGGTATTTATTCGTAACTTCATCATTTTTTTTTAATACAAATTTTAAATAAAGTGATTTAAAATAAAACAACAAACATGCAATCCTAATTGGTCACTATGAAATCTTAACATGTGAATTGAGAGTAATGAAAAAGACTTTACAAACTATATATGTGTGTATGTTTGTGTGTTCATTATTTATATATATATCCATTTAATTAATTATTTATGAACTATGATATGTCAAGTGAAGTTTTTCATGGCAATATAAAACAAGAGAAATATAAAGAGAAAAAGAAAGAGATGGAGGAAGGAAAAAGTGAAGGGACTTACATACACAAGCCGGTATTGTCACCGGGCTTGTCTTTCCGCCGATAGCCTCGCGTTAGTAGCGAGACCTTCTTGAAGAGTTCTTCATATTCTTCTTCTTGGACTTTAGGTGAAGAGGGAGAAATGAGAGATAGAAAAATATGAGGAAGGAAAAGATGGAGGAGGACAATTAAGATGGTGTAATGGTGAATTATGTATAATAATATATGCATTTAACATAAGAATTAAAAGAGAAATGAAAGGTCTCATTTGTAGGTTATGAGAAGAATAAAAAAAATGATAAAAAAATAATTGCAAGAATGGGGATTTGAACATGTGACTTATGGAATAACAATGCAAGGACTTATCCAATGAGCTATAAGGTTGTTCATGCACATGTTTAATTAGAATTAAATATATGATGTTGCTTAAAAAGAAAATGGGCTTTTTAGATGGGCTGTAGAGAATAAGAATAATGGATTTGGGTTAAATATTTATGAAAGGAAAAATAAGAATGAGAAGTTAAAAACTTAAATATAAGAAAAAGAAATTGTACCTAGAAAAAAAATACATAATAGATTGAGAAATAAAATAATAATAAATTTAATAGAAAAAGAAAAATACCAAGTACAAATAAATACGGTATATTTTTGAAGAGGGATAATACAAATGTATAAAGATTTTGGGGTCATTACAAAGATTGTCCACAGGTGCACATTAGAGAATGGGTACACTGAACAGGACTTGCCGAGAACTCCGAGATGGTACCATATCTATCGTTAGACAGCAGTTCTCTGGTGACACTGGTACAGGTTAGTCTGTAGATCCGAGATCGTCATAGAGTCTTGTGTGGTTCCTACCGTGCTTTGATTTTCTCCCTACCATGGCTCAAAGGAGTCATGCAAACAGGTGGATTTTAGGTACAGTCCTGAGTCACATGGAGGCAGTGAGCGATAGGAGGGGTTTCGTCTCTCCCGGTATTGGGAGTTGATGTTGCGCTATACTCGATTGGCTATAACAGTAAGTCCCTGGCCAGGGCTGATGAAATTTACTGGTAAGTATTATCAGTAGTTTCTTGAACCGTTATGAGCCATACATTGGCATAACTTATCAAGTTACTGGGGTCTGACGATTCTACCCCTAGACTCGATATGCGACATATCAGACGAAGAGACCGGACTGTACGGTAAGTGTTACTTATAGGGTTCATGGGAGTTTGGACAAACATGCTTGTTGATCTTCTATTCGCTCAATACCTGGGCAGCCGTTACGTCCAGCTAGTACCGCTGACGGCTTGTGGGTAACTGATGTGATCATTACCTACTGCTGGCGTATTGACGAGTTTTTAGAGTCCCACACAGAGGTTTCCTAGTTCAAGCGAAACGAAGTAGGGAACATATGTTGATATGTGCGAGGCCTGATAAATACGAGTATATGATACCGTATTCTAATCTGGAGGTTATTTAATATCGGTTAGGTTATATGTGATATAACCGAATTATTGAATCAAGTGTTGATTTGATAATGTGATATACAGATAAATGATATTAGTCGGTTATATGTGATATAACCGGATTATTAAATCAAGTGTTGATTTAATAATTTGAAATATATTTATATTTGATATAATTATATATTAACTAATATTAAGCTCACTAATTTTTCTTCTTCTTTTAATATATATATATATATATATATATATATATTATGAAGCATGGTTGGATTTTCTATTTTTAGAAAATAGAAAATGAGATGGAAAATGAGGTGAGGTTTGAGGAATGGGGTGAAGCATGGCTTTTATATTTATTTATTCATTTGTATTCACTACTGAAGCATAGGAGCAATTTATTATTGGAATAAATTGTATGCTTCAATAAGTGAACACAAGGGTAGAGCCATTCTTGACTTGATTCATTTTTGCCTTAGCCCTTTTTTCTCTTCATTTTTTCCATCTTCTTCTTCCTCGTCTACAAAACCCTAACCCTCACATGTGATGTGAATTATAGGGTTTTGAAGAAGCCATAATACATCTTCGGCACAAAGGTCACGTAGGAAGCTCGATCCAACTTCAAGTGGAGTCTAGTGGAGTCACGTGGACTACTACACGGAGGTTTTGAAGAGAAGGACACGGTCTACAAAGGTTGTTGCCTCCATCTCTTAGTGTAAAGTTTATGATATCATAGCTTAAACCCTAATCATCTAGTTTAGATTCAAGGTTAGTCTAGTTTAGCACCCCAATTTTTTTAAAATAACATGCTTGATACTTAGTAAGACCCAAAGGTGGTGCTAGGGTAGACTTTCATAGTATCAGAGCCAAGCTAGAAGATTATACGATTTTAGTAGAATTACAAGAACGAAACAACCTCGAAACTGCAAACCCTATAACCAGGTTTCTGTTGATTTTGAAATGGTCTCTGAATTTTTTTAAAACATGTACAGAATGTTGCATTTGATGTAACTAGAAAACCATAGAAATTCAAGACCAAAATTTCTATATTGACCCGGCGAGAACGGGAATATAACCGGCGTCGACGGCCGTACTTCATCTTTTTGGCCTCGTATTTTTTGGTGTTTTGTATTCTTGGGTTTTGGGGTTTTCAAGTTATGTTTGATTAGCTCAGTTTGCATATGATGTTAACTTTTCTATTAGGGCTATTCGGAGTGTTTCGTAGTCGTGTTTTAACGTCGTTTCGGGTTTAAGTTTGATATGTGATACAATACTTGGAATCCACGGTTAATTAGTTTTCTGAAAACTAGTTTGTAATTGTAAATCTAGCAATTTAGTCTCCATAGATCGATTGCCACGGAGTTTTGATTCGGATCAAAACTCCGTCGTAATCGCGTATAGTACGCAAACACTCGCCAGATAACTCTACTAGATACCCATGCCCCATTGCCTCGACCAAATGACTGTAGAAGAACCCCATTGCCAATAGCATCCACTCGGGTGCTCGCAGCCACAGTGTTTTGCCAAAGTGCACTTCGTCGTCGGCATCGGGGGTACGGCCATCTACTAAAGTTCCCGACGAGTATTCGATTATTTTAGTCGGGAATCTTGTTTAATTACCCGACTAAGTTATTGAAAAGCGTTTTCGATTTGAGACTAAAATGCAAGGTTTATAGATTAGGCATGAAATTCGGAATATGTGATATTCCGGGTTTATGATGTCTATGTTGATTTGTGGATTCTAAATATTGTAGTTTTTCATTTCTTTTCTGCGACCGTAAGTATAATATGTAGGGTATCCCCGATCTCGTTGTTATATGTCAACGGAATTCGGGATACACATATTTACTTACGTTGATGACATGCGATGTTATGTGTTGCTGTGATATGTTATATTGGATCGTCGTGATTGAATAGCCGGGTTTTTTTTACGTGAGATGAGATTTTTTTAATTTTCATTCATGTAATCAATTTGTATGTAATATTCTTTTATTAGGACACTTCCGGGTTGAGGATGATATCATCATTGATATTTATTATTTACTTTTTTGCATTAGGATAGACCCAAGGCGGGGAGCACTGTTCCCTCATGGGAACTGAATAAAATACGAATAAAGCAGCAAGAAAAACCCCCAAATGGGGCATCACATGCTCACACGTGACCGGGCCTCACGTGCAAACACGTGACCTTTTATGGGCAGATTCTATCTACGCCTGAATGCCTAATTGATAAAGTCGCGTACCCACACGTGATGGGCTCTTGAACCCACTGAATTAATAGAACTAAATTCTAATTAAATGCTTAATTTGTAAGGTCACGTGCCAACACGTGATAGACTCTTGAACCCTCTGAACTAATAGAATTAAATTCTAATTAAAAGAAATCAAAAACCCTAATTGGAAAAATATTTCCCTGGATCTTTCCAAAACAAAAAGGTTGCACTCTGTAAAAGGGAGCACCGTTGGATTAAAATCTAATGGTGATTAAAAAATCACTAATTTATAGGAAGATTCTATATAAGAAAATATTTTCCTAAAATTTGCCAGGAACAAAAAATAAAATAGCCTTTGGATTAAAAATCCAACGGTGAATAAAATTCACCGAGTGATCTAAAAGATCATGTTGGTTATAAAATCAATCAAAATCTCTCAATGAGAGATTGGATGAACAAACTGATTTTTTTCTTTCTCCTATAAATAGGAGCCAAGAAAAAAATAAAATAGAGGAGACAAGAGAGAGAAATAGAGAAGAAGATCTCTTCAGAGAAAAAAGAAACTCTAGGTAAGAGAAGGAAGGAGATCATTGTATAAGCTCCCACAAAACAAAAGAGAATTTAATTCTCAAACTAAGAGTTTAACTCTTCTAAATAAGAACTCAGTTCTTTCTCTGGTTGAAGATCTGCAGAAGCAGATCTCCCCATAAGTTGAGAATTTAATTCTTATCGGGGAGATTCTGCCATGCAGATCCAAAACTTAAAGAGAGAATTGGGTTTAAAGAATTTAATTCTTTCAAACACGGAGGAATTTAATTCCTTTGAATAAAACTGGGGTTTAACCCTATAAAAGAATTTAATTCTTAAAAAAGAGATTTAACTCTCCATCCACGTAAAAGAGATCAGTACCCAGACATGATCACGTGTTCCCACGTGAGCATCCGTGTTGAACGAGAGAAAACAACTGAGATCAGGTCACGTGCTCCCACGTGACCCCTGAACAAGCCCTTCAGAAGAAATAGGGAGAGTAAATCCAAAGCAGTTTATATTTTAAGGGCGTCTCATGTGACATCACGTGACCCCTTAATAGTGCTTAGCACTTTTCAAAAGAGAATAAAACAGAGACAACTTTCAGTCTTTGAAGAGGCCTCACGTGATCCCACGTGACCCAATAGTGCTCAGCACTCAGAAAAGAAAAAGGGAACAAATTCAAAGAAGCTGTTCCACTACTTCAAACGTCTCACGTGACCCCACGTGAGCGCTTCATATCTTCAGTGTTTAACACTATTTCAAACGCCTCATGTAACCCTACGTGAAAGCTTCAAACTTCCAGTGTTTAACATTACTTCAAACACTTCACGTGACCCCACGTGAGCGCTTCATATCTTCAGTGTTTAACACCATTTCAAACACCTCACGTGACCCCATGTGAGCGCTTCATATCTTCAGTGTTTAACACTATTTCAAACACCTCACGTGACCCCACGTGAGCGCTTCATATTTTCAGTGTTTAACACTACTTTAAGCGCCTCATGTGACCCCACGTGAGCGCTTCATATTTTCAGTGTTTAACACTGCTTCAAATGCCTCACGTGACCCCACGTGAGCGCCTCAATCTTCAGTGTTTAACACTACTTCAAATGCCTCACGTGACCCCACGTGAGCGCTTCATATTTTCAGTGTTTAACACTACTTCAAAACGCCTCACGTGAGCGCTTCAAATCTTCAGTGCTTAGACAACACTTTAAGACCTCACATGGGAGCACGTGAGCGCCGAACATAGGCTAGTGTTTAACACTATGATAGGCCAATCTTAGCCCAAGTTAGCTAAGTCTCCCAAAGCCAAAACCTTGTTTTTAACCGAGCCCTGATTATGTTCAGGTCTTTCAAAATTGATCTCAAATGGCATTCAAAGTAATATCCATCCCATTACTTCTCAATCTGGCATTTGGTTAAAGGGTACATCTCTTCACACCTATGATACATGTCGTTGTAATTCTTCAACGTCTTCAGAGAGGTGGTGGGTCCCGATGACCAATAACTATCTGGTGCATTTCTAAACCCATGTTTGCACCTAAACTTTGGACCGCAATGTCCCTAAACTAAACAATAGAGCCCAAATACTCTTTTGTTGGATCTAAATTATCCTGTTAAGTGGATCTTAGTCTAAAATTAGACTAACGTATCCTTAACAAACATTTAAGTTGATCTTAATCTCAAACGAGATTAACGATCTTTAAATCAATCCAACTACAGATCCCCCAACCAATATTGGTTCAAGGGTACATCTCTTCACTCTTCTGATATTTGTCATTGTAATCCTTCAACGTCTTCAGAGAGGTGACGGGTCCCGACAACCAGACATTCCACGGACTGTGGGGTCCTTAAACTCATGGACTATGATATCCTTAAACTTTACAGACTATGATGTCTTTAAACTATCATGGACTGTGAGGTCCTTAAACTCATAGACTATGATATCTTTACAATTTACAGACTATGACATCCTTAAACTTTGGACTATGATGTCCTTAAACTTCATGGACTATGATGTCCTTATACTTCTGGACCGCAATGTCCCTAAACTAAAACAATAGAGCCCAAATGCTCTCTTGTTGGATCTAAATGATCCTATTAAGTAGATCTTAGTCTAAAATTAGACTAACGTATCCTTAACAAACGTTTAAGTTGATCTTAGTCTCAATGAGATTAACGATCCTTAAACCCAACCCAAAACCCAAATCTAAGAAAATACGGATTTGAACTAATCCACGCCCTACGGGCGACAACATAAATTAGTCTCCTTATACAATCCACGGGCAACCAAAAACAAAACAAACACACACAACACGAATTGACCATCTGGAGAAGGAGAAAGTGGTTACCGCGATGCGGTAGCGTAATTAACTACAGGGGCTTGTGCCTGCAGGGAAGAGCGTCCCCATAATCAAAAACCCCTCACAATGAGGGGGAATCTGATGAAGTCTGCTACAACGGCCGCATCTGTCTAAACCTCCGATACATGGTGCTATAAATCAACTTGGCATCTTCGGAGAGGTGGACGGATAAAACCCAAATAGCATCTGCCCCCAAAATTCAGGCCGGACGTCCCAACGTTCCGGTCGCGTCTTTCGGCGGAGAACAGATTCTGGCACGCCCGGTGGAACCTTTTCCTCTTTCCACTCCACACTTCGCGTGTCGTGTTTCGCGAACGAATCGCGGTTTGCTATGGTTGCCCCTGGATTCGAGGTACTGAGATTTGGTGTCTTGCTCCGTGCAGAAAACAAAAGATCAATGGCTTTCAACTGCACAAACTGCAACAACTGCAACAACTACCACTCCGTCCCTGTCGGAAAAGTGACCTATGGGCCTCAAGCGGCCTCCCTTTTTACGATGCCAGTAGAACAGGTGACGCAAGCCACTACTGGGCTATTCTTTGGGACCATGATCCTACCATCAAGCTTCAGCGCTCTAATGCCGTCGCACGAAGTTCCAAAGAAGTCGGTTTTTGATCGACTTACCACTACCACGGCCCCTCTTAACAGGTCGTCCAAATCCAGCACCTCAGTCTTTGATAGGCTGAGCCGAAGCTCAGATAGGCCCGTGAAGAAGCCCGTGATACCAGATGGCGTTATCCCGAAGCGGATAGCCATTCCTGCTCCTGAAGTCGTCAGAGCGGCTTCCCCTGCTAAAGAGTCGGTCTTTGCAAGACTGGCCGTTTCAGCTTCCGCTCCAGGTGAAGTCATCAAAACTGCTCCCTCTGTGCGAAAGTCTGCCATCGACAGGTTGGCCATCCCCTCTCAGCAGACGTCAGTCTTCACGAGGCTGACACCGGCAACAACTCTTCGCCAGAGCAGGGGGCATGATGAAGCCACCCCCATAGCTGAGCCAATACCGTCTGCAAGGCATGCTCGACGTCGCAACTGGCGCTAAGTGAGGAAAGCTGGGGGCAGTTCCCCCTCTGGATTTATGCCGCCAGCTCCAACGGTGGAAGTCGATGCTGCTGTTCCAACTGGAAACAGCTTTGAACCACCTAGGAGGGTACGCAAGAACTCTTCGAAAGCCGTGCTAAAAAGATCTCCTCCACCTGTGGAGAATGCTACAAAGACAAAGCCAGAACAGCCCCCTCAGCGGCTGTCCTCAGAAATTCACAGGGTATGGCGAAGGGTCCAAGACTCAGTAATCGACAAGGACTACTCCCTTCGATCTAAGAAAATAAATATTCAGCAAGAGGGGGACCATCCCTCCGCCTCTCCACGAAAGGTGTCGTCTGCACAGATGCCTACATGGCCAGCTCACTCAACTTCAACCATCCACAAAAGGAGAAGGTCGGAGAAGATCCACGTGTCTTTGACGAATCGCAAGGAAATTGAACCTAAACGCCCCAAGTCTGGGGACATGGAGGTACACACTGTTTATATGGCTTTCGGAAAGAGGAAAGCCATGCTTCTACGGGTCACCGACCGCTCACCCGATCAGTGACAAAGGCTCAGGAGCAACAACAGCAAAAGCTCCAGGAGATGCTGACAACTATGGCTGCACTCACTGGGCCAAAAGAAAGCCCGGAAACATCGGCGGAGCAGCGCCAAGAACAGGAAACTGATGCCGAATTCCTCCGAAGAATGCTCAAGAGGAAAGACAAAGAGGCCGCGGAACAAGCGGCCGACATAAAACAAATGGCGCTACTATTCCAAGACATGGTCGGCATGATGATCCAGCCGGATCCCCCAACTGAAGACCCTCCAATAATCCTTGAAGACGACAGAAGGGAGACATCAAACCCTCTTCCGGCTCTATCAGCAGCCAAAGAGGAGACCATCTCCAAAGCCGCCCTTGAAGACTATATAGCTCAACAGATACGAGCTCATCAGGCGAACGAGGCGGCCGGCCAAATTTTTAAGACTGGACGACCCTATCCACGCTGGTATGATCAAATTAAGTACCCGCCGAGATATACGATCTCTAAATTCCATGTATATAAGGGACGGGGAATCCACACCAACACGTGGCTCAATTCAGGGCTCTATGCGGCAACACCGGAGGTGACGACAAACTGCTGCTTCGCCAGTTTGTTGGCAGCTTGTCGGAGACGGCGTTTGAATGGTACTCCGAGCTCCCGAACGACTCCGTTAAGACATTTGCAGAAATGGAGTTACTATTCACACAAAGGTTCGCAAGCGCTAGCGAGCGCATCCCGATCACCGCATTAATTAACGCCAGAGTGAAGCCAGGCAAAACATGGGTGCAATACGCGATACGGTGGCGGAATCTATGGTCAAAGTGTGAGCAGCGCATCGAAGAAGCGCCTGCGGTAGGCATGTTCATGGGTACTCTTGATCCGCAGGCGACCATATCCCAATTCATGATGTTCTTCAAGCCAACTACTTTCCAGACCTTGATCGACAAACTGGCCCAAATGGACCAGATGGGCCATAGACCGTCTTCCTCGAAAATAGAGCCTCGAAACGAAAAGGGGAAGGGGAAAGCGACCTTCGTAACCAATGCTCAACAATAGCCGAGCAACTTAAAACCGGTTGTTCTCCAAAGCAACATGCGTCCACTGGACTCTAGAACCCGGTCTCGACGCTAGAACCCGGACACCTCATTTTATCCCGGGGAAACGAGTAAGGACGTCCCAGTCTCTCCTCGAGGGATTGGCCTAATGTCCCGGTCGCGTCTTTCTGCGGAGAACAAGCACGAGTAACCGGGTTCTAGAGTCCAGTGGGAGACCATCTTGAGGAGTCGAGACCGGGTCTCTTAACTCTAGAATTGGCAGGGTTGCTTGCCGCTCTCGTAGGGGTCTAAGGATGTGGGTTTGGCTATTCATCACGACCGTGGAATCTGTGTTTTTCATTATTGGCTTAATTTAAAACACGGACCTCCTAATATATCCAATATTTCATATGTTGATTTATGCTGCTTGGTTCTGTGATGTGATCATATAACTGCATGAAACGAATGCTATTTATATATATATATATATATATGATATATATAATAAACATTGCTTATGTTTTGCACCCGCGCTAGTCCAACTCCCGCTCTGCCGTTAGTTAAGTAACCTAACGGTGCATGACGGGGCCCTGTGGCAAATGCGGATGGCATAAGCGTACGTTCTATTTTCGTTTCTTTTCTGTGATGTTTAGGGAAACATAAATGATGGGACTTCATTAATGAGATTAATGAAAAAAAGAAACCTAAAGATGTTGTAGAATCAAAATGTTTAAAAAGTAGCTCTAGTTCTTGCTTTGCATAGTGGTATTCCTTGATGAATATCCAGCATCTCATTCGATAAGGAAAGAGCGGAGATCCCTTCACCGGGAATGACCTCTTTAGCAAAACTAGCAAATGCTACAACCCACTCGGTTTTGTTTTTGATAGCTTCTTTAGTTCTTGCTTCGCATAGTGGTATTCCTTGATAAATATCCAGCACCTCATTCGATGAGGAAAGAGCCGAGATTCCTTCACCAAGTGTGACCACTTTAGCAAAACTAGCAAGTGCTACAAAAACCACTCCTTTTTAAAATCACTAGATTCTACAATGATATCAAGTTCATTACGTTAAAGGATTTTTACAAAACCAGTCGTAGCCCTCCGTCATTTCAGATAAGTGGTATTTAGTATTCGTGCTGCGTTTGTTGACCATAGTCAAGGCGTAGTGTGCGGTAGCAGATTAGTGCTTATCTGCCGCATATGATGCAATTAGATTAGAATAGTCGTACGGCCTTGTTGACCATAGTTAAGGGTCGTGCATGTGGGTTTAATTCAATCACGAAATGACGGATTGAACTTGGCTAGTGCTTATAATTTGTTGACCATAGTTAAGGTCATAATTTGCTAGGGGTAAAAACAGATATTGGGTATTTCAAGTGTTGAAATTTGTAATGAGATTGCATACCTTCTATGAGATAGTTGGATCCCGATATCCACTGCGAGTAAGAGTTATCCCTGGGAGAGTTTTCCACCTTAGAATTAGCCGATCCAGTAGGTGTCTACGAAAAGTGTTAACGGGGTTATGCCCCTGCGGAAACGAGATTATTTAATTAGTTCCATGCAAAAGCATGGGGAGACTTTCTCGGAATACCAATACCTGCCTGGATGACCGATTGGCGAACTTGTAGGGTGTAATTAATCCCGGCTAATCTTACCTTTTATGGTTTAAAGGAAGATTTGATAAAAACGGTGGGAGCCATCCTGATTAGATAAGATAATAACCAATCTAATCTTGCAAAGAGCGACGCTAAACCGTTTCCTTCTCTCTCTCTCTCTCCAGTTAGCGACCAATGACACGCCTTAATCAGGATAATAATATGAATATATTGACCGAACCCGCTTATTATACTGAGCTGGGGAATGTTGATTCCGCTTTTTCTTATGATTATCATTAGTCTGAGCAAGGAATAGGGGAATATCAAGATTCATACGCAACCTGAACGAAGAATAAGCATGATGATGCATTGTTTTCAGGTGTGTTCGTAATCGAGAACTCTTTCTCAGTTTACTCTGCGTCCTGAGTATTGGATACCGGATTAGGATCCCACGTATGTAATTTGTTACATGGGCTAAAGAAAGGTAGAGAACCGAGAAAGGGTGATGTCTCTAAAAGTAGGGAATGGAGCAATTGTTGCAGCCAAAGCAGTTGGCGAATATCACATAATATTACCAAATGGTAATACAATGATTCTGAACGACTGTTATTACGTACCAAACATAATGTGCAATATTATATCAGTTTTTTTGTTGCATAAAAAAGGATATAACTTTGTATTAGAGGATATTGTTATGAACATTTTCCTAAATCAAGTATTGATTGGGTTTGGTACGTTGTGTAACGGTATATACGTTCTGAATCAAACCACAGTTCTAAACGTGCAGAACACACACAAGAGGAAAAGTTCAGAAATGAACGAAGCCTTCTTGTGGTATTGTAGACTAGATCATATCAATGCGACAAGACTAGCTAAATTGCATAAAGATATATATTTGAATCAGTTTGAATTTATATCTTATGAAACTTGCGAGTCATATTTCAAAGGAAAGATGACCAAAACTCTGTTTACTGGACACGGAGAAAGAGCTACTGAACTCTTGGGACTGATATATAGTGATGTATACGGTCCTATGTCTACACATGTCAGGAATGGTTCTTCATACTTCATTACATTCACTGATAATCTCTCAAGATACGGATATGTGTTCCTGATGAAACACAAATCTGAATCTTTTAAGAAATTCAAGGAATATAAATACGAAGTTGAAAACCAGACGGGTAAAAGTATTAAAGTCCTACGATCTGATCGGGGAGGAGAATACTTGAGCATGGAATTCAGAGACTACTTAAAAGAGAATGGGATTCTTTCTCAGCTTACTCCTCCGTATACACCACAGCACAATAGAGTTTCGGAGCGCAGGAATCGCATCCTATTAGATATAGTGCGCTCTATGATGAGTACTGCTAAGTTACCTATTTCCTTTTGGAGTTATGCGCTTGAGACAGCTGCATACCTATTAAATAGGGTTCCGACCAAATCCGTGCCTACCACTCCATATGAGATATGGAATGGGAAGAGACCATCTCTTAAACAAGTTAAGATATGGGGTTGTCCGGCTTATGTTAAAAAGCAGAATCCGGACAAGCTCGAGACAAGGTCTGTTTTGTGCAATTTTGTGGGATATCCAAAGGATTCGTATGGATATATTTTCTACCACACTAAGGAACAAAAGGTGTTTGTTTCTTAATATACCACCATTTTAGAAAAGGAATTTCTTGTGAAAGAAATTAGTGGTAATGAGGTAGAACTGGAAGAAGTTCCAGCAACACAAACTATAACTGACAATTTGGTAGAACCGGGGGATTCAATAGTCCCCTACGAAGCTCAGCCACTCCGCAAATCTAGTAGGGTTCCTCATCCACCTGAAATATACCACGGTTTTCTTATAAACAGTGGGAGCGAGGATTGCATCATGGAAGATGATGGCCCAACTAGTTTTGAGCAGGCCATCACAAGTGGGGACTCTGTGAAATGGATGGATGCTATGCGATCTGAGATGGAATCCATATACACTAACAAAGTATGGACTACGAAATCTGGCATGGAATCCATATACACTAACAAAGTATGGACTACGAAATCTGGCATGGAATCCATATACACTAATCAGGTGTCGACTATGATGAAATCTTTTCTTCCGTCGCCATGCTTAAATCCATTATGATCCTCCTTTCTATTGCTGTATACCATGACTACGAAATCTGACAGATGGGCGTCAAGACCGTTTTTTTAAATAGTGATTTAGAAGAGAGCGTGTACATGACACAGCCAGAAGGCTTCGTAGACAGTGAGAGCAGCGGAAGCGTGTGCAAGCTGCTTAAATCTATTTACGGATTAAAGCAGGCATCGCGGAGCTGGAACATCTGTTTTGATGAAGCTATCAAAGAGTTTGACTTCATCAAAAATGTAGATGAACTATATATATACAAGAAGGTTGTAGAGAGTAAGGTTGTCTTTCTCGTATTGTACATGGATGACATACTCTTGATAGGAAATGATGTTCTTATGCTACACTCGGTCAAGCTCTTCTTATTACATAAGTTCTCCATGAAAGATCTAGGTGATGCCTCCTACATCCTGGGGATTAAGATTTATAAAGATAGATCTAAAAGGATGTTGGGATTGTCCCAATCCAGGTACATTGACACCATACTAAAGACGTTTAGTATGGAAGATTCTAAGCGTGGTAATTTGCCCGCTTGTTCAGGAATCACTCTCTCCAAAGAGATGTCTCCCAAGACTGATTTGGAGAGGGCTCGCATGCAAGGGATACCCTATGTTTCGGCAGTCGGGTCTATCATGTATGCGATGTTATGTACCAGGATGGATGTAGCTTACTCACTAGGTGTAGTGAGTAGGTATCAATCAGATCATGGGGAAAAGCACTGGACAGCAGTGAAAAACATTCTTAAGTACTTGAGAAGGACTAAAGAAATGTTCTTGGTGTATGGTAACGGAGAACTCCAAGTGGAGTTCTTTACCGATTCGAGCTTCCAGAGTGATAAGGACGGCAGTAAGTCGGTCTCAGGTTTTTTCTTCACCCTCAATGGAGGGGCGGTATGTTGGAAGAGTTCCAAGCAAGATACCGTAGCAGACTCGACGATGGAGGTTGAATACATCGCTGCCAACGATACTGCCAAAGAGGCTGTCTGGATGAAGAAATTCGTTGCTGAACTTAGTGTGGTTCCATCCATTGAGCATCCAATACCTATGTATTGTGATAACAATGAAGCTGTGGCTTTGGCCAAGGAACACCAGTCCTATCAGAGATCCAGACATATTCTTAGACGGTATCACCTGATCCGGGAGATAGTAGATCGACGAGAGATCGAGATCAGGAGAGTTGACACGAAGGACAACGTAGCGGATCCACTCACGAAGGCCCTCCCCCAGACGCAGTTTGAGAGACTTTTTGGGATGTTGGGTATGAGATACTATAACACATGGCCTTAGTGCAAGTGGGGGATTGTTAGGAATATGTATGCCCTAGAGGCCATTATTGTATGATATAGTGGATGCTTGGACATATATATAGAGGACTTTCTTGCTTGACATGATAGTATGCTATCTGGTTGCTCTTTATCTTAACATGTACACTAGTATTATTATACTGTCTCTCTGATACATGGGACTTATGTAGTCTACAAGTACATCCTTTAATTGTTCCTAGTCGAGGGAGTATCGAGACAGGGCATCGATATTCTAGAGTAGACTAGTGTGTACGTTTCTTGACCCTGTATGGGGCGATGGTTGATCTCATAACTATTGGTGTTTGACATCAAAGATTGTACACAGGTGCTCATTAGAGAATGGGTACACTGAACATGACTCGCTGAGAACTCCTAGATGGTACCATACATATCTTCATATAGCAGTTCTCTGGTGACACTGGTATAGGTTAGTCTGTAGACCCGAGATTGTCATAGAGTCTTGTGTGGTTCCACAGTGCTTTGATTTCCTCCCTACCATGACTCAAAGGAGTCATGCAAACAGGTGGATTTTGGGTACAGTCCCGAGTCATATGGAGGCAGTGAGCGATAGGAGGGGTTTCGTCTCTCCCGGTATTAGGAGTTGATGTTGCGCTATACTCGATTGGTTATAACAGTAAGTCCCTAACCAGGGCTGATGAGATTTACTGGTAAGTGTTATCAGTAGTTTCTCGAACCGTTATGAGCCATACATCGGCATGACTTATCAAGTTACTTGGGTTTGACGATTCCACCCATAGACTCGATATGCGACATATCAGACGAAGAGACCGGACTGTACGGTAAGTGTTACTTATAGGCTTCATGAGAGTTTGGACAAGCTTGCTTGTTGATCTTCTATTCGCTCAATACCTGAGTAGCCGTTACGTCCAGCTAGTACCGCTGATGGCTTGTGAGTAAATGATATGATCATTACCTACTGCTGGCGTATTGACGAGTCTTTAGAGTCCCACACAGAGGTTTCCTAGTTCAAGCGAAACGAAGTAGGCCATATATGTTGATATGTGCGGGGGCCTGATTAAATACGAGTATGTGATACCGTATTCTAATCTGGCGGTTATTTGATATCAATTAGGTTATATGTGATATAACCGGATTATTAAATCAAGTATTGATTTGATAATGTGATATAAAGATAAATGATATTAGTCGGTTATATGTGATATAACTGGATTATTAAATCAAGTGTTGATTTATTAATTTGATATATTTATATTTGATATAATTATATATTAACTAATATTAAGCTCACTAATTTTTTTCTTCTTTTAATATATATATATTAATATATGTATATATGATATATGTATATGTATATATATATATATATTATTTATGAAGTATGGTTGGATTTTCTATTTTTAGAAAATAGAAAATGAGGAGAGGTTTGAGGAATGGGGTGAAGCATGGCTTTTATATTTATTTAATCATTTGGATTCACTGTTGAAGCATAGTTGGAATAAACAATTTGGTTTATTCCATGCATCAATAAGTAAGGTATTTGATCAAGCCATTCTTCACTTGCATTCTTGAGTTGTTCATTTCTTCACTTGAGCTCATTTTTGCTCTCTAGCTCTCTTCATCTTCCTCCTCTTACCTCCAAGCCCTAATACTCACATGAGTTGTGAAACCTAGAGCTTGTGAGAACCCTAGTGAGCTTAACACCCCTACTTCACCATCCTACACTTGATTAACACTTATATGTAGTGTGTTTCCTTCACTAAAATAAGTTTAGTGAAGAGATAGCTTGGATTAGCGGAGTTTAGGGTGGATCATCTTCGGCACGAAGGTCACGTAGGAAGCTCGATCCAACTTAAAGTGGAGCCCAGTGGAGTCGCGTGGACTACTACACGGAGCTTTTGAAGAGAAGGACACAGTCTACAAAGGTTGTTGCCTCTATCTCTTAGTGTAAAGTTTATGATATCATAGCTTAAACCCTAATCATCTAGTTTAGATTCTAGGTTAGTCTATTTTAGCACCCCAATTTTTTTAAAATAGCATGCTTGATACTTAGTAAAACCTAGAGGTGGTGCTAGGGTAGACTTTCACTCGGCTGCTGGGTTGCCGATAGAAGGGTCGGAGATGGTGTTTGCGATGGGGGTGAAGGTTCGATGAAGGGAGATGGTTGGGTTGCTTGGAGGATGGAGATGGGTGGTCGGTGAGTCGAGGGAAGGGTGGTTGCATTGGTGATGGTGGGCGTTGCCCGCGATTGAGCGGAGATGGCGAGGCTGGAGGTGTTTGAGGTGAAGCCGGAGGTGTTGGAGTTGGGGAAGAGGAAGAGGAAGAGGACGACGATGTAAGGTCGGGGTTTGGGTTTTGGGTTCATGGTGAGATGGTGTCGGGGTTGTGAAGAGGTGGTCGATAGAGATGAAGTCTGGGATTGGGATCGAAGACGAGAGGAAGCAAGGTGGAAGTGGAGGTAGCGGTATAGAGAGAAGGTTGGCTCCGGTGAAGAGAGGTTGGCGGCGGGGGCGAGGAAGAGGGTGCAGGCGATGACGAAAAGATGAGGAAGGGGGTGAGTCGACGGCGGGGTGAGTTGGAGAGGGTGCAATGATGGGTGTGAGGTTTAGAGCTCCGGAAAAGAGAACGAGGAAAATGGGAAGAGGGAGAGAAAGTTTTCTGTTTTATAAAAAAATAAAAGTATATATAGTATAGTATATATATTAAGTGTTATATATATATATATATATATATATATATATATATATATATATATAATATTTTAATATAACTAATAGTATAAAGATAAAATCAACTTCGATCCGTCTCTACCAAAATCTCACAGTAAATATATATTGGAATAATAATATATATACGTAACCTATTTAACAATAATGCAAAGAATATAATTTTAAATATTTTATACCTTTTATTTAAGATTTAACAGGTTTTAAATATATTTAAATCTAATAAATATTTGGTATGTAGATTCTATTAGATAGATAAAAAGTCAAAATAAGACATGATATACTTAAATTATCCTAATGACAGTTAATAATGTAATTATCCCTAACGTGTGGCTACCAGAAAATATATGATGATTTAGAGATTATATATATATGTTATACTAGATTCACATGGATTTAGTTTACTGAATATTAATAAAAATATAATCTAGTACCATAATGGGTTTCACACATGCGGATCGGGTCGGATAACCACTTCTACTATTTAAATCAATCGCAACCCAAATGATAAATAAAACAAGTCTAAACATACTAATTAATATCGTACGACCGTGTTCGGGTGTTACAACCTCATGGCAATCTCACTTAGGTGATGTCTCAAGAGGATACTTGTTGTCAGAGTATCTCGCAAATAATTTTGCATTTGACATCATTAAGAGTTTAATTCTCAACCTTAGTTAACAACCAGAGCACGACAGCATCATAAGAATAAGATAAGAGATAAATCCTAAACTAAAGTGCTCCCACGTTCACATTCAACAGCTGCGTTCTTTCCATTATAAATTATTTTAAGGTTGGGTATCCACTATTGGTGAATTCAATACAGGTCTAAATCCCATTCCTCTCGATGCATTAAAAATCTTGGTTTTCGCAAGTGTTCGCCTCCGTAAGGGGTCCCCGCGGTTGGGGATCATGCTCACGGGGTCAGATCGATACGGATCCGCTTGTCTCCTCAAAAATGTGTCGCGTTACTGCGACGTGGGGGGTGTTTGTGGTGTGTAGCCGTAGGGCCAGACGGATGCGACCGATGTAGCATGACTTCTCAGATTCACCATTCGGAAAGGATTTTTTGATTGTGGGGACTAGATTTCTTACATGCGCAAACCCCTGTAGTTAATTATCCCTCACTAAACGGAGAAAACTTTCTACGAGTGGTTTATTTCTAACAAGTATTAAATGGCAATAACAACACAAAATGTAAAGCAGTAGCAATAATCACAACATATATTTCATATTAACAGTTGTTGTAAAGATACAACTCATTTTATATATATTCGGTTGCACTGTTTATGTGCACTACAAAATTTCATCTCTTGCTGTGTACGGTTCACCGTTGAGTAGGCATGTATTCTTGCTGCCGTTTACGCCCATGGATTGTTTACGGCTTTATAGAATGCATGATCTAGACCGTAGGACAGTAGTAGTTTAAAGTCGTCTCGGACATAGGTAACAGTTTAAACTCGTCTCGGACATGACAGTAGTCTGGAGTCGTTTCAAACATAGTAGTAGTTTGGAGTCGTCTCGGATATAGGTAGTAGTGGGACATTGACTTTTATGTCATGATGGTTGTTTAAAAGACGGTGATGGTTGACCAGTATAGTCCGGTGGAGACTTGGTGAGAAAGGTGCATGTCGAAGGGTGCACACCTGGTGGGTCAAAAAAGGACAGTTGGTTTCTATTCCACGATGGTTGCACGTGAATTGTATATGATAAGTTATTTTGCTTACCATAGAGCGGGACTCCAGTTTAGAGACATAGTGGTTTGTGGATCCAGTTTAAGGACTTGAGGGTCCACTTTTAGTTTAGGGTCATCTCGGACTAGGCAGTAGTTTGGAGTCGTTCTGGACACAGTATTAGTTTAAGGCCATTCTGGACCAAGCAGTAGTTTAAGGTCATCTCGGATCTGCAGGGTGATATGGTTTTATAGAGAAGAGGGCAGGTGTGACGATATCACTATAACAACATTTTATCGACTTCTGGGTCACGATAGACGGTTTCTATCTCAGACCAGGCAGTAGTTTGGAGTCATTTCGGATGCAGGATTAGTTTAAGGTCATTCCGGACCAAGCAGTAGTTTATGGTCATTTTGGACCATGCAGTAGTTTAAGGTCATCTTGGACCATGTAGTAGTTTTGGGGTATATTGTTTGGGTTCCCCAACGCTCGCGACCAATGTAGAAGCGTTTTGTGAACAAAAATTTTCGTGAGTGCGAGAAAGCCGTAACCTAGCGATCGTTCTAAATACTAAACTGGTAACAAAGAGAAAGAGTACAACCTTTGATACGTGTCCACTCAATCGTGGAAGACCCCTCCAAACTCCGTAGCCTTCGGGAACGCGCTTGAGAAGCGACTGCCCTTTCCGAAGATGATCCATCCGAGGAAAACCGATCCAAGTTCCAATTTTGCTCCAAAGCGAATTTCGAGAAAACAACCGACACTCTAAGTTTGCTAGAAATAGAGTGTGGGAGAAGTAGGAATTTATCACTAATCTTTTCTCTCAATTTCAAAGCTCAAGTGAGCAAATGAAGGAAGAGGAGATGGTAAAAATGCAAGTGTAACATGACACCAAAATGAACTAAGTTCTCATGAGAATAGAATGAGAACATGGTTTTTAATTTTTCCAACCAATTTTAAAAATGTGACAACCATTTTACAAATAAAGAAATCAAGCCATCCCTCTCAACCATACCCTTAGTTACCTCATCATGCCACCCATTTTCTATGAATTTCCATTTAGGAAATTCAATAATATGGTTTCCACCTTCTAGAATTATTCATGTACATGTACATAATACCCAGTATATGTATCAACTATATATACGTGTATCCGTATTAAAATACGGATAGCCAAGAGAGAAAATGAATAGTGAACATAATACTAGAATATATACACACACACACACACACACACACATACATACATACATACATACATACATATATCAAATATTAAATCAATACATGATTTAATAATCCGACTTAATCCTAAGCCGGCTAGTATTATCGAACCGTCCGATTAAAGTCCGTGTAGCCAGTACATCGAACCCATGTACGTATCAACGTACGACATCTACATCATATCGTCTGTACTAGGAAAACCTCTGTGGGAGTATAAAGACTCGACAATACGCTGGCAGTGACTTACTGGATAAATCCATAACAACAAGAATTTCAGTGACACTAGTTGTACATAACGGCTATCCAGGAATATGCTGAAAAGGAGGTCGACAATCAAGTTCGTCGGTACCCTACTGAGCCTGAATGTGACAATCTTCGTGCAGTCTGATCTCTTCATCTAAGAGTGTACCGGGTCTAGAGATGGATAACATCAGACCCCTCATAACCCGATAAGTCATGCCGGTGTCAAACTCATGACCAATCGAGAAACTACTGAGCTCTAATCAGTAAATCTCATCCGTCATGGCCAAGGACTTATGGTGATGACTAACCGAACATAGCGCGACATCGGCTCTCTATACCAGGAGAGACGAATCTCCGACTATCGTTCGCTGCCTCCATATGGCTCGGGACTGTACCCAACCAAAACATGTTTGCACAACTCCTTTGAGACGTGTTAGGGTAGTAATCTAAGTACGGTGGGAACTTACATGAGAAAAATGACGATCTCAGGTGAAAAGACCAATCTGTACTCATGTTACTAAAGAACTGCTATCTAACGATAGATATAATACCATCTAGAAATTCTCAGTGAATACGTCCGGTATACTCACCTCAAGTGGGCATTTGTATACTATCTTAGGTGACACAACACCAATGGGTTGGAAGACTGGCCACCACCCTTCGTCGGGGTCTCAAAACGTATACACTAGTTTAATCCGGAATATCGATTCCCAGTCTCGATACTCTCTCGACTAGGGACATTTAAGGATGTGCTTATGGACTACCCAGCTCCACTTATATAATCGCCATCATAATGTTGGTAGTCAAGCAAAAATCATATGGGTTTTATCATTACGTATTAGCGACACGTAATAAAACGTATACACATAATGATAAAGACAAACCAGATAACATATTATCAACTCGAGCAAGATTGTTCTACTTGTATAGGTCCTCCCTCAATTACCATAATTGCCTGCCTGCAATTACAATAATTGCTTTGAGGGGACTATATCCAACAATCTCCCATTTACACTTAAGGCCAATTATTGCGGTATCGCATACTCACAGCTCTATGTGCTATCGGATACCCTACTACTCTACTAATCAGATTCTCAAATCGTGTTTGAGAAACTTCCATGTTCGAGAAATAGCCTCAATGAGTGGATCCGCTCCAATGTTTCTAACTTTATCTTTCTATATTTCAATTTCGCGGAGATCAACTATCTTCCAAACTGAGCGATACCTGTCTTAGAATTTGTCTGGATACATGATAGGACCAAGTTCATAAATGAACAATTTTATCTAACAAACTTCTTAGGCTGTATCTACCGCTGATCATAATCAACATCCTGCATCATGCCTACCTCAGCATGTGCTTGGATCCCTTTTCAACATACTGCCCCTCAGAAGATGGTAAACTTATAATTCTTGACAGAAATTCTGTCATCCAGATCACCTTGGAAGCCAGAACCGGTAACCGTATCCTATAGGAGGATGCTATCACCATACACCAAGAACATCCTGATATGTTCTTCACCGCTTCTTTTCGTTTCTCCAGGATTGGATTAATATCCGCTTACTACAACAAGTGCAAAAGCAACATCTAGTCTGGTACATGACGTCGCATGATTGACCCAATTGCCTAAGCAAGCGGTATGTCATTCATGCGAGTCTCTTTCTTCATCAGTCTAAAAAATATCTCTTTAGAGAGTGTGACTCTATAACCTGCGGGTAGACTACCACGTCAGGAGTCATCCATTCTAAACCACTTTAGAATAGTATCCAAGTACCCAAATTGGGATATTTCTCCAATCTAGATCTATCGATATAGATCTATTCACCGGAATCCTTGATGTATTATCTGGATCCTATGTAGAGAAATATCTGTGACAACCAAAGTTTGACCGGTTGTAGTATGGGAACATCACTTCCTATCAGGAGTATATCATCCAAATATCATAACAGTACTCCCTACATCCTTCTTATCAGGTTCATCTATTGTTTTGATGAATGGATACTCTCGATATATACAATATCAAAAGGGTGAAAAGGAGACCGAAAAAAACATGGATGGAGGTGATACGAAAAGATATGGTTGCCAAAGACCTCAATGAAAGCATATTGTTCGATAGGAGTGAGTGGAGGCGGAGGATTCATGTGCTGGACCCGGCGTGATTCTCATGTTGGTTCATGTAGCCCACCCCATGTGCTTGGGATAAAAGGCTCAGTTGTTGTTGTACTAACTTTTCCTTTTATTTTTGAAGGTTTTATTTGCTAATTTTTGTTTTGAAAGGTTTATTGTGCAAAATGTCCAACCCTTTTATAAGACCCCAACCCGAGACATTTGTTCCATTATAGCCGCAGAACTGAAACCTTAAAGGAAAGAAGAAGCTGCTGCAGAAATTTGGAGGCGATCTGCTCCGAAATTTTGCTAAAACCGAATCACAACCAGCTAAAATCGGACCTTCATCGCCGAATCCCCCTAAAGGGGAGGTAAAAATCTTCTTCTATCCTCTATTTTTACAAAAAAAATTGGGTAATTTGTTATGTAGATCATGGATATGCCCTATCGAATGTAATTTCATGAATTTGACGTGGTCGACGGGGTAGAAGACAGTGAGGACACTATCAAGTTTAAATATAGAAAGTGGTTTACACAGTTTTTAGATTTTTAGGTTTTCTTTTTCAAAAAATTTCCCCTCTTTTCCTTTGTATTTTTCAAATTTTTTTAAAAGAAAAAAAAGTTTTTGATTCAAGCTGGTGATGGTAATTTTGAATTTGAAATCCGAAAGGTTGAGTGATATGAAGGAAAATTATTAAATCTGAGGATAAAATGAAATCTGAAAAATAATTCCTTATCTTGAAATCAAATTTACTGAATATACACCCCACAAATTGCACGAACACGAATCTTGAAAGCTTGAGATAGTAGATGATACCTAAAAATATTTTTGCCAAAATATCTAAGTAAAATAAAAGATGCGCATAGTAAGTAGTCTAAACTATTGAAAAGTGCCAGATAAAAAAAGCATAAATATAATAAGTTTAGTTTTGTGATTGCTTAAGGTGAGTAAAACTTCAGTCTTTAAAGGTGCTTCATCATCTAGTGCCTTAGACTATCTAGCTTGTGAGTCACTGCTAAACATCCTAGGTAATTGCAAGGCTAGACATAATTAAACTCACACTGAGTAATCGGTTGGTTGGTGTCTCATGAAGCATTAACGGTGGCATTAAAACGTGTGTGGGCATATCTCTCTCTATATTTATATAAAATAAAATATGAGCACATGAGGTATTGATACTATAGCTTGAATTAAATTCTCAAGTCTAAGAATGTTTTTCACACACGTAAAGGTATATGATCGATATTTGAAGGAAAGATGAGGGTAAAAACTAGGACTAAGTTCTGTTGAGAGAGAATAGAATTTCTGAAATTGAAACGATGCTATTAGGATGATAATTTTTTAAAACCGAAAAACTAGCGAGATTCTAACATTTTCTTTTCTTTGGTTATAGTTTTTCACTTTCTTTATTTTTATTTTTATTTTCATTTTTGGGATTTTGTGGGTAGTATCTGCTGAAAACCCTTACGAGACAACAGTCGTTCTCTTGAGTAACCTTGAGATTTAACGGCTTGTTGCACGTGCTAAGTGCAATCGCAACGCCTGTGAAAAGGAGCAAAGTAGTTAGATTTAAGTAGTTTTTATTTTTCTCAGTTTTTAGTTTTCGTTTTTCTCAAAGACTGGCAAAAGATAAGTGTGGGGATATTTGATTGGTGCATTTTGTCATGCCCCGCTTCCTATTGTACGGGCAGGTGATGCGACGAGGCCGCTACGTATATACTCTGAAGTACATACATTAAGCGTATCTAAGTAATATAAAATTAAAAGTACACAAGAGACAAAATGTAATGAAACAACAACATTATTTATTAACATTCTTTTGTACAATGCATGTAAAAGTAAATATATCTGAATGAAAGCAATGCCTAAACAATGGCATAACAGAAATGGAAATACAGAATGTAAAGGAAAATGTACAAGTGTAACTACAGCTCGAGATCTTCAGTAAACTGGTCCAAGTCTTCGACGCTGGGCTCGATCTCTTAAAGGTCTGAAACATCTGACGACATTTAAAGAAGAAAGAAAGAGAATGTCGTCAGCGAACAAATCGCTCGGTAAGTCCCAAAGATAAGAGAGAAATAGAATAGACAGAGAGTAAGAGAGAGAGTGCAGCTTTTAAAGTTGTATTTAGTGTTAACGCTTTGTTTGTAGCTTGGTATAGAAGGATACCAGTGTATACAAGAGGAGTCTCTATATGCCAGAGACTAATACAAATGGAAGTGGAAGGCTCCGTCGATAATACCACGGAACAACGGCATGGATGTAATTACGTCTTAATGGTTGCTGTCTCGTGCCACTTCTACAACTTCCGTACCAATCTACCCCTTAAACCCCGCGAAGTATTGATTGCATTATTTGTGTTGTATTATAAATTGTATTGTCTTGTATATATGGATGGCTTGCCGAAACCATGATATCAGTAGATGGATGTAACTGGAGAATCATGAATGTAACTGGAGAATCATGTAAATGGATGTATATCCATGGTTCGGTTCAGCCAATACAAATTGAATATATTGAATATATGGATTCATGGATTCATGTTGAATTGTAGTATTGTAGATTGTACTTGAATCATATTCAAGTCAGATTATAATGAGACTCAGTCTGAGTCAGAACAATTATAAAAGAAATTGAAGTTCTGAATTAGGTTTTGATGTTATCGGTAACCGCTGCACATGGACGACAGGATTTGTGTCTTTTTCAAAGACGATTACCGTGTTGATAACACCGTTTATTAAGTTGTCTACCATAGATAGGCAAGCACCCATATCTTCGGCTCCCTGAGGCTCAAGAGACCGGTCCCGCTTAAACCTATATTTACTAGGGTCCTCAGGGTAATTTATAGAACTTGTGGGGGTTTAGTGTAAAAATACTTTTGTATACTTTTCAGAATACACCCCAAGTATTTAGTTGTCGTCTTAAGAGTTACCATAGATGTATATTTTATATTTGTGATATTTCTAGTGAAAATAACCCAATTTCATAATATAGGGTATTTATTTGTAATATTGAACTTGTATGGAATTCATGATATTTTAATGTAAAGTGATTCTTGTAATTTTAGAAAAGTTGGAATATTTATAATATATGAAAAATAGATATTTTAATCATGCATATATTTATATATTTATTTATAAAAATAATTTTATTTTATTATTTTCTAGAAATCTCATTTTCTTAAGATATTCGTATTTCAAATCTCTCGAGACCAAATGCTCCTTGCGGAGGTCTGCATCTCGCACTACTAAACCCGAGGATGTGCGATAATCCGCACCATCCCGATTGGGTTCTCCAAATGGGTTGTAGCGACGCTTTGCAAAGATTTTGTTGGAGATAGTGCCCTCAGAGTCAATTATTGGATCACAGGCACGTGATTGCAATGATTGAGGGAGGACCTATCCCAGTAGGACAGTCTTACTCGAGATGATAGTATGCTATCTGGTTTATCTTTATCATCGTGTACTGCTTTAGGTGACCTGACATGTCGCTATTACACGTTGATAGAGCCCCTAGGATTCTTGCTTGACTGCTAGCAGTATGATGGCGATCATATACGTGGGAGCTGGTAGTCTATAAGCACATCCTTAAATGGTCCCTAGTCGTAGGAGTTTCGAGACAGGGCATCGATACTCCATTAGTAGACTAGTGTATACAGTCGAGACCCCGACGAGGGGCGGTGGCCGGTCTCACAAGCCACTGGTGTCAGTTGGTTCACCTAAGATGTATACAGGTGCTCATTGGGTTATGAGTACACCGGACAGGACTCGCCGGGAACCTGCTAGTTGGTCTTATACCTGACGTCAGATAGCAGTTCCCTGGTGACATGTGTACAGGTTAGTTCATCGACCTGAGGATCGTCATTTGTCTCGTGTGAGTTCCCACTGTGCTTTGATTACTACCCTACCACGGCTCAAAGGAGTCGTGCAAACAGGTTTTAGTTGGGTACAGTCCCGAGCCACATGGAGGCAGTGAGCGGATCTTCAGGGGTTCGTCTCTCCCGGTATTGGGGGTGAGGTCGTGCTGTGTCTAGGAGAGCCATTACGCAAAGCCCTCGGCCGAGGCAGGAGATTTACTGGTAGGTATTCCAGTAGTATCTCAGGGCGTTCTGGGCTACACTCCGACACGACTTGTACCGCTTTTGGGGGTCTGACTTTTACCAACCCCCTAGGCCCGCCATGCGATACTCATAGACGAACGGACCGGACTGTACGGATATTGTCACTGACAGGCTCAGTAGGGTGTCAGGATGAGTTCGCTCATCGACGTCCCTCTTGGTCAATAGCTGGTGGCCCGTTACGTATTGGCTTATACCTCTGACGTGCTAGTGGTTAAATCCACAGCCATTGTATTGACGAGTCTTTAGAGTCCACCACACTTTCAGTTACTCAGCTTTCGGGCGAAACGCTGTAGAGGCCGTATGGAGATATGGCAGGGTCCGATCAGATACGTGCGGTATTGCACGGATCAGGATCGGACAGTTTTGTACTAGTGGCCGTATAGTTATATGACAGGGTTCGATCAGATACGTGCGGTATTGCACGGATCAGGATCGAACGGATTTTACTAGCCGGCTTTGGTTTAAGCCGGTACTAGTTTAGTACAGTATAGATTTTGTCTCATTGCATTTGTATCCGGTCGGAATACAGATGCGGGTGTGTATGCACAGTGTCGGGGTTTTTCCTGTAATTTATTACGGGACCAGTTTTCTGGAGTTGCCATTTTGCATTCCGTTCCGGCCGGTTTTCCTTTGTTCTTTCCCGGCCGGACTTTTCCGATGGAGGGGGTTATTTGCAAGTTTGCAAATAACACTTTGTGGAGGGTTTTATTGCATATATATTGATTATGATAGCTTTCATTTCTTTTGCTCCATGCTTTGGAATTGAGAGATTTGAAAGGTTATGAAGTGAATAGGAGAATAAGCATGGTTGATGTTTTCTTGTCTTTAGATATGGTCACCCTTCTTGCTCTCCTACACTCACCTCCCTTCTTGCTTCATATATTGTTTTCCTCCACCATTCTTCTTCTCACTTGATGAATATGATAAGTTTTTCATGAGAGGAAAAAGAGAGAAAGAAAAAGAATGAGAGAGTTCATCTTTGTTTTGTGAGGAATTCTTCATCTCCTTCTTCTTCTTGTTATGGAAAAATGAAAGCACCATTTTTCCTAACCCCATTCCTCCATCAAGGCAACTACAAACCCCAAATGAGACTAGCATGATCTACTACACATTCTACAGTATATCTTGAGCATGTCGAGTTGCCGGCTTCATGCTCGAGTTGCCTCGGTATTGAGGCGGGAGCCCGTAAAAGACGAAGGCGATGTGGTGCCCTTTCCGGCGAGGAGGCGACGATATGGAGACTACACTTTCCGCGGGAGATCGGGACGATGATGAGAAGACCGGAGGACTCGGATCTCTTGGTATACTTCTTTTCCCATCTCTTGTTAGCTAGCGTAGGTTAATGGTTAACGATCCGGGTTTTCTTTGTCCGCGGTAGCGCCGGTTTCCGAGTAAGGAAAAAATTTTGATTCCGCAATTTGGCCTCGAGTAAGACGGCCGGGGCGCTGCCGTGGCGAAACATGGTATCAGAGCCACGCCATTAACCTTACCTAGCTTCGTTTGATGTGTTTGCGTTTCCGATCGACCAAAATTTCCAAAAACCGTATTTTTCCTTCACATCAGTTTCTGTTGAAATTTTTTGAAGTCTAAAAATTTTTCAGGTGATCTCAGAAAGATGTGCAGGGTGTTCTAAGAACACTGGGAAAAAACGATACAGTGAACCCTTACCTCGAGCGCGGAAGCGCGGCACTAACCCACTTTCTGCCGCCCTTCCGCCGCAATATGGTGGGCCCACTTTGTCGTTTTTCTTCAGTTGTTTTATGGGCTGAAATTAGGGGTTTTGGAATATTAAATTTGGGCCCAGGTTTTCTGTGACTGCTACAGTTTTGATTGGGGGCCCACTTGTTAATTTTTGGTCAATCGGAAAATTTTAAACACATTTTTCACAGTATTTACATTATATCTGCGACCGTGAATGTCACTCGATCGGTAAATCCGGTCTGACTGCTATAGCCCGGTTAGACGGATTTGCGAACGTGACTTTCACGTTGATGTTCTATGTTTATGCTGTGTTGTTGCGGATCGGTCGTGGGGGATAGCCTGGATGCAATGCTAGTACAGTTTTGTTGTATTATGTACATTTGATATTGCGGGGCGAGCGTCCGACATGTGGACTGCCGTCACTGCCAGTTTGTATTATTCTTTTGGGGCACGACCTGGTTGCGGTCGATGTACCCGGTGTATGTATATTTTACTTTCTGTACTAGGATTGCCCCGCGGTGGGGTGCGCGGATAGCCGGGTTCTGGAGGGCAGCAAGCCCGCATCTCATGGCATTGGGACGGAGGGGGCTTCAGTCTGGAATTGGCGGGCTATTCGCCGCACTCGTAGGGGGTACAGGTTGACCCAGGAGGGGTGCCCAAGTTGCCGGATTCCGTGAAGTGCTGGGTGGTCCATTCACGGTACTGAGGGGGGCTGCCTCGCTTCAGGTTTTGGCGGGTGACTTGCCGCGCCCGTAGGGGTCTAGGATTTCATTGCACAGGCTATCCACACGACCAGGGGAACGTCGGGTTTCAGCAGCGGCTCTGTGAAACCCGGAGCTTCCAGATATCTGTATTGTTCTGTGATGCTGTACATTTCTGTGATGTTGCATTTTATTCACGCCTTGAGCGAAATACTATATATTGGTATATATATTAGTAGATGTTGTATATGTTTTACATCCGCGCTAGTCCAGTCCCCGCTCTGCCGTTAGTTAGCTAACCTAACGGGTGATGACGGGACCCAGTGGCGAATGCGGATGGCATATACGTACGTCAGTATATTTTCGTTCTTTGTGGTGTGATCATTTGATGGGACTGCGTTGATTCGGATCAATGCAAGTTAAACAAACCTATTCTGATGTTGTTGGAACATTTTTCAAAAAGCTGTTATTGCAAGGACGTTCACTTTTGTTTTGCATCGTGGTATTCATTTGGAATATCCTGCTCCTCAGTCGACGAGGCAAGGGCCGAGATCCCTTCACCGGGAGTGACCCCTTGGACAGAAGTTTGCGTCAGGGCATTAACTTCACTATAGCCGTTTACTTTTGCTTTGCATCGTGGTATTCAGTTGGAATATCCTGCACCTCATTCTACGGGGAAAGAGCCGAGATCCCTTCACCGGGAGTGACCTCTTTAGTAAAGGTTTTCGTCACTATATTTTATAAAAGGCTATGCAGTTCCTTCAACGATATCAAGTTCATTACGTTAAAGGTTTTTCGCCAAAAACCATTCGTAGCCCTCCGTCATTTCTTATGGGTATTATTTAGTATTCGTGCTGCGTTTGTTGACTCCGTCAAGGCGTAGTGTACGGTAGCTAAGTGGTGCTTGTTTGTTGCATAAGTGGGATTGGTTAGGACAGTCGTGCGGCCTTGTTGACTCCGTCAAGGGCACGTACGGGTGGGTTTAATGCAATCCAGATAATGACGGATTGAACTTGACTAGAACTCTTTGATTTGTTGACTCCGTCAAGGTCACTTGAGTCCTAGGGGTAAAAACAAACATCGGGAGTTTCAAAAGAACTGAAACTTGCCAGACATGCGCATACCTTCTGGAGTGTGGTGACGTGAGTGGATTCCGTCACGTTATCATGCGGTGATAGTTGGATCCCGATTCCCACTGATGAGTTAGTTTACTCCTCGGGTGATCCCGACTAATTCTTCTTTCAGGTTTGGAGGAGAATTTGAGGTACAGTGGGAGATTTCCAGATTAGTTAAAGTGATAACCATTCTGATCTAGGTTAGAGTGCACGCTGAGTGTTTCTTTTCTCTCTCTCTGGTAGCGACCATTGACCCGACCCTGGACTATGACTCAGTGACTAAGTTGACCGAACCTTCTTAACACTGGCTTTTTGGATTGTCAGAGTTGCAGACCTCATTGCCACTCCTACTTTTACCCTTTTCTCCAGGACACCCCGTATTACTACGAACGTCCACTTCCATTGGACAAAACCATCGTATGGTTAGATACGAACTCGAAGGACTTCGAGGATGGTTTCTGGTTCTGGAGAAAACGGATAGGATTATTCAGTTGTCTTTTCTTTTCACCTTCTCTCAGGTTGCGAGTATTCCTTGGTTTAGGAGTAGTACACCTATTACGCAAATTGGATAGTCTTCTTCCAAACCTTAGGCTGGTGCCGACCGGTAGGGAATGAAGGAAACCAATTAGCATAACGATGGTGTGCAGAAGGTATTAAGTTAAGACAAAGCAAGGGATTCGTAAGAGGGCAAAGTAAATTGCGACTGCTATTCACGACCGAACCAAGTATTTCTTCGCCAATCCTAAATCACCTTTGTATTTCTCCAGGACACTCCGTATCACTACGAAGATCCACAGTTTATTTGGATACTCCATCGTATGGTTATATACGAACTCGAAAGGAACTTGTTCCAGTTCGGGGATGGATTCTGGTTCAGGAGAAATAGGAATAAAGTACATTCAGGTGTCTTTTATCTTCACCTTCTCTCGCGTTGCGAGTGTTCCTAGGATTAGGACAGTACACCCTTTATGCCTTTTGGATAGTCTTCTTCCAAACCATAGGCTGGTGCCGAACGGTAGGGAAGGAAGAAAACCATTTGGCCTAAAGGGGTGTACAGAAGGTAATGACTAAAGACACAGAAAGGGATTTAGAAAGATGGCAAAGAATTATACGGTTACAGTTGTGAATCTGGATAATGGAAGAGGCATTACTAAGAATACCAGGATACCCCGACGAAACATTTCAATGTTTCAGTTTCACTGTGTACTGTTAATAGAAAACTGATTTCCCAGTTAGACACCTGCTCCAGGGTATGTATTTACCAGGTATGAATCTCACATCTGTATGGTTTTACAGATGCTGAGTGGGAGTAAGTTATTGGGAATTGGGTGATCATCCTCATTATATCGGGATTCGATGTAATCGGTGATATTTGAGGAAGTCACCTGGGTTGTTTGCCGGTCGGCAAATATTTGGTTATGAATATCCGCTGTTGTGCACCAATTTCAAATTGATATATCTGTACGTCTATTTTCATAGAGTGAGATATACCTTTTGATATTATGTCGATGACATTTACCTATATCAGTGGATGGTTAGGTAAGGAGCATTAAACAGCGGTGTAATTCTTCTTAACTATAAGTACAGTTTTCAACCTACGACACACAGTGAAAGAGTTGTTAGACTCAGCGGACTTATACAGAGTATTGTATGTTGTCCAGTGTCCATAAGGACAGAGGGGTTGGTGCTCGTACTATATTCGGTTTACTTATGACTTCTCTAGATTTTAGACAGCTGTTTCGTGGAAGCACAGGGTCTAAGTTTTGAGGAGTTATAGGTATTTGAATAGAGTAGAGAACCAGGTGTAGCAAGTATCGGGATTCTTCAAGGTGATCGAAGATGTAGATACTTGTGTATGGTATTCAGTTGATAGTAATGATGAAGACAGATTGCTTCTCTTTCAGGTTACTCATAATTGGAAGCATTCCTAAGTTGAGTAACGCTGATCGACCTCCTTCCATTTAGTTGACATGCACTGGAGACAGCTGCATGATTTGAATCTGGTTCAATTAAATCAGTGCCTCTGGTTCTATATTGGATATAGAACAGTTCATATCTTAACGATGTTAAGGTACGGGGAGTTGTCCGGCTTATGCTTAAAACCAGACTCCGGATAACTCAAGGCACGTTTCTGTAATGGCTGTTTGTGGGTTGACCCAGGCTATGACGAGGGTTGACTTTCTACCATCTGGCAGATCAATAGAAATATTGTTCTAGACTCGCCACAGTTTTATTAAAAATTGGATTTTTTCAAAAACAACAGTGGGAGTATGGTAGAACTGGAAGTGATTCCAGAACCGCAAACGATTACTGAAGATTTGATAAGGAACCTAAAGATTCAATCTGATTTGACATTCCATTGGCCACTCTGCAGATAAGGTGGGTAACTTCAGGCACCCGAGAGGTACTCCGGTAGCCTCAAGGACGGTGACAGGGAAGTTCTTGTTTACCCACAATTACCATTGCTGTTGTTCCAGGCTGCGAGACCCGGCAGGAGGATGAGTATAGCGTCGTTCTAAACTAGCTTTGGAAGTGCACGTCTATATGACTCTGCCAGAAGGTTGTCGTAGTCAGTGGGAGCAGCGGAAGCATTGGTGGACATCAGGCTTATGTCTATTTATAGACTAAAGCAGATGTAGCGGAGATAGATCATCCATTTCTGATGTGACAGTCATAGGTTTGACGTCATCAGAATAGGGGATGGATCTGTTGAGAAGGTAGTAGGAAGTGATATTCCTATACTACGATCGGTTATACTTAGGTCGTCACACAGTGGTTTCTCCACAAGGGACTTGGATATTATATCAGACATACTGGTTACTAGATCTATGGTTTTAGATCTAGATTTGGGTGGTTTCCCAATCTGGGTACCTTGACAGCATTCTATGAGTATTTAGAATGGCCAACTCCTGACACGGTAGTGCACCTGCAGTTGATGGAGTCACCCTCTCTAAAGGTGTCTTATAGACTAAAGGGGAGAGGGATACTCATGATTGGCAGATCACTTGCTTAGGCAATTGAGTCAATCATGAGATGTCAAGTACCGCACCAGATGTTGTTCTTGCACTAGATGCAATAAGTTGATATTGATCCAATCCTGGAAAAACAGTCGGAAGCAGTTTTAGAACATAAGTGAATGTTCTAGGGATATGATAACGGCAGCCTCCTTTAGGAGACAGTTATCATTCCAGGCTTCCAAGGTGACATGGACGACAAGGAGGTTGTCAGAGTTATAGTTTTCCTTCTGAGGAGGGGCAGTATTTTGGACAGGTGGTCCAAGGCAATACTGAGGGAGGCTTGGCGCAGGATACTGATTAAGTTCGGTTGATGATACAGTCTAAGAAGTTTGGATTTGGAGTTCATTTATGAGCTAGGTCCCATCAGACATCCAGACATTCTAAGACAGGTATTGCTCATTTCGGGAGATGGCTTTCTCCGCGAACTTGAGATATAGAGAGACATAGAAAGAAACATCACAGCGGATCCACTCACTGAGGCTATTCCTCGAACGCAATAGTTTCGCAAACGAGCTTTGTGAGACTGACCAGTAGAGGAGTTGGGTGTTCGGTATCACACGGGCTGTGAGTATGCGACATCGCAATAATTAGCCTTGAGTGCAAGTGGGAGATTGTTGGAGATAGTGCCCTCAGAGTCAATTATTGGATCACAGGCACGTGATTGCAATGATTGAGGGAGGACCTATCCCAGTAGGACAGTCTTACTCGAGATGATAGTATGCTATCTGGTTTATCTTTATCATCGTGTACTGCTTTAGGTGACCTGACATGTCGCTATTACACGTTGATAGAGCCCCTAGGATTCTTGCTTGACTGCTAGCAGTATGATGGCGATCATATACGTGGGAGCTGGTAGTCTATAAGCACATCCTTAAATGGTCCCTAGTCGTAGGAGTTTCGAGACAGGGCATCGATACTCCATTAGTAGACTAGTGTATACAGTCGAGACCCCGACGAGGGGCGGTGGCCGGTCTCACAAGCCACTGGTGTCAGTTGGTTCACCTAAGATGTATACAGGTGCTCATTGGGTTATGAGTACACCGGACAGGACTCGCCGGGAACCTGCTAGTTGGTCTTATACCTGACGTCAGATAGCAGTTCCCTGGTGACATGTGTACAGGTTAGTTCATCGACCTGAGGATCGTCATTTGTCTCGTGTGAGTTCCCACTGTGCTTTGATTACTACCCTACCACGGCTCAAAGGAGTCGTGCAAACAGGTTTTAGTTGGGTACAGTCCCGAGCCACATGGAGGCAGTGAGCGGATCTTCAGGGGTTCGTCTCTCCCGGTATTGGGGGTGAGGTCGTGCTGTGTCTAGGAGAGCCATTACGCAAAGCCCTCGGCCGAGGCAGGAGATTTACTGGTAGGTATTCCAGTAGTATCTCAGGGCGTTCTGGGCTACACTCCGACACGACTTGTACCGCTTTTGGGGGTCTGACTTTTACCAACCCCCTAGGCCCGCCATGCGATACTCATAGACGAACGGACCGGACTGTACGGATATTGTCACTGACAGGCTCAGTAGGGTGTCAGGATGAGTTCGCTCATCGACGTCCCTCTTGGTCAATAGCTGGTGGCCCGTTACGTATTGGCTTATACCTCTGACGTGCTAGTGGTTAAATCCACAGCCATTGTATTGACGAGTCTTTAGAGTCCACCACACTTTCAGTTACTCAGCTTTCGGGCGAAACGCTGTAGAGGCCGTATGGAGATATGGCAGGGTCTGATCAGATACGTGCGGTATTGCACGGATCAGGATCGGACAGTTTTGTACTAGTGGCCGTATAGTTATATGGCAGGGTTCGATCAGATACGTGCGGTATTGCACGGATCAGGATCGAACGGATTTTACTAGCCGGCTTTGGTTTAAGCCGGTACTAGTTTAGTACAGTGTAGATTTTGTCTCATTGCATTTGTATCCGGTCGGAATACAGATGCGGGTGTGTATGCACAGTGTCGGGGTTTTTCCTGTAATTTATTACGGGACCAGTTTTCTGGAGTTGCCATTTTGCATTCCGTTCCGGCCGGTTTTCCTTTGTTCTTTCCCGGCCGGACTTTTCCGATGGAGGGGGTTATTTGCAAGTTTGCAAATAACACTTTGTGGAGGGTTTTATTGCATATATATTGATTATGATAGCTTTCATTTCTTTTGCTCCATGCTTTGGAATTGAGAGATTTGAAAGGTTATGGAGTGAATAGGAGAATAAGCATGGTTGATGTTTTCTTGTCTTTAGATATGGTCACCCTTCTTGCTCTCCTACACTCACCTCCCTTCTTGCTTCATATATTGTTTTCCTCCACCATTCTTCTTCTCACTTGATGAATATGATAAGTTTTTCATGAGAGGAAAAAGAGAGAAAGAAAAAGAATGAGAGAGTTCATCTTTGTTTTGTGAGGAATTCTTCATCTCCTTCTTCTTCTTGTTATGGAAAAATGAAAGCACCATTTTTCCTAACCCCATTCCTCCATCAAGGCAACTACAAACCCCAAATGAGACTAGCATGATCTACTACACATTCTACAGTATATCTTGAGCATGTCGAGTTGCCGGCTTCATGCTCGAGTTGCCTCGGTATTGAGGCGGGAGCCCGTAAAAGACGAAGGCGATGTGGTGCCCTTTCCGGCGAGGAGGCGACGATATGGAGACTACACTTTCCGCGGGAGATCGGGACGATGATGAGAAGACCGGAGGACTCGGATCTCTTGGTATACTTCTTTTCCCATCTCTTGTTAGCTAGCGTAGGTTAATGGTTAACGATCCGGGTTTTCTTTGTCCGCGGTAGCGCCGGTTTCCGAGTAAGGAAAAAATTTTGATTCCGCAATTTGGCCTCGAGTAAGACGGCCGGGGCGCTGCCGTGGCGAAACAGATTTGTGTAAATACATAATATTGTAGAAAACGGTTTTAATAGTAAATGGTATTTATATGTAAAGTTTCGTTTTTCCGTATTCTACGTTCCTGAAAGGTATTGTGCTATATTGCATATGAGTGTTGTGAGGAGGTAGGTCATTACCTCGTGATCTAATTAAAGGTATAACAAGATTTATGATGTTTTAAATGTAGAAAGTAAACTATATGGTATATTACTGAAAAAGAGTGGTAAAAGTTACAAAATAAAATATATTGTCATGAAACTTGTTCAACATATTTGTTAATGATTACTAGTCAACATGTAAGGGTTTGGTATGTTTGTATTTTAGAAAAGGTTGAATTTTTAGGAAGAACCGAATCGGAAATTGGATTAACTCCGATTCCGTCGAGTTTTAGAAATGTGTGTTTTTAGAATAGCAAGGTGAAGAGGGAGAAGGGACTTATGGGCTTAGAATTAAGAGAAGAGGGAGAGGAGAAAGTAAGATTCGCCGGTGCGTCGTTTCGTCGCCGGGAGCTCCTAGGGTCGTCGTCGGAAGATCGCCGGAGTTTTGCCCTTCGCTAACTCCACTTGTACACAAAATTTCTAGAGGAATTTCTTGAGAGTTTGGACAGAATTGTGAGTGAGGGGGTAACTCTAGGGGTGATATTTATAGGATAAAGCTAGGGTTAGGGTTAGGTGAAGGGGTGTATTGAAAATTGTATTAATTTGTAATAAAAACATGGTTTAATGGGATTTTAAAGAGCTCTGGAACCGATCCAAGGAATTAAAGTATGGAGGAGTGATGGGAAGGTGAAAAGGCAAAACTTTTGTGTTGGCGACTCGGCGGTCCGGCCGAGTCCGGCTGGCGGCCGAGTCGCCGGCCAATTCGGGCCGAGTCCGGTCGCCGTTGGTCCGTCGTCGCTTGGTCTTCTCCCTGGTCCAGTTTGTTTTACATGTGTAGTGGGGTTTTACGAGTTACGCACGTCTAGACCTTTGGACTTCTAAAAATTCAAAATAAAACAATATTAAAAATAATGTGGGGAATGGGATTTGAACTCTAGTGCTTTGGTTCAGCAGTGCAAGCTCTTACCAATGAGCTACAAGCTTCTTCTTGCTATTAAAAAGCAAAACAAACTTATAACTTGTGCTCAGGCAAAATTACCCCTTTCTGTATTTTTTAAAAAAAATCGTACAGAAAGTTTAGGGTTGTTACACATTTTAATGCATATTTTATATCCATATTTATTTTTACTTTGTCTATTTAATACTACTCCTGATAAGTTTTAGTGATAAATGCAAATTATAGGGTTTAAAGGGCAAAAATACACAAAAGGTGTATTACGTGCGTTGTTGTCACGCCCCGCTTCCCAGAAGAAGGAGAAGGATGACGTGGCATGGTCCGCAACCTAACTGTATTGAAGGTGGTCTATTCAATACAGTTACGTTAAGCGTATGAATATTTGACATGCAGGATGTGTACTAAAAAAATAATAAAAACGAAAGTCATTTATTTCCATTAACCAAACTTTATTACATCCCAAAAAAAAGAGTAAAATAAACTAAGTAGTTTAATTACATCGAGAGGAAACAAAAGCCCTAAACATGTGGGCAACAACAAAAATTAAATCTAGCTAATATTCTATCATCCAGTCTGCATAATCTTCATAAGTTGGCTTCACACCTTGATCCTCTCCATAATACTCATTCTTATCTGACGGACTTTCCAAAGATAGAGGAAGAAAAGGAAGGTCCGTCAGCGAGTTATACTCGGGTAGGGTTGCCTCATAAGGAAATAGGAGTATAAAAATGAACAGGTGTATATAAGAGTATGATGTATACATGCAGACATAGAGTAAGGGGTGTAAATGCTTGAAATGCACAAACTTAAGACGTTTTGAAGAGAGGTATATATGACCATGAGTATGTTGTAAGTTATATGTAGATAAGTATTAGGAAGTGAAGGTAAAAGTTCGTATTAGTTTGTTAAACAAGGGTCCGGATACTCGCGATTATTCCGTTGTGGCCATGGAACAACAACTGGGGAAGTGAAATATACCGTTTCACTTCCCGGGATCATGATCGAGTAGTAGGGGAATCCGAGTTCCGAATTTCCTTGCCTAATCAAACTACCCATCCCCGTGATTCAGTATAAAGGTTCGGACGAATTAAAGTTAGTGCGTATAGCTCTAGGCATGGAATTTCCACATTGTATAGTCGTCCCCATTTTGGACTGGTCACCCGGAATATCGGGATCTTCATATTTATATAGTCGCCCATATATTGGACTGGTCACCCAGAATGTCGGGATCTTCATAATTGTATAGTCGCCCATATATTGGACTGGTCACCCAGAATATCGGGATCTTCATATTTGTATAGTCGTCCACACTTTGGACTCGTCACCCTGCCTGCAGGGATCTTCATAATAAGTATTCCATACCTAGGTCCGCGCATTCTAACCCTAACCGTATCATGTTTTGTATATGTCATGTTGTCATAAACTGGAAATTTAAAAGTATTGATCTCGTTTAACATGGACTTCCACAACCACTCGTTTTATTTTCTAAAGTTCGTAAAGTACTTCGTGTCATCTTAGGGAATGCTTAGTAAAAAGAATAATAATGTTTAATTATCTTTTATTACTTCTAAGAAAAACCATGAGATTTGGGATATTTATCATTTTGGAAAAGCATAATGTTTTACGGAAAAATATCCTTTTGATAAAAGGTTGTGGTGTTTATTTGAAAATCTTTTACAAGAGATTTTTATAAGGACAAGTTGCAAGAGGTTTTTATTTGAAAAACTAGCCTGCTCCTAACTGTTTCAAAAGGGCAAGTTATGAGATCCTCAAATCGCCTCTTCACTGCCAATTGTGCCCAGGTAAGTACAAGTAAGGAAAGGAGAGATCCGCTCACGAATCACCGTGAGACGAGCCCTTTAAAATTACTTTTCTCACTTGTCTAGCCTAGACACCACAAATTCTGGTTTAGATAAACGACCGATGCCTACAACCTTTCCTTTGTCCTAAATTGGTGTTATTTGAAAATTCCCTTTTAATAAGATACTAGATATTCCTTTTGAAAAGATATCATTATACGGATTATGATCCTTGTGGAAAATGGCCCTTCAATAAAGGTCGAGATATTTAAAATGAAATTAATAATTTTATGAAAATATAGTGTTTTAGATTCGGGGTAACGTTTTAGAAAATAAGTTCGTTTTGGAAAAACCATAAGCCGTTATTTAAATTTAGTATTTTCTTCTTTAAAAAAGTTGAAGGGGATTTAACAACATTATAGTAGTTGATGAAAAAGTGTAAGTAAAATATATTCATGTCGTATCTAAAATATTTATTCACCTATCTTATCTCTTATGGATATTTTAAACAAATACAACATTTTAATTAAACGAGGGTATTTTGTGGAAGTAACCTATTTCGAAATCATTTTGATAGTATGGGTAAGTGTGGGTATATCAGAGGTGAATTGACAATTCATGGGTTATGATATTAAGCATATCAGATTCCAGGTAGTATGTGAGTGCAATATATTTTTTGTGTACAGAGGAAATTAAACACCGTTTTAAAAAATGGGTTAACATTATCATTATTGACGGTACAAAGAATAGATACGCACGAATATTATAACAACATTTTAAATAGGGAGTTGATGATTAAAAGTTAGAACTAGGTTATTGAGAAAAGAAGAAGGCGACAGAAAGAGGGGAGAGAGGCGGATCCTACCTTTGATTAGAGTTTAGACGTAGACGGTTGAAGACGTAGGCTTGTGCAAAACTCCTCAAAAGCTCCGCGCCCCGATTTTTCCTTAGTGATTGGGTGGAGCCGTAGCGTCGGCGACGTCGATACGAAGGCGCTGGTATTTTTTTTCAGAATTTTTGGAGTTATGAGGTGTGAGAAATCAATATTTGAAATGCCTATTTATAGGTTTTTTTTCAATAACCATAAAATCCAAAAATCTGTTAAAATCCCATCAAAATTCACGCTGCCAATGATTTACAAATCACCTGCTGATGATTAGACGCTGCCGCCTTGCTTCGTGGCCGTTGGATCGGCATCCAACGGCTCACGAGCCGCCGCCAAGCTGCCACGCGTCCGCGTGTGTGAGGATCACGCGTTTTCGCGTGGTCCCCACCACGTGGGCGCCGACAGAAAGTCTGGGCCGTTGGATCTTGCATCCAACGGTCCAGGTAAAAGGGTTTTTTTAAATATTTTTTAAAAATTAAAATAATAAACTGTTTATCATTTAAAAATTTGAATTTGGTTTTAAAAAATTGTTAAAAATAGTTAAAAATACGGGAAAATTATGGAAAAATTTCAGAAAATATATTTTATTGTTATCTTTAGTATAAAAATAATTTTGGGCTAAAAATAAATAATATATCCATTCCTATGGTTTTAGCTAGTTATTAAAATTATATAATATCTAGTTTATCCTTTAAAATATTTTTAATTACGAATTAATTACTTTAATTGATAATAAAAATATGTAGATTATTTTAAGGCATTATAAAATCTTACTAAAACATTTTAAGCCTATAAAAACAATAAATAGATTTTAGAAAATTCCTTTAATCATATTTCGATGCTTTGAAAATTATTAACATTACTTTAAAAATTATTCTTCTATTAACGAAACACATAAATAATTATTTGATAGTAGAAATTTAAATAAAATATATTTTATTAGGTATTAGAAAACACGGTCGTTACAATCTACCCTCCTTAAAATAATTTCGTCTTCGAAATTTCGGAAGGTAGGTCAGGAAAAGAAAAAAAAGATCACCAAGAAGGGTTTATCGTGGTTGAAAATTTTGGGGTGCCGCTCTCTCGTCCCGTTTCTTCGCTTCCGTGTATGTCTGCCTAGTAGTTCTTTCTTCATACAGCTCTAGCCAGCTGGATTGTCTTGTCGCTCAAGGTTTCATCCTTCTAGTATTCCGACCGGTTGTTGCTCGTAGGTTATGCTAACCTTTTCGTGATCTCGGAACGATCAAAAGTATGGCTAGGGTTTCCAGCATACCCTCCAACGAAAGTAGCAAAAGTAGGCTATACCTAAACCCACCGTCTCCTTCCAAGATGTTAAACGGCCGGTGAGTCGTGGGCTGAGCTTTCCGTGCTTGCTGCATTGTATCACCATCTCCATTTTTTTTTTCTACAATTATGTCAATCTTACAATTCTCCATCTTCAGGGTCGTCCCAATCGATCGGCACTTCTCCCATATAAAACTTGACCCCTCTCATCCGCTTCTTGCGTTTCAACCATCTGTGTTCCCATGTTCTCTTTAGAGTAGTGCTTTTATATCTTCAAGATGAATATTACAATTGTCATTTCTAAATATGAACATGATAGTTGCGTCCACAAGTCGTTAGTTGTCTTGACGCATATGCAACTATATCGCCGCGTTGATACATCACACCACCAAGTCCTTTCTCCGAAAAATCGTTGTGGATGTTTAAAACTTCTGGGTTTGCTAAAAATGGTTGTGATAGTTACAATCTACCCACCTTTAAATAATTTCATATTTAAAATTTTCAAAGGAGTGGCCACTACTAGGCACGGAAATCAGTAATGCTGTCAGGAATCCTCTTTGTTGCATGTGTCGCTCCCGCGAGTTTGTGTATCACTTGATGCATGGAAAGTCTCTTAAGGGTTTAGGTACAAGGAATCGGAAAAATGTAAAATCAGTAGTTGCTTCCAGATGGAAAAGTTTGGAAGTTGAAGGAAGGTTGTGAATTGATGGAAGACTTGAGAGATATAACATAAAGGCAACCAGTCGAAATTATGAAAACTAGAGGAATTGGGTGAGTCCAACTAAGATTTGCATTGAAAGATAAATAAGAATGGTATCGAAAGAAAGATTGAGAAAAAGAAAGAGTACCTCTGTTGTCTTTCCACGTAGCATCAGCCTTCTCGGCTGTCATGGTGAAGATCGGGCGTTTGGGTCCATTCCTCTGCGCTTGCTAAAAAAACACGCTCCTGTGATGACAAGGGTGGTCCCTTTTTGTGATGCCCTTTGACCGGTTGGTTGAGTGGCGGAAAGTGGCTGGTTTCCCTGTCATGGTGCCACATAGTTAGCCGTCTGGTTGACGGGGCCTGACTGTCTCCCTCTCCGAGGACAGTCCCCAATTGCATGATCTGGAGACCCACAGACTATGCAAAGTTTGTTCAAAATGCGACAGTCTCTCCTGTAGTGCCCGACCCTACCACAATGGTTGCGTATAACGGCTGGTTTTCCGAAGATAGTTGGTCCTGCCGGTCTCTTAGCTTGTTGTTTCCCGTTGAATCTGGAAGATGATCTTCCAAGAATTTGATTGGCTGGTTGCTTAATGCCAGAAAAACAGTCATCCTTCCTCATTCGTCTCCGAAGGTTTTCAAAGTTTCGTGTCGCCTCTAAGATTTCATCATAAGTCGAAAGAGTAGCAGAAGATATGGAGGACTGCGTCTTCAAGTCCAATCCTTGCCGGAATCTCTTATCATAAAGTTCCGGGGTTGCCACCAGATGATGCGCGAACCGACTTAACCTTGCGAACTCCGAAGCATACTCGTCTACCGACTTATCCCACATGCTCCCTCGTTGGAAATGTATAAACTCTCTTTCCATCCTTAAGTGTGCCACGACATAAAAATACTTGGTATCAAAACGCTGTTTGAACGTTTCCCAGTCGATGGGCTCCTTCAATCTACTTTCCTCTGCCTCCCACCGTATCCTGGCATTATCCGTAAGTTGTAGCTTAGCGATGTTCACCCATGCGTCCTTCGGAATTTGGGCGGCACCGAGATCGTTGACTGTTCCCTTGAGCCATTCCTCAGCTTCTAAGGGAGTTTTCTTCCCCGAAAAATTCTTAGGGTGGAGTGATCTGAACTGCTTCACTCCCGCAAAACCTTGAGGAACTGGGGTTAGTGCCTTATTTAAAATCTCTGCTTACTGCTGCCTACTTTCTCGTAGATCCTGATGAAGGGCAGCTGTCTGCTGCTGCTGTTGCTCCAGTAGTCCTTACATCATGTAGCATAGTTGCTTGCTGAGCAGCGGCTTCATTGACCCCATTTCCCCTTCTGTTGCGGTTATGGTGTCGTCCGGCCATTGATGATCAGAATAGGTTAGGTTACAAACAGGCTGAGAGATGAGACAAGATAATAACTTGTATGGAAGAACAACAATTAATGCAAGAGAGAGACTAATAGGAAGAGCAAGAGACACAAGAGAGATTTTTGCTCGAAACTAAGATTTTATTATCCAACTTCAATATGGAGAGTACAACCGAAAAGTAAGGACATGCATCGTTTTATTCGGCCAAAGAAAAGGAAAAAGGCTTATTAATCTCGATTATGGGAGTTCAACAAGTTGCGATAGGCCTCCGCACTAAGAAAGGTACGACCATTCCCATGGTGTCTTGCGGGGACAACTGCCTGAGTTTCTTCGGCCTCGAGTTCCTTCTCACTCGAAGCTTCGTCCTTCGATTCATCCTTGGCAGGAGCCTCGGTCTCTGATTCCACCTCTATAGGGTCTTCTTCTTCTGCAGGAGCCTCCTCATCCGGATCAGATTCCATAGGATTCTCTCCCGCCGCCGGAGCCTCTTTTTCTGGCCCATCCTTTATATGCTCCTCTTCCACAGGATCTTCTTCTTCGTCTTCGGAGTCATTAGCCATCCCAGGCTCCGGAGTTGCAGTATCTACTTATTCTTCTTCTGAGTCGCTGTCGGAAATAACCGCCTGAGAGTCTACGACTTCGTCGTCTGAATCTCCAGATGTAGCTTTAAAAGTAATATCGGACATGTCATCCTCGTTGGAAAGATTTGCCATGATCAGAAGGAAAGGTCATGGTCAAGATACAGAATGTCAAGGAAGGGACAAAGGACATAGGAAAACTATGATATCGGTATAGATGGATGAGATTCACATATATAATAAGTTAGTTAACGGTTTTATTTTAGTACACAAGAGGACCTACATGGGCCACCACAAAAACCTGTCACGCCCCGCTTCCCAAAAGAAGGAGAAGGATGACGTGGTATGGTCCGCAACCTAACTGTATTGAAGGTGGTCTATCCAATACAGTTACGTTAAGCATATGAATATTTAACATGCAGGATGTGTACTAAAAAAATAATTAAAGCGAAAGGCATTTATTTCCATTAACCAAACTTTATTACATCCAAAAAAAAAAGAGTAAAATAAACTAAGTAGTTTAATTACATCGAGAGGAAACAAAAGCCCTAAACATGTGGGCAACAACAAAAATTAAATCTAGCTAATCTTCCATCGTCCAGTCTGCATAATCTTCATAAGTTGGCTTCACACCTTGATTCTCGCCATAATACTCATTCTTATCTAACGAGCATTCCAAATATAGAGAAAGAAAAGGAAGGTCCGTCAGCGAGTTATACTCGGGTAGGATTGCCTCATAAGGAAATAGACGTATAAAAATGAACAGGTGTATATAAGAGTATGATGTATGCATGCAGACATAAAGTAAGGGGTGCAAATGCTTGAAATGCACAAACTTAAGACGTTTTGAAGAGAGGTATATATGAGCATGAGTATGTTGTAAGTTATATGTAGATAAGTAGTAGGAAGTGAAGGTAAAAGTTCATATTAGTTTGTTAAACAAGGGTCCGGATACTCGCGATTATTCCGTTGTGGCCACGGAACAACAACTGGGGAAGTGAAATGTACCGTTTCACTTCCCGAGATAATGATCGAGTAGTAGGGGAATCCAAGTTCCGAATTTCCTTGCCTAATCAAACTACCCATCCCCGTGATTCAGTATAAAGGTTCGGACGAATTAGAGTTAGTGCGTATACCTCTAGGCATGGAATTTCCACATTGTATAGTCGTCCACATTTTGGACTGGTCACCCGGAACATCGGGATCTTCATATTTATATAGTCGCCCATATATTGGACTGGTCACCCGGAATGTCGGGATCTTCATATTTGTATAGTCGCCCATATATTGGACTGGTCACCCGGAATATCGGGATCTTCATATTTGTATAGTCGTCTACACTTTGGACTGGTCACTCTGCCTGCAGAGATCTTCATAATAAGTATTCCATATCTAGGTCCGTGCATTCTAACCCTAACTGTATCATGTTTTGTATATGTCATGTTGTCATAAACTGAAAATTTAAAAGTATTGATCTCGTTTAATATGGCCTTCCACAACCACTCGTTTTATTTTCTAAAGTTCGTAAAGTACTTCGTGTCATCTTAGGGAATGCTTAGTAAAAAGAATAATAATGTTTAATTATCTTTTATTACTTCTAAGAAAAACCATGAGATTTGGGATATTTATCATTTTGGAAAAACATAATGTTTTACGGAAAAATATCCTTTCGATAAAAGGTTGTGGTGTTTATTTGAAAATCTTTTGCAAGGGATTTTTATAAGGACAATTTGCAAGAGCTTTTTATTTGAAAAACTAGCCTGCTCCTAACTGTTTCAGAAGGGCAAGTTGTGAGATCCTCAAATCGTCTCTTCACCGCCAATTATGGCCAGGTAAGCACAAGTAAGGAAAGGAGGGATCCGCTCACGAATCACCGTGAGACGGGCTTTTTAAAATTATCTTTCCCACTTGTCTATCCTAAGCACCACAAAGTCTGGTTTAGATAAACGACCGATGCCTACAACCTTTCCTTTGTCCTAAATTGGTGTTATTTGAAAATTTCCTTTTAATAAGGTACTAGATATTCTTTTTGAAAAGATATCGTTATACGGATTATGATCCTTGTGGAAAATGGCCATTCAATAAAGGTCGAGATATTTAAAATGAAATTAATAATTTTATGAAAATATAGTGTTTTAGATTCGGGGTAACGTTTTAGAAAATACGTTCGTTTTGGAAAAACCATAAGCCGTTATTTAAATTTAGTATTTTCTTCTTTAAAAAAGTTGAAGGGGGTTTAACAACATTATAGTAGTTGATGAAAAAGTATAAGTAAAATATATGTATGTCGTATCTAAAATATTTATTTCCCCTATCTTATCTCTTATGGATATTTTAAACAAATATAACATTTTAATTAAACGGGGGTATTTTGTGGAAGTAACCTATTTCGAGATCATTTTGATAGTATGGGTAAGTGTGGGTATATCAGAGGTGAATTGACAATCCATGGGTTATGACATTAAGCATATCAGATTCCAGGTAGTATGTGAGTGTAATATATTTTTTGTGTACAGAGGAAATTAAACACCGTTTTAAAACATGGGTTAACATTATCATTATTGAGGGTATAAGGAATAGGCATGCACGAATATTATAACAACATTTTAAATAGGGGGTTGATGATTAGAAATTGGAACTAGGTTATTGAGAAAAGATGAAGGCGACAGAAAGAGGGGAGAGAGGCGGATCCTACCTTTAATTAGAGTTTAGACGTAGACGGTTGAAGACGTAGGCTTGTGCAAAACTCCTCAAAAGCTCCGCGCCCCGATTTTTCCTTGGTGATTGGGTGGAGCCGTAGCGTCGGCGTCGTCGATACGAAGGCGCTGGTATTTTTTCAGAATTTTTGGAGTTCTGAGGTGTGAGAAATCAATATTTGAAGTGCCTATTTATAGGGTTTTTTTCAATAACCATAAAATCCAAAAATCTGTTAAAATCCCATCAAAATCCACGCTGTTAATGATTTACGAATCACCTGCTGATGATTAGCCGCCGCCGCCTTGCTTCGTGGCCGTTGGATCTGTAGGGTTCCTAGGCACTCTCAAGAGGTCTCACAAGGCATCAACCATGCCAATTTCAAATAATCTAGGTGCCGAGAAACCCTAATACGGATCGTTGGCTAAAGTTTAGGCGAAACTAGAAACTAGTTAACAACTTAACTATAAAGAATACGGAAATACAACCTTTGTAGATCCGGTGCTCCACCTCCATAGCTTCGCAACGAAGTCCCCTCGCTGTCCAAATGAGTTCCCGGGCTCTAGCGTCGGCTTCGTCGGAGAATGGACAAGCTAGGTCGTCGATGTCCATGCCGAAGATGATCTACGTCGAGGCATCGCTAGATCAAGCTCCAACTTCACCAAGTCATGAAAACTTGTGAAGGAAACACACTCTACTACTTGGCAAGAGGTAGAGGATGAAGAAATATGAAGTGGGTTCAATTTAGAATTGGATTTCTCACTCTTTATCATCAATCACCATTGATGACCTAAGCTTTCTTCATGATAGATATGAAGAAGAATAAGAAGAAAGTTATGATAAGTTATTATCAAAAAGGAAAAGAAATCAATTCTTATCATAACATGACCATGGTTAAGTGTAGAGAACTAATTAGGGTTAAATGAAGTGGTTAGGTTTAAGCATGAGACAAAAGGGTTACAAAGTCAAAGTGTTCAAGAAACTTCATGAACAAAACAAAAATGCCACCATTTTATCATGCTCTTTTTCTTTTCCAAAAAGAATAAACAAATGAATAAAAATGAATAATCAAATAGTAAACCCTAACCATTCCATTAACCAAGGTTTAATTCTATACACTTAACAAATAAGGCATGTATCATCAAACATGATACAAGCAAGTGCACAAAATCATATCGCATATGCAATGCGCACACCCGAGTGAGAAAATCCATTTTAAATGAACCAATACTAGTTAATGCAAAGTAATATATCAAATATATAATTATGCATTAAATCATTAAATCAACACTTGATTTAACGATCCGGTCATATCGCATATAACCGGCTAGTATCCTATGTATCGGCTTATCGAATCAATCCTTGATTCGATAACTAGGTTATATCGCATATAACCAATCGATACATCCATCGCGAGAATAGAATACGGTATCACATACACGCATTATTCTCGGTCCCGTACATATCTCATATGCGCTCCTATTTTGTTTCGCTTGAGCCAGGAAACCTCTGTGTAGGACTCTAAAGACTCGTCAATACGCCGGCAGCAGGTGATGATCATATCAAACACCCACAAGCCGCAAGCGGTCTGCTAAACGTAATGGCCACCCGGGTATTGAGCGATCAGAAGATCGACGAGCAAGCCCGCTCACACTCCTGTGAATCCGACCAGTAACACTTACCGTACAGTCCGGTCTGTCCGTCTGATCTGTCGCATATCTCGCCTAGGGGTGGTAAACGTCAGACCCCAATAGCTCGATAAGTCGTGTCGATATGAGGTCTATAACATTTTGAGAAACTACTGGTAACACTTACCAGTAAATCTCAGCAATCCTGGCCAGGGATTTCCTGTTATAGCCAATCGAACACAGCGCAACATCAACTCCCTATACCGGGAGAGACGAATCCCCTCCTATCGCTCATTGCCTCCATGTGACTCGGGACTGTACCCAAAAACCACCGTTTTGCACGCCCTCTTGGACGTGGTAAGATGGAAATCAAAGCACAGTGGGAACCACACAAGACTCTATGACGATCTCGGGTCAACAGACTACTCTGTACCAGTGTCACCAGAGAACTGCCATCTGACGTAAGGTATAATACCATCTGGGAGTTCTCGGCGAGTCCGTCCAGTGTACCCAGTCTCTACTGAGCACCCGTATATCATCTCTGATGTCAAACACCAATGGATATGGGATCATCCATCGCCCATCTGTATGGGTCGAGAAGGCATACGCTAGTCTACTCTGGTATATCGATGCCCCGTCTCGATACACCCATGACTAGGGACTTTGAAGGATGTACTTATAGACTACCATGTCCCCACTAGTATGATCCGCATCACAGTCCAGGTAGTCAAGTACACATCCTAAGGGCTTTACCAACATGTAACAGAGAGACAATCAGTATACACGTTAAGGTAAAGAGCAACCAGATAGCATACTATCATGTCGAGCAAGAAAGTCCTCCCTATATATGTCCCAGCATCCACTACAATATACATCCTATGTACAGTAATGGCCTCTAGGGCATACATATAACTAACAATCTCCCACTTGCACTAGGGCCATCTGATAGCAGTGGTTGTAGTATCTCATACTCAACCATCCCATAAAAATCTCTCTCTGGGAACAGGCCTTTGTGAGTGGATCCGCTATGTTGTCCTCTGAATCTACTCTCCAAACCTTGATCCCTTAGAGATCAACCATCTCCATGATCAGGTGATACTGCCTTAGAATATGTCTGGATCACTGATGGGACCTGCGTTCTTTGGCACAAGCCACAACTCCATTGTCTCACAATGGTTGGAACGTAGTTCATCTCATGAACCAATATACACCCAGACTGCCTCTATGGTAGCATCTTAAGTAGCGATGTATCCTGCCTTTATCGTCTAGTATGTCACGGTATTTAGCTTGGAACTCTTCCAACATACCGTCCCTCCACTGAGGGTAAAGACAATGCCTGTGACTGACATTCAGTCTTCTTTATCACCCCGGAACCCTTCCAGTGATTCTCCCCAGGATCAATTGATACCATCTCACTACAGCTAGTGAGTATTCTAACATCCATTTGGATCTATCTCATAGGTCCAAAACCCAGGATTTAGTAGGTATCACTTTGATCCTATGTGGAGAATCATTGTGATAGGCGGAGATTGATCGAGCGTAGCATAGGAAACTCTTTCCCTATCAAGAGTATGTCATCCACGTACTCTACGAGGATCATCACCATACTCCCTACTACCTTTTTGTATATACAAGGTTCATCTACCATTTTGATGATGTCAAACTCTTTGACTAATTCATCAAAACAGACGTTCCAACTCCGCGATGCCTGCTTTATCCTATAAAGCATCTTGTACACGTTTCCGCTGCTCCCACTGTTTACGAAGCCCTCTGGCTGTGTACTTACAAACGCTCTCTTTTAAAACATCATTTAGAAAAGCTGTCATGACACCCAACCGCCAGATATCGTAGTCATGGTATGTAGCCGTGGCAAGTAGGATCTGGATGGACTTAAGCATAGGTACTTGAAAAGGTTTCATCATTATCCACAGCTGGTCAATGATGCAAACTTTTAACAAGTCTAGCTTTGAAAGTCTCAACTTATCGATGTATACCAAGTAATCTTCTCAAGATATACTTGCTCCTGATGGGGATTTAACCCTTCAGATATAGCAACCAAAGTCCATACTTTGTTGGTGTACATGGATTCCATCTCAGATCGCTAAGCATCCGGCCATTCTTACAGAGTCCCACTCCTGATGGCCAGCTGGAAACTAGTTGGGTCATCATCTCATGATGCAATCCTCGCTTCCACTGTCATAGAGAAACCGAAGTATCTCTCAGGTGGGTGAGGAACCTTACTAGATCGGCGGAGAGGCTGAGGTTCGTTGGTAACTATTGAATCCTTTGGTTCTTTCAAATCATCTGCTGTAGTTTGTATAGCTGGAACATTTCCAGTTCTACATAACAGATCTTGCCTCGAGCTTGTCCGGATTTTGCTTTTAGACATAGGCCGGAAAACTCCAAATCTTAACTAACTTAAGATATGGGCGCTTTCCTTTCCATATCACATATGAAATGGTAGGCAACTGATTTGATTGGAACCCTATTCAATAGGTATGCAACTTCATAAGTGCATAACTCCCAAAAAGGAAATAGGTAACTCAGTAGTACTCATCATAGAGCACACCTTATCATATAGGGTGTGATCGCTCCGCCCCGATATACCATCGTGCTATGGTGTATACGGAGGAGTAATGCTGAGAGAGAATCTCATTCTCCTTTAGAATAATCCAGGATTTCCGCGCTCAAGTATTCTCCTCCTCGATCTCATCAAAGGACATAATACTTATACCCGTATTTTGGTTCTCTACTTCTAACTTATATTCTGTGAATATCTCAAAAGGCTCGGACTTGTATTTCAACAAGAACATATGTCTGAATCTAAAGAGATTATCAGAGAACGTAATGAAGTATAAAGAACCGGTCCTGGCATGTGTAGACAGGGGACCTACATACATCAACATGTATCATCCCAAGGGTTCACTAACTCTTTCTTTGTTTCCAGTAAACGGAGCTATGGTCATCTTATCTTTGTGACATGACTGGCGAGTTTCACAAGATGTAAATTCAAACTGATTTAAATATGCATCTATATGTAACTCTAGCTAGTCGGGTCACATTGATCTGACCTAGTCTACAATGCCTCAAGAAGAATTCGTTCAGTTCTGAACTCTTCCTCTTGTGTGTGTTCTGTATACTAAGAACTGTAGTTTGATTTAGAACAGCAATGCTTTTAGATAACGTGCCTGAACCGATCAACTTTTGATATAGGAAATGTTCAAAACATTATCCAACAATACAAAATTTTATCATTTCTTTACTAATAAAGAGATAGATACGATTTTGTATATCAGGTTCGGTATCTAATAACATTCGTTCAGAATCAATGTATTTGTAATACAGGGTGACAGTGACCAACAGACTTGGCTGCAACATTTGCCCTGTTTTCTGCCTCATGAAACTTATCACCCGTTCTCAGTTCTCTACCTATCTGTAGCCCTATGTAACAGATTACATATCTGGGATCCTGATCTGGTATCACATACCCAGGACGTAAAGGATACTGAGAAACAGTTCTCTGTAATGAACACACCCGAAGATGATGCATCAACATGCACTCTCTTCGTTTCGGCGGCACGAGAAATCTGGTATTCCCCAATTTCCTGCTCTGTCTTATAACAATTATAAGTTGGAGCGGGACCAACGTTCCCCAGCTCAGTATAACAAGCGGGTTCGGTCAATTATCCGTATTATTATCTTGATTAAGGCGTGATATGGTCGCTACCTGGAGAGAGAGAGAAGAAAACACTCAGCGTGCGCTCTTGCAAGAATAGATTGGTTTTTATTTTATCTAATCAGGATGGCTCCCACTGCTTTTTATCAAATCTTCCTTCAAACCCTAAAAGGAAAGACTAGCCGGGATTAATTACATACTACAAGTTCGCCAATCTTTCAGCCAGGCCAGTGTCGGTACTTTGAGGGAGGTCCCCCGTGCTTTCGCACGAACCTAATTAATGTAAACCTCGTTTTCCCATAGGCGTAACCCCGTTGACACCTTTCTAGACACCTACTTGATCGGCTAATTGTAATGTATAAAACTCTCCCAGGAGTAACTCTTACTCGCAGCGGGTATCGGGATCCAACTATCTCATAGAAGGTATGCAATCTCATTGCAAATTTCAACACTTGAAATTCCCGATAATTTTGCCCCTAGCACCCTATGACCTTGACGGAGGTCAACAAACCATAGGCTACTAGTCAAGTTCAACCCGTCATTTCTTGATCGAATTAAACCCACCCGCACGACCCTTGACGGAGGTCAACAAGGCCGCACGACTACCCTAATCCAATCTGCATCATATGCATAAGCAGATAAATACTAGTTAGCTACCGCACACTACGCCTTGACGGAGGTCAACAAACGTAGCACGAATACTAAATAGGACTTATCTGAAATGACGGAGGGCTACGACAGGTTTTTCTGAAAACCTATTGCGTAATGAACTTGATATCGTTGTAGAATCAAATGATTTTAAAATGGAGTGCTTTTGAGGCTTTTCCAGTTTTGCTAAAGGAGTCACCCCGGTGAAGGGATCGTCGGTCCTTTCCTCGTCGAATGAGGTGCGGGATATATCATATATATCACTGTGCAAAGCAAAAACTCTTAAAAGCAATCAAAAGCAAACCGAGTGTGTAGCATCTGCCAGTTATTGCTAAAGGAGTCACTCCTGGTGAAGGGATCTCGGTCCTTTCCTCATCGAGTAAGGTGCAGGATATATCACATATACCGCTGTGCAAAGCAAGAACTGTAGCTACCTGTTTTAATTTTGAAATTCGATTCTACAACATCTTAGGTTTCTTTTATTTCATTAATCATATTAATGAAGTCCCATCATTTTAAGTACCTAATCATCACAGATAAATACGACGTACACTTATGCCATCCGCATTCGCCTCGATGTCCCCTCGTGCACCGTTAGGTTAGGTAACTAACGGCAGAGCGGGGCAGGGCTAGCGCGGGTGTAAAACATAAGTAACGCCTATATAATATATCATATATACTATATACTGTATCTATCACAGAACATCACATGATCACATCACAGATATCGCAGCAGAAGAAACATATGAAATATTGGATATACTAGGACGTCCGTGTTTTCAATACGAGCCAGTATAAAACACGGATTCCACGGTCGTGATGAATAGCCAAACCCACACCCCTAGACCCCTACGAGAGCGGCAAGCAACCCTACCAATTCTAGAGTTAGGAGACCCGTACTCGACTCCTCGAGTTGGTCTCCCACTGGACTCCAGAACCCGGTTACTTGTGCTCCCCTCCTTGGGTCTATCCTAGTGCGGAAAAGTAAATAATATACAAACGGTGACATCTTCCGCAACCTGGAAGTGCCCCAATAAAAGAATATTACATACAAGTTTTTACATGAATGAAAATGAAAAACACTCATCTCACATAAAAACCCCCGGCTATTCAAAGACGACGATCCAATATAACATATCCAGCAACACATAACATCACATGTCATCAACGTAAGTAAACATGCGCATCCCAATTGTCGTTGACATATAGCAACGAAACCGGCGATATCACATATTACACTTACGGTCACAGAAAAGAAAGTGTAAAACTACAACAGTTGGAATCCGCAACCCCTTTAGACATCGCATGCCTAATCAAATGAATTCCTTAGACATCCCATGCCTAACAATTATAAACCCCGCATTTTAGTCTCATTATCGAAAACACTTTTCAATATCAAGTCGGGTAATTCAACAAGATTCCCGACATCCTGATCGAATGCTCGTCGCAAACTTTAGTAGACGGCTGCACCCCCGATACCGTCGACGAAGTGCACCAAGGCGGAACACCGCTACCACGAGCACCCGGACGGATACTTTCGGCGACGGGGTTCTCCTACAGTCACTTGGTCGGGGCTATGGCGTGAGGCTATCTATTAAGTATACCCGGCGAGTATCCGCGTACGCTACATGATTGCGACGGACTTTTGATCACATCAAAATTCCGTGGCAATCGATCAAGTGAAACTAAACTGCTATGTTTATAACATTCATTCAGTTATCTCATAACTTCTTGTGAATTCCAATTATTGTATCCCATTCCGGATAAATAGAAAATGTCAAACTTTCCGATCAAACAATCGAATACCCAAGTTTTCCCGATACAGATCAACACATGAAATATGAGTCTAACAACATTCAGTTCGTGCCTCAGTACCAACGGTCCAGCCGTAGAAGGGTCAAGCCAACGCCTCACATGTGGCACGCCGTACTGCCCCAAACCCAAAGGTTCAAAGGGCAGTTCAAGACGGTCACATAATCGAGTTAAGGTTTGTTGTCTTCTAGAGGGACCATCGCGTTACTTGCACTACTTAGAACGTCATTAAACTACGGAAAAATCCAACACTTGGAAATTTCCCGACAGGGGAAAAATTGGGTATTTATATCCGGTCGAACTTTTTAACATATTCTAAAAATTATCCGGAAAGCCACACAGACAAAATTTGATACTCCGATCGAAACACCGAATCCCCAAAACAACCCCAGAAAATTCAACTCTTGAATAAATATTAAAAATTCCCAGAAAATCCAACTTCAGAAAATGGGAATTACTGTGCAAACAAGGGAAGCTGACGTCATCAATGGGCCGCGGAACCGCCGCAGAAGCTAGGCTTCTGCCGCGGTTCCGCCGCCGTTTTGACTGTTCATGAGAAACTTTTTGCGCCGTAATTCTTAGATTTCCCTGCTGAATTTTCTGCATATTTTTAATGTTGAAAAATCCCAGATTTTAGAAAAAGGACAGAGAGCATTTTTTGAGTTGGGTTTCGGGTTCGTTCGGGTTTCAAATTCCGTCTAGACTTCGCCTAAGTCTCTAGCTAGGCTCTGATACCACTGTAGGGTTCCTAGGCACTCTCAAGAGGTCTCACAAGGCATCAACCATGCCAATTTCAAATAATCTAGGTGCCGAGAAACCCTAATACGGATCGTTGGCTAAAGTTTAGGCGAAACTAGAAACTAGTTAACAACTTAACTATAAAGAATACGGAAATACAACCTTTGTAGATCCGGTGCTCCACCTCCATAGCTCCGCAACGAAGTCCCCTCGCTGTCCAAATGAGTTCCCGGGCTCTAGCGTCGGCTTCGTCGGAGAATGGGCAAGCTAGGTCGTCGATGTCCATGCCGAAGATGATCTACGTCGAGGCATCGCTAGATCAAGCTCCAACTTCACCAAGTCATGAAAACTTGTGAAGGAAACACACTCTACTACTTGGCAAGAGGTAGAGGATGAAGAAATAGGAAGTGGGTTCAATTTAGAATTGGATTTCTCACTCTTTATCATCAATCACCATTGATGACCTAAGCTTTCTTCATGATAGATATGAAGAAGAATAAGAAGAAAGTTATGATAAGTTATTATCAAAAAGGAAAAGAAATCAATTCTTATCATAACATGACCATGGTTAAGTGTAGAGAACTAGTTAGGGTTAAATGAAGTGGTTAGGTTTAAGCATGAGACAAAAGGGTTACAAAGTCAAAGTGTTCAAGAAACTTCATGAACAAAACAAAAATGCCACCATTTTATCATGCTCTTTTTCTTTTCCAAAAAGAATAAACAAATGAATAAAAATGAATAATCAAATAGTAAACCCTAACCATTCCATTAACCAAGGTTTAATTCTATACACTTAACAAATAAGGCATGTATCATCAAACATGATACAAGCAAGTGCACAAAATCATATCGCATATGCAATGCGCACACCCGATTGAGAAAATCCATTTTAAATGAACCAATACTAGTTAATGCAAAGTAATATATCAAATATATAATTATGCATTAAATCATTAAATCAACACTTGATTTAACGATCCGGTCATATCGCATATAACCGGCTAGTATCCTATGTATCGGCTTATCGAATCAATCCTTGATTCGATAACTAGGTTATATCGCATATAACCAATCGATACATCCATCGCGAGAATAGAATACGGTATCACATACACGCATTATTCTCGGTCCCGCACATATCTCATATGCGCTCCTATTTCGTTTCGCTTGAGCCAGGAAACCTCTGTGTAGGACTCTAAAGACTCGTCAATACGCCGGCAGCAGGTGATGATCATATCAAACACCCACAAGCCGCAAGCGGTCTGCTAAACGTAATGGCCACCCGGGTATTGAGCGATCAGAAGATCGACGAGCAAGCCCGCTCACACTTCTGTGAATCCGATCAGTAACACTTACCGTACAGTCCGGTCTGTCCGTCTGATCTGTCGCATATCTCGCCTAGGGGTGGTAAACGTCAGACCCCAATAGCTCGATAAGTCGTGTCGATATGAGGTCTATAACATTTCGAGAAACTACTGGTAACACTTACCAGTAAATCTCAGCAACCATGGCCAGGGATTTCCTGTTATAGCCAATCGAACACAGTGCAACATCAACTCCCTATACCGGGAGAGACGAATCCCCTCCTATCGCTCATTGCCTCCATGTGACTCGGGACTGTACCCAAAAACCACCGTTTTGCACGCCCTCTTGGACGTGGTAAGATGGAAATCAAAGCACAGTGGGAACCACACAAGACTCTATGACAATCTCGGGTCAACAGACTACTCTGTACCAGTGTCACCAGAGAACTGCCATCTGACGTAAGGTATAATACCATCTGGGAGTTCTCGGCGAGTCCGTCCAGTGTACCCAGTCTCTACTGAGCACCCGTATATCATCTCTGATGTCAAACACCAATGGATATGGGATCATCCATCGCCCATCTGTATGGGTCGAGAAGGCATACGCTAGTCTACTCTGGTATATCGATGCCCCGTCTCGATACACCCACGACTAGGGACTTTGAAGGATGTACTTATAGACTACCATGTCCCCACTAGTATGATCCGCATCACAGTCCAGGTAGTCAAGTACACATCCTAAGGGCTTTACCAACATGTAACAGAGAGACAATCAGTATACACGTTAAGGTAAAGAGCAACCAGATAGCATATTATCATGTCGAGCAAGAAAGTCCTCCCTATATATGTCCCAGCATCCACTACAATATACATCCTATGTACAGTAATGGCCTCTAGGGCATTCATATAACTAACAGGATCTGCATCCAACGGCTCACGAGCCGCCGCCAAGCTGCCACGCGTCCGCGTGTGTGAGGATCACGCGTTTTCGCGTGGTCCCCACCACGTGGGTGCCGACAGAAGGTCTGGGCCGTTGGATCTTGCTTCCAACGGTCCAGGTAAAAGGGTTTTTTAAATATTTTTTTAAAATTAAAATAATAAACTGTTTATCATTTAAAATTTTGAATTTAGTTTTAAAAAAATTGTTAAAAATTGTTAAAAATACGGGAAAATTATGGAAAAATTTCAGAAAATATATTTTATTGTTATCTTTAGTATAAAAATAATTTTGGGCTAAAAATAAATAATATATCCATTCCTATGGTTTTAGCTACTTATTAAAATTATATAATATCTAGTTTATCCTTTAAAATATTTTTAATTACGAATTAATTACTTTAATTGATAATAAAAATATGTAGATTATTTTAAGGCATTATAAAATCTTACTAAAACATTTTAAGCCTATAAAAACAATAAATAGATTTTAGAAAATTCCTTTAATCATATTTCGATACTTTGAAAATTATTAACATTACTTTAAAAATTATTCTTCTATTAACGAAACACATAAATAATTATTTGATAGTAGAAATTTAAATAAAATATATTTTATTAGGTATTAGAAAACACGGTCGTTACAATCTACCCTCCTTAAAATAATTTCGTCTTCGAAATTTCGGAAGGTAGGTCAGGAAAAGAAAAAAAGATCACCAAGAAAGGTTTATCGTGGTTGAAAATTTTAGGGTGCCGCTCTCTCGTCCCGTTTCTTCGCTTCCGTGTATGTCTGCCTAGTAGTTCTTTCTTCATACAGCTCTAGCCAGCTAGATTGTCTTGTCGCTCAAGATTTCATCCTTCTAGTATTCCGACCGGTTGTTGCTCGTAGGTTATGCTAACCTTTTCGTGATCTCGGAACGATCAAAAGTATGGCTAGGGTTTCCAGCATACCCTCCAACGAAAGTAGCAAAAGTAGGCTATACCTAAACCCACCGTTTCCTTCCAAGATGTTAAACGGCCGGTGAGTCGTGGGCTGAGCTTTCCGTGCTTGCTGCATTGTATCACCATCTCCACTTTTTTTTTCTACAATTATGTCAATCTTACAATTCTCCATCTTCAGGGTCGTCCCAATCGATCGGCACTTCTCCCATATAAAACTTGACCCCTCTCATCCGCTTCTTGCGTTTCAACCATCTGTGTTCCCATGTTCTCTTTAGAGTAGTGCTTTTATATCTTCAAGATGAATATTACAATTGTCATTTCTAAATATGAACATGATAGTTGCGTCCACAAGTCGTTAGTTGTCTTGACGCATATGCAACTATATCGCCGCGTTGATACATCACACCACCAAGTCCTTTCTCCGAAAAATCGTTGTGGATGTTTAAAACTTCTGGGTTTGCTAAAAATGGTTGTGATAGTTACAATCTACCCACCTTTAAATAATTTCATATTTAAAATTTTCAAAGGAGTGGCTACTACTAGGCACGGAAATCAGTAATGCTGTCAGGAATCCTCTTTGTTGCATGTGTCGCTCCCGCAAGTTTGTGTATCACTTGATGCATGGAAAGTCTCTTAAGGGTTTAGGTACAAGGAATCGGAAAAATGTAAAATCAGTAGTTGCTTCCAGATGGAAAAGTTTGGAAGTTGAAGGAAGGTTGTGAATTGATGGAAGACTTGAGAGATATAACATAAAGGCAACCAGTCGAAATTATGAAAACTAGAGGAATTGGGTGAGTCCAACTAAGATTTGCATTGAAAGATAAATAAGAATGGTATCGAAAGAAAGATTGAGAAAAAGAAAGAGTACCTCTGTTGTCTTTCCACATAGCATCAGCCTTCTCGGCTGTCATGGTGAAGATCTAGCGTTTGGGTCCATTCCTCTGCGCTTGCTAAAAAAACACGCTCCTATGATGACAAGGGTGGTCCCTTTTTGTGATGCCCTTTGACCGGTTGGTTGAGTGGCGGAAAGTGGCTGGTTTCCCTGTCATGGTGCCACATAGTTAGCCGTCTGGTTGACGGGGCCTGACTGTCTCCCTCTCCGAGGACAGTCCCCAATTGCATGATCTGGAGACCTACAGACTATGCAAAGTTTGTTCAAAATGCGACAGTCTCTCCTGTAGTGCCCGACCCTACCACAATGGTTGCGTATAACGGCTGGTTTTCCGAAGATAGTTGGTCCGGCCGGTCTCTTAGCTTGTTGTTTCCCGTTGAATCTGGAAGATGATCTTCCAAGAATTTGATTGGCTGGTTGCTTAATGCCAGAAAAACAGTCATCCTTCCTCATTCGTCTCCGAAGGTTTTCAAAGTTTCGTGTTGTCTCTAAGATTTCATCATAAGTCGAAAGAGTAGCAGAAGATATGGAGGACTGCGTCTTCAAGTCCAATCCTTGCCGGAATCTCTTATCATAAAGTTCCGGGGTTGCCACCAGATGATGCGCGAACCGACTTAACCTTGCGAACTCCGAAGCATACTCGTCTACCGACTTATCCCACATGCTCCCTCGTTGGAAATGTATAAACTCTCTTTCCATCCTTAAGTGTGCCACGACATAAAAATACTTGGTATCAAAACGCTGTTTGAACGTTTCTCAGTCGATGGGCTCCTTCAATCTACTTTCCTCTGCCTCCCACCGTATCCTGGCATTATCCGTAAGTTGTAGCTTAGCGATGTTCACCCATGCGTCCTTCGGAATTTGGGCGGCACCAAGATCGTTGACTGTTCCCTTGAGCCATTCCTCAGCTTCTAAGGGAGTTTTCTTCCCCGAAAAATTCTTAGGGTGGAGTGATCTGAACTGCTTCACTCCCGCCGAACCTTGAGGAACTGGGGTTAGTGCCTTACTTAAAATCTCTGCTTACTGCTGTCTACTTTCTCGTAGATCCTGATGAAGGGCAGCTGTCTGCTGCTGCTGTTGCTCCAGTAGTCCTTACATCATGTATCATAGTTGCTTGCTGAGCAGCGGCTTCATTGACTCCATTTCCCCTTCTGTTGCGGTTATGGTGTCGTCCGGCCATTGATGATCAGAATAGGTTAGGTTACAAACAGGCTGAGAGATGAGACAAGATAATAACTTGTATGGAAGAACAACAATTAATGCAAGAGAGAGACTAATAGGAAGAGCAAGAGACACAAGAGAGATCTTTGCTCGAAACTAAGATTTTATTATCCAACTTCAATATGGAGAGTACAACCGAAAAGTAAGGACATGCATCGTTTTATTCGGCCAAAGAAAAGGAAAAAGACTTATTAATCTCGATTATGGGAGTTCAACAAGTTGCGATAGGCCTCCGCACTAAGAAAGGTACGACCATTCCCATGGTGTCTTGCGGGGACAACTGCCTGAGTTTCTTCGGCCTCGAGTTCCTTCTCACTCGAAGCTTCGTCCTTCGATTCATCCTTAGCAGGAGCCTCGCTCTCTGATTCCACCTCTAAAGGGTCTTCTTCTTCTGCAAGAGCCTCCTCATCCGGATCAGATTCCATAGGATTCTCTCCCGCCGCCGGAGCCTCTTTTTCAGGCCCATCCTTTATATGCTCCTCTTCCACAGGATCTTCTTCTTCGTCTTCGGAGTCATTAGCCATCCCAGGCTCCGGAGTTGCGGTATCTACTTATTCGTCTTCCGAGTCGCTGTCGGAAATAACCGCCTGAGAGTCTACGACTTCGTCGTCTGAATCTTCAGATGTAGCTTTAAAAGTAATATCGGACATGTCATCCTCGTTGGAAAGATTTGCCATGATCAGAAGGAAAGGTCATGGTCAGGATACAGAATGTCAAGGAAGGGACAAAGGACATAGGAAAACTATGATATCGGTATAGATGGATGAGATTCACATATATAATAAGTCAGTTAACGGTTTTATTTTAGTACACAAGAGGACCTACATGGGCCACCATAAAAACCTGTCACGCCCCGCTTCCCAAAAGAAGGAGAAGGATGACGTGGTATGGTCCGCAACCTAACTGTATTGAAGGTGGTCTATCCAATACAGTTACGTTAAGCATATGAATATTTAACATGCAGGATGTGTACTAAAAAATAATAAAAACGAAAGGCGTTTATTTCCATTAACCAAATTTTATTACATCAAAAAAAAAGAGTAAAATAAACTAAGTAGTTTAATTACATCGAGAGGAAACAAAAGCCCTAAACATGTGGACAACAACAAAAATTAAATCTAGCTAATCTTCCATCGTCCAGTCTGCATAATCTTCATAAGTTGGCTTCACACCTTGATTCTCGCCATAATACTCATTCTTATCTGACGGACATTCCAAATATAGAGAAAGAAAAGGAAGGTCCGTCAGCGAGTTATACTCGGGTAGGATTGCCTCATAAGGAAATAGGCGTATAAAAATGAACAGGTGTACATAAGAGTATGATGTATGCATGCAGACATAAAGTAAGGGGTGTAAATGCTTGGAATGCACAAACTTAAGACGTTTTGAAGAGAGGTATATATGAGCATGAGTATGTTGTAAGTTATATGTAGATAAGTAGTAGGAAGTGAAGGTAAAAGTTCATATTAGTTTGTTAAACAAGGGTCCGGATACTCACGATTATTCCGTTGTGGCCACGGAACAACTGGGGAAGTGAAATGTACCGTTTCACTTCCCGGGATAATGATCGAGTAGTAGGGGAATCCAAGTTCCGAATTTCCTTGTCTAATCAAACTACCTATCCCCGTGATTCAGTATAAAGGTTCGGACGAATTAGAGTTAGTGCGTATACCTCTAGGCATGGAATTTCCACATTGTATAGTCGTCCACATTTTGGACTGGTCACCCGGAACATCGGGATCTTCATATTTATATAGTCGCCCATATATTGGACTGGTCATCCGGAATGTCGGGATCTTCATATTTGTATAGTCGCCTATATATTGGACTGGTCACCCGGAATATCGGGATCTTCATATTTGTATAGTCGCCAATATATTGGACTGGTCACCCGGAATATCGGGATCTTCATATTTGTATAGTCGTCTACACTTTGGACTGGTCACCCTGCCTACAGAGATCTTCATAATAAGTATTCCATATCTAGGTCCGTGCATTCTAACCCTAACTGTATCATGTTTTGTATATGTCATGTTGTCATAAACTGAAAATTTAAAAGTATTGATCTCGTTTAATATGGCCTTCCACAACCACTCGTTTTATTTTCTAAAGTTCGTAAAGTACTTCGTGTCATCTTAGGGAATGCTTAGTAAAAAGAATAATAATGTTTAATTATCTTTTATTACTTCTAAGAAAAACCATGAGATTTGGGATATTTATCATTTTGGAAAAACATAATGTTTTACGGAAAAATATCCTTTCGATAAAAGGTTGTGGTGTTTATTTGAAAATCTTTTGCAAGGGATTTTTATAAGGACAAGTTGCAAGAGCTTTTTATTTGAAAAACTAGCCTGCTCCTAACTGTTTCAGAAGGGCAAGTTGTGAGATCCTCAAATCGTCTCTTCACCGCCAATTGTGGCCAGGTAAGCACAAGTAAGGAAAGGAGGGATCCGCTCACGAATCACCGTGAGACGGGCTTTTTTAAATTATCTTTCCCACTTGTCTATCCTAGGCACCACAAAGTCTGGTTTAGATAAACGACCGATGCCTACAACCTTTCCTTTGTCCTAAATTGGTGTTATTTGAAAATTTCCTTTTAATAAGGTACTAGATATTCCTTTTGAAAAGATATCGTTATACGGATTATGATCCTTGTGGAAAATGGCCATTCAATAAAGGTCGAGATATTTAAAATGAAATTAATAATTTTATGAAAATATAGTGTTTTAGATTCGGGGTAACGTTTTAGAAAATACGTTCGTTTTGGAAAAACCATAAGCCGTTATTTAAATTTAGTATTTTCTTCTTTAAAAAAGTTGAAGGGGGTTTAACAACATTATAGTAGTTGATGAAAAAGTATAAGTAAAATATATGTATGTCGTATCTAAAATATTTATTTCCCCTATCTTATCTCTTATGGATATTTTAAACAAATATAACATTTTAATTAAACGGGGGTATTTTGTGGAAGTAACCTATTTCGAGATCATTTTGATAGTATGGGTAAGTGTGGGTATATCAGAGGTGAATTGACAATCCATGGGTTATGACATTAAGCATATCAGATTCCAGGTAGTATGTGAGTGTAATATATTTTTTGTGTACAGAGGAAATTAAACACCGTTTTAAAACATGGGTTAACATTATCATTATTGAGGGTATAAGGAATAGGCATGCACGAATATTATAACAACATTTTAAATAGGGGGTTGATGATTAGAAATTGGAACTAGCTTATTGAGAAAAGAAGAAGGCGACAGAAAGAGGGGAGAGAGGCGGATCCTACTTTTAATTAGAGTTTAGACGTAGACGGTTGAAGACGTAGGCTTGTGCAAAACTCCTCAAAAGTTCCGCGTCCCGATTTTTCCTTGGTGATTGGGTGGAGCCGTAGCGTCGGCGTCGTCGATACGAAGGCGCTGGTATTTTTTTCAGAATTTTTGGAGTTCTGAGGTGTGAGAAATCAATATTTGAAGTGCCTATTTATAGGGTTTTTTTCAATAACCATAAAATCCAAAAATCTGTTAAAATCCCATCAAAATCCACGCTGTCAATGATTTACGAATCACCTGCTGATGATTAGCCGCCGCCGCCTTGCTTCGTGGCCGTTGGATCTGCATCCAACGGCTCACGAGCCGCCGCCAAGCTGCCACGCGTCCGCGTGTGTGAGGATCACGCGTTTTCGCGTGGTCCCCACCACGTGGGCGCCGACAGAAGGTCTGGGCCGTTGGATCTTGCATCCAACGGTCCAGGTAAAATTTTTTTTAAAATTTTTTTAAAAATTAAAATAATAAACTGTTTATCATTTAAAAATTTGAATTTGGTTTTAAAAAAATTGTTAAAAATAGTTAAAAATACGGGAAAATTATGGAAAAATTTCATAAAATATATTTTATTGTTATCTTTAGTATAAAAATAAATTTGGGCTAAAACTAAATAATATATCCATTCCTATGGTTTTAGCTAGTTATTAAAATTATATAACATCTAGTTTATCCTTTAAAATATTTTTAATTACGAATTAATTATTTTAATTGATAATAAAAATATGTAGATTGTTTTAAGGCATTATAAAATCTTACTAAAACATTTTAAGCCTATAAAAATAATAAATAGATTTTATAAAATTCCTTTAATCATATTTCGATGCTTTGAAAATTATTAACATTACTTTAAAAATTATTTTTCTATTAACGAAACACATAAATAATTATTTGACAGTAGAAATTTAAATAAAATATATTTTATTAGGTATTAGAAAATACGGTCGTTACAGTTGTATGTGGACAACTTAATGAAGACACTCATACAATGGATGAAAATTACGAACCAAATAGAGAGCCAAAAGATCACAAGATCAAACCAAGCCAACACACCAAATTGGGGCTCGACAACTTACCAAAATTCGGTTTTTACCGAATTTGGGTTGGTTTTTACCGGAATATTTTGGAGTTAAGGTTTGAAACTTTAAGGTTGTGTAGAGGATTTGAAAAGATTTCTTTCCATCCCTTATAATCGGCCTAAAAGCCTATATATACTGCTGTATAATTATTCTAGGGGTATCTTCTCGGAGAGTTAGCCATTGTGGTTTTTAAGAAGATCTAGAATATTTGTAAGTTTAGTTTAATATCAATTTTATTTTATTTAATTCATCTTCTTCTTTTATCATGAGTGGCTAAGTTTTTATCTAAGGTTTTTGAATTATTCTTTCTATGATTGGTGTATGATTTACAAGATCTATTTTTTTCTATGTACTTCATGATGAATATTGATAATAAAGATATATTCTTTTGAATACTATGCTAATAAACTAAGTAAATCAATGCATGATTGACAACTATAAAATTTATTTAGGGAAAGATGGTATCATAGACAAACTAATTAGTTTAAGGATTGATTGACAACCATGAGAATTAACTAAGGAAGGTAAAAGATAGTATTTTTATTATATATGTTCAATCTAGTTAATATAGAGTAGACTGGGCTATGCCTATAAAACAAGATAAACCATTGATTGACAACTTATGAGTTTATTAAGTAAAAATGTAGATCTAACTATTTCTATATTAATTAGAACTTGTTATTTAAATTTATTACTAGATGATTTTTATTTGATTGATAAGATATTGCCATGATCATATGATTTATGCCTTTCTTATGGATTGATATTTTATTGTGATAAATGTATTCTATATGCTTTCTTGTAATTGATAGATAATGAATTTAACGATAGAAAATTAGAAAAGAATAGATATTATTTAAAATACCATGATTAGAAAAGATAATTCAAAACCCTAGCTTTTCTTTATATTTGATATCTCTTTTAAAACTTGCAATTTATTTTCTTTGCTTATCTGCTTTTAATTACCCCAACAGAAGGAGTGCCCGCAACTTAACGCTTTCGAGGCAAATTCATGGATCTCGTGGATGCGTGTGTGTTGTTGTGTGCTTGTGCGTGGACGTGTCGTGTGTTAAGTGCATAGGTCAGGGAACTTACGAGCTAGTGCAAAAAATTTTCTCTAGTTTTTTACCCCTTAGAATTCGAATTCATGGAGTTGTCATAATGTATCTATCCTAATATTTCAGCACTGTTAAATAAAGAGAAAACGAGCCCTGCAAGGACTCTACATGTCCAAAACTGCAGTGACCTCTTACATGGGCCAGTGAGGTTCAGAGATCTAACTGCAAAATAGCGAGCGGTCCCACTAACCCATATGAAAGGCCACTGCAGTTTTGGCGTGTAGGATCCCTGCAGGCCCCTCCCTCTGTGTTTCGAGAGGGTTCTGTCTACCATGCCAAACCGTCAACACAAATCTCACCGTCCACTTACGTAGACATGTCGATGAGAGAGGAAGGATGGCCGCCCCTCTCCCTCCCTCCCTTCTCTAACTTGAGGCATTTCCCTTCTTGGGGAAAGTACGGGCCCAGGAACCCCAAGAGAGAAAGTGACCACAAATTAACGTTTTCAGGGCAGATTTGTGGGTCCCCTACATACATGTGTGTTGTGTGGTGTGTGTGTTGTGTGTAGGTTAGGACTTACGGACCAGCGCCAAAAAATCTTGAGGCCTCTGTTCAACCACGTGACATTCACCCGAAAATTTCCGACCATTTAGAAATGAAATAATCTTCCAATCAAAATTTTCTTACTTAACACATACATAAAATGATAGGATCCATAATTTATAAACCTTTATATCTCATTTCATTGTAGAATTTTTAAGTTTTGATTCTTTTATACCTGATTATGATTAGATTCAACTCGTCTCCTTCAAAAAATATTCAAATTCATGACGAAGTGTGTATATTGTATTTTCTGCCTGAAAGCGCTGTGAATGCATAAATCATGATTTCAACAGCTCATTAATTTATTTTTGGACTAGAACAAATAAAGTTATCACTATGATACTATTGTTAATCTTAGATGTTTGCTATGGGTTTCCCTTCTACTTTTAAAACATACCATCATTAAATTCAAAATGAAATTATCTTAATTTTGAAAGTAAAAGAATGTTGCACTCTCTTCAAATCTAATCGCATCTCTATAAGTTTAGATTACTTCTCTTAGAGCACTCCTCTCCTCCTCCTCCAACTCTTCTTCCTGTTCTGCTTTTTCAAATGAAAAATTCTTAACATGAAACCATATGTGGTTGGCAGGTATTGTACGTGGCAGCCTATTGGAGACCAGGTACAACGAAAGGAATCCTGGTTAAATTTTTGTTATACCTGGTCTCCAAGGCACGATGTCTAATATGGCGGTGGAAAAAGGTATAGCTATAGCTATAGCTATAGCTATTTTAAAATAAACATTAGATAGGTTGATACAAATATAGGTTTTTTTCCCCCAAATAGGATGTTTAGCTATAAAAATTAGTAAAATATGATGATTTAAATTATAATTAGAGAAATAAGATGGTTTGGAGAGGACGGGTTATCAAAACCCGCCCTGTTTATATCCTAACCCATCCCAAGCACCCCCGTCCCACCTCCCAACCCACGCACCCCCATCCCATCCCACCCTCCAAAGAAGAGGGCGGGTTCTGGGAACTCGGCCCCTTCTTTTTAAAGAAGAGGGAGGGTTCCCAAAACCCTCCATCTTCTTTAAAAATGAGGGGGCGGGTTCCCAGAACCCGTCCTTTTCTTTAAAAATGAGAGGGCGGGTTCAAAAAAAAATTATTATTAAATTAAAATAATAATTTCATTTCTAAACGGAATACTAGTACATCGGGTTGGGATCAACAGCCTGTCCAAGACGATACTGAAAATGAAGCAGAAGAACAAGCGGAATAGCGGCGGCTGCCGCCATATACACAAGGCACGGGGGGTCGTCCAGTCACCCAAAGAGGCATAAGCTTATGTCAAGGCTTTTCGGGTTGGAAAAGGAAAAGGGAAAGCGTTAATTGTATACTTTTAATTTGGGTGTCAAAAATGTCCAATTCTCTTGATGTATTCATTTTATTACTGAAGTGTTTCTCATTAATATTTATAGTATGATCTAAGTATTGAATTCTTTCTATATATACAGTAATAACACTTATCCCTACATCAGTTTTGAAACCCGGTTTACGAAATTATTTTTTTAATTTAATAATAGTTTTATTTTAAATTTTAAATTTTTATTGATTTTTTAATTTTAATTTTTTTAGGCAATCAGAACCCGTCCTTAAAAAGGAGGAGGCGGGTTCTGGGAACCCGCCCTCTCCTTTAAAAAGGAAGGGGCAGGTTCACAGAACCCGCCCTCTCTTTGTGGGGAGGGAGAGGGGGAGGGGGGTTGGACGGGTTCTAGGAACCCGCCCCTCCATGCGGGGTCGGATGGGATGAGTTGGGATGGTAGGGGTGGGGTTTGGGGTGTAAGCAGAGCAGGTTCTGAGAACCCGCCCTTCACTTTTTAAATAATAATGACGGGTTCCAGGAACCCGCCGTCTACATGTACACTTTCCAAACCATCCTATTCTCATAATTATAATTTAAATCATCCTATTTTTCTAATTTTAATACCTAACCATTCTATTTCCAAAAAAACCCTACAAATATATTGTTAAATGTGGGCCCTGGTGGAAGTGGGTGTAGCGAGCACTTTCCCTTCAGATGTCATCAGCCTAATGGATAACATTAATTATATACTAAAATATATTATCTTTAACCAATGACAACTTTATTAGCCAAAAAGATGCTACAACCACTACAAGAACTATAGCAACAAAAAGATGGAAGATATGATGGATGTCCTCAAGGGTATTACATTTTTATGATTAAAGAAGGCTTAACCGCCTATAACATTTTTCCATTTACACGATAAAAGATATCATGATTCAATTGATAAGTCAACATATAGCACAGCCTAAATCAGCATAAAAGTTATCATGTCATGCGTTCATGATATTCATGATGACCGACAACCGGTTTTGGTTTGACTTCAGCCTAATTGTTGCTATGTCAAGAATTGAGGATCAACCAACTCGACTTAGCTCAGTTGGTATACCAATTCTCTCCAATGTGAAAGGTCGTAAGTTTAATCCTCGAAAGGGGTTGATTTCCGGAAGAAAAAAAAAGGAATTGAGGATCATAAATGCTGGACGAGATACATATACTCTAGACAATTATGATGCAACTCTTAACCATCCAGTTTCATCCAAATACTAATTAAAAGTGGCCATGAAAAGAAATTAAGGTGACTTCTGCAAATAAGAAGCATACACAAAGGTATATGAATAAGAAAACTATTTAGGGTGTTACATACAAATGTCCTATAAGGAAAAGAATAATAAAGAGAAACAAGCTCTCGTCTCCTTTTAGCTCCTGTCACCATAAATAGCAGCGCACCATAGTCTCTCCCCTTACTCAAGCTACAGCTAAAGCCACACACACACGCATATATATATTTCCTAGCTAGTAATATAGAATGGCGAAGGATGTCCAAGGAGCGGAGCAGGGCGGTGAGTTCACGGCAAAGGACTACACGGACCCCCCACCAGCTCCTCTGATCGATATGGAGGAGCTCACCAAGTGGTCCCTCTATCGTGCGGTGATCGCAGAGTTCATCGCCACTCTGCTGTTCCTCTACATCACCGTTGCGACAGTGATTGGATACAAGCACCAGAGCGACGCGGCCTTGCCTGGAAACACCGATGCTGCGTGCAGCGGTGTCGGGATCCTGGGAATTGCTTGGGCTTTTGGTGGCATGATCTTCATCCTTGTCTACTGCACTGCCGGAATCTCCGGTACGTATGCAATACCTACTTAACCCCTCCTCTAAAATAAATTGAGTTTGCAGCCTGCTACCTAAAGTTACTTGCTTACAATAAGATTAATGCCACAGTAAAGCAAAGGTAAAGTGATATTCACTTTTCAAAAGGTAGTAGATGTTAATTTACTACTTAGATGAACGGTTCGGGAAAATACAATCTCAACGATTTTTTCCGACGATCGGCATCTATCAACTTCATCTTTATCATCTAAAAGATGTGGATACACCAAATTTCATGTGATTCTGCCGTTTTTTCACCGTTGGATTAGCAATGTAAAAAGTTCTATCGTCGATAAACCGTTAATTTTGCATCCACTAAATTAACGGATAAAAAGTGATGGAATCAAATGAAATTTGGTGTATCCACATCTTACATGATAAAGATGAAGATGATAGATGCCGATCGTCGAAAAAATCATGGAGGATGTATTTTTTTGATGCCATGGAAGAATTCCCTCATATGGCACATTTTCCTCCATTATTCTCATAGGTACCATAGGAGGGAATTTCCCCTTATGGTGTCAAAAAAATCATCCTCTTTGATTTTTTTTACAACGATCGGCACCCATCATCTTCATCTTTATCATGTAAGATGTGGACACACCAAATTTCATTTGATTCCACCAATTTTTCTTCGTTGATTTAGTGGGTGCAAAATTAACGGTTTATCGACAATATAACTTTTTACTTCTTTAATTCAACGGTGAAAAAGCGGCGGAATCACATGAAATTTGGTGTATCCATATCTTATATGATAAAGATGATAATGATGTGTGCCGATTGTCGAATAAAACCGTGGAGGATATAGATTTTTGACACCACCTAACGAAAAAGACTCCTAAGGCCTCTTTTCTTCTTTACTCTCACTCACACACACACACAAACACACACACTCACTGGCTTACTGCTTTCTCTCAAGACGAGAGATTCTCTGCCCAAGGGTAGCATATATAACTACTCTTGCAAGCTTGCACTAAATGAAATTGGAGATCATTATCACTTCAATTTATAAAGTAAAATGAACATATTATTTAAAAAAACAATAAAATGGAATAGAAGGAAGACGCTGAGAAAGTTAGAGATTAGGTAAAAGCGTACACAATCATGGTATTCCACTAACCTGCGCATGGATTTGATATGCTAAACAGGCGGTCACATAAACCCAGCAGTGACCTTCGGTCTGTTCCTAGCACGGAAGGTATCCTTAATCCGTGCCCTTCTCTACATGATCGCCCAATGTTTGGGAGCCATGTGCGGCGTCGGGTTTGTCAAAGCATTCCAATCAGCCTACTACTCTCGCTACGGAGGTGGAGCCAACGAATTAAGCCCTGGTTACTCTAAGGGGACTGGACTCGGTGCTGAAATTATCGGCACTTTTGTTTTAGTCTACACTGTCTTTGCCGCCACTGACCCTAAACGCAATGCCAGGGACTCCCATGTTCCAGTAATTAATCTCACCTACCCACACGTTACATTCACTCGTCAGGTTTGGTCTGGTATGATTTATTTATTTATTTTGAATTTGGATTTGCTTTACACAGGTTTTGGCCCCGCTCCCGATTGGGTTTGCAGTGTTCATGGTTCACTTGGCCACCATCCCTATCACGGGGACAGGAATTAACCCAGCTAGAAGCTTAGGAGCTGCTGTGATATATAACAAGGATAAAGCTTGGGATGATCAGGTATAAATAACATCAATCATTAATATGAGTAGACTCTAGTTTGTTGTAATTATTACTAGGTTTTAGGTGTATAAATTAAAGTAAATTTGTGTGTATTGGTGCAGTGGATATTCTGGGTGGGCCCCTTCATCGGCGCAGCAGTCGCAGCGGCTTATCACCAATACATACTGAGAGCAGGAGCTGTTAAGGCTCTGGGATCGTTCAGAAGCAACACCTGATATATAGCTATTTTATGCAAAATGTATTCAGGGCCGGGTGCTGCTGCGTGTGTAAGGAACAAGGGAAGTTGTGAAGAAATGAGTGCTGAATTGTAGATATTAAGACCTAAAAGTGGGAGGATTTGTTCGCCTTTTGTAGTTTCCTTTCATTTGGCTTCCAATGAGGAATGTGTGTCTATCTATCTATCTATCTATTCTAGGGTGGTGTTTGTACATCTCTATATAATCTTTGAGCTTCAAAAGTTGCTGTTTCATGGAATGTATTTCACGCTTGCACTTGTGAAATCTTTTTGTCCACCATTTTGACTCCTCCCATTCTAATCTTAAGCTGTCAGTAGAGTTCTACTTCATCGTCATCGTCATCCCATATAGCAAAATTGTACTCCAAACCGTTTCTATTTTGCATCCTCCTCCTCCTCCTCCTCCTCCTCCTCACTAATTGATGCACAAGAAGGCTAATTCAATGCATCTATTCTACGGCCTAAAGCGCATGGCTCCTGCTCCGATGCAAATTTTTCCTCCAGCCATGTTAGGCTTCTAATTCGAAATCGTTGGGGAAGCTAATCTGTTGGTGAACTAGTAGTCTGTCTAATTTCCGCTACTTAGCAAGAATTATAGAAGGAAATGTATGATTTCATTTGAACAATATGATTTGCTAAATGAAAAAAATACTTCCACATATGAACTATATAGAGCATGCAAAGAGCATATAACTTGAGGTGGGGGAAAAAACGGATAGAATTGAAAAGTCTGAACAAAACGAATATAAACCTTGCAGCGTGAGCACAGGTAGAGACTGTCTTTTGTGACGAGGTGGTGATAATCTAATGGAAGCATTGGCAAACCCTAAACCCTCATCATCAACACAGCAGCAGCCAATCAATCATTGACCCTTTAAATTAAATTAAAGTACAACCAAGTATTAAATAGGCACTATAATTACGGAATACCATTACTTAATTAATTAGGAGGATAAGTAATCAGCATTTATTTATTGCATTACCTAACAAATAGATCAGCTCTGGACTGATGGAGCGTCTCAATCCATACTATCCTTATTTTAACAAGATAATAATTGAGCAATTGGGTTTTTCCTGATGCCCTATTTAAATTGGGGTTCCAATCATTATTAATTAAACCGCTGCTCAAGTAATAATCCATCTTGATCATCCATCAAACCCCCCCCCCCTCCCCCCCCAACCCCGAATTTTCTAAGAGTTTTCTTTTAGGTGTCTACAGTACCAGCATGTGAAGGTGGTTGAACAACACAGCCTTGTTGGACTGCCAGCCTCTATGGTTTGAATTTGAGCTGTGCACCTAAGCATGGGCCCACGTGTCAATGACTATTGAGTCAGATTCCAAGAGGAGTGATTTGATTACCTTGATCTAACTGAATTTTAAGGTGAGTTACAGTTCAGTTCCGGATGAATTTGAATCGGCCCCGGATGAAACTGGCTAAAATACAGACTATGGTTGGAAGGAGAAAAAATCAGATGTAAGCCCAACCCAATACCAGCTACAAATTGAATTGGAAGGGTACAGACTAATGTTTATGGTATTTTGATAGGTCCAAATAACTATTTCCGGAATAGAACACATGTATAACCAAACGAATACGCAAGTAGATTCTTCACGTATGCTCAAGATGCAAACATCTCACTGCTTTGGGTTTAACTATTAATCCATCGATAGACCAATCCAAGTATTTCAAAGGAGAAAAAAAGGATGAAGGAATCTAGTCTAAATGCTGTTTATTTGAAATGCCTTTATCGATATTGATACAAACAACAATAGCGGTCATCGCCAGTTAACTATTAAGATAAGGAAATGATGTTAAGATCCTTGTTTCTTTAGCAGCTGTCCGCATCCTTTTTTGCAAATAATCAGCGAATCATCATCCTGACAAAAGTTGGTAGGCTCTACATAGACAATCAGAGAATCATCATGTCTTTTAATTCGGATCGGGTTTTACATCTGATGCTCCTATGGGGTTCAGCAATGGATGTTTAAAACATGAACGTTGCGAACTAAATACCAGCACCACACTATCATGTTGATGCGTACATAGCAAATAAAATGAAGCAAAACATTGTTTGATCAATAACCAAGGTTCATACTTCATAGTTCATAATTAGATCCTAGATGAGTCTAAGAAGCACACAACCTTGGCCTCATATCTAGAAAGCGTGGACACTTCTATTTGCTTGTCGTGTTCGCGTCCAACACTCCGACATGTACGGGATACTTGAACACTCCGCCGGACACACTTGCGGACACACTTGGACTGTATCTGTCCATATTGGACATGCCTAACACTTCTAGATAGTATGAGAGGTTAAATCTCTTTCATAATGGACTATTAGAAAGAGTAAATATCACTTCTAAATAGCGTCGAGGTAAAATCTCTTTCATGACAGACTACAACTAAAAAAAGTAAATGTCCATATTGATGCTCGGAAATATGAAAATCGGCTCTAATTAAAAAAGGGTTAGTATTTTGGTCGTCTACACTCTTATGGCTTGTATTATTATGTATTTTACTTTTAGTTTTATATGTGTATTTGTTTGTGCTAAAAAAACTTACGGTTTTGGATAAACTTATAACCTTTGTTTTATTTTATTATGCTTTTAAGCTTGTATTAATACATATTTCTTCTTATAGTTTTTTATATATTTTGTTTAATGTATATAATTAAATATACAGATAGATAATATAACTGTGTCCACGTGTCCTTCTTACAAAATTGTTGTGTCCCATGTTCGAGTCTGTGTCCGTGCCTGTGCTTCATAGCCTTATACAGATGTGTGCTGGCGCATGTGCTTACGGATTGTTTAGTCCCAGGTAAGAGTTGACAATTGTTTGATAGCAACCATGCCATGCTTGAAAGCAACTAATTAAATCACCTTTGAAAGCACCTTTCATATAGATATTTGCTAGGTCCAATTTGATCTGTTTCCTAAAAAGGCATCTCGACTATCTTTAACTCTTTTTTACTTCCCCCTTGCAATGGGGACCGAGGGAGCCATATTAGTGAAAAATGTTAAGAGGGAGGGAGGGTGTGTGTGTGTTAAAACAAACAAACAAGCGCTTGTGATCCCATTTTGCAACGAGTAACCTCAGTTCATATGGTTAACAGTGTTTGTCCCAAGTCTTTGTAGATTACTTAATTCATGAATCGCCTCAAAACAGCAGATAAGAAGTGGCCTGCAACTCTGGCATACCATTTTCCCTGATTTAAATAAATGGGTGTCCAAGTTAGAGTGCAGCTCATAACACTTTGAACATATGATTGCATTCAACTAGGTAGATGTCCAGCAGGGCAGGTCCTTCCCTAGATATCAGTACATGGGCCGAAAGCAACCTAAAACAGACTTTTCTAGAACTTGGTTTGTAATTCTTGTTTCTCTTGCCCAAATATAATTTTACTCATTGAATTTGCAGCATCTAAGAAAGCTTGTGCCTTAAGAAGATGAACTATTATTCAGTGGTTATGAAAAATTGGGTTGCAGAGGTCCCTTTTTCTTTTCCCCTGCGAATGAGACTGAAGTGACACACACGCAGCCGATCCAGAAAAAAATGCTCTTTCGTTTGAGGATCCATATAATCAATTTGATTTACCTCTATTTGTATAGCAACTAGCCTTCGGTCTTAACAGTTCAACAGATATTGAGTTAATCTATTACCAAAAGTGGGTCGGTAGTAGTACATAAACTTCTGGAGTGTAGAATAACTCCAGTTTCACAGAAGGATGGATCGGGTTTTAACTCTCAAAAGAGGACGTCAGGCAACCTACATAGACCGATCCTGGCCTCATAACGTCCACATAGACACTTTTAGAAGCAACCTCAAATCACGTTTATCACCAAAAAAAGAAAATTGAAAATGAAAATCGATTGCTTGGTTTTGGAGCCTTGATGATATGGGTAGAAGTTCGACCAGCACATCCATAGGCTTCATGGTAAATTCTGAATAGGCTGTCGACAAATGCAAGTCCATGTCTAGTTGTCTACAAGAATGAAGAACAACTCCAATGGGAAAGATCCAATCTTTGATTTATGTCATCGAACAATACAAATGAACATGGATATATCTGTGTGTGTGTGTGTGTGTGTGTGTGTGTGTGTGTTGGGGGTGGGGGATGAGCTTATTCATTCTTAAGAAAGCAAATGAACAAGCATAAAAATGCCTGTGACTTAAGAAGAGAATATTCCAAAGACACAAAAGGGGGGAAAAGCTGTTGGAACCAAGTTAAGATATTACACTAATTCTACTAATGCATCACATGTTGCTTGAAGTAGTACAATGATCTCAAAGAAGAAGACTCTTTTATTTACAAATTCTTGTTTCAAGTGACAGGATAAAAGTGGAGAGAAGTAATGTTTGTGGATATATGCAAACCTAATTGGAAGCCGGCATCATGACAGGCTGCAGTTTCTTTCAGTTCCAACTCGCCAGGTCAGTGCTGTTCCTCATCATGACAGGCTGCAGTCGAAAGCATGGGTCAAAAAAAAAAAAAAAAGTTAAGGAAGAACACTCTGCAATTGTATGCTATTGCTGCCCCCATATAATTCAATCATCATTAGAGACAAGAACCAAAAAGGTTGAAGGTTGTCTTTGAAGTATATCCTGCTGCTGGCCCTAATTAATGGGTTCTCAATAAAAGATTCCATTAGTAGATAAAATTTCAGACACAATGGTTAAGGAATCATGGCAGTTTAATTAAGCTTTTCCTCAAAACAATAAGAAAAGGTGAAGAAGTTTTATGTAGTAATGGAATCAATGGGATTGCTTAATTACTTACTTACTTTCAATCGACGGGGATAACGATTGGGACAGTGCTAATTAAAACAATTGAAGTTTTAAGATTAAAAGGGAAAAAAAAACCGGATTGCTTAGAGTATCTATCCATCCTAGCAATTGAAGTAATTGAGAGAATTAAGGTGAAGAAATGAAGGGTAACAACACTTGCCTCCGCAGCAAAAGCAACAGAAGAAGCAGCAGCAGCAGCAAGAGAGGATGAGAAGCAGGTCTTGCCACAAAGACACCAAAATAGAAGAAGAAGAAGAAGCCTCCTCCTCCTCCTCCTTTGTATCATCTCCATCTACTGAGGCGTTGAGAAGGGGAGCAGCAGCAGCCTCCACCTTCTTAGATTCATGCGAAGAAGCAGCAGCAGCCTTGGATAGTTTGATGCGATGGAGATTGAATTCTTTGATCCTGGATAGATTCGATCGCTTGAACGACTCCCTTATTCGAGCTGACGGCCATAGATGCATCCCCTCCTCCTCCTTCCTCTTCCTCAATTCTTTGATTTCTTTTCTTTCTTTGAATCGAAGAATAGCCCCCCTAGCCTGCCCTGCTCTACGAAATCACATTAGGGCCTGTTTGGATTCAAAAGAAGGATTCATGAATCCTAAAAATTTTCATGGATTCTCAAGGATTTGGCACTATTCATTGTACTTTTAGATGGGGCCCATGCATTTTATTTATTTAACAATCCTCTCTCTCTATCTCTCTCTAAAATCCTCAAATCCAAATCCCACTTTTTTCCACCAACCAAACAAAGATTACAAGGATCTATAAATCCAATATTAGGAATCCAAAACCAACCAAACAACAAATTACCAAATCCAGAAATTCCAACCGTACTTTTTTGGAATCCAAATTCCATAATCCTGCAAAGGATTATGGAATTTAGATTCCAAAAAAGTACGGTTGGAATTTCTGGATTTGGTAATTTGTTGTTTGGTTGGTTTTGGATTCCTAGTATTGGATTTATAGATCCTTGTAATCTTTGTTTGGTTGGTGGAAAAAAGTGGGATTTGGATTTGAGGATTTTATAGAGAGATAGAGAGAGAGAGCATTGTTAAATAAATAAAGTGCATGGGCCCCATCTAAAAGTACAATGAATAGTGCCAAATCCTTGAGAATCCATGAAAATTTTTAGGATTCCATAATCCTTGTTTTGTGATGGGCCCCCCATAAAAAACAAAGGAATCCTAGAAATCCTAATCTAGCAACCAAACACAAAATTATGGAATCCTAGGATTCCACAATCCAAAATCCAAATCCAAACTCATAATCCTGCAACCAAACAGGCCCTTAGCAGGATTATAGAATTTGGATTCCAAAATAGTACAGTTGAAATTTCTGAATTTGGAAATTTGTTGTTTGGTTGGTTTTGGATTTCTATTATTAGATTTGTAGATCCTTGTAATCTTTGTTTGGTTGGTGAAAAAAGTGGGATTTGGATTTGAGGATTTTAGAGAGATATTGATAGAGAGGATTATTAAATAAATAAAGTACACGGTCCCATCTAAAAGTATAATGAATAGTGCCAAATCCTTGAAAATCCATAAAAAAATTTAGGATTCAAGAATCATTGTTTTGTGATGGGCCTACCATAAAAAAACAAAGGAATCTTAGAAATTCAAACCCTGCAACCAAACACAAAATTATGGAATCCTAGAATTCCACAATCCAAAATCCAAATCCAAACTCATAATCCTGCAACCAAACAGGCCCTTAGGGTTTGAATTGAATTGAATTGAATTTTGGGTCCCCAATTGGACAGGAAGGAAGAAGATCCTCTGCTCTTTCTCTTTCACGACATGCCTGCCAATGCCCCCTTTCACACTGTTGGATTCACCAAACCCTTCTGATCCCACCGAACCCCGGGCCCTGTAATGTAAATAGACTGATCTCATCCGTCGAAATTTCAGAGGATGGGAAACGAATAACAGTGGATCCAGCCACCTCTTTGGATTTCTTGCATATCACCCCTTCCAACCTTTTTACCGACTGATTACGTTTCATTACCATGAACTTCACATTTTAATTTCCATCTACCGACTGATTACATTTCAACACTTAGTTTAGGAAAAAAAAGTCTCGCCTTATCAACTTTAGAAGCGAATCAAATGCAAGTCAAATAGACTTTTTTCTGATGAGAAAAATAGATAGAGATTGTTGTATCGACTGTAAGACAGTGCCAAATGAGAGTGTAACCACTCAATATAAATTTTTAGTTCTACATTTTCGATTTAGTAGAGAATCTAGGAAAATTAGACGTAAGGTAGAACCTAGAATTAAGTGGCGGCGACTGAAAGAAGATAACCAAAAGACTTTTATGGATCGTGTAGTTCAAGAGGCGGATTGGCAGTATGAAAATGATTCAGACAGAATATGAAACAAGATGGCTAGTTGTATCAAGAGAGCAGCTAGAGATCTACTTGGTGAGTCAAGAGGTGGTGCTCCACCATCTAAAAACACATTATGGTGGAACGAAGAAATAAAAGTTGCTATTAAAATCAAGAGAAATTCTTATAATGATTTGAAGAAAAGCAGAGATGCGAAGAGATATGAAAAGTATAAAATGGCTAAAAATGAATTTAAGAAAGCTGTACGGGAAGCTAAAATTAAGGTCTACAAGGAGGTGTACGAGAAGTTGGACACTAAGAAATCTGAAAATGATATATACTGGATTGCTCGGATGCTGGAAAAGAAGACCAAAGACTTATATGCAGTGAAGTGTGTCAAAGTTGAAAATCAGAAGGTTTTAATTCAAGATGAGAATATCAAGGAAATGTGGAGAGATTATTTTGACAAATTGTTCAATGAGAGATTTACTAAGAATTTGGATGAACTTGTCATTCAATCTCAAGATATAAACCGTGATTTCATGCGTAAAATAAAAATACCAGAGGTTAAAAGGGCTTTGAAGCGAATGGGATCAAGATAAGCGGTTGGTCCAGACGGGATTCCTATCAAGATTTGGAGATGCTTAGGAGAAATAGGCATGTCACGCCCCGCTTCCCGGTGTATGGTAAGGAGACGTGATTAGGCCCGTGACGTATTTACTCAGACGTAAACACGTTAAGTGTAAATAAGCAATATAATATAAATGTACACAAGAAAGACATGAGATGTAAATAAACAACAACTTTTTTATTGATTAAATATTCTTTACAATACAACTGGAAAGTAAATACAATACTGAAAAGCGATGCCTAAACAATGACATGAACTGAAAGTAAAAGTATATACAAGTGAACTAGAGCTCGGAGTTCTCGATGAACTGCCCCAAGTCATCTAAGCTGGGCTCGATCTCCAGAAAGTCTGGTCCTCCTGACAACATTCCAAAGAAAGAATAGAAAAAAAATGTCGTCAGCGAACAATCGCTCGGTAAGTTCCAAAGAGAGATAGAAATAGACTGAACAGGTAAAGAGAATATATCTGGTATAATGTATGATTGTTATGTTAACGCTGTTGTTTATAGTTCGGTACAGAATATGCCAGTGTATACGAGAGGAGTCCAACTATTCCGTGGACTAAGATATACAGAGCACAAGGAACCGTTAAGCCACGGGACAACAATAACGGATATTTAGGTTAGGTATATTAAAGTGACCATCATCGTACCACTTTTAACACATTCCGTACCAATCTACCCCTTAAAAAACCCCGTAATGGTTATTGTATTGTTTATAGTTGAAAGACTTGCCGAAACCATGATATCAATTGCTCATGAAAACGGATAAGGATGTAAACGGATAATTATGTGATCAAATCAATGTATATCCATGGTTCGGTTAGTTCAAGTCATGTTGATATTGTATAGTATTCTGGTATTCATGTTTCAAGTTCCAGTATATGGATTCATGTTGTATTGGAGTTATATTTGGATTGTATTCATGTTTAGATTGTATTTCGATTAGACTGATATTCTATTTGAGTCAGACACTTAAACAAAATTGGATTCCTGAATTAGGTTTTAGAGTTATCGGTAACTGCTGCATATGGACGGCATGATTTGTGACTTTTTCCAAGCCAATTACCATTGATAACCCCGTTGTAGTTTCCTACCTTAAATAGGCAAGCACCTACTTTCTCCGGCTCCCTGAGGCTTAAGAGAATTGGTCCCGCTTAAACCTATATTTACTAGGGTCCTTATTGTAAATTAATAAACTTGAGGGGGTTTTATGAAAAATAGTTTTGATAAACTTTCAAAATAAACCTCAAGAATTTATTTATCGTATTTAGGGTTTTCATGGATGTAATTTTTTTAAAAGTGAAGTGTTCTAATGATTATAAACCTAGATTGAATATTATAGGGTATTTTAGTGTAACTTGGAATTGTATGGATTTGTGATGGTATATTCATAAAATTTGGGATTCCTTTGTTTAGAGAACATGGAATTTATTATATATATTTAAAATAGATATTTTGATAATATATATATATATAATTATTAAATATAGAATTTATTTATTAAATAGAAAATCACTTTATTCTTAAAAATTGTATTAAAAATTCCATCAAAATTGGATGCTCCGTGAGGAGGTCTGCATCTCGCTCTACTAGTCTCAAGGATGTGCGATAACCCGCACCATCAAAATCGGGTTCCCCCAAATGGGTTGTAGAGGCTTAATTGCAAGGAATTTAATTAGAACAATTTTAAAGAATACTTTTTTATTAGTTTAAGATATTTTATTGAAAAATTGTATTTATCGCACAAAATATTGTTCCAAAAACCATCGTGCTATATTATGATACGTGTTGTGATGAGGTAGGTCATTACCTCGTGAGTTTTCTAATGGTAATATGAGCAAATATGATGAAATGATGCCGTAAGTAAACTTTGTGGTATTTAACTATAAAATTGAAATAAAAGTTGTATAACATTGTATTTTGAATCAAAACTTGTTCTAAATGTTTGTTTTAAGATTTCTAAACAAAATGTAACAATATGGATGTTTGATTATTAAGAAAAGTTGTGTTTATAACAAAATTAGTATCGGAAGTCGGAATAACTCCGCTTCCGATGAGTTTTGAGAAGAGAATTCTTTTAATAGGGAAGAGAGGAGAGGAGAAGGGACTTACTGGATTAGATGAGAGAGGGGAGGTAGAGGAAGGGTTTGAGAGATTCATGGAGTCACGGTGTCGCCGAATTCTTCCCGATTCGTCGCCGGAAGATGACCTTGGGCTAACTCCACTTGTACAACTTAGTTGACTTGGAAAAACTTTTAGAGTTTTGATGATAGATTTCAGAATAGAGAGGGCTAGAGTGTAGGTGGTATTTATAGGATAAAATTAGAGTTTAGGGAATTAAAAATGAGAATTAAAATGCATTAAACATTGGATTAATGAGTGATTTTAATTCTCTGTTAATTTGGGGGAGGGGGTCCAAGGGGTGTTAGGGTAAAAATTTTAAGCATGAAAAATCATTAAAATTAATATGTGGCTGAGGGGATTTGAACACATGGGTTATGTCACAGCAGTGCAAAGTTTTACCAATGAGCTACAAGTGCTTTCTTGCTGTTTTTAAACAAATTAAATACTTATAGCATACTCAGGGTTGCAAATACTCCATTTAGTACTTTAATTTTAAACAAATTTTTGTACATTAAAAACATAGTTGTTATATTCTACCCCCTTACAAAAATTTTGTCCTCAAAATTTACAATTATTTAAGAACTAATTTACAAATAAATAAGGGTATCTTGCACGCATGTCGTCTTCCTTTCCCATGTTGATTCTCCTGGTGAATCTTTTCTCCACACCACTCGAACCAAGTTTACTTCCTTATTCCTAAGTGACTTTACCTTTCTGTCCAGGATTTCAACGGGTTGTTGCTCACAAGATAAATCCGTCTGTACAGTGAGCTCGGAGTGATCAAGGATATGTCTGGGGTCGCTCACATATCTTCGAAGCTGGGATATGTGGAACACATTGTGCACTCCTTCTAATGAGGGTGGAAGTGCCACACGATATGCCAATTCTTCGACTCGTTCGAGTATGTCGAACGGTCCAATGTATCTCGGACTTAGCTTACCCCTCTTTCCAAAGCGAATCACTCCACGGTTTGGAGAAATCTTCAGAAAGACATGATCTCCCGGTTGGAACTCCAAGTGTCGGCGCTTTGCATCAGCCCAATAGTTCTGTCGGTCTTAGGCTATGCGCATTCGTTCCCTGATAGTGCGAACTACATCTACAGTCGCCACTATCATCTCAGGTCCAATGAGTTTCCTATCTCTGATGTCGTCCCAACTTAAAGGTGAACGACATTTTCTTCCATAGAGTGCTGCAAAGGGTGCCATTCCAATACTCGCTTGGTAGCTGTTATTATATGAAACTCCACAAGATGTAGGTGATCTTCCCGCGATCCTCCGAAGTTTATCGTACAAGCTCTTAGCATATCAAGGATCTGAATCGTTCGCTCAGACTGTCCATCTGTTTGTGCATAGTAAGCTATTCTAAAGTTCATGCTGGGTTCCCTATGGCTGGCGCTGGGTTTCTGGAGGCATCGTCCATACCGTTTTAAAAATTTGTCGCGCTAAAGAACCATAACCTAGAATCTTAACTAGAGAATTAGACGAAACTTGAATGTAAATATCTTTACATTTAAGTGAACAAGGAATACAACCTTTATATACCGGTCCTTCTGTCACGCCCCGCTTCTTGGTGTACGGCGAAGGGGACTCGACTGGCCGCTACATATTTACTCAGAAGTAAATACGCTAAGCGTAACTAAGCAATATAAATGAAATGTACACAAGAGACAAATGTAATGAAACAACAACTTTATTTATTAACATTCTTTTGTACAATGTATGAAAAAGTAAATACAACTGAATGAAAGCAATGCCTAAACTGTGGCATAACAGAAATGAAAAAGTACTGAAATAAAAATGTGTACAATGAAGCTAGAGCTCTGGGTCGTAGGCAAGCTGAACCAAGTCTTCACTAGTAGGCTCAATCTCCTGAGTGTCCAGATCACCTGACAACATTCCAAAGAAGAAAGAGAAGGAATGTCGTCAGCGAACAATCGCTCGGTAAGTCCCAAAGATAAAGGAGAAATAGAATAGACAGAAAGAGAAGGTGGCTTTTAAAGTTGTATTATATGGTTAACGCTGTTGTTTGTAGCTTGGTACAGAAGGATGCCAGTGTATACGAGAGAAGTCTCTATATACCAGAGACTAGAGGCACGTGTAGTACAAAGAACCGTTTATGCCACGGTACAACAGCAACGGAAATACAGATTAAGTGTCTTAAATCTTACAGTCTTATGCCACTTCTAACACCTTCCGTACCAATCTACCCCTTAAACCCCGCGATATCTTAATTGTATTGTTATATTGTTTGAATTGTATTGCAACTTGTATTGTCTTGTAGTATAGATTGTATAATTGGATGACTTGCCGAAACCATGATATCAGTAAATGGATGTAACTGGAGAATCATGTAAATAGAAATATATCCATGGTTCGGTTCAGTCAATAAAGATTGAATAAATTGAATGTATGTATTTATGAATTCATATTGAATTGTAGTATTGTAGATTGTACTTGAATCATATTCAAGTCAGATTATTTATAATGAGATTCAGTCTGAGTCAGAACAATTAGAAAAGAAATTGAATCCTGAATTAGCTTTTGATGTTATTGGTAACCGCTGCACATGGGCGGCAGGATTTGTGTCTTTTTCAAAGACGATTACCGTGTTGATAACACCATTTGTTAAGTTGTCTACCTTAAATAGGCAAACACCCACTTCTCCGGCTCCATGAGGCTCAAGATATTGGTCCCGCTTAAACCTATATTTACTAGGGTCCTTAGGGTAATTTATAGAACTTAAGGGGTTTAATGTAAAAATACTTTTGTATAAGTTTCAAAATACACCCCAAGTATTTAATTATCGTCTTTAGAGTTGTCATAAATGTGGATTTTATATTTGTGATATTTCTAGTGAAAATAACCTAATTTTCATAATACATGGTATTAAATTGTAATATTGAACTTGTATGGAATTCATGGTATTTTAATGTAAAGTGATTCTTGTGATTTTAGAAAAAAATGGAATATTGATATTATAACAAAAATAGATATTTTGGTAATACATATATATTTATAAAAATAATTTTAATTTATTATTTTCTAGAAATCTCATTTTCTTAAGATAATTGTATTTTTAAATCTCTCGAGACCGAATGCTCCTTGCGGAGGTCTGCATCTCGCACTACTAAGCCTAGGGATGTGCGATAATCCGCACCATCCCAGTAGAGTTCCCCAAAATGGGTTGTAGCAGCGCTTTGCAAAGATTTATAAAATACTTAATCTTATAGAAACGGTTTTAATGGTTAGTGGTACTTATATGTAAAGTTTCGTTTTCCCGTATTCTATGTTCCCGAAACATATTGTGCTATATTTCATATGAGTGTGTGAGGAGTTAGGTCATTACCTCGTGATCTACTTAAAGGTATAGCAAGATTGTGATATTTTAAATGTCAAAATTAAACTATATGGTATTTTAGTGAAAATGTATGATAAAAATTGAAATAGAAATCCTTTTGTTATGGAACTTATTCAATATGACCTATTAATATTTAATAGTCAACATATAAAGGTTTAGTATGATTGTATTTAAGAAACGGTTGAATTTTTAGGAAGAACCGAATCGGAAATCGGATTTACTCCGATTCCGTTGGGTTTTAGTAATACGAGTTTTTAGAAAAAAATAGAGAAGAGAGAGGTGGGACTTACAGTTTTAGAGATTAAAAAAGAGGGAGAGAAAGCTGTAGGAGGTGTCGGTGCGTCGTTTCGTCGCCGGGAGCTCCTAGGGTTGTCGTCGGAATTTCGCCGGAGCTTTCGCCTTTTGCTAACTTCAATTGCACATTAAAATTATAGGGATTTTCTTGAGAGTTTTGATCAGAATTTTAGAGTGAGGGGGTGTGTCTAGGGGTTGTATTTATAGGGTAAAGCTAGGGTTAGGCTTAGGTGAAAGGATGAATTGAAAATTGTATTAAAAATATATTAAAATGAAGTAAATATGGTTTTAAAGGGGCTCTGTTACTAATCCAAAGAATTAAAGTGTGCAGGAGTGATGGGAAGGTGAAGAGACGCAACTTTGGTGTTGACGACTCGGCGGTCCGGCCGAGTCCGGCCGGTGGCGGCGGCCGAGTCCGCCGAGTCGCCGGCCGACTCAGGGCCGGAGTCGTCGCCGTGGGTCCGTCGTCTCTTGGTCTTCCCCCTGGTCCATTTTGTTTTACATATGTAGTGGGGTTTTTACGAGTTATGCACGTGTAGACCCTTGGACTTCTAAAATTTTAAAAGAAAACAATATTAAAAAAATAATGTGGGTGATGGGACTTGAACTCTGGTGCTTTGGTTCAGCAGTGCAAGGTATTACCAATGAGCTACAAGTGCTTTCTTGCTATTAAAAAGCAAAACAAACTTATAACTTGTGCTCAGGCAAAATTACCCCTTTCTGTATTTTTTGAAAAATTTGTACAGGAAGTTTATGGTTGTTACATTCTACCCTCCTTATAAAAATTTCGTCCTCGAAATTTGTAAAAGGAGAGTGTAACAGTTTCAAGGAAAGTTTGGTAACTGAAGTATTGATTGTGTATGAAAATATATGAAACAACGAAAGAATGCGAAGGTTTAAGTAAGATTGTAAAAGAGGTGAGGGGATTTTGGGTTAGGAAAGATTCAAAAATATATGAAACTGGAAGATTCAAGAAATATGAATTGTAAAGAATGTTTTAGTTGCTGGTTCTTGTATTATATTGCTTAGGTTGTTCACGCATAACAGAACTATATGGTAGGGTTCCATACAGCTCTGACCTGCATGGGCCGCCAACAAAACCTGTCACGCCCCGCTTCCTGGTGTACGGCGAAGGGGACTCGACTGGCCGCTACGTATTTTCTCAGAAGTAAATACGCTAAGTGTAACTAAGCAATATAAAAGAAATGTACACAAGAGACAAATGTAATGAAACAACAACTTTATTTATTAACATTATTTGTACAATGCATGGAAAAGTAAATACAACTGAATGAAAGCAATGCCTAAACAGCGGCATAACAGAAATGAAAAAGTACTGAAATAAAAATGTGTACAATGAAGTTAGAGCTCTGGGTCATAGGCAAGCTGATCCAAGTTCTCGCTAGTAGGCTCGATCTCCTGAGTGTCCAGATCACCTGACAACATTCCAAAAAAGAAAGAGAAGGAATGTCGTCAGCGAACAATCGCTCGGTAAGTCCCAAAGATAAGGGAGAAATAGAATAGACAGAAAGAGAAGGTGGCTTTTAAAGTTGTATTATATGGTTAACGCTGTTGTTTGTAGTTTCGTACAGAAGGATGCCAGTGTATACGAGAGGAGTCTCTATATGCCAGAGACTAGAGGCACGTGTAGTACAAGGAACCGTTTATGCCACGGTACAACAGCAACGGAAATACATGTTAAGTGTCTTAAATCTTACAGTCTCGTGCCACTTCTAACACCTTCCGTACCAATCTACCCCTTAAACCCCGCGATATCTTGATTGTATTGTTGTATTGTTTGAATTGTATTACAACTTGTATTGTCTTGCAGTATAGATTGTATAATTGGATGACTTTCCGAAACCATGATATCAGTAAATGGATGTAACTGGAGAATCATGGATGTAACTGGAGAATCATATAAATAGAAGTATATCCATGGTTCGGTTCAGTCAATAAAGATTGAATAAATTGAATATATGTATTCATGAATTCATATTGAATTGTAGTATTGTAAATTGTACTTGAATCAAATTCAAGTCAGATTATTTATAATGAGACCCAGTCTGAGTCAGAACAATTAGAAAAGAAATTGAATTCTGAATTAGGTTTTGATGTTATCGATAACCGCTGCACATGGACGGCAGGATTTGTGTCTTTTTCAAACACGATTACCATGTTGATAACACCGTTTGTTAAGTTGTCTACCTTAAATAGGCAAGCACCCACTTCTCCGGCTCCCTGAGGCTCAAGAGATTGGTCACGCTTAAACCTATGTTTACTAGGGTTCTTAGGGTAATTTATAGAACTTAAGGGGTTTAATGTAAAAATACTTTTGTATAAGTTTCAAAATACACCCCAGGTATTTAATTATCGTTTTTAGAGTTGTCATAAATGTGGATATTATATTTGTGATATTTTTAGTGAAAATAACCTAATTTTCATAATACATTGTATTTAATTGTAATATTGAACTTGTATGAAATTCATGGTATTTTAATATAAAGTGATTCTTGTGATTTTAGAAAAAAATTGGAATATTGATATTATAACAAAAATAGATATTTTGGTAATACATATATATTTATATATTTATAAAAATAATTTTAATTTATTATTTTCTAGAAATCTCATTTTCTTAAGATAATTGTATTTTTAAATCTCTCGAGACTGAATGCTCCTTGCGGAGGTCTGCATCTCGCACTACTAAGCCCAGGGACGATAATCCGCACCATCCCAGTAGGGTTCCCCAAAATGGGTTGTAACGGCGCTTTGCAAAGATTTATAAAATACGTAATCTTATAGAAACGGTTTTAATAGTTAGTGGTATTTATATGTAAAGTTTCGTTTTCCCGTATTTTATGTTCTCGAAAGGTATTGTGCTATATTGCATATGAGTGTGTGAGGAGGTAGGTCATTACCTCGTGATCTACTTAAAGGTATAACAAGATTGTGATGTTTTAAATGTCAAAATTAAACCACATGGTATTTTAGTGAAAAGGTACGATAAAAATTGAAATAGAAATCCTTTTGTTATGGAACTTATTCAATATGACTTGTTAATATTTAATAGCCAACATATAAAGGTTTAGTATGATTGTATTTAAGAAAATGTTGAATTTTTAGGAAGAACCGAATCGGAAATCGGATTTACTCCGATTCCGTTGAGTTTTAGTAATACGAGTTTTTAAAAAATAATAGAGAAGAGTGAGGTGGGACTTACGGTTTTAGTGATTAGAAAAGAAGGAGAGGAAGCGGTAGAAGGCGCCGGTGCGTCGTTTCGTCTCCGGGAGCTCCTAAGGTTGTCGTCGGAATTTCACTGGAGCTTTCACCTTTTGCTAACTTCAATTGCACACTAAACTTCTAGGTATTTTCTTGAGAGTTTTGATCAGAATTTTGGAGTGATGGGGTATGTCTAGGGGTTGTATTTATAGGGTAAAGCTAGGGTTAGGGTTAGGTGAAATGGTGAATTGAAAATTGTATTAAAATGTATTAAAATGGAGTAAATAGGGTTTTAAAGGGGCTCTGTTACTGATCCAAAGAATTAAAGTGTGCAGGAGTGATGGGGAGGTGAAGAGACGCAAGTTTGGTGTTGACGACTCGGCGGTCCGGCCGAGTCCGGCCGGCTGCGGCGGCCGAGTAAGGGCCGGGGTCGTCGCCGTGGGTCCGTCGTCTATTGGTCTTCCCCCTGGTCCATTTTGTTTTACATGTGTAGTGGGGCTTTTATGAGTTATGCATGTGTAGACCCTTGAACTTCTAAAAATTTAAAAGAAAACAATATTAAAAAATAATGTGGGTGATGGGACTTGAACTCTGGTGTTTTGGTTCAGCAGTGCAAGGTATTACCAATGAGCTACGAGTGCTTTCTTGCTATTAAAAAGAAAAACAAACTTATAACTTGTGCTCAGGCAAAAGTACCCCTTTCTGTATTTTTGAAAAATTTGTACAGAAAGTTATACAAGAAGTTTAGGGTTGTTACACCTTCACTTCAATAGCCCTGTGTAACAGTCCCTTCGCCCCAAGTAGTGAACTCTTGGACTCTAGAAAGGCTCCACAAGATGAAAGGAATAAGCTTGCTTGAAATCTTCGAGGCCGAAGATGATCTACGTCGAGAAGACACCAACTCAAGCTACCTCTTCACTAATATGGAATTAGTGAAGCAAACACCCTAAAATAAATGGCTAATCTTGTAGAGGATGATGAAGTGGGAATTTTTCTCACATTAGAAATATTTTTCTCACTCATTTTCTTCATCACCCAAATTGCAAGAGAGCTAGAGGAAGGAGATGAAGAAAAGAAACCATGGAAAAAAGTCTAGTGTAAAAATGAATCAAGTGGTGAGAATAGCAACCATGAGTGAGATAATATCTCATACTAACTCATGTAGAGACTAAACCATGGCTAACAATAATGGTTAGGTTAATAAATATCTAGAGTGAGACAAAATTAGTGGACTAAGTCAATGGGTTCTACAAGCTTCCACAAAGTATCAACCATGTGACTAATTTCCAACTAATTTTGATTTATTTTACATAAATAAACCCTTCATTATTATTTGCATGGTGTTAGTCTCATACACCCATATCATATGTATCATCTAGCATGGCACAAAAGAGTGTACATTAATATATATCGCATATATACTAAGATGCACAAGTGAGAAAAAGAAATCTTAAGTGAGCTAATATTAGTTAATGTAAGTTAATATATCAAATATATAATTATACATTAAATTATTAAATCAACACTTGATTTAATAATCCGGATATATCACATACAACCGACTAATATCAAATGTATCAACTTATCGAATCAACACTTGATTCGACAGCCCGGCTGTATCATATATAACGGACCGATATCACATATCGCGAGAATAGAATACGGTATCACATGCACGTATTAATCTCGGTCCCTCACATATCACATATGTATTCCTACTTCGTTTCGCTTGAGCCAGGAAACCTTTGTGTAGGACTCTAAAGACTCGTTAATATGCCGGCAGTAGGTGGTGATCATAGCAGTCACCCACAAGCCGCAAGCGGTCTGCTAAACGTAACGGCCACCCGGGTATTGAGCGATCAGAAGATCAATAAACAAGCATGCTCATACTCCCGCGAATCCAATAAGTAACACTACCGTACAGTCCGGTCTCTTCGTCTGATATGCCGCATATCACAGCCTGGGGGTGGTAAATGTCAGACGCCAATAGCCTGATAAGTCATGCCGATATGAGGCCCATAACGGTTCGAGAAACTACTGATAACACTTAGCAGTAAATCTCAGCAACCCTGGCCAGGGGTTTCCTGTTATGGCCAATCGAGCATAGCGCAACATCAACCCCCAATACCGGGAGAGACAAATCCCCTCCTATCGCTCATTACCTCCATGTGACTCGGGACTGTACCCAAAAACCACCGTTTTACACGATCTCTTGAACGTGCTAAGGTGGAAATCAAAACACAGTGGGAATCACACAAGACTCTATGACGATCTCGGGTCGACAGACTAACCTATACCAGTGTCACTAAAGAATTGCTATCTGACGATAGGTATAATACCATCTAGGAGTTCTCGGTGATTCCGTTCAGTGTACCTAGTCTCCACTGAGCACCCGTATACCTTTTCTGATGTCAAACACCAATGGATATGGGATCATTCATCGCCCATCATATGGGTCGAGAAGCGTATACGCTAGTCTACTCTGGAATATCGTTGCCCCGTCTCGATACTCCCACAACTAGGAACATTTGAAGGATGTACTTACCGACTACCTCTGCCCCATTAGTATGATCTGCATCATAATCCTAGTAGTCAAGTACTCATCCTAAGGGTTTTATCAACATGTAATAGAGATGCAATAAGTGTACATGTTAAGATAAAGAGCAACCAGATAGCATACTATCATGTCGAGCAAGAAAGTCCTCATTATATATGTCCAAGCATCCACTATAATATACATCACATGTATAATAATGGCCTCTAGGGCATATATATAACTAACAATCTCCCACTTGCACTAAGGCCATTTGTTGTAGTACCTCATACTCAACCCCATAAAAGTCTCTCTAGGGGCCTCTGTGGGTGGATCCCCAGTGTTATCCTTCGCGCCAACTCTCCTAACCTCGATCCCTTGGAGATCAACCATCTCCTTGACCAGGTGATACAGTACTCATAATATGTCTGGATCGCTGATGGGACAGGCGTTCCTAGGCCAAAACCACAACTCCATTGTTGTCACAATAACAGTTTTTGGACGCTCAATGGTAGGAACCATGTTCATCTCATGAAAAAGAATTATCCAGACATCCATTTTAGTTGCATCGTTGATAGCAATGTATTTAGCCTTTATCGTCTAGTTTGCCACGGTATATAGCTTGGAACTCTTCCAACATACCGTCCCTCCACCGAGGGTAAAGACAAAGCCCGTGACTGAATTTCAGTCGACCTTATCACTCTGGGAGCTCGAATTGGTAAAGGACTCCCACTGGAGGTCACCGTTACCAAACACCAAGAACATTTCTTCATTGCTTCTCAAGTACTTAAGAATGTCCAACGCTGCTGTCCAGTGATTCTCCCAAGATCCGATTGATTCCTGGTCACTACACCTAATGAGTTAGCTACATCTGATCTGGTACATAATATCGCATACATGATAGATCCTAGTGCCTAAGCATAGGGTATCCCTTGCACGCGAGCTCTATCCAAATCAGTCTTGGAAGACATCTTTTTGGAGAGAGTGATTCCTGAGTAAGTGGGCAAACCACCGCGCTTAGAATCTTCTATACTAAATCCCTTTAGTATGATGTTAATGTACCTGGATTTGGGACACTCCCAACATCCACATAGATCTATCACCATAGATCATCATCCACAAGATGTAGTAGGTATCATCCAGATCTTTCATGGAGAATCCTCGTGATAAGAGGAGCTTGACCGAGTGTAGCATAGGAAACCATTTTCTATCAAGAGTATGTCATCTACGTACAATACGTGGAAGACAACCTTACTCTCTACAACCTTCTTGTATATATAAGGTTCATCTACCTTTTTGATGAAGTCAAACTCCTTGACTGCCACATCAAAACAGATGTTCCAACTCCACGATACTTGCTTTAATCTTGATGGACTTAAGCATAGTCACTGGAGAAAAGGTTTCATCATAAACCACACCTGGTTATTGACGAAAACCTTTTTCTACAAGTCTAGCTTTGAAAGTCTCAATTTTTCCATTTACACCAAGAATCTTCTCAAGATCCATTTGCTCCCAATGAGTTTTACCCTTTCAGGTGCAACATTCAAAGTCATACTTTGTTGGTGTACATGAATTCCATCTTTGATCACATAGCATCCGGCCATTTCACAGAGTCCCCACTCGTGATGGCCTGCTTGAACCTTAGTTGGGTCATCATCTACTATGATGCAATCCTCCCTCCCACCGTCACCGAGGAAACCGTAGTATCTCTCAGGTGGATGAGAAACCCTACCAGATTCGCGGAGAGGCTGAGGTTCGTTGGAGACTACTGAATCCTTTGGTTCCACTAAATCATCAGTCCTAGTTTGTATAACTGGAACTCCTTCCAGTTCTACCTCATGACCACTAATTTCTTCACAAGAAATCCCTTTTTCCAAAAAGGTGGCATGCTGAGAAACAAAACACCTTTTGCTCCTCAGTGTGGTAGAAGATATACCCTCGCAAATTTTTGGGATATCCAACAAACTTACAGAACTGATCTTGCCTCGAGCTTGTCCGGATTTTGCTTTTCAACATAGGCCGGACAACCCCATATCTTAACTCGTTTAAGACATGGTTTCTTCCCATACCATATCGCATATGGAATGGTAGGCACTTGATTTGGTCGAAACCCTATTCAATAGGTATGCAGCTTCACAAGTGCATAACTCCAAAAGGAAACAGGCAGCTCAGAAGTACTCATCATAGAGCACACCATATCTAATAGGGTGCGATACCTCCGCCCCGATACACCATTGTGCTGTGGTGTATACGAAGGAGTAAGCTGAGAGAGAATCTCATTCTCCGTTTAGAAAATCCAGGAACTCCATGCCCAAGTATTCTCCTCCTCGATCTCATCGAAGGACTTTAATACTTCTACCCGTCTGGTTCTTAACTTCAAGCTTATATTCCTTGAATTTCTCAAAATTTTCAGACATGTGTTTCAACAGGAACATATGTCCGATTCTTGAGAGATTATCAGTGAATATAATGAAGTACGATGAACCAACCCTGACATTTGTAGACATAGAACCGTATACATCATCATGTATCCGTCCTAAGAGTTCAGTAACTCTTTCTCCGTTTCCAGTAAACGGAGTATTGGTCACTTTACCTTTGTGACAAGACTGACAAGTAGCATAAGATGAAAATTCGAACAGATTCTAATATTCATCCTTATATAACTTAGCTATTCGTGTCGCATTGATATGACCTAGTATAAAATGCCACAACAAGGATTCGTTCATTTCTGAACTACTCCTCTTGTGTGTGTTCTATATACTTTGAACTGTGGTTTGATTTAGAACGTATATGCCATTACATAACGTGCCTGATCCAATCAACTCTTGATTCAGGAAACTGTTCACAACATTATCCTCCAATACAAAATTATATCCCTTTAACTTAATAAAGAAACTGATGTAATGTTGTATATCAGGTTCGGTATGTAATAACATTCGTTCAGAATCAATATATTTGGTAATACAGGGTGATATCTGCCAACTGATTTGGCTACAACAATTGCACCATTCTCTATATTTAGAGACATATCACCCAATCCCAGTTCTCTACCTTTTTGTAGCCCATGTAACAAATTACATATGTGGGATCCTGATCCGGTATCTCATACCCAGGACATAGAGGATACTGGGAAACAGTTCTCGGTAACGAACACACCTGAAAAATATGCATCAACATGCTCTTTCTTCAATTTGGGCCGCGTAGGAATCCAGATATTTCCTTATTTCCTGCTCGGATTTATAACAATTATAAGATAGAGCGGAACCAACGTTCCCCAGCTCAGTATAATAAGCAGGTTCGGTCAATACATCCATATTATTATCTTGATTAAAGCATGATATGGTCGCTACCAGGAGAGAGAGAAGAAAACATTCTGTATATGTACTTGCAAGATCAGATTGGTTATTATTTTATTTAATCAGGATGACTCCCACTGTTTTTATCAAATCTTCCTTCAAACCCTAAAAGGTAAGACTAGCCGGGATTAGTTACACCCTACAAGTTCGCCAATCTTTCGGCCAGGCCAGTGTCGGTACTTTGAGGGAGCTTTCTCTTGCTTTCGCACGGACCTAATTAAAATAAACCTCGTTTTCTCAGGGGCGTAACCCCGTTAACACCTTTCTAGACACTTACTTCATCGACTAATTGTAATGTGTAAAACTCTCCCAGGAGTAACTCTTACTCGCAGTGGGTATCGGGATCCAACTATCTCATAGAAGGTATGCAATCTCATTGCAAATTTCAACACTTGAAATTCCCGATAATATTTTACCCCTAATCTCCTATGACCTTGACAAAGGCCAACAAATTATAAGATGCTAGTCAAGTTCAACCCGTACATTTCATGATTGAATTAAACCCAACCGCACGACCCTTGACAAAGGCCAACAAAGTCGCACGAGTGCCCTAATCCAATCGCATCACATGCTCAAGCAGATAAGCACTAATCAGCTACCACACACTACGCCTTGATAAAGGACAACAAACGCAGCACGAATACTAAATAGTCCTTATCTGAAATGACGGAGGGCTACGACAGGTTTTTAAGAAAACCCTTTGCGTAATGAACTTGATATCATTGTAGAATCGAGTGATTTTGAAAAAAAATTGTTTTTGAGGCTTTTGCTAGTTTTGCTAAAGAGGTCACTCCCGGTGAAAAGATCTCGGCTCTTTCCTCATCGAATGAGGTGTTGGATATTTCACAAATACTACTATGCAAAGCATGAACTAAAGAAGCAGTCAAAAACCAAACCGAGTAGGTTGTAGCATCTGCCAGTTTCGCTAAAGAGGTCACTCCCGGTGAAGGGATCTCGGCTCTTTCCTTATCGAATAAGGTGCTGGATATTCTACAAGGAATACCACTATACAAACCAAGAACTAGAGTTACCAGTTTTTAAAACAAGATTCTACAACATTTTTAGGTTTCTTTTATTTCATTAATCTCATTAATGAAGTCCCATCAATTATGCTTCCCAAGCATCACAGAAGAAACGAAAGCAGCAATATTTATTATATATCATATATATAATATAGGCATTCATCTCAGAATATCAAGTTATCACATCACAGAATATCAGTAGCAGACTAACATATATGAAATATTGGATATATTAGGAATTCCGTGTTTTAAATTAAGCCAATAAAAAACACGGATTCCACGGTCGTGATGAATAGCCAAACCCACATCCCTAGACCCCTACGAGAGCGGAAAACAACCCTACCAATTCTAGAGTTAGGAAACTAGGTCTTGACTCCTCAAGATAGTCTCCCACTGGACTCCAAAACCCGGTTACTTGTACTCCCCTCCTTGGGTCTATCCTAATGCGGAAAAGTAAAAAATATACATCAATGGTGACATCATCCTCAACCCGGAAGTGCCCCAATAAAAGAATATTACATACAAGTTTTTACATGAAGGAAAATAAAAAAGCTCTCATCTCACATAAAAACCCCCGGCTATTAAAAAACACGACGATCCAATATAACATATCACGGCAACACATAACATCACATGTTATCAACGTAAGTAAATATACGTATCCCAATTGTCGTTGACATATAGCAACGAAATCAGCGATACACCATATATTACACTTACGGTCGCAGAAAAGAAAGTGAAAACTACAGCAATTGGAATCCGCAACCACCTTACACATCATAAACCCAATGTATCACATACGTTGGATTTCATGCCTAACCAAATGAATTCCTTAGACATCACATGCCTAAAAATTATAAACCCCGCATTTTAGTTTCGATATTGAAAACACTTTTCAATAACCAGTCGGGTAATTCAATAAGATTCCCGACAACCTGATCGAATGCTCGTCGGAAACTTTAGTAGACAGCCGCACCCCCGATGCCGTCAACGAAGTGCACTTAGGCGGAACACCGCGGCCGCGAGCACCTGAATGGATGATTTTGGCGACGGGGTTCTCCTAAAGTCACTTGGTCGGGGCTATGGGGCATGGCTATCTTGTAAGGTTACCCAGCGAGTATCCGCGTACTCTATGTGATTGCGACAGACTTTTGATCCACATCAAAATCCTATGGCAACCGATCAAATAAGACTGAATTGCTAGATTTATAAAATTCAAATTAGTTTTCACAAAACTAAATATTGTGGATTCCAAGTATTGTATCACAAATAGCTAAACGATGTTAAACTTTTCGATCGAATCAATAAACACCCAAAATTTCCCAGATAGCTCAACACTTGAGCACAGTTTAAAAAACACCCAGAACATGCCACAACACCTATGGACCAACCATAGAAGAGTCAACCCTTGCCTCACCTATGGCGCCGCGGAACTACCACAAACCCAAGGGTTTGGTGGCGGTTCCCATGGTCACAAAATCAAGTTAGGGTTTCGTTCTTCTAGAGGGTCCATAGAATCACCTATATGATTTTCTGAAGATTTTAAACTTGGAAAAATCCAACTCTTGGAAAATTTCCAGCGAGGGAAAAAACGGGTTATTGATATCTGCTCGAACTTTTTAACGTCGTCTAAATAACCTGAAATGATGTTAGAATTACGATTACGAAACACTCTGAATTGCCTTTACAGAAAGATAACATCACATGCAATCTTAGCAAAAACAAGCAACACCTGAAATACCAAAACCGAGAAACTGGAACACCACAAAAAATTGAAGCCAGAATTCTTGAACCGGGCCGGCCAGGCCGGAATTTCCCTTCATGTCGCCGACCAAAATCCGGTGAAGGGGGCTCAAATTTCTGTGGTGTTCATGTTACATCTCATATAACATTCTGCAATTGCTTAAACAAATTTTAGACACTCTGAAAAATTCGACAGAAACTTAGTTTTTGTTTCAAGTGTTTCGGAATTATTTCGGTTTCGTAATTCTATAAACATCGTCTAATTCTCTAGCCTGGCTCTGATACCACTGCTGGGTTTCCTAGGGCTGCCGCTAGGTTTCGGGAGGCATCGTCCATGCCGTTTTAAAAATTTGGCGCGCTAAAGATCCCTAACATAGAATCTTAACTAGAGAATTAGATGAAACTTGAATGTAAATATCTTTACATCTAAGTGAACAAGAAATACAACATTTGTAGACCGGTCCTTCACTTCAATAGCTCTGTGTAGTAGTCCCTTCGCCCCAAGTAGTGAACTCTCGGATTCTAGAAAGGCCCCACAAGATGAAAGGAACAAGCTTGCTTGAAATTTTCGAGGCCGAAGATGATCTATGTCGAGGAGACACCAACTTAAGCTACCTCTTCACTAATATGGAATTAGTGAAGCAAACACCCTAAATTAAATGGCTAATCTAGTAGAGAATGATGAAGTAGGAATTTTGCTCACATTAGAAATATTTTTCTCACTCATTTTCTTCACCTCCCAAATTGCAAGAGAGCTAGAGGAAGGAGATGAAGAAAAGCAACCATGGAAAAAAGTCTAGTGTAAAAATGAATCAAGTGGTGAGAATAGCAACCATGGGTGAGATAATATCTCATACTAACTCATGTAGAGACTAAACCATGGCTAACAATAATAGTTAGGTTAATAAATATCTAGAGTTGACAAAATTAGTAGACTAAGTCAATGGGTTCTACAAGCTTCCACTAAGCATCAACCATGTGATTAATTTCCAACTAATTTTGATTTACTTTAAATAAATAAACCCTTCATTATTATTTGCATGGTGTTAGTCTCATACACCTATATCTCATGTATCATTTAGCATGACACAAAAGAGTGTATATTAATATATATCACATATATACTAAAATGCACAAGTGAGAAAAAGAAATCTTAAGTGAGCTAATATTAGTTAATGTAAGTTAATATATCAAATATATAATTATACATTAAATTATTAAATCAACACTTGATTTAATAATCCGGCTATATCACATACAGCCGACTAATACCAAATGTATCAACTTATCGAATCAATACATGATTCGACAGCTCGGCTATATCACATATAACCGACCGATATCACATATCGTGAGAATAGAATACGGTATCACATGCATGTATTAATCTCGGTCCCGCACATATCACATATGTTCTCCTACTTCGTTTCTCTCGAGTCATGAAACCTTTGTGTAGGACTCTAAAGACTCGTCAATATACCGGCAGTAGCTGGTGATCATATCAGTCACCCACAAGCCGCAAGTGGTCTGCTAAATATAACGGCCACCCAGGGATTGAACGATCAGAAAATCAACAAGCAAGCATGCTCATACTCCTAAGAATCCAATAAGTAACACTACCGTACAGTCCAGTCTCTTTGTCTGATATGTCACATATCACAGCCTGGGGGTGGTAACTATCAGACCCCAATAGCCTGATAAGTCATGCCGATATGAGGCCCATAACGGTTCGAGAAACTACTGATAACACTTAGCAGTAAATCTCAGCAACCCTGGCCAGGGGTTTCCTGTTATGGCCAATCGAGCATAGCGCAACATCAACTCCCAATACCGGGAGAGACAAATCCCCTCCTATCGCTCATTGCCTCCATGTTACTCGGGACTGTACCTAAAAACCACCGTTTTGCACGATCTCTTGAACTTGGTAAGGTGGAAATAAAAGCACAGCGGGAATCACACAAGACTCTATGACGATCTCGGGTCGACAGACTAACATGTACCGGTGTCACCAGAGAACTGCTATCTGAAAATAGGTATAATACCATCTAGGAGTTCTCGGCGAGTCCGTTTAGTGTATCCAGTCTCAACTGAGCACCCATATACCTTCTCTGATGTCAAACACCAATTGATATGAGATCATCCATCGCCCATCATATGGGTCGAGAAGCGTATACGCTAGTCTACTCTGGAATATCGATGCCCCGTCTCGATATTCCCACGACTAGGAACATTTGAAGGATGTACTTACCAATTACCTTTGCCCCACTTGTATGATCTGCATAATAATCTTGGTAGTCAAGTACTCATCCTAAGGGCTTTATCAACATGTAATAGAGAGACAATAAGTGTACATTTTAAGATAAACAACAACCAGATAGCATACTATCATGTCGAGCAAGAAAGTCCTCCCTATATATGTCCAAGCATCCACTATAATATACATCACATGTATAATAATGGCCTCTAGGGCATACATATAACTAACAGTTTAGACTCGTTCCCAAGCTAGCTTGCAGACTCTGCCAAAATTGCGATCGGAATCTGGTGTCATGATTTGAGTTGAGATTTAGCTTCTGCGTTTTCAAAAGATATGAATCAAAGAATTTATAACCGCAATCAAGAACGGCGTCGCTTGGTAGCAAGCCGGTGAGTACGGGTCGGTCCACAGGGATTTTGTGAATTTCCTAATTGCTCTTACGAGTTAATTCCGATGGGTGCCGGATTTTATTGATTAAATCTAAAAACTAAATTAATCTAGATCTAAATCTTGCTAGGGTTAGGTTTAGGTTAAGTTTGGAAAGTGAATAAATCTCACCGCTTTCTATACCCATATTAAGATCTATTAGGAGTTATGGTAATTATTAATAGAGGGGATTAGAACCATTTGGGAAGATATTTCTTCCTCTAGGTTCTTGTCCTTCCTTTATCAATCCTTACCCTAACCTCCATGGAAAACATGCGCAACCGGGCTTTTATACTACGGTATCACCGCTACCTCGTGGGATAGGATGCCATAGGGAGCGGTATGTGCATGTATGCATGGAGTTCTATAATTATATGTGATGGGCAAGAAAGGGGTGAGAGATCTTCATCTCTCAAACCTTCTCAAAATCTAACCCTAATAAGCGAGGAGACTACTCGCTCATTAGGGAATTTAAGAACAGATCTAACTATTTATCCAGGGCAAGGAATTAAAGATCTAACTAGGGCAAGGAATAGAAATTACCTAGGGCAGATAAGAAATTTAACCCAAGGCAGAAAAATAAATTAAGAACTTACAAATTGATGCTCTCCAAAAAGAATTCTGAATTTTTATTGATGAAAGGAGGCATGACCTAATACAAGAATTTAGGTCTCTATTTATAGGACATAGAAAACCCAAGGTTTACAATCGCCGCATGTCTGCTATTACAAAAATACCCCTAGGAAGACTAGTCAGCGCCGCAATGAGTTTTGGTAAAATTTTCCTCTACTACGGGTGTCGCACGGTCGCGGAACCGCGGCCGCAGCCCTGGTTTGGCCGCGGTTCCGCGGCCAAAAGATGGTCTTGGCTTCTGAATTTTCTTGTGCTGTCTCTGGTTGACTGTTTCTTCCTACTTCTCTGGTTGGTTCTGCAGAACAACTTCTAGGTTTCTTCCAGATCTCCCAGTGAATAATTGTAGTGGACTTTCATCGTTGCTTCGTGAAGAAATCTTGAACCTTGCACTGCCTTATACTTTGTGAACTGATCTTTGTGTAGGCTTGATCAAGATTCCACCATTTATCGATCGTAGTCTCACTTTTGCATCATCTTTTATCTTTTTCACTGTTTTCGTTCCGAGAACCTGTAACCTGTACTATGTAGCAGACATGGGTCAAAAGCACCTGTTTATTTGTAAAATGCATAAGAATGGGGAATATAAATGCAATATTATGGTATGAACAAATACCCCCAAACTTATCTTTTGCTCGTCCTCGAGCAAACCTAGTTTTATTCTCAACAAAAACCTAACCTCACTTTCGCAGGGAACGCGATTGCACTGAGCACGTGCAACAAGCCGTTAAACCTCTAGGTGTCCCTAGTAGGAGGAGTGTTGTCTCCTGAGGGTTTTCAGCGGATACTACCCACAAAATCCTATCAATTAGGCCTATTAAATTTTATTCTCCAATTAGGTTTTCCAACAAAGAATTCTATTATCTTCGACTCATAAATCATCCACCCGTATTCTTCACGCTTCCTTATCATTTAACTTAAGATTATATATGTTCTGCAGACCTATTTAGCTTTTGGCATGTCTTAAGTTTTCCTTCTAGGGTTCCATCTCAACTTAGGAATTTTTATCATCTCTATTAAAGATACAAGTTATATTCTTCATTCCTATCTCTTATCTAAACCCCAATCACATACCCCTACGTGTGTGTATATATCACCCCTACACTTGGAAATTCAAATCAAGCAATCATACTCTTGTCCGTTGTCCAAAGCACTTCTTAATTGGTGAATTTTTAGATTAATTTCGCTCACACATCCTTCATGCGACCGTTAATACTTCTTGAGGTACCAACAATCGATTACAAGATGTGTTTGCACATTAAAACGTAATTCCTAGTCTTACAACACCTAAGGCTTTAGCAGTGACTCCCAAACCAGTTGGTCTAAGGCACTAGGTGATGAAGCACCCTCGCTAAATATTTTTTCTATTTTTGCAGCCTTAAGTAATCACAAAAACCAGTGTTCATTTTTTTCTTTATTCACACTTGAATTTTTATTTTATTTTCTTCGTACTAAGAACTTTAGACAAGAGCATTTCAAGGTCTCTTCTACTATTCCAAGTTTCAAGGTTCGTGTTTGTGCAATTTGTAGGGTATATATTTTCTGAATTTAGACTTAAGCTAGGAACTATTTTTCAAACTTATATTTTAATAAAAACATCAATACTCTTCCCTTGTTTTAACTTAGCCCAAGAAGTGAACTCAAAATTTTGCCTATTTCTAAATAAACTACAAAGACATATACTTTCTACCGTTAAACTTTAAGAAAGGTTATTTTTAGGGTTTTTAATTTACTAAGTCTAGATCTAGTTGTTCCTAGCTAGTTAACCTATTTGTCAAACTCAAGTCAAATTTGGCCAAAATTGAATACATTAATTTTTATAATTTTTAAAATTTTCAATTTTTATGGGTTTTAAAATAAGTATGCAAATGAAAAAAATGTACATATGAATGCGAAGGAAGAAGACTTACCGAGCATACCCCCAAACTTAAACTTGACAGTGTCCTCACTGTCATGCTACACCAAGAGGGTTGAGAATGTCGGCACTCCCCTGTTTATTTATTTATAATTTTTTTTATAATTTTTTTTATTGTTAAAAGAAAAAAAAAAATAATATACAACAAGGTTCCCCCCAAACTAAACAAGGCCTTACACAAGCCAAATTTTAGCACCAACCATTCAAAAATTCTATCGTGATAATGGTAGAGTTGGTGAAAGAATGGGGTGTAGAGAAAAGAAATGAGAAGCACACGAGACCGTGTGAGAAGAAGAGTGAAATATGGTCTCGATGGAGGAGAAGAATGACGGAAGGGAAAAAGAAATGGTAGTGGTTCTACTTCTTTGAGTGGAGGTTGATTAATCACAAAATCCGTATCGTGTAAGAATGCGAGTTCGTCTGCGAAAATATCTTCGAAACTTTCGTCGAAGGTCCAATTAAAAATTATCGAACTTAAAAGATCGGATTGTGAGTCATCAACACTCGGTATCATTAAAGGAAGATTAGAAGAACCAAAGAAAGTGGGAATACGAACTCGAGGGTGGGGATGGAGTATATAAATTAGCACAATTTGTAATGACCGATGTGTAAAAAGCGATTGTACTAATCTATCAACCCGAGGAAAAATGAGATTAAATCCCTCAAGATTCGTGAGCAAACATGGGTACGTCGAACCTGGTATTGGAGATGAAAGCGTAACGGTCTCTTGCAAGGTCGGAACAAGGACGGAGGGAAGTGAGTGAGGAAGGGTATCAGTTAAAGATTCAGGAGGGTGTACACAATCAGTGGAAGGGACATGATAAATTGGGAAATCCGACTCATCTGGTAAAACTGGTTCATCCTCAATAATTTCCTCAATATTCTCTTCAAAATTTAGCCTATCCATGCTATTATCATCAAAATCAAGACGCATATGAAGTTCGGGAAAAACATTTAATGACTCGGGATGATGAATTGGACATAAAATTTCAATCAAATCTACGGGTTCATCATCCAAAATATTCCCGGCGTCTATATCCTCAATCAAGTGAAAATCAATTTTTTCTGACACCTCATCAAAAGCATGGATATTTATCAATTTAGGCTCTAAAGTGGAGGTGTAAAGTTCAAAAGGATTAGGTATGGTTTCACTCGAAAGGGATTCTTCACAATCTGGCAAATCAAGCACTACAAAATCACACAACTCGTTAGATGTTTTATTTTTAACTTGTGAATCATTTGGGACAATTGATGGAAAACCAGAGTTGTTGGCTTCAATTGGGTTAGGGTAGGTTTGATTTGGAAAGGTGTAGAACTCAGTCTCTTTTCTCAAATTCTCACTCTGTCCAACCGCCTCCTCATACATTGGAAATTTTGGAGCTAGTTGGAAACTAGCTACCGGTTCACTAGGTTGCATAAGGGCGGCCATGGACGCATCCACATTCCTCATCATTTTGTTTGTTGCTAAAATATAAGCTTCCAACGACTGTTCCAAACTATACATGGGTTGTGAAGGGGTTTCGGTAAAAAATTCGAAATTGTTTGGATACATGAAACTCCCACATGGCTGTGTAGAAGCAATGTCTAGTGAAGGTGGGAAAGTCGGGTAGGACTGGTAGGAATTGGATGGTTGGACAGGAGTAGGATCAACAATTGTATAAAAAGGTGAATGGACTTGTTGATCCCTATAACTGGATGTGTGGAGAGGAGTGAAAGATCGGCTACGAGATTGTTCAATATGCTCAGCAATAGACATCGGTTTAGGAGTGACAACAGGACTCGAGAAAGTGGTATCAACGTACGTAGGCGGTGAAGGTTGACATGGTTGACACAAAGTGGATTGCAACGTCGAACTGTTTTTCCTAGACGCGTTTATTTGATCTTTCAAAGAAATTTTGGGTATGGAGGGATCGTCCTTAAATCGACCGAAACAATTGACGTACGAGGCAAAGTTAGGTTCAGGATACCAAAGTTCAGCAAGAGATTTATGAGGTGGGGTACCCATGATGTAAGAAGGAGAAGAGAAAGAAGTTGGGTGGTGCAAGGAGTTCTTAGCGACAAAATTTTGCAAGTCTTTTTATAAAAATTTCCCCTTTTTTTATTTGTAACTTTTTGCAAAAAAAATTTCGATAAAGGGCTTAAACACACTTTCAACCAAAAATGCACAATCAGGCCTAGATCTAGGGTCACCTAGGTCAGCTAGACAGCTCCTAATTGTTCCAAAGGGCTAGAAATAGGACCTCAAACCGCCTTTTCACCACCAATTGCGGCCAGGTAAGTGCCAGGTGAGTGGGAGGCTCCCCACTACAAGTAGTGGTCCTAATTAAGTAACCACTCGCCTTAGACACACTTGCCTAGATATCGCAAAGTCAGGTTAGGATCAACGGCCGATGCCTATAATTAGTCCTCTGTCCTATTAAGCGCGACGTCCTTAGGGCTGAGTCTAGTATTTTTTAATTAAAATTGGTCAATGCAAGATGCCTTTTGTGATTTCTGGGGTCCTGGGAAGGGTGATGAAATCCCCACCCAATCTGAATTGGCTTCAAGCCCCTTAAAGTCCGATTAAAGATACGCAAAACAGAAAAAATCATTTGCAATCAATTTTCTTTTAAGCGCGGCGCAAAGAATCCTGCAGAAGATCAATTTTTGGAAGGGGAAAGATTTTTTAAGCGCAAAGAATCCTGCAGGAGATTTTTCAGAAGATATATCGAGATTTGCAGAAGAGAGAGAAAGGAAACAAACAGTGCTCTTTTCACTTGCTGATGTCACGAGACAGCCGCGTTTCCGCGGTCTTAAGTGGCAAAGCGCGGCGGTTCAGCGGTAGAGTGGAAGGTTCAGATCCCGAATTTTTTTTCACGCGCTGAGTCAACAAAGCGGTCGCGGTTCCGCCGCCAGAAGGCCTTCCCGACCGCCGTTCCGCGGTCTGTTGTGAGGATTGGTTCCCACAAATTTCTGAGCCCCTCTGGTTTTGTGATCCTTTGTCGTTCAGATCTTTATTTTTCTGTTTCGCTCTCTGGATTTCTCCAGATCCGTCGATCCTACAAAGATTCAAACAAAAATACCCTTCACAAATTAACAAAATGATAAATTTTTATATATATTTTTTAATTTTTCAGTTTTTATGATTTTTTAATTTTATATTAACCCGAAATTGCAAAAAAGAACTAACACGCCATCCCTGGCAACGGCGCCATTTGATTTGAGTTGAGATTTAGCTTATGCGTTTTCGAAAGATATGAATCAAAGAATTTATAACCGCAATCAAGAACGATGTCGCTTGGTAGCTAGCCGGTGAGTACGGATCGGTCCACAGGGATTTTGTGAATTTCCTAATTGCTCTTACGAGTTAATTCCGACGGGTGCCGGATTTTATTGATTAAATCTAAAAACTAAATTAATCTAGATCTAAATCTTGCTAGGGTTAGGTTTAGGTTAAGTTTGGAAAGTCAATAAATCTCACCGCTTTCTATACCCATATTAAGATCTATTAGGAGTTATGGTAATTATTAATAGAGGGGATTAGAACCATTTGGGAAGATGTTTCTTCCTCTAGGTTCTTGCCCTTCCTCTATCAATCCTTACCCTAACCTCCATGGAAAACACGTGCAACTGGGCCTTTATACTACGGTATCACCGCTACCTCATGGGATAGGGTGTCGTAGGGAGCGGTATGTGCATGTATGCATGGAGTCCTATAATTATATGTGATGGGCAAGAAAGGGATGAGAGATTTTCATCTCTCAAACCTTCCCCAAATCTAACCCTAACAAGCGAGGAGACTACTCGTTCATTAGGGAATTTAAGAACAGATCTAACTATTTATCTAGGGCAAGGAATTAAAGATCTAACTAGGGCAAGGAATAGAAATTACCTAGGGCAGATAAGAAATTTAACCCAAGGCAGAAAATAAATTAAGAACTTACAAATTGATCCTCTCCAAAAAGAATTCTGAATTTTTATTGATGAAAAGAGGCATGACCTAAAACAAGAATTTGGATCTCTATTTATAGGACATAAAAAAACCCTAGGTTTACAATCGCGGCATGTCTGCTATTACAAAAATACCCCTAGGAAGACTAGTCAGTGCCGCAATGAGTTTTGGTAAAATTTTCCTCTACTACGGGTGTCGCACGGCCGTGGAACCGCGGCCGCAGCCCTGGTTTGGCCGCAGTTCCGCGGCCAAAAGATGGTCTTGGCTTCTGAATTTTCTTGTGCTGTCTCTGGTTGACTGTTTCTTCCTACTTCTCTGGTTGGTTCTGCAGAACAGCTTCTAGGTTTCTTCCAGATCTCCCAGTGAGTAATTGTAGTGGACTTTCACCGTTTCTTCATGACGAAGTCTTAAACCTTACACTGCCTTGTACTTTCTGAACTAATCTTTGTGTAGTCTTGATCAAGATTCCACCATTTATCGGTCGTAGTCTCACTTTTGCATCATCTTTTATCTTTTTCATTGTTTTCGTTCCGAGAACCTGTAACCTGTACTATGTAGCAGACATGGGTCAAAAGCACCTGTTTATTTGTAAAATGCATAAGAATGGGGAATATAATAATGCAATATTATGGTATGAACATGTCACAATCAGAGACAATGCAAATCGGTACTCCATGTAATCTCACGATCTCCTGCATGAGTTCATGTGTATCAGAGATAGTATATATTGAAGAGTTAAATCTTACTTAGATTCAAACTTACCTCCATGTACTTCTTTGCTAGTGTCTCGGTAGATTGGCCAACTTGAAAGGGAATAAAATGAGTTGACTTTGTGAGTCGATCCACAATAACCCATACTGTATCGTTACCTTTTGTGCTGCGAGGAAAAGCAGTCACAAAATCCATTGTGATGTGTTGCGACTTCCATTCTAGGATAGGTAACGGTTAAAGTATACCAACATTCTTGTGATGTTCATCTTTTACTTGCTGACACACCAAGCATTTGGCTACGCTTCTGGCTACTTCACGCTTCATTCCATGCCACCAGTAATGTTGCCGCAGATCTTTGTATATCTTTGTAACACCAGGGTTACTGAATATGGAGAGCTATGAGCTTTTTTCATCAACTTTTCCCTAACAGGACCTTGTGGTACACACAATCTGCTTCCGTATCTTAAAGATCCGTCTTCATAGATGATGAAGTCTGTTCTAAGTCCACTTTCTACTTGTTCTCTGTTCTTTTGGAACTTGGCATCACTTGCTTGAGCTGTTTTGATCTGATTGACAATTGCAGAGTGAACTTGTAAGTTCATCAAACTTGAAGCGTTATCTGGCATGACCACTTCTATCTCCATCTGATGCAAATCTTATTGTAGCTTCCACTGTGCGGTGAGATTCATTGATAGTAGTTGGCGACTAAGTGCATCAGGAACTACATTCACCTTCCCTGGATGATATTGTAGGTTAATGTCGAAGTCCGCCATAAATTCTAACCATCTTCTCTGCTGCGTATTTAACTCTTTCTGAGTAAACACATACTTCAGACTTTTGTGGTCTATATATATATCTACCCTTTCTCCAAGAAGATAATGACGCCAAATCTTGAGTGCAAAGATAACGGCTGCCAACTCCAGATCATGCGTCAGATAGTTGCTCTCATGAACCTTCAGCTGCCTTGATACATACAACCTTACTGTGCTGATGTAGAACACATCCTAATCCCTTACCGGATGCATCACAATGCACTACGAAACCTCCAGATTGGTCCGGTATGACGAGAATAGGTGCTGATGTCAATCTTGACTTGAGTTCTATGAAATCTAGTTCGCATGCTTCTAACCACATGAATTCTTCATCTTTACGTGTGAGCTTGGTCAGGGATGCTGCAATCTTCGAAAATCCTTCAATAAGTCTTCGGTAGTATCCTGCTAAACCCAAGAAACTTCGACTGTCCTTCACTGTCTTTGGTGTCAGCCATTCGCTTACTGCTCATAGTTTAGCTGGATCCACAGAGATTCCTTCACCTGAAACGATATGTCCGAGAAATCCGACTTGTTCTAACCAAAACCCGCACTTGCTGTATTTGGCATAGAGTTGATGCTGCCGCAAAGTCTCTAGGACAATTCGTAAATGTTCAGTGTGCTCTTTCCGATTCTTAAAATACACCAGGATGTCGTCGATGAATATGACAAAAAACCTGTCTAGGTATTCTCGGAAAACCTGGTTCATCAGATTCATGAATATGGATAGTGCATTGGTCACTCCAAATGGCATCACAAGAAACTCATAATGTCCATAGCGAGTCCTGAATGTCGTCTTCGGAATATCAAACTCATTGACCTTTACCTGATGATAACTTGAACGAAGATCTAATTTTGAGAAAACACAAGACCCACTTAGCTGATCGAACTGATTGTCGATTCGCGGTAGTGGATACTTGTTCTTTATCGTGACTTCTTTCAAAACTCTATAATTAATGCACATTCTGTATGAACCTTCCTTCTTCTTCACAAGCAACACTGGAGAACCCTAACTTGAAGTGCTAGGACGAATCCATCTTTTCTTCAGAAGTTCGTCCAATTGAGTACGGATATCTTTCAAACCTTCAAGACTTAAGCGATATGGTGTTTTGATCACTGTAACAACCCTAAAATTTCTGTACAGAATTTTTTCAAAAGTATAGAGAGGAACAGCTAAGCCTGAATACAAGTTATAAATTTAATTTGCTTTTGAACAACAAGAAATAACTTGTAGCTCATTGGTAAAGCCTTGCACTGCTGAGACGTAGCCCCTGTGTTCAAATCCCCCCAGCCACACATATTTTTAATTGATTTTTCTTTTAATCTTTTAGAAGCCCAAAAGTTTACACGTGCACTACACGTAAAATGAAAAGTCACAAAGTAATCAAACATATGCACTAAGTTATACTAAACGACACCAACACATGGCAAGCATCCCATCCCCATCCTACCGGTTTTGGCCGGCGAGATGCGCATAGGGGGCCGGCACCGCGGTCATGTCCGTAGGGGATGCCTCCAATTTTTAACTCCAGAACCCCTTCGCCTACCCCACTACTCCCATGTTGTTTGTTTACTTTGAAAATATCTAGAGAGTGATAATTCCTCCCTTTAATTCATTTTTAATACACATTTTAATTCCATTCTTCATTACTCTAAACCCTAATTTTCCCTATAAATACCACAATCCATTTCACCCCTCCTCATTCAGAATTCCATTACAAAAACTCTCTAAAAATTTCCAGCGAGGGAAAAAATGGGTTATTGATATCCGTTCGAACTTTTTAACGTCGTCTAAATAACCCGAAATGATGTTAGAATTACGATTACGAAACACTCCAAATTGCCTTTACAGAAAGATAACATCATATGCAATCTTAGCAAAAACAAGCAACACCTGAAATACCAAAACCCAGAAACCGGAACACCACAAAAAATTGATGCCAGAATTCTTGAACCGGGCCGGCCAGGCTGGAATTTCCCTTCATGTTGCCGGCCAAAATCTGGCGAAGGGGGCTCAAATTTATGTGGTGTTCATGTTACATCTCATATAACATTCTGCAATTGCTTAAAAAAATTTTAGACACTCTGAAAAATTCGACAGAAACTTAGTTTTTGTTTCGAGTATTTCTGAGTTGTTTCGGTTTCGTAATTTTACAAACATCGTCTAATTCTCTAGCCTGGCTCTGATACCACTGCTGGGTTCCCTAGGGCTGCCGCTAGGTTTCGGGAGGTATCGTCCATGCCGTTTTAAAAATTTGGTGCGCTAAAGATCCCTAACCTAGAATCATAACTAGAAAATTAGACGAAACTTGAATGTAAATATCTTTACATCTAAGTGAATAAGGAATACAACCTTTGTAGACCTGTCCTTCACTTCAACAGCTCCGTGTAGTAGTCCCTTCGCCCTAAGTAGTGAACTCTCGGACTCTAGAAAGGCTCCACAATATGAAAGGAACAAGCTTGCTCGAAATTTTCGAGGCCGAAGATGATCTATGTCAAGAAGACACCAACTCAAGCTACCTCTTCACTAATATGGAATTAGTGAAGCAAACACCATAAACTAAATGGCTAATCTAGTAGAGGATGATGAAGTAGGAATTTTGCTCACATTAGAAATATTTTTCTCACTCATTTTCTTCACCTCCCAAATTGCAAGAGAGCTAGAGGAAGGAGATAAAGAAAAGCAACCATGGAAAAAAGTCTAGTGTAAAAATGAATCAAGTGGTGAGAATAGCAACCATGGGTGAGATAATATCTCATACTAACTCATGTAGAGACTAAACTATGGCTAACAATAATGGTTAGGTTAATAAATATCTAGAGTGAGACAAAATTAGTAGACTAAGTCAATGGGTTCTACAAGCTTCCACTAAGCATCAACCATGTGACTAATTTCCAACTAATTTTGATTTACTTGAAATAAATAAACCCTTCATTATTATTTGCATGGTGTTAGTCTCATACACCCATGTCTCATGTATCATCTAGCATGACACAAAAGAGTGTACATTAATATATATCACATATATACTAAAATGCACAAGTGAGAAAAAGAAATTTTAAGTGAGCTAATATTAGTTAATGTAAGTTAATATATCAAATATATAATTATACATTAAATTATTAAATCAACACTTGATTTAATAATCCGTCTATATCACATACAGCCGACTAATATCAAATGTATCAACTTATCGAATCAATACTTGATTCGACAGCCCGGCTATATCACATATAACCGACCGATATCACATATCGCGAGAATCGAATACGGTATCACATGCACGTATTAATCTCGGTCCCGCACATATCACATATGTTCTCCTACTTCCTTTCTCTTGAGCCAGGAAACCTTTGTGTAGGACTCTAAAGACTCGTCAATACGCCGGCAGTAGGTGGTGATCATATCAGTCACCCACAAGCCGCAAGTAGTCTGCTAAATGTAACGGCCACCTGGGGATTGAGCGATCAGAAAATCAACAAGCAAGCATGCTCATACTCCTAAGAATCCAATAAGTAACACTACCGTACAGTCCAGTCTCTTTGTCTGATATGTCGCATATCACAGCCTGGGGGTGGTAAATGTCAGACCCCAATAGCCTGATAAGTCATGCCGATATGAGGCCCATAACGGTTCGAGAAACTACTAATAACACTTAGCAGTAAATCTCAGCAACCTAGGCCAGGGGTTTCCTGTTATGGCCAATCGAGCATAGCACAACATCAACCCCCAATACCGGGAGAGTGAATCCCCTCCTATCGCTCACTGCCTCCATGTTACTCGGGACTGTACCTAAAAACCACTTTTGCACGATCTTTTGAACCTGGTAAGGTGGAAATTAAAGCACAGCGGGAATCACACAAGACTCTATGACGATCTCGGGTCGACAGACTAACATGTACCAGTGTCACCAGAGAACTGCTATCTGACGATATGTATAATACCATCTAGGAGTTCTCGGCGAGTCCGTTTAGTGTACCCAGTCTTCACTGAGCACCCATATACCTTCTCTGATGTCAAACATCAATTGATATGGGATCATCCATCGCCCATTATATGGGTCGAGAAGCGTATACGCTAGTCTACTCTGGAATATCGATGCCCCGTCTCGATATTCCCACGACTAGGAATATTTGAAAGATGTACTTACCGACTACCTTTGCCCCACTAGTATGATCTGCATCATAATCTTGGTAGTCAAGTACTCATCCTAAGAACAGTAAGCCCTGTCCATTTTTCATGCTTAAATTAAATAATTAAATATGAGATGAGTCAAAAAAAGCATAAAAAAAGTTCTAGGAGCCTAAAACAAATGTTAAATGTGTGATATGCGGATCGCTCAACAGAAGAAAGATCTAATTTTATTATGTGTAGGATCTTTTTGCACAATTACTAATCGCTTCCAGTAGAAAGAAAATCCGTATTGTCGTAATAGCGGAACTACTTTTCTTTTAGAAAGGTAAAAGTTAAGAAAAAGTGAAATAAAAAAAATGAAGTATTAGTTTTTCTTATTGTAATATCCATAATTCTGATAAGAGCTAATTCACCAAAATAGAATATTAGAATATTATCAACATGTAATAGAGAGACAATAAGTGCACATGTTAAGATAAACAACAACCATATAGCATACTATCATGTCGAGCAAGAAAGTCCTCCCTATATATGTCCAAGCATCCACTATAATATACATCACATGTATAATAATGGCCTATAGGGCATACATATAACTAACAGTTTAGACTCGTTCCTAAGCTAGCTTGCACACTCTGCCAAAATTGCGATCGGAATCTGGTGTCACAATCGGAGACAATGCAAACCGGTACTCCATGTAATCTCACGATCTCCTGCATGAGTTCATGTGTATCAGAGATAGTACACATTGAATAGTTAAATCTTACTTAGATTCAAACTTACCTCCATGTACTTCTTTGCTAGTGTCTCGGTAGATTGGCCAACTTGAAAGGGAATAAAATGAGCCGATTTTGTGAGTCGATCCACAATAACCCATACTGCATCGTTACCTTTTGTGCTGCGAGGAAGAGCAGTCACAAAATCCATTGTGATGTGTTGCCACTTCCATTCTGGGATATGTAACGGTTGAAGTATACCAACAGTCTTGTGCTGTTCAGCTTTTACTTGCTGACACACCAAGCATTTGGCCACGCTTCTGGCTACTTGACGCTTCATTCCATGCCACCAGTAATGTTGCCGCGGATCTTTGTATATCTTTGTACCACCAGGGTTACTGAATATGGAGAGCTGTGAGCTTTTTTCATCAACTTTTCCCGAACAAGACCTTGTGGTACATACAATCTGCTTCCGTATCTCAAAGATCCGTCTTCATAGATGATGAAGTCTGTTCTAAGTCCACTTTCTACTTGTTCTCTGATCTTTTGGAACTTGGCATCACTTGCTTGAGCTGCTTTGATCTGATTGACAATTGTAGAGTGAACTTGTAAGTTCATCAAACTTGAAGCGTTATCTGGCATGACCACTTCTATCTCCATCTGATGCAAATCTTGTTGTAGCTTCCACTGTGCGGTGAGATTCATTGATAGTGGTTGGCGACTAAGTGCATCAGGAACTACATTCACCTTTCCTGGATGATATTGTAGGTTAGTGTCGAAATCCGCCATAAGTTCTAACCATCTTCTCTGCTGCGTATTTAACTCTTTCTGAGTAAACACATACTTCAGACTTTTGTGGTCTATATATATATCTACCCTTTCTCCAAGAAGATAATGACGCCAAATCTTGAGTGCAAAGATAACGGCTGCCAACTCCAGATCATGCGTCAGATGGTTGCGCTCATGAACCTTCAGCTGCCTTGATACATACAACCTTACTGTGCTGATGTAGAACACATCCTAATCCCTTGCCGGATGCAGCGCAATGCACTACGAAACCTCCAGATTGGTCCGGTATGACAAGAATAGGTGCTGATGTCAATCTTGAATTGAGTTCTATGAAAGCTTGTTCGCATGCTTCTAACCACACGAATTTTTCATCTTTACATATGAGCTTGGTCAGGGATGCTGCAATCTTTGAAAATCCTTCAATAAGTCTTCGGTAGTATCCTGCTAAACCCAAGAAACTTCGACTGTCCTTCACTGTCTTTGGTGTCAGCCATTCGCTTACTGCTGATAGTTTAGCTGGATCCACAGAGATTCCTTCACCTGAAACGATATGTCCGAGAAATCCGACTTGTTCTAACCAAAACCCGTACTTGCTGTATTTGGCATAGAGTTGATGCTGCCGCAAAGTCTCTAGGACAATTCGTAAATGTTCAGTGTGCTCTTTCCGATTCTTAAAATACACCAGGATGTCGTCGATGAATATGACAACAAACCTGTCTAGGTATTCTCGGAAAACCTGGTTCATCAGATTCATGAATATGGATGGTGCATTGTGTATGTCCACGTTACCCTTCCCGGTTCTTTCGGGGATGCGGAAACGGTAAAAAACGATTTTTACGGTGAAGGTAACATGGACTTTAGAATAGGATCTTTGCTAAACAAACATCTACCAACCTAACTATAAGTTTAGCTACTATGTTAGGGGTTATACCTAGTCTTGCACTCCTTCTCTTCTTCTCCTTGTAGTGGTCGGATCGGCCTCACCTTGTCGTCTCCTTGTGCCGAAGATGGATCCACCCGAAAGCTTTTACCTTTGGCTCCTACCTCAATCGAGAGGAAACTAAAATCCTTGGCTTGCTAGACCTCGAACTTTAGAATGAGTAGAGAAGTGTTTTTAGAGTTTTATCTCAATGGCTCATGTTTCTCAACTCATGAGACATGAGAGCCATGAGCAAGAGGAAGATGGAGAGCTTGGATGAGAGAGAATGAGAATGATAGAATGAGCTTGGCTTTTTACAACCATGCTCTCAAAAAGAAAAAAATCATGATAATAATAATAATTAAGTATTTGTGATGGTTCATATCTATGGCCATTATCATTTCATGCATTTAATGCATTTTGTAAAGAACAAGCAAGCAAAAATCATAGCCATAAAATGATGATGGTCAACAAGTCCAAAATAGTCAACCGGTTAATAAAGTCAACAAGTCAACAAAAGTCAAACTTTCAACTCAACCATGGCACAATAATACTTAATTGATATTATTATTAATCATATTTCCTATTCTCATTAGGGTTTAGAAAAGGTCAACAGTCAACAACCCTAATAAGAATCCTCTGCCTCTGTCTCTATCAACTGTGCATATACACCCGCATCCGTGTTCCGAGGAACACGAATACAAACGAGATAAAACCAATCCCAAAACACATACTAGGATCTGGCTTAAACCAAAGCCCGCTAGTAATAACTGCCCGGACACCAAACGTGCACAAGTGCGCGGATGTGAACGAACCCTGTCGTAAAACCATGCGACCTCTACTCTGTTTTGCCCAAAGGCGAATAGCTCTTTGTGTGGGACTCTAAAGACTCGACACTACACTGGCAGTGGGTTTAACCACAGGCCGCAAGCGGTACTAGCTGTACGTAACGGTCCCCAGGTAGATGCCGATAAGAAGACTGATGAGGTGAACCCATCCGAACTTCTACTGAGCCTGAATGTGACAGTCTCCGTACAGTCCGGTCTGTTCGTCTAAGAACATCGCATGGCGGGCCTAGGGGGCGGTAAACGTCAGTCCCCTAATAGCGGTATAAGACGTGTCGGAGTGAAGCCCAGAACACCCTGAGATAACACTGGAAAACCTACCAGTTTATCTCGCTTGCCCTGGCCAGGGACTTTGTGTAATGGCTCTCCTAGACACAGTGCGATATCAACCCCCAATACCGGGAGAGACGAATCCTGTCTAACCGTCACTGCCTCCAAGTGCTTCAGGACTGCACCCAACTACTACCTGTTTACACGACTCCTTTGAGCCGTGGTAGGGTAGTAATCAAAGTACAGTGGGAACACACTCGAGGCGAAGTGACGGTGTCAAGTCAGCGGACTAAGCTGTACTCATGTCACCTGGGAACTGATAACTGAAGATAGGTATAGTACCAATCAACAGTTCCCGATGAGTCCTGTCCAGTGTACTCGTAACCTAACGAGCACCCGCATACTATCTCAAGTACGACGTACTGACGGCTGTGGGACAGACCGTCCCCCTGCTGGGATGAGAAGCGCATACGCTAGTCTACTCCGGAGTATCGATGCCCTGTCTCGATAGTCCTACGACTAGGGACCTGTATAAGGATGTGCTTGTAGATTACCCAGCCCCCACTAGTGTGACTGCCATCACAACGCTGGTAATCAAGCAAAGATCCTAAGGGCTCCACTAATGTGTATAGGCAATATGCTAAAAGAAACACATGTACACATTAAAGTAGAAACAAACCAAGTAGTATACTACCATTTCGAGCAAGATTGTCTATACAACTGTGAATATCCCAAGCTTCCATCAAGTAATATACAAACTAGTATGATACAGTAATGGCATCTACGGCATATACACTAACAATCTCCCACTTGCACTAAGGCCATGTACTGGCGTATCGAAGACCTATCATCTCGATCAACCGCTCGAATCGAGTCTGGGGTAAGGCCTTCGTGAATGGATCTGCAGTGTTATCTTCTGTAGCAACCCTCCGAACCTCGATCTCCCGGCGATCCACGATCTCCCTGATCATGTGATACCGCCTTAAGATGTGTCTAGACTTCTGATGGGACCTGGGTTCCTTCGCTAAAGCTATAGCTCCGTTGTTGTCACAATATAGAGGTATTGGATCAACAATGGACAGAACTACCTGAAGTTCAGTCAAGAACTTCCTCATCCAGATGGCTTCTTTTGCGGCATCGCAAGCAGCTATGTACTCCGCTTCCATAGTTGAGTCAGCAACGGTTTCCTGCTTGGAACTCTTCCAGCAAACCGCCCCTCCATTGAGGGTAAAGACATAACCCGACATGGACTTGGAGTCATCCTTGTCACTCTGGAAGCTGGAGTCAGCAAAGGCCTCGATCTGGAGTTTTTTTCCGCCATACACCAAGAACATCTCCTTAGTCCTTCTCAGGTACTTGAGAATGTTCTTTACTGCTATCCAGTGTTTCTCCCCTGGGTCCGACTAATACCGGCTTACAACGCTCAATGCGTCCGCTACATCTGGTCCAGTACACAACATCGCATACATTATAGAGCCTACCGCTGATGCGTAGGGTATAGATGACATGCGAGCCCTATCCAAATCAGTCTTGGGAGACATATCTTTGGAGAGGGTGATTCCGTGACAAGCCGGTAGATTACCGCGCTTTGAATCTTCCATACTGAATCATTTCAGTATGGTGTCGATGTACCTGGACTGTGAAAGTCCCAACATCCTCTTGGATCTATCACGATAGATCTGGATCCCCAGAATGTAGTTGGCATCGCCCAGGTCCTTCATGGAGAACCTCTGTGACAAGAATCCTTTGACTGACTGTAGCATAGGAATATCATTTCCTATTAGGAGAATGTCATTCACGTACAAGACGAGGAATACCACAGTTCTCCCTACAATCTTACTGTAAATGCATGGTTCATCTGGGTTTTTGATAAAGTCGAATTCTTTGACAGTATCATCAAAGCAGATGTTCCAACTCCGCGATGCCCACTTCAGTCCATAGATGGACTTAAGAAACTTGCACACTTTACCGCTGCTCCCACTCTGAATGAATCCTTCCGGCTGATCCATATAGACGCACTCTTCTAAATTTCCATTTAGGAAAGCCGTCTTTACGTCCATCTGCCATATCTCATAATCGTGGAAGGCAGCAATGGCAAGAAGGATCCGAATGGATTTGAGCATAGCCACTGGAGAAAAGGTCTCGTCATAGTCCAAACCAGGTCTTTGACGAAAACCCTTTGCAACAAGTCTAGCTTTATAGGTTTCAACCCGCCCATCTACACCAATCTTCTTTCTGAAGATCCATTTGCAGCCTACGGGTTTTACCCCTTCTGGAGCAAAGTCCAAAGTCCAAACTTTGTTGGTGTACATGGACTCCATCTCGGTCCGCATTGCATCCAGCCATTTTACTGAGTCACCGTTCTGAATGGCTTGCTGGAAGCTAGTAGGCTCATCATAATCAATAGTGCAATCCTCTCTATCCCCATCTATGAGAAAACCGTAGTATCTCTCGGGCGGATGAGACTGCCGACTACTCCTGCGGAGTGGCGCTGGGATGTCCGGTTCTTCTGAAACTTCTGGTTCTTCCAAGCTTTCAGTAATAGCTTGTGGTTCTGGAATTTCTTCCAGTTCTATTGCGCTCCCACTTATCTGAATTTCTAAAAATTCAGTTTCCAAGAAGTGGGCATGCTGAGAAACAAAAACCTTTTGTTCCTCTGCGGAATAGAAAAGATACCCCCTGGAGTTCTTGGGGTATCCCACAAACTTACACAGTACTGAGCGTGCCTCGAGCTTGTCCGCATGCTGCTTCTTTACAAAAGCTGGACATCCTCATGTCTTAAGATACTTAAGACAGGGTTTCTTCCCACTCCACATCTGATATGGGGTGGTAGGCACAGTCTTGGTTGGAGCCTTGTTCAAAAGATATGCAACTGTTTCCAGTGCATAACCCCAGAAAGATCGCGGTAACTCAGCCTTACTCATCATGGAACGAACCATATCCAATAGAGTTCGATTCCGTCTTTCCGATACACCGTTGTGTTGTGGTGTGTATGGAGGAGTAAGTTGAGAGAGAATTCCATTCTCTTTTAAGTAGCCCAGAAACTCGGCACTCAAGTATTCACCACCTCGATCAGATCTCAGTGTCTTGATACTTTTGCCTGTTTGTTTTTCAACTTCATTCTTGTATTCCCGAAATTTCTCAAAGGCCTCGGATTTATGCTTCATCAGGAAGACATGTCCATACCTAGAGAAATCATCCGTAAAGGTAATGAAGTATGAATAACCACTTCGTGCATGTGTAGACATTGGACCACATACGTCACTGTGTATGAGTCCTAAGAGCTCGCTCGCTCTTACTCCGTGTCCAGTGAACGGAGTCTTTGTCATCTTTCTCATGAGACAAGATTCACAAGTAGCATAAGACTGATACTCGAACGGATTCAAGTATCCCTCTTTATGTAACTTTGTTAACCGTGTCTCATTAATGTGACCCAGTCTACAATGCCATAAGAAAGCTTGATTTGTTTCCGGAGACTTTCTTTTAAGTGTGTTCTGGACACTGAAAATCTGAGCTTGATTCAATACGTATATCTCGTTTTCTAATGTACCTGACCCAATCAGAACTTGATTTAGGTGGATGTGGACCACATCGCTTACAAAAGTAAAATCATATCCTTCCTTAGAAAGTAAGGATACATATATGATATTACAAGTCACACTAAGTACATACAAACAGTTACGCAGAATCAATATCTGCCCAGTTGTCAGTCCAAGATGATATTCCCCTACGGATTCAGCGTCCATGCTCATTCCGTTGGTAACCCTGAGAGTCATATCACCTATCCTGATAACCCTACGGTTTCTCAGAGCCTGTAATGAATTACAGATGTGAGATCCTGATCCAGTATCCAATACCCAGGAAGTAGGGTTAACTGACATACAGTTTTCTACTACGAACACACCCGAAGCCGAAGCCACAACATACTTCGAATCCTGGTTACTGGCTTTGCTAGCCCTGCAATCCTTCTGCCAATGTTCATTCCCGTAACAATAGGAACGTCCTTCCTTTACTACATCCAGTCTCGAAACTTTTGCCCTTCCCTTTCCTTCTACTACCCTGGTTTCCTTCAGGGTATAAGTAGAGGGCAGAGACTGTAGAATCAAGTCAGTATTTGACCCGTTCTTCAACGTGGTCTTCAGATCCGTGAGCTCATCAAAATAGCTGGTCTCTGTAAGGACGTTGCCCCCTACAGATGACCCGATAGCCAACCTCGCTTGAAGCAATTCGTTCGAGGTATCATATCTTGCGATACGAGATTGCTCTCCATCTAAATCTTTGTTATGGAGGAAGATAAAAACTAAGTCTATCTTCTCGTGCTGCCTCTGGTATGCACCATCAACTGAGGCCAACACAAGGCACTTGGCATTCGCACAGTCTTTTTCCGATGTCTTACGGATATCAATATCCGTGACAGGGGAAACTGGTCCTGAGACGGCAGGGGTTTGATTAGTTAAGAGGTGTCCCAGCTCGTTATGGGCAATGGACATCTGGACAGACCTTTGCCAGTCATAACAGTCAGATTCAATCATTTTATTATCTAGATGTAACCTATGTGTGGTCACTGGGTCGCTGCAATTAAGAGAGAGAGAAGAAAAAACTCAGCATGATGCTCTTGCAAGTTTAGATTGGTTTTTAATTTATCTAAACAGGATGGCTCCCACTGTTTCTCGAATTCCTCCTCAAACCAAAAAGGAAGAATTAGTCGGGATCAATCTCACCGTACAATACTTACTTAACCATTCAGCCAGGCCAGTGTTGGTACTTCGAGGGAGGTTTTCCAACGTTTTCGCGAAGTTTCTTAATTAAAGAACCTCTTTTCCCTGGGGGCGTAGCCCCGCTAACACCTTTCTAGACACCTACTTGGTTTATAGCATTGATCGTTAAGTGAGAAAGTTCCCGAGGAGTAGCATATATTCGCAGTAGGATCGGGATCCAAATATCATCGTGTGATAAAACTGAAGGAATCCTACCAGAATCATCACACTCCAAATGGTATGCAGCGCTAGCAAGTTTCAGTTTCTTTAGAAACTCCCGATGTGGATTTTTGCCCCATGCCCTTATGACCTTGAAGAAGGTCAACAAATCATAAGTCACATGTCAAGTTCTACTCGTCATTGTCCAGGTTAATTTGAACCCACCCGTATATACCCTTGACGAAGGTCAACAAGGTAATACGACTGTCCCAAACCAACGCATCTATCTATGTTACTTATGAACACCCAACAGCTACCAATCACTATGCCTTGACGAAGGTCAACAAACATAGCTTGAATACTATTGAATATTCATATGAAATGATGGAGGGCTACGAATGGTTTTGGCGAAACCGTGAACGTAGTGAACTTGATATAATCAAAGGAACCTTGATAGCTTTTAAAAGGGGTGGTTTAAGCTCCACGTTTAAAAGTTGTTTTGAAAAGAAACCGAGTGGTTTTGAAATTGTTCCAACAACTTTAACTTTGGTTTATTTTCTTGCATTAATTTAATGCTTCCCATCATTTAATCCTACCATTGCAGAAAACAACGAAAATATGACGTACGCTTATGCCATCCGCATTCGCCACGGGGCCCCGTCATTACCCGTTAGGTTACTTAACTAACGACAGAGCGGGGGCTGGACTAGCGCGGATGCAAAACATAAGCAACGCCTAAATAGATATCATATATAGATATTTACATTCGTCAGATGCAATTATAGCCATTCCAGATCACAGATGAACACATTGGATATACTAGGAATCCGCGTTTTGTTCGAGCCTGCAACGAAAAGCGGATTACATGGTCGCGATGAATAGCCAAGACCCCACCCTAGACCCCTACGGGTGCGGCAAACTACCCGCCAAATACCCGAAGTGAAGCAACCTCCCTCAACAACGTGAGTAGGCCACTCGGCACTTCGAGGTACCCGGTAGTTTGTGCACCCCACCTTGGGTCTATCCTAGGAGCAAAAATAGTAAAAGAAATTATATAATGGCGGCTACAATCTCATCCCGGATTTGCAGCCATACAAATAATATTACATCAATTACATGTTACATCAAATGAAAGATAAATAAAACTCTCATCTCACAACCCCCCGGCTATTCATCCGCGACAATCCAACGAATTCATATACACAAACCATCAACATTACAGATCACAGATATGTATAACCCCTACTAATCGACGTATAGCGATTAGCAGACGTTCAATACATATATCACATCACAGATATAACCCATTAGCTAAAATCTACAGAAATTCGATCAAAATACTGATTTGTAACCACCCCAAACACAAATTTGTTTTCTGGAAAATCTGGGCAGAAAAAACATATTCTAAAAATCCCAAAACAGCACACTAAGTACACTGCAGGAAAAATGAGCCACGGCCGAGTCAACTCGGCCGCGGATTCGCGGCAAGAAGCATGTTCTTGCCGCGGTTCCGCGGAGCGTTGACCGAGTCAGTGGACTATTTTTCTTGAGTGTTCTTTAAAAATCCTGAGTCGATTTTTAGTGTATGTGAAATTATTTTTTGAACAGATTTAAAAATCGGCAGAAAGTTCACTTTTACGACGTGTTTTGCGATTTTTTCTCCGATCGAAATTCTAGATACTTTGCTAACATGTTAGTTTGTGTTTAGCTAGGCTCTGATACCACTGTAAGTCCACGTTACCCTTCCCGGTTCTTTCGGGGATGCGAAAACGGTAAAAAACGATTTTTACGGTGAAGGTAACATGGACTTTAAAATAAGATCTTTGCTAAAAAAACATCTACCAACCTAACTATAAGTTTAGCTACTATGTTAGGGGTTATACCTAGTCTTGAACTCCTTCTCTTCTTCTCCTTGTAGTGGTCGGATCGGCCTCACCTCGTCGTCTCCTTGTGCCGAAGATGGATCCACCCGAAAGCTTCTACCTTTGGCTCCTACCTCAATCGAGAGGAAACTAAAATCCTTTGCTTGATAGACCTCGAACTTTAGAATGAGTAGAGAAGTGTTTTTAGAGTTTTATCTCAATGGCTCATGTTTCTCAACTCATGAGACATGAGAGCCATGAGCAAGAGAAAGATGGAGATCTTGGATGAGAGAGAATGAGAATGATAGAATGAGCTTGACTTTTTACAACCATGCTTTCAAAAAGAAAAAAATCATGATAATAATAATAATTAAGTATTTGTGATGGTTCATATTAATGGCCATTATCATTTCATGCATTTAATGCATTTTGTAAAGAACAAGCAAGCAAAAGTCATAGCCATGAAATGATGATGGTCAACAAGTCCATAATAATCAACCGGTCAACAAAGTCAACAAGTCAACAAAAGTCAAACTTTCAACTCAACCATAGCACAATAATACTTAATTGATATTATTATTAATCATATTTCCTATTCTCATTAGGGTTTAGAAAATGTCAACAGTCAACAACCCTAATGAGAATCCTCTGCTCTGTCTCTGTCAACCGTGCATACACACCCGCATCCGTGTTCCGAGGAACACGAATACAAACGAGATAAAACCAATCCCAAAACGCATACTAGGATCTGGCTTAAACCAAAGCCCGCTAGTAATAACTGCCCGGACACCAAACGTGCACAAGTGCGCGGATATGAACGAACCCTGTCGCAAAACCATGCGACCTTTACTCTGTTTTGCCCAAAGGCGAATAGCTCTCTGTGTGGAACTCTAAAGACTCGACACTCCGCTGGCAGTGGGTTTAACCACAGGCCGCAAGCGGTACTAGCTGTACGTAACGGTCCTCAGGTAGATGCCGATAAGAAGACTGATGAGGAGAACCCATCCGAACTCCTACTGAGCCTGAATGTGACAGTCTCCGTACAGTCCAGTCTGTTCGTCTGAGAACATCGCATGGCTGGCCTAGGGGGCGGTAAACGTCAGTCCCCTAATAGCGGTACAAGTCGTGTCGGAGTGAAGCCCAGAACACCCTGAGATAACACTGGAAAACCTACCAGTTTATCTCGCTTGCCCTGGCCAGGGACTTTGTGTAATGGCTCTCCTAGACACAGCGCGATATCAACCCCCAATACCGGGAGAGACGAATCCTGTCTAACCGTCACTGCCTCCAAGTGCTTCGGGACTGCACCCAACTACTACCTGTTTGCACGACTCCTTTGAGCCGTGGTAGGGTAGTAATCAAAGTACAGTGGGAACACACTCGAGGCGAAGTGATGGTGTCAAGTCAGCGGACTAAGCTATACTCATGTCACCTGAAAACTGATAACTGACGATAGGTATAGTACCAACCAACAGTTCCCGACGAGTCCTGTCCAGTGTACTCGTAACCTAACGAGCACCCGCATACTATCTCAAGTACGACGTACTGACGACTGTGGGACAGACCGCCTCCCCTGCTGGGATGAGAAGCGTATACGCTAGTCTACTCCGGAGTATCGATGCCCTGTCTCGATAGTCCTACGACTAGGGACCTATATAAGGATGTGCTTGTAGATTACCCAGCCCCTACTAGTGTGACTGCCATCACAACGCTGGTAATCAAGCAAAGATCCTAAGGGCTTCACTAATGTGTATAGGCGATATGCTAAAAGAAACACATGTACACATTAAAGTAGAAACAAACCAAGTAGCATACTACCATTTCGAGCAAGATTGTCTATACAACTGTGAATATCCCAAGCTTCCATCAAGTAATATACAAACTAGTATGATACAGTAATGACCTCTAGGGCATATACACTAACGCATTGGTCACTCCAAATGGCATCACAAGAAACTCACAATGTCCATAGCGAGTCCTGAATGCCGTCTTCGGAATATCAGACTCATTGACCTTCACCTGATGATAACTTGAACGAAGATTTAATTTTGAGAAAACGCAATACCCACTTAGCTGATCGAACTGATTGTCGATTCGCGGTAATGGATACTTGTTTTTTATCATGACCTCTTTCAAAGCTTTATAATTAATGCACATTCTGTATGAACTTTCCTTCTTCTTCACAAGCAACACTGGAGAACCTTAACTTGAAGTGCTAGGACGAATCCATCTTTTCTTCAGAAGTTCGTCCAATTGAGTACGGATCTCTTTTAAACCTTCAAGACTTAAGCGATATGGTGTTTTGATCACTGTAACAACCCTAAAATTTCTGTACAATTTTTTTTCAAAAGTATAGAGAGGAACACCTAAGCCTGAGTACATGTTATAAATTTAATTTGCTTTTGAACAACAAGAAATAACTTGTAGCTTATTGGTAAAACCTTGCACTGCTGAGACGTAGCTCCTGTGTTCAAATCCCCCCAGCCACATATATTTTTAATTGATTTTTCTTTTAATCTTTTAGAAGCCCAAAGGTTTACACGTGCATTACACGTAAAATGAAAAGTCACAAAGTAATCAAACATATGCACTAAGTTATACTAAACGACACCAACACATGGCAAGCATCCCATCCCCATCCCACCGGTTTTGGCCGGCGAGATGCGCATAGGGGGCCGGCACCGCCGGTCATATCCGTAGGGGATGCCTCCAATTTTTAACTCCAGAACCCCTTCGCCTACCCCACTACTCCCATATTGTTTGTTTACTCTGAAAACATCCAGAGAGTGATAATTCCTCCCTTTAATTCATTTTTAATACACATTTTAATTCCATTCTTCATTACTCTAAACCCTAATTTTCCCTATAAATACCACAATCCATTTCACCCCTCCTCATTCAGAATTCCATTACAAAAACTCTCTAAAAATTTCCAAGTCCTAAGTTGTGCAAGTGGAGTTAGCAAAGGACAAGGTTCCGGCGACGTTTTGGGAAGATTTCGGCGACGAAAAGGCTCCCCGAAGATTCCGATAGCTTCCTCTATCTCTTCTCTTGTTTTTCAACCTGTAAGTCCCCACTCCCCTCCTCCATCTCTATTCTAAAACAATCTATTTTGAAAACACATCGGAAGCGGAGTTATTCCGACTTCCGATTCGTTTTTCTTTAAAAATCCATTTTTCTTAAGCAATAAAATACTATATTCCTTCATAATGATAAAAAACATAAACAAACACATTAGAATAAGTTCCATCTCAAAAAAATCTATTATGAAACTTTTATCGCATTTTTACGGTTAAATACCATATACTTTACTTTCAACACAATTCAACATATTCCCTTGCATTACCTTTAGAAAACTCACGAGGTAATGATCCACCTCATCACAACACACATTCTTGACATAGCACGATAATTTGTGGAACATTAGTTTATGGGAAAATACGAGTTTACATTTAAATACCATGAACATTCAAAAACCGTTTTCTTTAAAAGTGTATTACCTAATTCCATGCAAATACGCCTCTACAACCCATTTTGGGAAACCCTGATCAGGATGGTGTAGGTTATCGTACATCCTCGGGCCTAATAGAGCGAGATACAGACCTCCGCAAGGAGCATTAGATCTCGATGTAATTTTTAATGCATTTTTTAAGAAAAATGTGATTTCTATTTAATAAATAAGTTCTATTTTTATAAATATATATAAATACTATCAAAATATCTACTTTAAGTATACAATATATATTCCATGTTTTCTAAATCAAACGAATCACCAATTTCATGAATCTACCATTACAATTCAATACCATTCCAAGATTTTACTAAAATACCATATACAATGAAAACTAGGTTATATCCACTAGAATATTTCACTTTATAAAAATTACAATTATTAAAACCCTAAAGACGATAATTAAATACTTGAGGAGTATTTTGAAACTATATCAAAACTATTTTTCATAAAACCCCCTCAAGTTATATTAATTTACAATAAGAACCCTAGTAAACATAGGTTTAAGCGGGACCAGTTCTCTTGAGCCTCAGGGAGCTGGAGAATATGGGTGCTTTCCTATCTAAGATAGAAAACCTAAAAACGGTGTTATTAACACGGTAATTGTCTTTGAAAAAGACACAAATCCTGCCGTCCATGTGCAGCAGTTACCGATAACTCTAAAATAATCAGGACTTCAATTCTGTTTAAAAGTTTGATTCAGTTCGAGTCATGGTCAAATCTGAATACAATCTGACTTGAATTCAATTCAAGTATAGCTACAATACAACATGAATCCACGAATACCGGAATACAATCCATATCAATATGTACTCGACCGAACCGAACCATGGATATACTCTGATTACATAACCATACATTTATATCCATTCTGTTTACATGATACCATGGTTTCGGCAAGTCTTCCATTTACTACAAGACAATACAATACAATTAGTACAATCAACACAATCAATACAATAAATATTATGGGGTTTATAAAGGGGTAGACTGGTACGGAACATGTTAAAGGTGGCATGAGGTGGTCACTAAAAGACGTAATTACATTCATGCCGTTGTTCCGTGGTATTATCGACGGAGCCTTATACTACAGGTTACCAAAGTCCACGGTGTAAGTTGGACCCCTCTCGTATACACTGGTATATTCTGTACCAAGCTACAACAACTATGTTAGTATAACAAATATAACATATCTATTTTTCCTGTTCTATTCTCTGTCTATTCTTCTCCTTCTTTCTTTGGGACTTACCGAGCGATTGTTCGCTGACGATATTCCTATTTCTCTTCTTCTTTAGAATGTTGTCAGGAGGACCCGACTCTGAGGAGTTCGAGACCAGCCATGAGCACTTGGAGTAGTTCACAGAAGACCCTGAGCATTGACTTTACTTGTACTCATTTTGTTTTCAGTTCATGCCATTGTTTAGGCATTGCATTCCAGACTTGTATTTACTTTCCAGTATTGTATTGTAAAGAAATGTTGAATAAATAAATGTTGATGTTCTTTTACATTTTTTTCTTGTGTACATTTTACTTTATATTGCTTAGATACGCTTAGTGTGTTTACATCTGAGTAAATATGGCGCGTGACCCGTCGCGTCTCCTTATCCGTACACTGGGAAGTAGAGCGTGACAGGTTTTGTTAGCGGCTCATGCAGGCCAGTGCTGCATGGAACCCTACCATGTAGGCCAGTTCTGCATGGACATGCAAGTCAATTCTGCATGAAGTCCTAAGCTGTTATAACCGAGTTCATTTATACCAATTCCAGTTTCCGTATTTATTTATCTGTGGTATTTTATTGATTTATCATGTTTGGGTGCGAATGGTACTTTACATTCTACATTGCATTCGACCCAACCCGCTTGCTTGAACCTGTTGATTCATATTTATAGATTAGCTTGACTTGTTACATAGACACGTGCATCTCATGATTAGTACATACCGGCATTCCATCCAGCATCGCATATTTTACATATAACATTTTAGGTTATGTAAAATAAATTAAAATTGCATTTCATAACCTGCATGATACCCCTAACCCCGTGGTAGCATCCGCGCATCTTATTCTTGCCCCGTTCAGTGAAACGGACGTGTTTGGATAGCTACGCGCACGTACGTGCATCCGTTCTTAGGGGTATGCATTTTCTTTAACTGAGCATTCATTTTGAATTTTGAAATTTGCATATATTTTTCATAGTTCAAATCTTAATTTTTGGATTCGATCCGGGCGCGTTTTGAAATATTTCTGTATCCCGCCAAAATTCATTTATTTAAAATTTTAAAAAAAAACTTAGTCGACTATTTTACAGTTCACAGAATTTCTCTAACAAACAAAAATCCTTTTTCAATTTTCTTTAATCTTTCCCTAACTGCTACAACCCTTTTCCTCATTGGCTCGTGGCCCCCACAGATCTTCTCTCTCTTTCCTTTCTTTTTCTCTTTCTCTCTCTCTCTCCTTCTCTCAACCGCTGATATCCTTCTCTCTCTCCATCTCATAATCTCTTCTCTCTGCTCTCTTTCTCTCTTCCCCGAATAACTCCAATTTTCTTTCTCCTCCCCTCTCTCTCCTCTCGCTCTCTCCTTATCTCTCTCATCTCGCACTCCTTCTCTCTCTTATCGCGATCACTGTGCGTGATCCCGTCACCGTCTCGGATCTCGTCACCTCCCTTCTTCATATTCTTTTCTTCTCCTTCTCCTTCACGTTATAACCCCGAGCCTCCATCTCCTTAACCCATCTACGATCCTAAAACCCTAACCCTAATCTCCATTGCATCTTCAACCTCCCCTCCTCCTCGTCACCATTCCCTCTTTTCCTTCTTCCTTATTTCTTCTCCTTCTTCTTTCTCCCGATACCCTGCACACCCAATGCACCCCAGAACTCATCACCGCTACCTTTCCTTCGCCGCCGACCAACTTACCCCATCACCATCTTCTTCTTCTTCTTCTTCTCTTCTCTCTCCTCTGCCTTCTTCCCTCACAGAACTCTCAAACCCACCAAGAAACCCTGCAAACCAAGAAACCCAGCAAACCCTAACCGAAACCCTAATCACCAAACCACCTCGCCGGAGCTCCGTCGACCCCGTCGACACCCTCACGACCCTCTCTGCAAACCACAGTGAGCTTCTCTTCTTCGCATTCTTCTTCTTCCTCTTTCCTTTCCTCTCTTTCTTCTTTCTTTTCTTTTCTTTTCTTTATGTTCTCTGCCTTTTGTAGTTCACCGGAAACCGGATGTGACGTCGACGATCCCGACGACCCAGCAAACATACCTGACTCGTGTGATCACCTTGTGCGTTGTTTGGATCCGTTCCGTGTACCGTGCGCGCGTCGCGACTTTTCCGCCGACGTGAGATGTTCCGTACACCCCGTTTCTTGATCCGTCTAGGCAAGTTAATCTTGCTACATGCTATTTAAATTATTTTATACCTAGTTAAATATAGATTATACCTGTAGTTTAAATCTAATACCACATGTTTCATTTTAACATTTCGATATTCCGTTTATATCATTTTAGATCAAGAACATGAAAATATATCTTGTTGCATATTAGATTACATTACACTGTACCCATATCCATATTTATATCACCTAGTGCTTATTTGTACATCCCATAGTACCATTTTATAGTTTATAACCTTTCGGACACCCGTTTGCATCTATCCCGCCTAATATATATATAATTGCATCCTTAGATCATATTAGTGCATAATAATGTGATATTAATATTCCATGTTTAATAAATTGCATCCTAATTAATATTGGAACTATAATCTTGACCTTAATCGATAACTGTCCATCCATATGTTTTAATCTATACCTATTTTGCATACTACATCACATTATTCCATTTTATTGTTACATTAGTACCCCATACTTGTTTTGTGTACCCATGCTTAGTATAGTTTGATTTTGAGCACCCACGTGACACTTGTGCACCCCCTGACATGACTTGATACACTGTTACTTGATACGACTTGATACCTGTGCACTTCTTGACTTGATTGATACTTGTTCACTACCTGACTTGGCCTGATGTACCATAGCTTGACCTGTTACCTGATCTTGTTACTAATGCCAACAATCTTGACATGTTGTCCCTAGGGACATTTCCTGTTGTCTATCCAGACAAACCTGTACCTGCTTGATCCTGTATTGGTATTAGCTCCAGATTTATCAATACCTGACTTGAACACATAACTTGGGGGTATGGGGAAATCAATGATGAAATCTGACTTGTAACTCGACAGTTCGATACCTTTACTGATCAGTTTTACGGGCTAGGCCAGCCCCTGGATGCTGCTGCTGACATCATTCGTCGTTACCTACCACCTTTTTACTGCCTTGCGGCATGTCTCAGATTCAGCCCGAGAGTCTTAGACCGTGGTCCCGGGCACGCACGGGATACTATTGAGTTACATCGATGATTCATCAAATTGATTTCAAAGACTTGAGAGTAGTTAACCCAATAGACCAGTCTAAATTACTCACTGCACATTACCCTCACTGTCCTCATTTAACGACACCCTTTCTCCTCACTGACCCTATAACGTCGAGAAAGATTTCCCTCGCTGGCGAACTTGAAGCAGAAAGCGAAATTCAAAGAAAGCGATTTTGACAGGGCCGCAAAGTGAAGTGAGGTGAATTCCCCGGCAGGAATAAGGTACTTGATTGGTCATTCCACTATCACTCGATAACAGGAAGTACAGGGGTTTTATTGAAAACGTTAGGAAACATCAGGAAAGTAACAAATATTTCTTGGTTTCAACTTTGCGCCATAGAAGGAATATGGAAACATATTTTAATTTTGAAGCATATGGGACTAAGGTACAAGAGAGAAAATCCTCCCTGCTCCTCAAAGTCTTTCTTCGACGTCAGAGAGTTTGATCGAGAAACCAACGACCAAAGTGCTTTGCTTTGTTTATCCTTTAGTTCAGTCTAAATTTCGAGAACTAAAAACACCTCTTTTCTAACCCCCTCGGTAAAAAAGGGTCAGAAACTGCCGGAGTTGCCAGGCGCCAGCCTGTACTTACCCGGCGAACCGAACGAGTGTGCCTAAGGACACGATCTAATAGATTGTTGTATCGAGTAGTAAAAGATTCCATATTCTATGCCAATAGACTCGTGACATCCATGAAATAGTCAATGTCGTCAAATGAGCCTCGCTAGATCATTCTTTATCTAACAAGAGCAAACCATTCAGGTTCGATTTGGCTCGAGGAATTTCATGAATGAGAAGATTCTCTTTCTACAACAATTGAGACTTGAAATAGGAATTGAAGACCCATCAGCAAGAGAAAGAGATTTGTTACCTGAGCACTTGAGATGAGAAGGAAGTAGAGGAACCTGCCATAATCTATCTCACGATTCGTAAAATGGTTAGGCTTCCACTTTGATTTTCATTACCTTTATTGATAACAAATCGTAGATAACTGAATCGTAATATTCCCTTCTGCCGAGTTGTTTAGAAGGCGCTTTCTTTCCGTTCGACGCGCAACTCAAGCAATCAGAAGCAAATGCATCGCCGCTACTCTGAAGCTTAAAAACTCATTATCGGCCCGGTAAAAGTTTGACTAGTCTACCAGAAAGCAGATCAAAAAAGCCAAAAGCATTGCTCGCTCCTTCGAAGCTGGACTTGTCTCTCTCTCTCTCGTCTCGGCTTCTTCAACTACTCTTTCCGACGAGATGGAAAGCGCAATTGCCAAAGCCGGCTATTCGGAAAGCAAGGAGGTCTTTCTCTAATCCTATATCTGCACTTTGGGTCTCGGTCTTTCCCTCCCCTACCCCATAAGCGGGACCACCACCCAATAGCATGTTGCCACCAGAAGTAGAACCCCTTATTTCTTCAAATTCCCCCCTCCCTGTAGGTCGAGCAAGTATTCACTACCTTGAAAAGGGTCTCGGTCTTTCCCTCCCCTACTCTACGGGTCTCTCCCTCCTTTTTGGAATACGGGAGAAAAACAGGCTTTGCTCCCCTTTTTAAAAATGAAGAAATAAGGGTCGACGTTTAGACTTTGGAAGCACTGATTTCCATCTTCCGACTTTCTTTGCTGCACACGAATCACGGAGTCTGGCTTGACTCGATCAAGCCCTAAGGAAAAATCCAAGTTACCGATATACCTGTTTTACTGTTCATACACATACCTGTATGTCTTGCTACCCCTGTTTATATTATTGCTTGATATTATGACGCACTGACGTCTGGGTTTTGCATGGCCCAGATTCCTTACCTTTGCTGCAGGCCGAGCAGGAGTTTTCCAGTGAGCAGTGAGGACTTGCTAGTAGTTAGTTTATTTTCCTTTCTGTATTTTCATTCCTGATGTGAGCCCGCATTATGGGACGTACATTCCAGTTTATTCCTGTTTTGGATCTTTTTGCTTCCGCATTATTTTATTCTTGACTCGTTTATTCTGGCTTATGGACATGTGTTAGATAGTTTATTATTGTTCTTAATATCTCTACAGCCGTAACGTGACTGTGGAAGGATATTTCATATCCACTGGTAGCATGGTTGGCTCTGTCACATACCTATCTTAGCGTACTCTGGGAAGCAGGACGTGACATAAGCAATATAACACAAGAATCAACAACTAAAAACATTCTTTACATTTCATATTCCATGAATCTTACAATTTCATATACTTTGAATCTATCCTAACCCTATTTTTCTTTCAAGGTTATGGATTCTCCAAACAATACCAGCACCAACTTTAACAACACACCACCACCTCTACCGCTTACGCCTACCGTTGCTGCTCCGATCAATGAGCAAATGGTACTGCTTGAGGCAATCCGAAGCCTCCTGGAAGGACACCAGCAGCAGACTACTATATTACTGAACCGTTCAGAAGCGGAAGCGTCCGGAGTAAAGCAATTTCGGGCATTGCACCAAAGAAATTTTCGGGAAAATAGAGCCTTTTAGAAGCGGAAGAATGGGCTCAGAGCATCGAGGACGATCTGGCAGCAGCACAAGTGCCAGAGATCGCTTGGGTACGAGTTGCGAAGCTGCAACTCATCGACAACGCCCGAGTTTGGTGGAAGGCGGAAGAAAGCCGTCTTGACCAGGCGATCGAATGGAAAACTTTTTGCGACATGTTCGACGCGAAGTAGTTTCCAAAGACTACCCGATTTGACATGAAGCAGCAATTCATCCATCTACAACAGGGTTTGATATGGACCAAATCTGTGGATGAGTATGATGCTTAGTTTACCATGCTCAGTAGGTTTGCGGTACACCTCGTTCTGACTGCTGAGATCAGGTCCAGAGGATTTTAGTAAGGGTTAGATCTGGAGATCCAAGCTGCCTTAGCTACAGGGGATTTCCCAACCCACGAACTGGCCCTGAAAGCTGCCCGTCGATATAAGGCAGTGGTGAAGATGAATGGCAGAGCTCAATCTGCTGGTGTGAAGCGCCCTGCCACCCAAATGGCAGTAGGAGCCTCTTCAAGGCCACCTTTTGTACTCAGGAGACTGGAAGAAACAAATAACCGGCCAAATCCAGATTTTTTCTTCTACTGCAAGAGGGATGGACACCTGTGGAAGGACTGTAGGCGCGCAAAAGGCCTGTGCTTAGTTTGTGGCGCATCCAATTACGGAATTGAAACCTGTCCTTATAGATGCAACTCAGCTCCCACACACACCAATTATCCGCAGCGGCCAGCTATCCAGGCTCTTGCACCTTGTCTTGCTCTTCCAGCTCTACCTCCACATGGAACTCCTGCACAGCCTAATCGTCAATTCCATCAGGCACTGAGGAACATGCCTTGAGAGCAGAGGAACATGCCCCAAGGACAGAGAAATGTGCCTTCAGCTAGGAGGAATGTACCCCGGAGTCAGGTTTTCACATTGGCGGCCGTAGAAGCCGAGACTGTAGACCAAGGTAACTCTGGTAATTCCCTCACATCTTTTTCAATCTTACCAAAACTTTTTCATTCTTTCGTTCTTCCAAATATTTTATGCTCCATCTCTATCACCATCACTATCAATAAACTTTTTTGAATCTGTTATACTTTCCTTTTACAAATTTCGAGGACGAAATCTGTAACAACCCTAAACTTCCTGTACAACTTTTTGTACAATTTTTCAAAAATACAGAAAGGGGTACTTTTTCCTGAGCACAAGTTATAAGTTTGTTTTTCTTTTTAATAGCAAGAAGGAGCTTGTAGCTCATTGGTAAGACGTTGCACTGCTGAACCAAAGCACCAGAGTTCAAATCCCATCACCCACATTATTTTTAATATTGTTTTCTTTTAAATTTTTAGAAGTCCAAGGGTCTACACGTGTAAAACTCGTAAAAACCCTACGTCGCACTAAAAACAAACTGGACCAGGGGGTAGACGACTCGACGACGGACCCACGACAACCGACCCCGGCCCGACTCGGCGGGCGGATCGGCCGACTCTGCCGCCGTCACCGGCCGGACTCGGCCGGATCACCGAGTCGTCAACATGAAACTTGTGCCTCTTGGTCTTCTTAACTCCTTTGTATACTTTAAATTTCCTGCAATTTAACAGAGCTCTTTAAAATCCCATTAAACCATATTTTTAATACATTTTCAATTCAACCTTTCACCTACCCTAACTCTAGCTTTATCCTATAAATACCACCCCTAAACACCCCCCCCCACTCACAATTCTGTCCAAACTCTCAAGAAATCTCTCTAGAATCTTTGTGTACAGGTGGAGTTAGCAAAGGGGGAAAATCCGGCGAGCTTCCGACGACGACTCTAGGAGCTCCCGGCGACGAATCGACGAACCGGAAGCTACTTCCACTCCCTCTTCCTCTCCTCTAAACCAAAAGCCAGTAAGTCCCACCTCCCTTCTCTCCAATCTATTCTTAAAACTTCTTTTATTAAAACCCGATGGAAGCGGAGTTAAATCCGACTTCCGATTCGGTTTTCTTTATAAAGTTCAATTTCCCTTAACACAACCATGTTAAACTCTTACATCTTGAATATTAATTATTAACAAAACATGTTGAACAAGTTTCATAGCAAAATATTTCATTTTGTAACTTTTACCGCTCTTTTTCAGTAAAATACCATGTAGTTTAGTTTCGACTTTAAAACATCATTAATCTCGATATACCTTTAACTAGATCACGAGATAATGACCTACCTCCTCACAACACTCATATGCAACATAGCACAATATCTTTCGGGAACAGAGAATACGGGAAAACGAAACTTTACATATAAATACCATTTACTATTAAAACCGTTTTTCTACAAGATTATGTATTTTACACAAATCTTTGCAAAGTGCCGCTACAACCCATTTTGGGGAACCCGTTTGGGATGGTGCGGATTATCGCACATCCTCGGACTTAGTAGTGAGAGATGCAGACCTCCGCAAGGAGCATTCGGTCTCGAGAGATTTAAAATACAAATATCTTAAGAAAATGAGATTTCTAGAAAATAATAAATTAAAATTATTTTTATAAATATATATGTGTATCATCAAAATATCTATTTTTTGATATATTATAAATATTCCAACTTTTCTAAATCAAAATAATCACTTTACATGAAAATACCATGAAATTCCATACAAGTCCAACACTTTACAATTAAATACCCTATATTATGAAATTAGGCTATTTTCACTAGAAATATCACATATATATAATCTACATCTAAGAAAACTCTAAAGTCGATAATTAAATACTTGGGGTATATTTTGAAAAGTATACAAAATTATTTTTACATAAAACCCTCTCAAGTTTTATAATTACAATAAGGATCCTAGTAAACATAGGTTTAAGCGGGACCAGTCTCTTGAGCCTCAGGGAGCCGGAGATGTGGGTGCTTGCCTATTTAAGGTCGACAACTTACCAAAAGGTGTTATCAACACGGTAATCGCCTTTGAAAAAAGACACAAATCCTGCCGCCCATGTACAGCGGTTACCGATAACATCAAAACCTAATTCAGGACTTCAATCTCTTTCTAATTGTTCTGACTCAGACTGGGTCTCATTATAAATAATCTGACTTGAATATGATTCAAGTGCAATCTACAACACTACAATTCAACATGAATTCATGAATCCATTTATTCAATATATTCAATCTATGTTGACCAAACCAAACTATGGATATATTTCCATTTACATGATTCTCCAGTTACATTCATGATTCTCCAGTTACAACCATTTATTAATATCATGGTTTTGGCAAGTCATCCAATTATACAATCTATATTACAGGACAATACAACTTGCAATACAATTCAAACAATACAGCAATACAATTCAAACAATACAACAATACAATCAAGACATCGCGGGGTTTAAGGGATAAATTGGTACAAAAGGTGTTAGAAGTGGCAGAGACTGTAAGATTTAAGACACCTAACATGTATTTCCGTTGCTGTTTTACCGTGGCATAAACGGTTCCTTGTACTATACGTGCCTCTAGTCTTTGGTATATAAAGACTCCTTTCGTATGCATTGGCATTCTTCTGTACCAAGCTACAAACAACAGCGTTAACACTAAATACAAAATTATAAAAATATAATACCACTTTAAAAGTTACACACACTCTCTCTGTCTATTTTACTTCTCCCTTATCTTTTGGACTTACCGAGCGATTTTTTCGCTGACGACATTCTCTTTCTTATTCTTTGAATGTCGTCAGGTGACTCGGACCTTCCAGAGATCGAGCCTAGCACTGAAGACTTGAACCAATTTATTGAAGATCCCAAACTGTAGTTACACTTGTACACATTTCATTTGAGTATTTTCCTTTTCTGTTATGCCATTGTTTAGGCATTGCATTCATTCACATGTATTTGCTTTTCCATGCATTGTACAAAAGAATGTTAATAAATAAAGTTGTTGTATCACTACTTTTGTCTCTTGTGTAAATTTCTTTTATATTACTTAGTTACGCTTAGCGTATTTACTTCTGAGTAAATACGCAGCGGTCTCGTCGCGTCCTCTGGCCGTACACTGGGAAGCGGGCGTGACAAAATTTTTATAAGGAGTGTAGATGTAACAACCCTAAACTTTCTGTATAGAATTTTTTCAAAAGTACAGAGAGGAACACCTAAGCCTGAGCACAAGTTATAAATTTAATTTGCTTTTTAACAGCAAGAAATAACTTGTAGCTCATTGGTAAAGCCTTACACTACTGAGATATAGCCCATGTGTTCAAATCCCACCAGCCACACATATTTTTAATTGATTTTTCTTTTAATCTTTTAGAAGCCCAAAGGTTTACACGTGCACTACACGTAAAATGAAAAGTCACAAAGTAATCAAACATATGCATTGAGTTATACCAAACGATACCATCACGTGGCAAGCATCCCATCCCACCGGTTTTGGCTGGCGAGATGCGCATTGGGGGCCGACACTGCCGGCCATGTCCGTAGGGGATGCCTCCAATTTTTAACCCCAGAACCCCTTCGCCTACCCCACTACCCCCATGTTGTTTTTTTACTCTGAAAACATCCAGAGAGTGATAATTCCTCCCTTTAATTCATTTTTAATACACATTTTAATTCCATTCTTCATTACCCTAAACCCTAATTTTCCCTATAAATACCACACTCCATTTCACCCCTTCTCATTCAGAATTCCATTACAAAAACTCTCTGAAAATTTCCAAGTCCCAAGTTGTGCAGGTGGAGTTAGCAAAGAGTAAGGTTCTGGCGACGTTTCGGGAAGATTCCGGAGACAAAACGACTTCCCGACGATTCCGATAGCTTTCCCTATCTCTTCTCTTGTTTTTCAACCTGTAAGTTCACACTCCCCTCCTCCATCTTTATTCTAAAACAATCTATTTTCAAAACTCGTCGGAAGCGAAGTTATTCTGACTTCCGATTCGTTTTTCTTTAAAAACTCCATTTCTCTTAAACAATAAAATACCATATTCCCTCATAATGATAAAAAAAAACATAAACAAACACATTAGAACAAGTTCCATCTCAAAAAAATCTATTATGCAACTTTTATCGCATTTTTACGGTTAAATACCATATACTTTACTTTCAACACAATTCAACATATTCCCTTGCATTACCTTTAAAAAACTCACGAGGTAATGATCTACCTCATCACATCACACATTCTTGACATAGCACGATAATTTGTGGAACATTAGTTTATGGGAAAATACGAGTTTACATTTAAATACCATGAACATTAAAATCGTTTTCTTTAAAAGTGTATTACTTAATTCCATGCAAATACGCCTCTACAACCCATTTTGGGGAACCCCGATCGGGATGGTGCGCCGGCCTACTAGAGCGAGATGCAGACCTCCGCAAGGTGCATTCGATCTAAATGGAATTTTTAATGCAATTTTTAAGAAAAATATAATTTCTATTTAATAAATAAGTTCTATTTTTATAAATATATATAAATACTATCAAAATATCTACTTTAAGTTTAAATATATATATATATATATATATATATATATATATATATATATATATTCCATGTTTTCTAAATCAAACGAATCACCAATTTCATGAATCTACCATTACAATTCAATACCATTCCAAGATTTCACTAAAATACCATATACAATGAAAACTAGGTTATATCCACTAGAATATTTCACTTTATAAAAATTACAATTATGAAAACCCTAAAAACGATAATTAAATATTTGAGGAGTATTTTGAAAATATATCAAAACTATTTTTCATAAAACCTTCTCAAGTTATATTAATTTACAATAAGAACCCTAGTAAACATAGGTTTAAGCGGGATCAGTTCTCTTGAGCCTCAGGGAGTCGGAGAATATGGGTGCTTGCCTATCTAAGGTTGACAACCTAAAAATGGTGTTATCAATATGGTAATTGTCTTGGAAAAAGACACAAATCCTGTCGTGCATGTGCAGCAGTTACCGATAACTCCAAAACAATCAGGACTTCAATTCTGTTTAAAAGTTTGACTCAGTTCGAGTCATGGTCAAATTTGAATACAATCTGACTTGAATTCAATTCAAGTATAACTGAAATACAACATGAATCCATGAATACCAGAATACAATTCATATCAATATGTACTCGACCGAACTGAACCATGGATATACTCTGATTACATGATTATCCATTTATATCCATTCTGTTTACATGATACCATGGTTTCGGAAAGTCTTCCATTTACTACAAGAAAATACAATACAATTAGTACAATTAATACAATCAATACAATAAACATTACGGGGTTTATAAAGGGGTGGACTGGTACGGAATATGTTAAAGGTGGCACGAGGTGGTCACTAAAAGACGTAATTACATCCATACCGTTGTTCCGTGGTATTATTGACGGAGCCTTGTACTACGGGTTACCAAAGTCCACGGTATATGTTGGACTCCTCTCGTATACACTGGCATATTATGTACCAAGCTACAACAACTACGTTACTATAACAAATATAACATATCTACTTCACCTGTTCTATTCTCTGTTTATTCTTCTCCTTCTTTCTTTGGGACTTACCGAGCGATTGTTCGCTGACGACATTCCTATTTCTCTTCTTCTTTAGAATGTTATCAGGAGGACCCGACTCTGAGGAGTTCAAAACCAGCCAGGAGCACTTGGAGCAGTTCACAGAAGACCCTGAGCATTGACTTTACTTGTACTCATTTTATTTTCAGTTCATGCCATTGTTTAGGCATTGCATTCCAGACTTGTATTTACTTTCCAGTATTGTATTGTAAAGAAATGTTGAATAAATAAAAGTTGCTGTTCTTTTACATCTTTTCTTGTGTACATTTTACTTTATATTGCTTAGATACGCTTAGCGTGTTTACTTCTGATTAAATCTCGCGTCTCCTTACCCGTATACTGGGAAGCGGGGCGTGACAATCAACGGTTGTGTTTTAGGTATTAAATCAATTCTAAATTCAAGAGCTCGATCAGGAGGCAAACCTGATATGTCTTCAGGAAATACATCATCGAACTCTCGAACTACCTCTGGCTTATCTTCTCCCGCCTTTAGAGTTGCAATCACTGCCTTCTTCGGTTTTGCTTTATATGTGGTAGGCTCCAGGGTACGGTCTCCACTTTTGAAATAAAAGACCGGATGCCCTGGAATCTCGAACACTACCCTCCTTTGACGACAGTCGATGGTAGCATAGAAAGTTCTTAGCCAATCCATATCCAAAACTACATCGAAGTTCAGTATGCCCAGCACCTTGATGCCAGTATAAAATTCTCTGCCGCAGACGACCACCGGACACAGGTCGTATCTCATAGTTGCCTTTAGAACGCCATTCCCTGAACTGACATTCCAGCTGGATACGAGTGGTTTGACTGGAATCGCATGAGTTCAGACGAACCATTGCGATATAAAGCAATGAGATGCTCCAGTATCGAAGAGTGCCAGTGCAGAAAGTGAGGCTACTAAGATTGTACCTAAATTGTGTGGAATATGTTTAGGTATAGGATAAAATATTTGATATGTATAAGGATTGAAAGAAAGTTTGAAAGAAAAGGAGTTACCAGTGATGACTTGTCCAGTGGTTTCAGCTTCTTCTACAGTCACTGTGAAAGACTGTCGCCACGTTACATTCCTCCTTGATGGAGGAGCATTCTTCTGTTCGTTCCTCTGTCCTTGAGATAGGTTCCTTTGTGCTTGATGGAACCGACGAGGAGGAGGTGCAGTAGGTCCACGAGGAGGTGGAGCAGGGAGAGCAAGACGTGGTGTAGATGCCTGGATAGCTGGCCGCTGCGGATAGGTGATTGCTGGTCTGGTTGCAGGATTTGGATTGAGTTTATGAGGACAAGATCCAATATCATGTGTGGATGAGTCACAGACTAAGCAAAGGCGATCAGCACCGCATTTCTCCGCCAGGTGTCCATTCCTCCTCCAGTAGGTGTAAAAGTCTGGACTGGGCCGGTTGAAAGGTACTCCCGGTCTCCTGGGTACAAAAGATGGCCTGGAAGAGGCTCCTCCTTCTATCTGAGTAGCATGGCGTTTCATACCGGCAGATTGAGATCTACCCTTCTTCTTCACCACTGCCTTATATTTTCGGGCAGCCTTCAAAGCTAAGTCATGGGTTGGGAAATCCCCTGTAGCTAATGTAGTTTGGATCTCCTGGTCCAACCCCTGCTGAAATCTTCTGGCCCTGATCTCAGCAGTCGGTATGAGATGTGCCGCGAACCTGTTACGGTCTTGTGTTAGCTGTGTAGTATGTAATATCAGAAAATTCGAATATTTGAGACATATTTTACCTGCTCAACACAATGAACTCGGCATCATACTCATCCACGGATTTGCTCCATATAGAGTCTTGTTGTAGGTGGATGAATTACTGCTCCATGTCAAATCGGGCAGTCTCGGGAAAATACTTCGTGTTGAACATGTCGCGAAAAGTCTTCCATTCGATCGGCTGGGTAAAACGGCTTTCTTCCGTCTTTCACCATACTCGGGCGTTATCCGTGAGTTGCAGCTTCGCAACCCTTACCCAAGCAATGTATGGTACTTGTGCTACTGCCAGATCATCTTCGATTGATTGAGCCTATTCTTCAGCTTCCAGAGGGCTCTCTTTTCCAGAGAATTGCTTAGGATGTAGTGCCCGGAATCGTTTCACTCCAGGTGCCTCAGCTTCTGGGCGGTTCAATAGGATAGAAGTCTGCTGCTGCTGTCCCTCTAAGAGGCTTTTTATTGTCTCAAGCAGTACTGTTTGCTCGTTGATCGGAGCTACAATGGTAGGTGTAAGTGGAATATGTGGTGGTGTGGTATTGCCGTTCACGTTGGTGCTAGTATTGTTCGGGGAATCCATAACCTTGAAAGAAAAATAGGGTTAGGATAGATTCAAAGAATATGAAATATAAAGAATGTTTAGTTACCGATTCTTGTGATATATTGCTTAGATTTCCATGCAGAACTGACATGCATGGGCCACCAACAAAACCTGTCACGCCCCGCTTTCCGGTATACGGTAAGAAGACGCGACTAGGCCCGCGACGTATTTACTCAGAAGTAAACACGTTAAGCGTAAATAAGCAATATAATATAAATGTACACAAGAAAGACATGAGATATAAATGAACAACAACTTTTTTATTGATTAAACATTTTTTACAATACAACTGGACAGTAAATACAATACTGGAAAGCGATGTCTAAACAATGGCATGAACTGAAAGTAAAAGTATATACAAGTGAACTAGAGCTCGGGGTCTTCGATGAACTGCTCCAAGTCTTCTGAGCCGGGCTCGATCTCCAGAGAGTTGGGTCCTCCTGAGAACATTCCAAAAAAAGAATAGAAAATGAATGTCGTCAGCGAACAATCGCTCGGTAAGTCTCAAAGAGAGATAGAAATAGACTAAACAGGTAAAGAGAATATATATGGTATAATGTAAGATTGTTATATTAACGCCGTTGTTTGTAGCTTGGTACAGAATATGCCAGTGTATACGAGAGGAGTCTAACTATTCTGTGGACTAAGGTATACGGAGCACAAGGAACCGTTAAGTCACGGGACAACAGCAACGGATATTCAGATTAGGTGTATTAAAGTGACCATCATCGTGCCACTTTTAACACATTCCGTACTAATATACCCCTTAAAAAACCCCGTAATATTTATTGTATTGTTTATAGCTGAAAGACTTGCCGAAACCATGATATCAATTGCTCATGTAAACGGATAAGGATGTAAATGGATAATCATGTGATCAAATCAATGTATATCCATGGTTCGGTCAGTTCAAGTCATGTTGACATTGTATAGTATTCTGGTATTCATGTTTCAAGTTCCAGTATATGGATTCATGTTGTATTGGAGTTATATTTGGATTGTATTCATGTTTAGATTGTATTCAGATTAGACTGAGACTCTGTCTGAGTCAGACACTTAAACATAATTGGATTCCTGAATTAGGTTTTGGAGTTATCGGTAACTGCTGCACATGGACGGCAGGATTTGTGACTTTTTCCATGCCAATTACCATTGATAACCCCGTTTTACTTTCCTACCTTAAATAGGCAAGCACCCACTTTCTCCGTCTCTCTGAGGCTCAAGAGAATTGGTCCCGTTTAAACCTATATTTACTAGGGTCCTTATTGTAAATTAATAAACTTGAAAGGGTTTTATGAAAAATAGTTTTGATAAACTTTCAAAATAAATCTCAAGCATTTATTTATCGTATTTAGGGTTTTCATGGATGTAATTTTTTTAAAAGTGAAGTATTCTAATGATTATAAACCTTGATTGAATAGTATAGGGTATTTTAGTGTAACTTGGAATTGTATAGATTTGTGATGGTATATTCATGAAATTTGGGATTCTTTTGTTTAGAAAACATGAAATTTATTATATATATTTAAAATAGATATTTTGATAATATATATATATATAATTATTAAAAATAGAATTTATTTATTAAATAGAAAATCACTTTATTCTTAAAAATTGTATTAAAAATTCCATTGAGATCGGATGCTCCGTGAGGAGGTCTGCATTTCGCTCTATTAGTCCCAAGAATGTACGATAACCCGCACCATCCAAATCGGCTTTCCCAAAATGGGTTTTAGAGGTTTAATTGCAAGGAATTTAATTAAAACAATCTTAAAGAATACCATTTTATTGGTTTAAAGTATTTTATTGTAAAATTGTATTTATCCCACAAAATATTGTTCCAAAAGCCATCGTGCTATATCATGATGAGTGTTGTGATGAGATAGGTCATTACCTCGTGAGTTTTCTAAAGGTAATATGAGCAAATATGATGAAATGATACCATAAGTAAACTTTGTGGTATTTAACCGTAAAATTGAAATAAAAGTTGTATAACATTGTATTTTGAATCGAAACTTGTTCTAAATGTTTGTTTTAAGATTTCTAAACATGATGTAACAATATGGATGTTTGGTTATTAATAAAAGTTGTGTTTTTAACAAAATTAGAATCGGAAATCGGAATAACTCCGCTTCCGATGAGTTTTAAGAAGAGAATTCTTTTAATAGGGAGGAGAGGAGAGGAGAAAGGATTTACTGGATTAGATGAGAGAGGAGAGGTAGAGGAAGGGTTTGAGAGATTCGTGGAGTCACGGTGTCGCCGGATTCTTCCAGAATCGTCGCCGGAAGATGACCTTGGGCTAACACCACTTGTATAACTTAGTTGACTTGGAAAATTTTGAGAGTTTTGATGATAGATTTCAGAATAAAGAGGGCTAGGTTGTGGGGTGGTGTTTATATGATAAAATTAGGGTTTAGAGAATTAAAAATGAGAATTAAAATGCATTAAACATTAGATTAATGGATGATTTTAATCCTCTATTAAATTGCAAGAAATTCAAACAGAAGAGGAGTAGTGGAGGAGGCCAAGGGGTGTTAAGTTAATATTTTGATGCATTTGAGAGGGGGGCGCCGGCTTAAATGCTCATCTCACCGGTCGATGTAGGGGGTGGGGTGCTTAGATTGGTGACACATGTTCCTGGCTGTTCAAATAACAATTTACATATGTTTGATTTTAGTTACTTTTCATTTTTACGTGTATTGCACGTGTAAACTTTTGGGCTTCCAAAAAGTTTAAAAGAAAAATCATTAAAAATAATATATGGCTGAGGGTATTTAAACACAGGAGCTATGTCACAGCAATGCAAGGCTTTACCAATGAGCTATAAGTGCTTTCTTGCTTTTTTTAAACAAATTAAATACTTATAGCATACTCATGATTGCAAATACTCCATTTAGTACTTTAACTTTAAACAAATTTTTGTATATTAAAAACAGAGTCGTTACAAGGCGTTAAATGATTGATAGACTTGTTTAATAAGATTTGACAGAACAAAAAGATACCAAATGAGTGGAGGAAAAGTACCCCTGTACCTATCTACAGAACATGGGTGATATTCAAAATTGCTCAAACTACCGTGGAATAAAACTTATGTATCACACCATAAAATTTTGGGAGAGAGTGATTGAACATAGCCTAAGAAAGGATGTTAAGATAACAGAGAACCGGTTTTGGTTCATACCTGGACGATCGACGAAAGAGACTATTCATTTGCTTCGTCAACTTGTCGAGAGTTTTCGAGAGAGAAGAAGAGATTTTCATATGATATTTATTGATTTAGAGAAAGCGTACGATAAGCTACCTAGAGAGGTATTATAGGAGAAAATGATGAAGAAGGGGGTCCCCGTCAAGTACATTGATATAATCAAGGATATGTATGATGGAGTAGTGGTAAATGTCAGAACTTGCGGTGGCCTAATGAGTGATTTTCTGATTACAATAGGTTTACATCAAGGATCTGTATTAAATCCATTTCTGTTTACCATCGTGATGAATGAGCTTACTAGAACTATCCAAGATGAGATACCTTGGTGTATGCTATTCGCTGATGATATTGTTCTAGTAAATGAGACGAAAGCAGGGGTTAATGCCAAATTGGAGTTATGGAGGCAAACGTTGGAATCTCCGGGGTTCAGATTGAGCAGGTCCAAGACAGCAATATGCATTGCAAATTTAGCAAACAGAGAAGTCGAGACCACATTAGTATAACACTGGAAGGACAAGAGGTATTACCGAGCGATCAATTTAGATATCTAGCTTCCATTATCCAAAAAGATGGGGAAATCGATAGCGATGTTAATCAAAAGATCCAAACTGGTTGGTTGAAATAGAGGAGTGCAGTAGAGATTTTGTGCGATCATAACTTTCCGTTAAGGTTGAAAGGGAAATTTTATTGGAGCGCTATTCGGCCTGCCTTATTATATGGTACAGAATGCCGGGCTCTTAAGAAGCATCATACACAGAAGATGCACGCAGCGGAGATGCGAATGCTTCATTGGATGTGTGGTAACGCTAGAAAAGATAAGGTGCAAAATGAGAATATTCGTGAAAAAGTTAGTGTAGCGCCTATAGAGGAGAAGATGAGGGAAAATCAGCTAAGATGGTTTGGTCATGTGCGACGCACACCTATGAAAGTACCGGTCCGACGAATGGATACTATCGATATAGGCAATGTCAAAAGGACGAAAGGAAGACCAAAAAAATATGGATGGAGGAAAATATGGATGGAGGTGATACGAAAAGATATGGTTGCCAAAGGTCTCTATGAAAGTATATTGTTCGATGGGAGTGAGTGGAGGCGGAGGATTCATGTGCTGGACTCGGCATGATTCTCATGTTGGTTCATGTAGCTTACCCCATATGCTTAGGATAAAAGGCTTAGTTGCTGATGATATTTAAAATAATGCAAGTCCAGATTTCCAAGGTTAATCTATGTATTGTGGATGAAAAAGATGGATGGCTATACTATTTTAAACATTTTTTAAATCCTTTTCTGAAAGAAAATCATTCAAACAAGTGAGTTTTTTTTTCCTTGTTAAACAATATAGAAAAAATAAAGAGCCGGACTCAAAATTTGTCATATAAATAGAAAAATACTTTTAGCCTTCTTAAACAAATTTATTGAAGCAGTTACAATGGCACAAGACAACATTACATCCTTTTAACCAACTGCTATGTACATTAGCCTCTAAATACAAAGAGAAAAGAGGAAGGAGAAGGGGGAAAAATCATCAAACCAACTGACTTTTCTCTAAATACAACTGACTTTTCTCTTACCATTTTTGTTTGTTCGTATAAATTTACAATAGATCTACGACGGCATGAATGATACAAACATGACAGTAGATATGAAGATTATTTTCATCTTTGTACCCAGCTAGCGGATTACAACACATAAATTGTAAATCCCCGGTTTCCGCATATATATATTTCCGTATTTTCCCCCAGATTTTTCCTATTTTTTTCAATTTTATATATATTTTTATTATTTTATTTTAATTTCCTATATCTAAACTCAAAATAAAAACAAAACCCTAAACCTCACACCCGACCCACACCCGACTCGACCCACGCCCGACCCGACTCCCCACGCCGCTTCTTATTCTTCTTCTTCTCATTCCTTTGTTTTCCCGCCTTTTTTTCTTCTTCTCCCTTCTAACATTCCTCCCCTCTTATCGCGCCCGCGACAACCGCGCCCACCTGCCGCGAGACCCGCACCCCGCTCGCTAACTCCCCCGCGATCCTCTCCACCAAATCCCCTCCCTCCAACGGCTCCCCCTCTCTCGTCCTCGCCATGAGACCCGCTCCCCTACGTCCTCGTCTCACCCTCGTCTCAACACCGAGCCCCTATCACTCCTTAACCCATCTTGCTCACTCCCTTCGTCCACACTCATCATCACCGACAACACCCTCAGCTCCTCCTCCTTCAGCCCAAGCTCATCACTTCGCCATCTCCCTCAACCTCCAGCGACCAACTTGAACCCCGCTGCAACCACCACCTCATCGATGAGCCTCCTCCTCCAGCCATCCCCATCACCTCCTCTCCTCCACGACACCGAGCCTACACCCATTGCACCCATTTTCTCCTCGTCATCCTCCCGACGCAGCCGCTTCGCCGCCTGCACTCCCCCACTCCTTCGTCAACACCGCCGCCGCCGCTACCCATCGCCGATGAGCTCTTCCTCCACCTTCACAGCATACGACTCCCCCATCACCTTGAGCCAAGCTCGAGTCTCTTTCGTCGAGCTCCATGACTCCTCACCCGAACGCGTTGCCCCTCGTTGCAGCCGCCTCTGGAGCTCGACACCGCTGACCCCGCCTTCATCGCAATCCTCACCCGAGCCAATGCAAACCCATTGCCCCGTGCCGTCGCCACGCCATTGCCATCGCTGCGAGCCGCCGATGACCCCGATAGTTTATCGAGCACTCAAGCTCGTCACTGTTGTCGTGTCGTGCCTTGTCCGTGCGTGCGTCGAGCCTGTGCCATCCGTCGTCGTTCACTGCCGTGTTGTCGTCTGCCGTCTAAGGAAAGAGAAATCCCATCTCTTGCTACTCATGCTATTATATTTTGTAGATTAATGCTAATGTTAGATTATCATAAATAGCTATGTATATATATGTGTGGGTGGGTGGGTATATACATTTATATATCTAGATAATGTTAAGTAATAAATCGAACACTTATACTTGAGCCATCATGATTGGTAGTAATGAATCGAACCCAACTCGATTGGTTAGGCCGTATTGATGTCATTTAGAATTTATAAGAATCAATTATCGCTTGTGGGTTACGGGAATATTGTGTTTCCGACCGATTACCAAACGCTACCCTAGACGTTTGATGCGAAATATAAACCAAAACATATCTTATTATGGCGGAACTTGCGATAGTTAGATCCCTTTACTGTTTACGAATATCGTGTAGGAATTTGGATGCAAAATATCGTGTTTATAATCAAGTAAAGTCGCTCCCTAAAGGCAACGCTAAAACTGGAATGCACCGTACGTGTCACGTTGAAAAATATATATTAAATTCAAAACGGATTGGAATGTAATGTTGTATGGCTCGTATCAAAGCTGACTCGATAAAACAGAACCCTATAAAGTTTAACCTTCAATGCTGATAGGCCATTGTAACGAGAATTGACTGGGAACGCGGCGTTGGACTGCAGTCCGGGGCAACATTCCACGTGGATACCTGAATTTAAGCATCTGTACGTACCTACATAAAACTGAAAAATGCATGGAGTCCTACATGGTCGTGTATATAATTTAGTTATATAACACATGAATCTGGTCCCGTGTAGTTTCACAGTCGTTTGATATTTAGTTTGTATTTTAGAATATCGACGTGTTTTGCAGTTTCTGCAGTGACATTTCTTACACCTTCATATTAAACATGACATAACTCCTAGTATTCAAAGGCTATTATTAATCCGTTTGATGCGTTAGAAAGCTAACAGATAGAAATACATTTTATTCAACTGGGGCAACACCTGAATCTGAACACAATCCCTAGTAAACTGCACGCGAAATTAGACTTCCAGTTCTGAAACTGGAATAACAGATAGAACTAGATTTTATTCCAGTAAACTGCACGCTGATTTAAAATGATGATAAGTTCCTAACCTGAAATCCTATTGACATGAAACTAATTTTACTGTTTATAAAATCAAGTGCACTTCGTACGCCTTTTATATTGTTTTGGTCAATTCTATACGTGTGATTTATGGTAAATTTTACAAGTCATATGGCGTTGGGTGTCATAATTTAGTGAATATCGTTTAGTGCATTTCTGCCTATTTTTGTGCTTGCTTTGTACCTGCCGCATAATGATCGTTTACATTGAGACCTAGCGACTGTTGTGTATTGTCGATATATAAGTGTTAGTGATTGTGTTGTGGCAAGTACGGAAGTGATATTGATAAGTGGAAACGTGATTTAAAGTGAAAGTGATACGTATTTGTTCACAACCTATCTAATACTTGAATACAGACTATAACCTAGAGAATGGGGAAATAAAGGTGGAATTGAACTCGTATTTAGCGAGGTACAATGTGTTAGTTGTATGTATGCCCTAGAGGCCAGTATTATACTGATGATGTATATTATATTGGATGCTCGGACATATATAGAGATGACTTTCTTGCTCGATATGATAGTATGCTATCTGGTTACTCTTTATCTTAACATGTATACTAGTCTCTTTAAACTGTCTTGTAGTTACATGTTGGTAAAGCCCTTAGGTTGTGTACTTGACTACCTGGACTATGATGCGGATCATACTAGTGGGGACATGGTAGTCTATAGGTACATCCTTCAAGGTCCCTAGTTGTGGGTGTATTGAGACGGGGCATCGATATACCAGTGTAGACTAGCGTATACGCTTCTCGACCAATGAGATGGGCGATGGATGATCCCATATCCATTGGTGTTTGACATCAGAGATGGTGTACGGGTGCTCAGTGGAGACTGGGTACACTGGACGGACTCACCGAGAACTCCCAGATGGTATTATACCCCACGTCAGATGGAAGTTCTCAGGTGACACTTGTGCAGGTTAGTCTGTAGACCCAAGATCGTCATAGAGTCTTGTGTGATTCCCACTGTGCTTTGATCTCCACCTTACCACGTCCATGAGGGCATGCAAAATGGTGGTCTTTGGGTACAGTCCCGAGTCACATGGAGGCAATGAGCGATAAGTGGGGTTTCGTCTCTCCCGGTATTGAGGGTTGATGTTGCGCTGTGCTCGATTGGCCGTAACAGGGAAGTCCCTGGCCAGGGCTGATCAGAGATTTGCTGGTAAGTGTTATCAGTAATTTCTCGACCCGTTATAAGCCTCATATCGGCATGACTTATCGGTTATTGGGGTCTGACGTTTACCACCCCTAGACTTGATATGCGACATATCAGACGAACAGACCGGACTGTACGGTAAGTGTTGCTGGTTGGATTCACAGGAGTGTGAGCGGGCTAGCTCGTCGATCTTCTGATCGCTCAATACCCGGGTGGCCGTTACGTTTGGCAGACCGCTTGCGGCTTGTGGTGCTTGATATGATCATCACCTGCTACCGGCGTATTGACGAGTCTTTAGAGTCCTGCACAGAGGTTTCCTGGCTCAAGTGAAACGAAATAGGAGAGCATATGAGATATGTGCGGGACCGAGAATAATGCGTGTATGTGATACCGTATTTCATTCTCGCGATGAATGTTTCGATTGGTTGTATGCGATATAACCTAGTTATCGAATCAAAGATTGATTCGATAAGTCGATTCATTTGATACTAGTCGGTTATGTGCGACATGACCGGATCATTGAATCAAGTGTTGATTTAATGATTTAATGTATAATTATATATTTGATATATTACTTTGCATTAACTAGTATTGGTTCATTTTAAAAGGATTTTCTCACTTGAAGTGCACATTGTATATGTGATATATTTTGTGTGCACTTGATTGTATCATGTTTGATGATACATACTTACTTGGCTTTGTGCAAAGAATTAAACCATGGTTATGATAATGGTTAGGGTTTTGAGTTATTCACTTATTTATTTATCCATTCTTTTATGAGAAATAGATAAAAGAAAAACAAAATGGTTTCTTTCTTTCATGAAGCTTGTTGAAGCTTCATGAAGCTTTGACTAAAGTGACCATTTTGTCTTCATCCTTAACCCTAACCATTCCTACTAACCATGATCTATTCTCTACACCTAACCAAGGTTAGAAGATGATAAGTATTCATTTTATTATTCTTTTCAAGAATAACTTATCATATTCTTTCTCCTTCTTCATCATCTTCATCAAGAAGGAAAGCTAGCCTTCATCAATGGCATCTTGAGTAAATGAGTGAGAAATCCAATTCTAAAGTGAACCCACCTCCTATTTCTTCATCCTCTACCTCTTGCCAAGTAGTATAGGGTGTTTTCTTCACAAGTTTCTCGACTTGGTGAAGTTGGAGCTTGATCTTGTGTAACCTCGACGTAGATCATCTTCGGCATCGTAACCGACGACTAGTCCGCTCATTTCTCCGATGAAGCCGATGCTAGAGTCCGAGATCCGACTTGGACAGCGAGAGGACGTCTACGTGGAGCTAAGGAAGTGGAGAAACTGATCTACAAAGGTTGTAGCTTCTCACTTTTAGTTAAGTCGTTAACTAGTTTTATGTTTCGCCTAAAATTCTAGTCGACGATCCGTATTAGGGTTTCTCGGCACTTGTAAAAATTTGAAATTGGCATGGTTGATACCTTGTGAGACTTCATTAGTGTGCCTAGGATCCCTACAGTGGTATCAGAGACTAGCTAGAGCCTTAGGCGAAGTGTAGACGGCGTTTGAAACCCGATCGAACCGAAACCCTAAAAACCAAATTGCTCTCTGGACTTTTTCCAAAAACTGGGTTTTTTCCAGATTAAAAATGCTTAAAAAATTCAGCAGGGAATTATAAGAATTACGGTGCAAAATTTGACCAATGATACTTCAAACCTGCGGCGGAACCGCGGCAAAAGCCTAGCTTCTGCGGCGGTTCCGCGGCCCTTTGATGACGTCAGCCCTCAACATTTGCACAGTAATTCCTCTTTTACAGTGCTGAGTTTTATGGGAATTTTTAATATTTATTCAAGAGTTGAATTTTTTGGGGTTGTTTTGGGGATTCGATGATTCGATCGGATTATCAGATTTTGTCTATGTGGATTCCGGATAATTTTTGAATATGTTAAAAAGTTCGACCGGATATAAATACCCAACTTTTCCCCTGCCGGAAAATTTCCAAGTGTTGGATTTTTCTGTAGTTTAAGGATGTTCTGAGTAGTGCAAGTAAAGCGATGGTCCCTCTAGAAGACAAAAAACCTTAACTCGATTATGTGACCGTCTTGAACTGCCCTTTGAACCTTCGGATTTGGGGCAGTACGGCGTGCCACATGTGAGGCGTTGGCTTGACCCTTCTACGGCTGGACCGTTGGTACTGAGGCATGAAGTGAATGTCTTTGAACTTATTTCATGTGTTGAACGGTTTCGGGAAAACTTGGGTGTTCGAATGTTCGATCGAAAAGTTTAATATTTTCTATTTATCCGGAATGGGATACAATAATTGGAATTCACAAACAGTTATGAGATAACTGAATGAATGTTATAAATCTAGCGGTTTAGTCTCATTTGATATTGAAAAGTGTTTTCGATAATGGGACTAAAATGCGGGGTTTATAATTGTTAGGCATGTGATGTCTAAGTATTTCATTTAATTAGGCATGCGATGTCTAAAGAGGTTGCGGATTCCAACTGTTGTAGTTTTATACTTTCTTTTCTGTGACCGTAAGTGTAATATGTGATATCGCCGGTTTCGTTGCTATATGTCAACGACAATTGGGATGCACATATTTACTTACGTTGATGACATGTGATGTTATGTGTTGCTGGATATGTTATGTTGGATCGTCGTGTTTGAATAGCCGGGGTTTTTTATGTGAGATGAGTGTTTTTCATTTTCATTCATGTAAAAAGTTGTATGTAATATTCTTTTATTGGGGCACTTCCAGGTTGTGGAAGATGTCACCGTTTGTATATTATTTACTTTTCCGCATTAGGATAGACCCAAGGAGGGGAGCACAAGTAACCGGGTTCTAGGGTCCAGTGGGAGACCATCTCGAGGAGTCGAGTCCGGGTCTCCTAACCCTAAAATTGGTAGGGTTGCTTGCCGCTCTCGTAGGGGTCTAGGGGTGTGGGATTGGCTATTCATCACGACCGTGGAATCCGTGTTTTATACTGGCTCGTATTAAAAACACGGACGTCCTAGTATATCCAATATTTCATATGATATTTTCTGCTGCGATATCTGTGATGTGATCATTTGATATGTTCTGATGGATACAGAATATAGTATATATGATATATTATATATAGACGTTGCTTATGTTTTGCACCCGCACTAGCCATGCCCTGCTCTGTCGTTAGTTACCTAACCTAACGGTGCACGAGGGGACATCGAGGCGAATGCGGATGGCATAAGTGTACGTCGTATTTATCTGTGATGTTTAGGTGACTTAAATGATAGGACTTCATTAATGTGATTAATGAAAGAAAAGAAACCTAAAATGTTGTAGAATTAAATTTTAAACAAAACAGGTAGCTACAGTTCTTGCTTTGCATAGCGGTATATATGATATACCCTGCACCTTATTCGATGAGGAAAGGGCCGAGATCCCTTCACCGGGAGTGACCCCTTTAGCAATCACTGGCAGATGCTACACACTCGGTTTGACTCTTGATTGCTTCTATAGTTTCTGCTTTGCACAGTGATATATATGATATATCCCGCACCTCATTCGACGAGGAAAGGGCCGACGATCCCTTCACCGGGAGTAACCCCTTTAGCAAAACTAGAAAAGCCTCAAAATCACTCCATTTCAAAACTTCATTTGATTCTACAACGATATCAAGTTCATTACGCAATAGGTTTTCAGATAAACCTGTCGTAGCCCTCCGTCTTTTCAGATAAGTTGCATATAGTATTCGTGCTACATTTGTTGGCTTTCGTCAAGGTGTAGTGTGCGGTAGCTATGTGCTGCTTATCTGCTGCATATGATGCGACTGGATTAGGGTAGTCGTACGGCTTTGTTGGCTTTCGTCAAGGGTCTTGCGGGTGGATTTAATTCAGTCAAGAAATGTACGGGTTGAACTTGACTAGCGGGCTGTGGTTTGTTGGCTTTCGTCAAGGTCATAGCACGCTAGGGGCAAAAGCATTATCGTGAGTTTCAAGTATTGAAATTTGCAATGAGATTGCATACCTTCTATGAGATAGTTGGATCCCGATACCCACTGTGAGTAAGAGTTACTCCTGGGAGAGTTTTACACATTGCAATTAGCTGATCAAGTAGGTGTCTAGAAAGGTGTCAACGGGGTTACGCCTCTGGGAAAACGAGGTTTACATTAATTAGGTTCGTGCGAAAGCACGGGGGACCTCCCTCAAAGTACCGACACTGGCCTGGCTGAAAGATTGGCGAACTTGTAGTGTGTAATTAATCCCGGCTAGTCTTTCCTTTTAGGGTTTGAAGGAAGATTTGATAAAAACCAGTGGGAGCCATCCTGATTAGATAAGATAATAACCAATCTGATCTTGCAAGAGCATACGCTAAAGTGTTTTCTTCTCTCTCTTTCCAGGTAGCGACCATGTCATGCCCCAATAAAGATAATAATATGGATGTATTGACTGAACCCGCATGTTTTACTGTGCTGGGGAACGTTGGTTCCGTTCTTTCTTATAAGAGTTATAGGAATGAACAGGACATAGGGGAATACCAGGATTCTCAAGCCACCCGAATGAAGAAAGTACATGATGATGCATTTTCTTCGGGTGTGTTCGTTACAGAGAACTGTTTCTCCATTTGCTCTACGTCCTGGGTATTAGATACCGGGTCAGAATCCCATATATGTAATCAGTTACATGGGCTCAGGAAAGGTAGAGAACTTAAAGAAGGTGATAAAAACATTAGAGTTGGAAATGGTACAATTGTTGCAGCTAAGACTGTCGGGGAATATCACCTTGCATTACCAACTGGTAATACATTGGTTCTGAACGAATGCTATTACATGCCGAACCTGATATGCAACATTATATCAGTTTCTTTATTGAGTAAAGAGGGATATAATTTTGTATTACAGGATAATGTTATGAACATTTTCCGTAACCAAAAGTTGGTTGGATCAGGCACGTTGTGCAATGGCATTTATGTTCTAAATCAATCAACAGTTCTGAGCATAACAAACACACACAAGAGGAAGAGTTCAGAACTGAACGAATCCTTCTTGTGGCATTGTAGACTGGGTCACATCAATGCGACACGACTGGCTAAGTTGCATAAGGATGGATATTTGAAACCATTCGAATTTTCATCTTATGACACTTGCCAGTCATGTCTCAAAGGAAAGATGACCAAAACTCCGTTTACGGGACACGGAGAAAGAGTTACCGAACTCTTGGGACTGATACATAGTGATGTATGCGGTCCCATGTCTACACATGCCAGGGATGGTTCTTCGTACTTCATTACATTCATTGACGATCTCTCAAGATACGGACATGTGTACTTGATAAGATACAAGTCTGAAGCTTTTGAGAAATTTAGAGAATATAAACAAGAAGTCGAAAACCAAACCGGAAAAAGTATTAAAATCCTTCGATCTGATCGAGGAGGTGAATACTTGAGCAATGAATTCTTGAACTTCCTAAAAGAGAATGGGATTCTCTCTCAGCTGATTCCTCCATATACACCACAGCACAACGGTGTATCAGAACGGAGGAACCGCACCCTATTAGATATGGTGCTCTCTATGATGAGTACAGCTGAGTTACCTATTTCCTTCTGGGGGTATGCGCTTGAGACAGCCATACATCTATTGAATATGGTCCCCACCAAATCTGTGCCTACCACTCCATATGAGATATGGAAAGGGAAGAGACCATGTCTTAACTATGTTAAGATATGGGGTTGTCCAGCCTATGTCAAACAACAAAATCCGGAAAAACTCGAGGCACGGTCTGTTTTATGTAAATTTATAGGATATCCCAAGAATTCACAAGGGTATATCTTCTACCACCCTGAGGAACAAAGAGTGTTTGTTTCTCGGCATGCCACCTTTTTAGAAAAGGAATTTCTTGAAAAAGAGATTTGTGGTCATGAGGTAGAACTGGAAGAAGTTCCAGCTACAGAAGCTACAACAGAAGATATGGTGGAACCAGAAGATTCAGTAGCTCCCAATGAACCTCAGCCTCTCCGCCGATCTAGTAGGGTTCCTCGCCAACCTGAGAGATACTACGGTTTTCTCATGGATGGTGGGAGCGAGGATTGCATCATGGAGGATGATGACCCAACTAGCTTCGAGCAGGCCATCACGAGTAGGGACTCAGTGAAATGGCTGGATGCTATGCGGTCCGAGATGGAATCCATGTACACCAACAAAGTATGGACTTTGGAAGTTGCTCCTGAAGGGGTAAAACCCATTGGGAGCAAATGGATCTTCAAGAAAAAACTTGGTGTAGATGGGAAAGTGGAGACTTTCAAAGCTAGACTTGTTGCAAAGGGTTTTCGTCAAAGACCAGGTGTGGACTATGACGAAACCTTTTCTCCAGTGGCTATGCTTAAATCCATCCGGATCATGCTTGCCATCGCTGCATATCATGATTACGAAATCTGGCAAATGGATGTTAAGACCGCCTTTCTAAATGGTGATTTAGAAGAGTGCGTGTACATGACTCAGCCAGAGGGCTTCGTAGACAGTGGGAGCAGCGGGAAGGTGTGCAAGCTTCTTAAATCCATTTATGGATTAAAGCAAGCATCGTGGAGTTGGAACATCTGCTTTGACGTCGTTATCAAAGAGTTTGATTTCGTCAAAAATCCAGATGAACCTTGTATCTACAAGAAAGTAGCAGAGAGTAAGGTTGTCTTCCTCGTATTGTACGTGGACGACATACTCTTGATAGGAAATGATATTCCTATGCTGCAATCGGTCAAGCTCTTCTTATCACAAAGATTCTCGATGAAAGATCTTGGTGATGCCTCCTGCATATTGGGAATTAGGATTTATAGAGATAGATCCAAACGGATATTGGGATTGTCCCAATCCAGGTACATTGACACCATACTAAAGAGGTTTGGTATGGAAGAATCCAAGCGTGGGAACTTGCCCACGATCTCTGGAGTCACTCTCTCCAAAGAGATGTCTCCCAAGACTGATTTGGAGAGAGCTCGCATGCAAGGGATACCCTATGCTTCGGCTGTAGGCTCTATCATGTACGCGATGCTATGTACCAGACCCGATGTAGCATACTCACTAAGTGTAGTGAGCAGGTATCAAGCTGATCCTGGAGAGAGTCACTGGACAGCTGTGAAGAGCATTCTTAAGTACTTACGAAGGACTAAAGAGATGCTCTTGGTGTATGGCAACGGAGAACTCCAAGTGGAGTCCTTTACCGATTCGAGCTTCCAGAGTGATAAGGACGACTCTAAGTCGCAGTCGGGATTTGTCTTTACCCTTTACGGAAGGGCGGTTAGCTGGAAGAGTTCCAAGCAGGAAACCGTGGCAGACTCAACGATGGAGGCTGAATACATCGCTGCCAACGATGCTGCCAAAGAGGCTGTCTGGATCAAGAAGTTCATTACTGAACTTAGAGTGGTTCCATCCATTGAGCATCCAATACCTTTGTATTGCGATAACAATGGAGCAGTGGCTTTGGCCAAGGAACCTAGGTCCCATCAGCGATCCAGGCATATTCTGAGGCGGTATCACCTGATCCGGGAGATAGTTGATCGCCGGGAGATCGAGGTCAGGAGGGTTGACATGAAGAACAACACGGCGGATCCACTCACGAAGGCCATTCCCCAGATACAGTTTGAGAGACTCTTCGGGATGCTCGGTATGCGATACTACAGCAGCTGGCCCTAGTGCAAGTGGGAGATTATTAGTTGTATGTATGCCCTAGAGGCCAGTATTGTATTGATGATGTATATTATATTAGATGCTCGGACATATATAGAGATGACTTTCTTGCTCGATATGATAGTATGCTATCTGGTTACTCTTTATCTTAACATGTATACTAGTCTCTTTAAACTGTCTTGTAGTTACATGTTGGTAAAGCCCTTAGGATGTGTACTTGACTACCTGGACTATGATGCGGATCATACTAGTGGGGACATAGTAGTCTATAGGTACATCCTTCAAGGTCCCTAGTCGTGGGTGTATCGAGACGGGGCATCGATATACCAGTGTAGACTAGCGTATACGCTTCTCGACCCATGAGATGGGCGATGGATGATCCCATATCCATTGGTGTTTGACATCAGAGATGGTGTACGGGTGCTCAGTGGAGACTGGGTACACTGGACGGACTCGCCGAGAACTCCCAGATGGTATTATACCTCACGTCAAATGGCAGTTCTCAGGTAACACTTGTGCAGGTTAGTCTGTAGACCCGAGATCGTCATAGAGTCTTGTGTGATTCCCACTGTGCTTTGATCTCCACCTTACCACGTCCATGAGGGCATGCAAAACGGTGGTCTTTGGGTACAGTCCCGAGTCACATGGAGGTAATGAGCGATAGGAGGGGTTTCGTCTCTCCCGGTATTGGGGGTTGATGTTGCACTGTGCTCGATTGGCCGTAACAGGGAAGTCCCTGGCCAGGGCTGATCAGAGATTTGCTGGTAAGTGTTACCAGTAATTTCTCGACCCGTTATGAGCCTCACATCGGCACGACTTATCGGTTATTGGGGTCTGACGTTTACCACCCCTAGACTTGATATGCGACATATCAGACGAACAGACCGGACTGTATGGTAAGTGTTGCTGGTTGGATTCACAGGAGTGTGAGCGGGCTAGCTCGTCGATCTTCTGATCGCTCAATACCCGGGTGGCCGTTACGTTTGGCAGACCGCTTGCGGCTTGTGGGTGCTTGATATGATCATCACCTGCTACTGGCGTATTGACGAGTCTTTAGAGTCCTACACAGAGGTTTCCTGGCTCAAGCGAAACGAAATAGGAGCGCATATGAGATATGTGCGGGACCGAGAATAATGCGTGTATGTGATACCGTATTTCATTCTCGCGATGAATGTTTCGATTGGTTGTATGCGATATAACCTAGTTATCGAATCAAAGATTGATTCGATAAGTCGATTCATTTGATACTAGTCGGTTATGTGCGACATGACCGGATCATTGAATCAAGTGTTGATTTAATGATTTAATGTATAATTATATATTTGATATATTACTTTGCATTAACTAGTATTGGTTCATTTTAAAAGGATTTTCTCACTTGAAGTGCACATTGTATATGTGATATATTTTGTGTGCACTTGATTGTATCATGTTTGATGATACATACTTACTTGGCTTTGTGCAAAGAATTAAACCATGATTATGATAATGGTTAGGGTTTTGAGTTATTCACTTATTTATTTATCCATTCTTTTATGAGAAATAGATAAAAGAAAAACAAAATGGTTTCTTTCTTTCATGAAGCTTGTTGAAGCTTCATGAAGCTTTGACTAAAGTGACCATTTTGTCTTCATCCTTAACCCTAACCATTCCTACTAACCATGATCTATTCTCTACACCTAACCAAGGTTAGAAGATGATAAGTATTCATTTTATTATTCTTTTCAAGTATAACTTATCATATTCTTTCTCCTTCTTCATCATCTTCATCAACAAGGAAAGCTAGCCTTCATCAATGGCATCTTGAGTAAATGAGTGAGAAATCCAATTCTAAAGTGAACCCACCTCCTATTTCTTCATCCTCTATCTCTTGCCAAGTAGTATAGGGTGTTTTCTTCACAAGTTTCTCGACTTGGTGAAGTTGGAGCTTGATCTTGTGTAGCCTCGACGTAGATCATCTTCGGCATCGTAACCGACGACTAGTCCGCTCATTTCTCCGATGAAGCCGATACTAGAGTCCGAGATCCGACTTGGACAGCGAGAGGACGTCTACGTGGAGCTAAGGAAGTGGAGAACCGGATCTACAAAGGTTGTAGCTTCTCACTTTTAGTTAAGTCGTTAACTAGTTTTATGTTTCGCCTAAAATTCTAGTCGACGATCCGTATTAGGGTTTCTCGGCACTTGTAAAAATTTGAAATTGGCATGGTTGATGCCTTGTGAGACTTCATTAGTGTGCCTAGGATCCCTATACAATGACTTAGAGGATGATCATTCTCTATTAGTGATGTGTGTGTACACACACACACACACACACACACACACACACACACACACACATTAGGTCGTGGGCCTAGGAGCACGGCTGCGGGGTTATCTCCCGGGAAACAGTGGACCGTAGTCTCGGGCATGCACGAGACCCTTGTTAATCACGAGTATCGTTTCCACCAATTGATTTCATTGACCTAGTGACTATTAAGTAGTGACATACACATTGCCTGCTTAACCGACATGATACTTATATCGTATTGTTCATTACTCTCGTGTTCTGCATTCTGTTGCATCTTTCATGTTTAATAGTATTGTATCCATCATATGTATTTATTGCTATATGTTTCATCCTGACGACCTGAGTGTCCATGCTCAGAGGACGAAGTGGACCCAGTCAAGGAGCACGACCTGCCATTTGAGCTCGCGGAGGTCTAGACCGCAACATCAGCGCCATTCCTTTTTTTCTTTAAGCACATTGTTTTTCATTGGTTAGTTATTTCATTCTGCAAAATAAATGTATCTCGAACTATTTTTATTGTAATGCAATAAAGTTGTGAACTGTGATTTCCTTTACTCTTGCATTGTTTATTGACTACCATGTAATGCTAGAAGTCGAAGTGTGACTACGGCGAGATTATTCCCTGACCATGGGAGCATGGCTGGCCTAGTCACCCATCGTATTCCGTATTTTGGGAAGCGGGGCGTGGCATGGTTTTTTTGGTATCAAAGCCAAGTTTGGATGAAATTACAGTTCCGTCGAGGGAGCCTTAGTTTGAGTTTTACCCTTGATGTGTGCTTTTTTACATTTCTTTTCACTTCCTAATTCTCGTTGAATCATCATGAAATCCTTGACTAAATCAGATTTCTTTCTTGATCATATTTCAGAAATATGGACTCCTCGGGCAACTCCTCAGGTGCCGGTTTCCACGATCGTACCGAGAAGATTCTCAGCACACCAACGACCCTTGCCCAGGCTCAAGTGAGGGAGACTGATCTCCTGACCGAGGGATTGAAGGTGGTACAGAAGACCGCAATTACCGCTCTAGAGAGATCTACGGCTATCCCCGCCGCCCCCGAGGGCGCCCTCGTACCGACTACACAGGCTCGGGTTGGTACTGTTTTGGACTTCAGGAGGCTTCATCCAGCGGTTTTCATAGGATCAGCAAATCCACTCGAGGCCGAGCAATGGCTCATCAACGTGGAGAACCTTTTAACGACCGCTCGAGTTCCTAACAATGACAGAGTGAACGTGGTGAAGATTCAGCTGGAGGACGAGGCCCGCATGTGGTGGTCCGTAGAGGAAAGCCGGCTAGAGAAACCTATCGGATGGGACATGTTCTCCACATGCTTTCTATATCACTATTTTCCGGTCACTGCCAAAGCCGAAATGGAGGAGAAATTCATCATGTTAAAGCAGAATGGACGCTCAGTGGATGTCTACGACGCAGAGTTTCACCGGCTGAGTCGCTTCAAACCATACATGGTAGCCATCGAAGCCGCCAGGGCAAGACGGTTTCAGCAGGGGCTCGATATTAAACTGCAGCAACTTATCGCGTCCCTCGATCTACCAAACTTCGCTCAGGTGTTGAACGCTGCCTGAGTACAGGAAAGATTGGCGGAGAAGACCAATGGCCAACGATCAGTGGACAGGAACCCCACGTAGTTCCAGCATGGGCTACCTTTTTCCCTCGTGGAGCGATCCCAGTTCACAGGCTGGGTGTTACCCAGATGAAGCGTACTTTCTCACCTCAGCAGCCACGGCGGAGGGCCCTGGTTTGCGATTATTTCCAGAGGCCAGGGCATATGCAGAGAGATTGTCGCAGAGCTAAGGGGCAGTGTTTGCTTTGCGGATCCAGCGAGCACAGGGTCAGCGGATGTCCCCAGAGATCTGAGCTACAGGGAGGGTTTGAGCAATATCAACTGTCGTACCTCTGGTATCTCAGCAGTGGTTATTTGATCAGAGGCATACTGGTACAAGTTGGAATCAGGGGCAGGCTTTCACCCTGTCCGCCGAGCTAGAGTTCTTTTTGATTCGGATGCTTCACATTGCTTTATTTCTACGCGGTTTGTTGACACACACTCTATACCTCACGAGCCGTTGACTAAGGGTTGGAAGATACATACGGGTAACGAAATTATTGTGTCCAACCAAGAGTGTAGGTTATGTCCGGTGGTAGTATGCGGCGGTGAATTCTATGCGAATTTCCTTTTAATAGGGACGAGCAGCTATGATTCAATTCTCGGGATGGATTGGATGAGTACCTTCCGTGCGATCATCGATTGCCGAGCTAGGAAAGTGACTTTCCGCATTCCTAATCACCTTGAGTTTGTTTTCGAAGGTGGAGGCGAGTCTTTGGAGCCAGCCAAGTTTAGAGACAAGCAAAAAGCGTTGACGGCTATGGAGATTGATGATAGTCCAGCCCCAGAGATCGTTCGGGATTTTCTTGATATGTTTCCTGAAGATTTACCAGGTCTACCACCTCCTCGCATCTTGGGATTCTCAATCGACTTGATTCCGGATACATCACTAGTCTCGAAAGCACCGTACAGAATGGCACCGGTTGAGTTGGCAGTATTAAAGAAGCAGATAAAAGATCTTTTGGACAAGAGATTTATCCGTCCAAGTGCTTCCTCGTGGGGTGCTCCTGTATTACTGGTTAAGAAGAAGGACGATTCTTTGCGCGTGTGCATCGACTACAGGGAGTTGAACCGAGTGACCGTGAAGAACAAGTATCTCATCCCCCGCATCGACGACTTGTTCGATCAGCTTGGTGGTGCTCGGGTATTTTCTAAACTAGACATTCGGTCAGGGTATCACCAAATCAGGGTTAAGGCGGAGGATGTATGCAAGACAGCGTTCCGAACCCGATATGCAACTATGAGTTTCTTGTGATGCCGTTCGGTGTTACCAATGCACCGTCCATATTTATAGACTGAACAGGGTTTTCTCCAAGTACTTGGATCAGTTTTTTGTCGTATTCATCGACGACATTCTAGTCTATTCGAGAATTCGAGAGGAGCATGCCGAGCACCTACGAATTGTATTGCAGGTTCTACAGGAGGAGAAGCTCTATGCTAAGCTAAAAAAGTGCGAGTTTTGTCTCGACAAGGTACAATTCCTGGGGCATGTTGTTTCGAGTGACGACATTTTAGTGGATTCGACGAAAATCGAATCTATCAAAGACCGGCCGACACCGAAATCAGTTGCTGAGATAAGAAGCTTCTTGGGATTGGTTGGGTATTATCGGTGGTTCGTCCAAGATTTTGCCAGAGTAGCGGAACCATTGATGAAGCTCACACGGAAGGAGGTGCCTTATGCTTGGTCAGAGGAATGCACTCAGGAGTTCGAGCTGTTGAAACTAAAGTTGACCACGGCCCCAATCTTGACTGTGCCGGATAGCTCGGATGGCTTAATTGTTCATAGTAATGCGTCGGGACAAGGTTTGGGCTGTGTTTTAATACAGCACGGTCAAGTGGTGGCTTACGCTTCTCGTCAGCTGAAAACTCATGAGAAGATCTACCCTACGCATGACCTGGAGTTAGCGGTCGTGGTGTTCGCCTTAAAGATTTGGATGCATTACTTGCTAGGCGAAAGAGTGGAGGGGTACATGGATCATAAAAGTTTGAAATACATGTTCACTCAGAAGGAATTGAATATGAGACAACACAGATGGTTGGAGTTGATGTCAGATTACGATATTGATCTACAGTATCACCCGGGAAAGGTGAAAGTCGTTCCTGATGCTCTCAGTCGCAGGCCGTCAGCGGCATTGCTGACTTGTCAGAAAGGGATTCTCGATGACCTTCAGAGACTCGAGTTGGAAGTAGTTACTCCGGGTGTGTCCGGGCAGCTCTGGCAGTTGCAAGTTCAATCGTCGCTTATAGATCGCATCAAAGCCGCACAGGCTGAAGACTCTCAGTTGTAGAAGTTCAGAGGGTTAGTAGAGGCTGGTTTGAGGAAAGATTTGCAGATTCACGAAGACGGTTCTATGAGATTTGGCAGTCGGTTGTGTGTTCTAAAGGGGGGTATTCGAGATGAAGTTCTAGCTGAGGCATACGGTTTCGCTTACTCGGTGCACCCAGATGGCACCAAGATGTACAGAGACCTGAGGCAACACTTCTAGTGGAACATAATGAAGAGGGAGATTGCTCGCTTTGTCTCCAAGTGTTTGGTATGCCAACAGGTGAAAGCCGAGTATCAGAGAATACCTGGGTTGTTGCAACCGCTTTCAGTGCTAGAGTGGAAATGAAAGCACATCACCATGGATTTCGTGACGACACTACTGTTTAGTCGAAAATATTGCACATTTGATCGAACAATTTCTTTACTTTTGTTAATTACTTAAATGTGTTTATTGTAAATATAGAACATATATGGGTTTATCTGTAAAAATATTTATTATCATATATTTCTATATTATAATTAACATTATGAAGGAAAATATATGCATATAATATTTATATGATATTTTGGTAATTGAAATATGCATATCATATCAAATATCTCTAATCAATATTCTTAAAAATTTAATATCATATAAAATGGTTAGTATAATATCTCAAATATAACAAATATTACTAATACTATAAAGTGAGATATTATGCAGATATTATCTCAGGTCTGGAGATCGAGAGATCCGAGATGTGGGGAATAAAATCTGCCAATAAAATTGAATCAAATCATAAAATCATAAACGACAGAGACTCAGAGAAAGATTTGAAGAATCCAGACATCACAATGATCTCTAAGTGTCAACACTAAATAGCACAAGAATTATGACGCCCTGATCTCACCAAATAACCGTCCAACCGCGACCAAACTGCCATATGTGCGGCGGATCCGCGGCCCATTTGTGGCAGTTGGATCTATGATTTTTTTAGTGTGATTGCAACAGTAAATCATCACACATAGGATCTAGGGTTTCTGCCTTTGTGATTATAAATATGACCGAGAGCTTTATATGAAAAATCATCACCGAATAGATCACCGACAAGATCAAAAGATCCAAGACGATCCACGAATCGACGTGATCAATCAACTCAACATCTACGTCCCAATGAGATACAATTGAGAACAAATAGGCTTCTTTGTATCCTACTCTCAAAAAAAGGATTTGTAAATGATAAGTTGATTAATAAAGATAGATCATTAGTTTAATTATTTCACATTTACTTTCTATATTTAATTTCTGCATTTACATTATGATCTCATTTTTCATCCTTTCTTCTCCAACCATGCGTGAGTAATTCCTAACTTGCTAGGGTTCATAGGTTAGGGTAGATCAATGGATGATAAAATCATTCAACTCCTTTTATACATTTTAAAGTTTATAAACTTTAGCAAAATAAATGTTAACATTCTTATCGGGCGCGCTACCAATTTATTGATAGTCTCGATCACGATTTGAGATTAGATTAACACTTGTTTTGTTAGAGGCTAGACATGAATAGAGATCAATGCAAGAACAAGGGTTAGGAGTGGGAAAACCCTAGTTTCTTCCAAAAGAACCCTAATCTACATTCATCACTATTGATCTAGTTTTAAACTATTAAAAAATAAAAGGAGTTATTTTTAATTAGTCATCCATTACTACTAAGTCATATGAACTCTACAAACCTCTTCTTTATAAAATTTACATTTGTATTAAAATAGATCTATAATCAATCAACCCATCTTTCAATCAACTCATCTAAAGCAAGAAAAAAGTTCATGTTTCCCTGCGGACGACCCGTACTCATCGCGGCTAGCTACTAGCGACACCGTCCTGATTGTGGTTACTTTACTTTTATGAACTTTACAACACTACTCTTTAAAAAACAAGATCAATCAACTACCTCGAAGTCCAAGGGGCAACAATACTTTCTGGGTTATTGTTGATTGTTTCATGAAGGTAGCACATTTCATACCTTCCCGAGTCGGACAATCGACGGAGTCGCTCGCGGAGAAATATATGCAGGAGATTGTGAGACTGCACGGGGTGCCCGTTAGTATCGTGTCTGATCGAGACACCAGGTTCATTTCTCATTTCTGGAAGAGTCTGTAGGAGAGTTTGGGCACGCGTCTCAAGTTCAGCATGGCCTATCATCCGCAGACAGACGGGCAATCCGAGCATACTATCCAGACACTCGAGGATATGCTGAGGGCATGCATGCTTGATTTTCAGGGTTCTTGGGAGGATCACCTTCATCTGGTAGAGTTTTCGTATAACAACAACTACCAAGCTAGCATCCAGATGGCACCGTTCGAGGCTCTATATGGACGGAAGTGTCGATCCCCCTTTGTTGGGATGAGGTGGGTGAACGAAAGTTGTTAGGCCCTGAGCTCATAGTGCAGACAGTGAGCAAGATTCAGACGATCAGGCAACGAATCAAGGCAGCTCAGGACCGACAGAAGAGTTGGGCAGATGCCGGCAGAAGGTCGTTGGAGTTTGGTATTGGTGACCACGTGTTTTTGAAGATATCGCCCACTCGAGAAGTGATCAAGTTTGGTAGTCACGGGAAACTCAGTCCCCGATTCATCGGACCTTTTGAGGTGCTAAAGCGAGTAGGAGAGGTGGCTTATCGACTTGCCTTGCCTCCATCGCTAGCTGGTGTGCACAATACTTTCCATGTATCTCAGTTGAGGCACTACGTTCGGGATGACAGCCATATCTTGGACCATTCGGAGTTAACGTTGGGCACTGACCTGTCTTACGAGGAGCAGTCTACCACCATTCTCGATCGTCGGGAAAAAGTGCTAAAGAACAAGGTTATTCCCTTAGTTCGAATTTCCTGAGGGTGGTCGTTCTCCAGGAGAGTCTACCTGGGAACGCGAGGAGGACATCCGTCCACGTTTTCCGCACCTGTTTGAATAGTGTTGTTTGTCCCATTGTTTTCGCTCTTTAATTTCGAGGACGAAATTTTTGTAAGGTGGGTATGATGTAAATCCCCAGTTTCCGTATATATATATTTCCGTATTTTTTTCTCCAAATTTTTCCTATTTTTTCAATTATATATATATTTTTATTATTTTATTTTAATTTCCTATATCTAAACTCAAAATAAAAACAATACCCTAAACCTAACACCCGACCCACACCAGACCCGACCCACGCCCGATCCGACCCGACTCCCCATGCCGCCTCTTCTTATTCTTCTCCTTCCTTTGTTTTTCTCGCCTTTTTTCTTCTCCTCCCTTAGAACGTTCCTCCCCTCTTCTCGCGCCCGCGACGACCGCTCCTACCTCCGCGAGACCCGCACCCTGCTTGCCAACTCCCCCGTGATCCCTTCCACCAAATCCCCTCCCTCCAACGGCTCCCCCTCTCTCGTCCTCGCCGTGAGACCTGCTCCCCCACATCCTCGCCTCATCCTCGTCTCAACACCGAGCCCCTCTCACTCCTTAACCCATCGTGCTCACTCCCCTCATCCACACTCATCATCGCCGACAACACCCCCGGCTCCTCCTCCTTCAGCCCGAGCTCACCACCTCGCCATCTCTCTCAACCTCCAGCGACCAACCTGAACACCGCTGCAACCACTACCTCACCGACGAGCCTCCTCCTTCGTCCATCCCCATCACCTCATCCCCTCCACGACACCGAGCCCACACTCACTGCACTTATTTTCTCCTCGTCATCCTCCCGACGCCGCCGCTTCGCTGCATGCACTCCCCCACTCCTTCGTCAACACCACCGCCGCCGCTATCCATCGCCGACGAGCTCTTCCTCCACCTTCACAGTAGACGACTCCCCCATCACCTTGAGCCAAGCCCGAGTCTCTTCCGTTGAGCTTCACCACTCCTCACCCGAGCGCATCCCTCCTCGCTGCAACCGCCACCGGAGCTCGACACCGCTGACCCTGCCTTCATCTCACTCCTCACCCGAGCCACTGCAAACCCACTGCCCCGTGCCGTCACCACGCCATTGCCATCGTCGCGAGCCGTCGACGAGCCCGGCAGTTCATCGAGCACTCAAGCTCTTCACTGTTGTCGTGCCGTGCCTTGTCCGTGCGTGCGTCGAGCTCGTGCCATCCGTCGTCGTTCACTGCCGTGTTGTCGTCTACCGTCTAAGGCAAGAGAAATCCCATCTCTTGCTACTCATGCTATTATATTTTGTAGATTAATTCTAATGTTAGATTATCATAAATAGCTATGTATATATATGTGTGTGTGGGTGGGTATATACATTTATATATCTAGATAACGTTAAGCAATAAATCGAACATTTATACTTGAGCCATCATGATTGGTAGTAATGAATCGAACCCAACTCGATTGGTTAGCCCGTATTGATGTCATTTAGAATTTATAAGAATAAATTATCACTTGTTAGTTAAGAGAATCTTGTATTTTCGATCGATTACCAAACACTATCCTAGGCGTTTGATGCGAACTATAAACCAAAACATATCTTATTATGGCGGGACTTGCGATAATTAGATCCCTTTACTGTTTACGAATCGTGTAGGAATTTGGATGCAAAATATCGTGTTTATAATCAAGTAAAGTCGCTCCCTAAAGGCGACGCTAAAACTGGAATGCACCGTACATGCACGTTGAAAGATATATATTAAATTCAATACAGATTGGAATGTAATGTTCTATGGCTCGTATCGAAACCGACTCGATAAACCAGAACCCTATAAAGTTTACTCTTCAATGCTGATAGACCACTGTAACGAGAATTGACTGGGAACGCGGCGCTGGACTGCAGTCCGGGGCAGCATTCCACGTGGATACCTAAATTTAAGCACCTGTACATACCTATATAAAACTGAAAATTCGCAGAGTCCTACATGGTCGCGTAGATAATTTAGTTAGATAACACATGAAACTGGTCCAGTGCAGTTTCACAGTCGTTTGATATTTAGTTTGTATTTTAGAATATCGACGTGTTCTGCAGTTTCTGCAGTGAGATTTCTTACACCTTCACATTAAACATGACATGACTCCTAGTAATGAATAGCTATTATTAATCCGTTTGATGTGTTGGAAACCTAACAGATAGAAATAGATTTTATTCAACTGGGGCAACATCTGAATCTTAACACAATCCCTAGTAAATCGCGTGCGAAATTAGACTTTCAGTTCTGAAACTGGAATTCCAGCAACTGATCGCTGATTTAAAATAATGATAAGTTCATAACCTAAAATCCTATTGACATGAAACTAATTTTACTGCTTAGACAATCAAGTGCACTTCGTATGTCTTTTATATTGTTTTGGTCGATTCTATACGTGTGATTTATGGTAAATTTTGCAAGTCATATGGCGTTGGGTGTCATAATTTAGTGAATATCTGTTCAGTGCATTTCTGCCTATTTTTGTGCTTGCTTTATATCTGCTGCATAGTGATCGTTTACATTGAGACCTAGCGACTATTGTGCATTGTCGATATATAAGTGTTAGTGATTGTGTTGTGGCAAGTACGGAAGTGATATTGATAAGTAGAAATGTGATTTAAAGTGAAAGCGATACGTATTTGCTCACAACCTATCTTATACTTGAATACATGTTATAACTTGGGGAGTGGGGAAATTAAGGTGGAATTGAATTCGTATTTAGCGAGATACAGTGATTTAGAGGATGATCATTCACTATTAGTGACACACACACACACACACACATTAGGTCGTGAACCTAGCAGCACGGCTGCAGGATTATGTCCCGGGCAACGGTGGACCGTAGTCTCGGGCATGCACGAGACCCTTATTAAACACGAGCATCTTTTCCACCAATTGATTTCATTGACCTAGTGACTGTTAAGTAGTGACATACACATTGCCTGGTTTACCTACATGATACTTATATTGCACTGTTCATTACTCTCGTGTTCTGCATTCTATTGCATCTTTCATGTTTAATAGTATTGTATCCATCATATGTATTTATTGCTATATGTGTCGCCCTGACGACCCGAGTGTGCATATTCAGAGGACGAAGTGGGCCCAGTTAAGGAGCAGGACTTGCCATTCGAGCTCGCGAAGGTCTAGACCACAATATCAGCGCCATTCTTTTTTGCTTTTAGCACATTGTTTTTCGTTGGTTAGTTATTTCATTATGCAAAATACATGCATCTCGAATTCTTTTTATTGTAATGTAATAAAATTGTGAACTGTGATTTACTTTACTCTTGCATTGTTTACTGACTACCATGTAATGCTAGAAGCCGAAGAGTGACTACGGCGGATTATTCCCTGACCGTAGGAGCATGGCTGACCTAGTCATCTCTCGTATTCCGTATTTTGAGAAGCGGGACGTGACATAAATATCTATTGAATATAGCATAGGCAAACATTAATTCTGCACCCGTCATAGCTGTGACATGGATAATTATTTATCTATATTTTTTGCCCTTTTTATTTTGGTTCCAGGAAAAAACCATTGAAACAAAAAATAATAAAGGTGTTATTTTAACCCAAAAAAATAAATATTTTATTCTTTCAGATAATGATAACGAGAGAAGACAATTTTATATTAATCTCCTAACAGAATACATCATCAGGCACAATCTGAACAAGTTATATGCCTGATCGTAGAGACAGGGCAACGATAACAAATTATATTTTCTATTAGCCATTGCGTTGATATATCAAATCTCACACACAAAACAAACATGATCTGGCCGCCTCTCTTCACCACCAGCTGCTATCGTCAATACATACATAAGCACACAACATAAAACTTCTTCTAACATACATAATTTGATATATCCTTTCCGACTCAAGCATCAGGTTGTATTATCAGTCTTGACCTTACCACTGTTGCTAGCACGGCGCTTTCGCACAAGGTAAGATGTGGCCATAGCCACAAGCATCACAAATGCAAGTCCAAGCACCATTCCTACCACACCCATGCCGCCCCTGCCTCCGTCGCTGCTTGGAGTCGCTGTTGACACGGAATCTTGAACGGAGTCGGCGCGTGCCTTTGAGGATCCAGACACAGCATTCAAAGGGGGAGCGGTAGGGTAGTTGGCGTGAAAGAATTCAAAGGCGGAATGGGAAAGGGACATTGGGTTCTCAAATGCAAGGCCATGAGGTTGCTGGGCTGTCACAACGACTACTAGAAACGAGAGCGAGCAGCAGCAGCAGAGCATTAACCAGGGCGGAATTAGCAAGATTATTGAGGCCATTACTAAGATGAGCTCGCTCGCTCCTCAGTTGATGGCTTGAATTAATTGGTGCTCTCTCTCTCTCTCTCTCTCTCTTTCTCGTATATATAACAATATTGAGATACAAATTGGAGTGAAGGGAAAAAGTGAGCGAAGGGGGGCATAGAATTCTAACAAAGTAAAAAAGGGGAACATAATGATGTACTGGTGGCTTATAGGTGCTTGAGATAAATGATCCACCCCACTTTCTTTTTTTACTTATCACGCAGGCATTGCTATATCCATTCATTGCTTACCATTGCAATGGGAAACGCGTGCAAGGTTGAATCAACCACAATACAAACAATATTAATAAAGCTTGTCACGCTCTCTATGCTTTTCTACCCTTTTCCTTTTCCTTTTCCTCTTCTTCCTCTTCTTCTTGTGTAAATTATGACTGGTCATTTGGATTGTTTTAGTTACCCCATATCATCTCACATCATGAGGACCAAAGCATCATAACCTCAACTGGGAACACAAGCCCTGTTTGCTCTTGTTGATTTACATAATAAACATGTGCCCAGCAAGTTTGAGGTCAGAGCAGATGCCTATCATCATAGGATTAGCACAAGGACCAGAGCAATAGCAAGGGGGTTTCCGTGCACAGGTTCCTTCAAATTACAATCGAGCAGTATGTTATGAAGAAATTAAATGTTTATATGTAGAGCCACAAACAAACACCATCCTCACAATGTACTTAGCATAAACATGACAAACGTCTTTCCTAACATATCATTATTCAATCAAACAGTAAATATAATTTTGCCCAAGCCATAACATGGACAAATATATATATCACCTTAGAAAGAAACGGATTCGAAACTGTGAAGTAAATATACTTTTCTGTTCCCTTCAGGAATCAACCATTATGACAATAATAAGTTGTACGATGAATGCCTGAAAGATGGAAATTAAAATAAAAAAAAACATTGTACCAACAACGGCAATTCGATGACCAACCAAACAGGAGTATCAATAGAAAGCCATGAGAGGGATCCAGCAAAAGTTAAAAGGATTCCCTACCACCTGCGTGAGCTAAGATATACAGCGAGGTTCCCCAATGTCCCATCGACAGCTTTGTTCCATATGTTTGCAAAATTTGAAGCTAAATCCTTTCCAAACAGATTTTCTTTTGGCTGCAAATATCATAGACAGATTTGCCTCAGCTCTCCATGAAAATGATCAACAGCAAAATTGATGAGCACAAATGGCATAAAACTCAACTAACTCAGTTTTAGAAAACACAGATTTTAAATAGAAAAACACGTGCATAGTTGTAGTCTTTCGAGGACAGTGAAGAAGCATATTGATTTCCAAAAGACTAGTAGCCGGGGAAATAAGACTCCCAGCTGTAAGAGAAAACCTGCTGTATTTGAGACTTGAGAAAAAAAATTTGAACATCTTTCTCATATGGTACGGGGAAAAAACCACCAGTGTATATTTAATGGATACTCACAGACAGTGTAAGGTCAAAAGTCAGCAAGAAGTAGATTATTTGAGGATTTTGATGTATATAATTAAAGTGCATGGGGGGCTTGGATAATATAACCACTGAAGTGAGAAGTAAAGCACAAAGCCCACGTAAATTAAAACAAAGTATGAATTTGGTTTGCTATGTTTACTACCAGCTATAGGCTACAGCTGTTTGGTTTTCAATCTCTCTGAAGAGAAAAAATAAAATAAAAAACACATGGAAAAAAAGTTTCTCTGAAGAGATTTATATAGATGAGAACTTCCTGAAAGATGTTTATAATGAGCCGATTCCTACATCAGCACACCAACAACGTTGACCGAATAAACAATAATTGTCTAAACGTCCTGGTGGAAGCAACCTAAAACGAAATAGGGATCGACATATCAGACTATCGACAGCATTTAAAATTATAGACGTGTCTGATAAACTTGTACTGGAAATGTGACGCACTAATGGATAATAGGTAGAAAATCACCTGTGGATTATCCGCCGTAATTCTATTAGGAGCATGATTAGCAAATTCAACACTATGATGAGGTAGCAACCCAGTAATATTAGGGAGCAGAGGTCTAGTAATCTCTTATGTATTATGTAAAACATTAAGAGCCAGTCAGATTTAAATTGAGCAAGAAAAGGAAATTACTTTGGATTATTGCCCTCTCCCACTTGATCAGACACCCCTGAGTTTTTATTATTTTTATACAGACTACTTGGGTATGTCCTGCAGATCACACATTTTAATAAATATGCATGTTAAGCCCTAATATCCCCCCCCCCCCCCCCCCAAAAAAAAAAAAAAAAAACAAAACAAAAAACCCTAAAAATATTTCTTAATCATAAAGTATTACATCTCTACACTTGCACCGATAATTAAGCCATCCAGAATCAACCCTAACAGCTCTTCATTAATTAGACAAAGAAAATAACAATCTAGGCACTTCCTTCCTCATAATTCATAAAGGGCAGATAAGAAAAATAACACCAACCATGTCCCTTGTCAAACCCTGATATTAACCCTTTTGTAACCCAAAATCAATCCCTTTTAGTCTAGAAATGCCAGATCAGTTTAGTATTGGCACATACACAACCATTATAACATAATTTCTCCAAAATTTTTTTAACTATCACTATTTTAAGAACATATGCTTGGTATCATTTTATGCGCAATGGCCATAAATACAGAGAGAAATTTGAAAATGGTTTGTCTAGTAAGATAATTAACCTCAGGCGAGATGTAAGAGAATTAAAAGAGCCTCAAGTTTGAATCCTCAATAGACATTGGCTGAAATAAAAGGTGAAGGTGATCCACTAAATGCAACTGGCTACAAATGAGATTCAAGATGAAATCCCTAATGATCAACATGCAAAACTTTCATCAATTGAAGAGATCCAGGAGTATTTGCTTGCATCTAGCGGAACCACTGGACAAAGTTGAGTTACGTGGGCACACTAGTTCTAGATGTAAAATTTAATCGAGGAAATAGTTCTAAACAGAGCAGTGGGATGGACAAAGATTTATTGTTATATGCTCTTAGATGCTAATATGCATGCTTCAACTAGCCAGAAATTATTGTTCAGAAAGGATGCGAACCCATCGACAATCTTGATTTCTAAGTTTAACTTTCATGAGGTGATTGTACTCGGAGCTCACAGCACTTAATCCACAAGGATATGCAGTGGAGCAAGAAATGGAGCAAAGGAGACGTGCCAAAATGGAGCCAAGGAGAATGGAGGCAGATATCATGAAATCAAGACCATAGATTTCAATATCTTCTGTTCTCTATGGTTGCCACCTGTAATTTACGTAATCTAACCCTTAGTTTACGGTATTTCAAATTCTGCTCCATCCTAACATGGGCGTTTTGATTATTTATCAGCCATCTTACTGGGAATTTCAACACGGCTGCAAACAGTTTCCCCCCAATTTAAATCTCATATCATATCCCTAAGCATATATATCTAAAATCAAAGACTGCGCCTTTTTATGAAATTTCACCAACAGTCACAAATAATAATAATAATAATAATAATAATAATAATAATAATCCTACAAAGATGACCATTACAAGTAGAAAACATGGTTAGATAAAGAGCAGCCGCCATATCACTCCAAACCCTAATCTAGCAGCAACGATGAGCAAAAATACCTGGTATGGATTAGTAATGTGAAGGGAATTATTGTCATGGTGAGAAAGAGTGGAGGCGTAGATACCCCTTCGCTGGTTGAAGACAATTCCTCCGACGAGAACACTCCCCAATGTAGCGCCAAGAAGACGCTCCTGCGACCAATACCCAACCCAAATTTTATACTCAGGGCCTAAAAAGCACTTCATTGATATTATGGAACAACCCATTTTTAACTTGTTATAATTCCTTTTAATTTTTTTAAGGCAAAGTCAAGGGGAAATTCGAAGACATAAGCCGAGCAAAAAAGCACGATTTAAATCATTAATTCGAGAAAAAATAATTTAAATAGGGGAAGTAGAAACCCTAATTGATTGTTGTCGCCGTTCAGAGAGAGAGAAAGAGAGAGATGAGAGAGATGGGAGTTGCGAACCTGAGCGAGGACGCTAATCATCTCGTCGCCGATTGATACGTTTTTTGGATCGGGGAACCTCAAACCATTAATCAAATCACACAGTCTCGTCGGCTAATTTAACCAATACCCGCCTGCATTCTTTTGTATTTGCATATTTCCTCTCTTGATTTCGCACAAGAATCACCCAATTGATTTGATATTGGTTTCAAAACTGGATGGTTTTTATGGGTTACAAAGCTAACCATTTAGTTGATTATACACCAAAAAGAAAAATGAAAAATGAATTTTTTTTTCAGTTTATTGCCTATTTCTATTGATTTTGAAATTATATATATGAAATGTATTTCTTTAGATTTTTCATTTGTAATATTTCAAAAATTTTAAAGTTTCATTTTAGAATTTAGTTAATGGTATAATGAGTTTTCTAAAGATGATAACATTTAATGAATTGCGTTTTCATAATTTGGTATAAATAAATATATCTATACAATTTATTATAATAAAACCAATATTTTTATTTTCCTAATTAATATTATTTTGGCATGCAAACATATTTTAAATATTAATGTTTTCTCTTTTCTTTTCCTTTTTTTGTAAAATTGGGAGAGAGGGGGAGGCATGGGAGAGAGAGAAGCATGGGGCTACCCATATCACCCTATTCTTTTTCTCACTTTCTTCTTCTTCTTTTCCAAATCTTCATCTCTCTCACGCTCTCTCAAGTCCCAAAACCCATTAGCTCTTTCTCAAGTTCACACAAAACTTAGTTTTCCCCATCCAAACCTTAACTCTCTCGGATATCTTCAACTAAAAGTTATCACCAACCTCTTTGAAGTCTCTTTCAAGCTTGGATCTCCTCTTACTTTCTATTTAAAAAGGTAAAAATCCATCTTTTTACCAAGTTTTTAGTATTTGCCATGAAAACTATATCTCCTACTTAAAAATCATCTTTTTATGATTCAAATTTTGCAAAAATAGGTTTTTAAATGGTTACTTGTAATTATAGTATGCTGGTACAAGTTTTCTTGTTGTTACAACTTATTTTGGTTTGATTGAGTTGGAATTTTGTTAAAGGTTTTGGTTTTAAGTGTTTTGCAAACTTCAGATTTTCGAGCATCAAATTTTCTTCTTCAGACGTCTAAGAGTTGTTCTTCAAACGTCCGCGTTCTATCTATTTTAAATTCATGTTGTTTGTCAGACGTCTGAAACTTGTTCTTCAGACGTTTACTCCTTCTTTGGGTTTTCCTCTGTGTCTTCTTCAGACGTCTATATGTTCTTCATCAGACGTTTACGATCTCTCTGTAACTATTTCATGTTTTTTTCCAAATGTCTGAGCATTGAGCTTTAAACATCTGTCGATTCTCTGTCTCAATGAGATGTCTTTGTCAGATGTCTGAGTTTTGAACTTCAGACGTCTGACGTTCTTTTTGGCCTGATTCACTTGAGTTTTGCGCCGCGTTTAGTTTGCTTGGGTTTATATCGATATTAATGGTTTTTTTACATGTTTATGATTATTATTGATTATAGGGTCGATTGCGGAGACTCCTGAGTCGACGAGGAAGGGCTAGATGGTCGTAAGCTTTGATTAGCTTGAGCCGTGTTTCGGTAAGTAGATTAACATCTATAAGAAGGCTTGTGCTTTCTAGTAAACAAAGACGGAAGTCTAAACCATGCAAAACAAAAATTTCTACAATCACAAGCATTTTAAACCTTAAAATCATGCCAAAGACTCAAACTTGCAACAAGAAAAGAGAGCTAAGCTAAGTGTTTAGAGACAACAACCTTTGAAGCATGTTTTCCCGAGCTCCTAAGTTTGTGCTAGGCTCCTTGAACTCTTGGCAGGTTCTCAGGTGAGGGAACAAGCTAGCTTGAAGATCTTCCTGTCAAAGATAGATCCACCTTGAGAGAATCCTTATAAAGGCTCTTGCTTCAACTTGAGAATGAACTCCAATGAAGTAACTAAACCTTTAGATTTGCTAGGACTAAAGATCTTGGGATGCAGTGAAGGGTCTCTCTCTCTCTCCCTCCCTTTTTCCATATATTTCTTTTCCTCTCTCTTCTTTTTCTTTTTAGAAGCTTAGAAAAACCTAAAGAAGAAAAGAGAAGAGTATAAACATATATCCTCTTTTTTTCTTTCTAGCTCTTTTTAAAGTGAGGAGGTGGATTTGCACTCACATAAGAAGACAACTAAAACCCATACCCCTTTCACATGGCTTCTAAATAGATAAAGAAAAGAGATAAACATGAATATATACATGTAATACCCAGTTCGGACTATATCGTATCCGTATTTTTAATAAATAATTTCCCAATATTTTTCCCTACGATTGGTCTTTATATTTTTCCCTAAAACCTAATTTCTAAACTTTTTACCTAAAACTATATCTTGCTTCAAATTAAAACCCTATACTTTATATTTTCCCTAAAACCTAATTTCTAAACTTTTTACCTAAAAATATATCTTGCTTCAAATTAAAAACCCTATACTTTGAATCCTAAGTTTACACCCAAACAGCCAGCCCAAAACTCCTTTTCCTCTAACTGCTAAACCCTCGGCCCAACAAAGCCAAAACCCCAAGCTCATTTCCTTTTTTCTCCCCGAGCCCGGCCCAACGCGTCCTAACCCGACCCGACTTCCCCATCTCCTTCCTTCTTCTTCTTCTCTTCACTTCTTTTTCCCGCTCGTTTCCCCTGCCTTCCCCACGACCCGCGCCCACTCCCCCACGACCCGCGCCCACGCCCCAACGGCCGCGCCGCTTTCCCCCGACTCACGCTCTGCCCACGACTAAGCACTCCCAACGTCACCTCCGAGATCCTCGCACCCACCCGCTTGATCTCGGCCACTCCCTCATCAACCAAATTTCTTTTTCTCTCTCTCCCCTTCTCAAACTCTCTCCTTCACTCCTTTCTCCTCTCATCAGCCTCCATCGAGCACTCAACCTTGCCGCCTCCGAGCCCCTGACCCCCACAACCCCACCTCCAACTGCACCTCATCTCCCACCTCGACCTCACTGCCCCCTTCATCGCCCCGTCGCCCTCACCTCGTTGCTTCCACCAACCCACGCCCGAACACCCATAGCCGCCCACTGCACTCCCTCCGACGAGCACCGCTACCTGAGCTCCTCCTCCACTGCAACTGAGCCTACCGCCCACTGTACCCCCACTCCTTTGCCGACGAGACCATTGCCACCGGTCACACTTTCTCTCGCCGCCAACCTCTGCTTACCGCCGCAACCACCTCCACCGATCTCCCCTCAACCCCTAACCTGAGCCCTTGTCGCCATCACCGCCAGCCTCAAACTCTATCGCCAACATCCTCGCTGGTGCCCCACTGCCTCGTCGCCTTTCGCTTCACCATCGGACACCAGCAACCTTTGCAGCCACCCCCGTCACATATCATCGAGGCCGCGCCACGAGCTCGAACCCTACAGCCGAGCCAAGCTTGTTGTCACCGAGCCGTGATCGTGCCCGTGCTGCGCTCGTCGTCGTTGTCGTGCCATCGCCGTCTTCAGGCAAGTGAATTCCACTTGTTTAATATGCAATAGTTATATATATAATTAGGATTGTTCGTACATAGTGACGTAGATATGAGTTTTGAGTGGCAACCGAAACGTTGTGATTGGATTGTGCGGGATTGACAATGATTGGGTCAGAAGCTTGATTAGGAATTGTATGCGATTTATAGGAATCAAATTCCGCTTCCCTGAGCAACGAAAACCTAAATTTTGAAACAAATATGCACGTAACGTGCTCGATAAATTGTCCAAATCAACTTTAACTCGGAATCGCCAACAAACCACGGTGACGAATTTTTGGAACTTATGCAGCACATAGAAAAAAAAACGGGTTTATTTGTCCTCATATTGCTGCATAACTGATCGCACATTTTATTGTTTTACGCGTCCAACGATAGCATATGCCGATGCGGTCGCATATCGGCTTCATTTTAGCTTGTTTAGACGATTGAGTTGAATTGTAAATCATGAGTTGCTTTGGTTTATTTTTGGCCTTCTCAAAGGATAGCCAAGTAATCAATTGGTGGTTATTATATGTACTTGACGATGAACCGTGACGTTGTCCATTTTTGAAAAGGTCTAACTGATTTTAATTCTGTATATGAGTTATCTTTGATTGATATTATACATGAGTTCAAGCATAATGTTGACACTTGAAAGCACAGGTGCAAAGCTTAAATTAATGTAGTGGATGGCTGACCTTCTGTTTGTACAGTCCTAGCAGAGCATAATTTACAGAAGAGACGACAATCTGAATTTTTGTGCGCACTACTTTGTGATATTCATATTGAATTAAGTATAAATCGTGATGTAATGTTGGATGGCTCGTATAGAGGTTAACAGATAAACTTACAGCACCCCATAGTTCATCTTTGCATTTTGATAAGTTATAACAATGAATACTGAGGCGATTCGCGGCCCTGCACTGCAGTCCGGGGCAGCGTTTCGTTTTGGATACCTGGCTTTGGAACACCTGTATACCCCTTCTTTAAACTGAAAATGTGTGGAGCCACATATGGTCGCGTAGATAATTTAGTTAGCTAACACCTGAATCTGGTGGCGTGCTGTTTTACCCTCATTTGATATTTAATTTTCATTTTAACGTATCTAGGTGTCCTGCAGTTTTCTGCAGTGACTCCTCTTGCATAGCTACACTATACATGACATAACTTTTAATACAGAACTGCTATTGATAATCCGTTTGATGCATTGGAAACATAACAGAAAAATATACATACTATTTAACTGTAGTGTCGCCTAATTATGCTCTCAACTGGGAGTAAAATATGTTATGAAACGGACTTCCAGTTCAGAAATTGGATTTCTAGCAGTGAACACTTAAAATGAAATGGCCATAACTAGTGAACATGAAATCCGATTGATGCGAAACTAAGTCTGATGGATAGATAATTAAACATACCGCTTACCCATTTTATATTGTTTTGCTAAATTCTGCGCGTGTGATTTATAGTAAATTATGCATGTGTTAGGACACCGTCTGCTGATATTTTATTCATATCGTAATTAATTGCATTCTCATCATATCATGTAGCGGTTATACCCTCATTTGAATAGTGGTCATAAAAATGGATAATCTAGTGATCGTGATACATTACTTAGTGATAGATATTAGTGATTGGATTGTGGCAAGTACGTTAGTGTTAAAGCGTGAATGAATAAGTGAAGTGACACGTACTTGTACACAATCAGCGGGCCCAATTAATTTATTGCATTATCGACGTCTATGGGACATATATAAGTGTAACTATAACTGGAATGGGACGGTTATACTTATATTAGTGTCATAGGTAAGGCGTCAAACACTGTCCATTTATCTTGGGTACCAGTCGAGATATGCTTGATGGAGATCCTGTCTCCAGTTCTCGCGTAGACTTATCATGTAGAGACTAGTATTTGGGTTCATGGTCGGTATTTGATGTAGACCTTGGGTGTGGGTTAGTTTTAGTGTGAGTTCAACGGAATCTCGGGAGTCTCATTGTCGGCATATACATCGATTCTGGGAGTCATATGGGTGATATTACCGATTACTCATGAGCGTGATTCGGGCCCGTGTTCCCTTACCCCTGGGGCCCTATCCTTGGGTTGGGGATACTCCTACGTGGTTGACGCTCACACTTGGACTGACGATAGGTTTAGCGACCTGGACAGTGAGACTTAGAGACTGATAGGGTTAGTGACATTAACATGCATTGATTACTGATTTGGTATACCTACTTTACTGTTTACCTGTACCGATTATTTCATGCGCGTCATCATTCTATATTTACTGCTTCATGTTTATCATCATTGCACGTGTTTACTTTTGTATTTATATATATTGATATTGTGTCACTCTAACGACCTGAGTATGCATTCTCAGAGTGAGAAGTGGACTTAGCTCGGATCAGCACCTGTCGTACCTTGAGGATATTGCGGACATTTAGTATGCTATCTGGTTTATCTTTATCATCGTGTACTGCTTTAGGCGACCTTACAGGTCACTATTGCGCGTTGATAGAGCCCTTAGGATTCTTGCTTGACAGCCAGCAGTATGAGGGCGATCATATACGTGGGAGCTGGGGTCTATAAGCACATCCTTAAAAGGTCCCTAGTCATGGGAGTTTCGAGACAGGGCATCGATACTCCAGAGTAGACTAGTGTATACAGTCGAGACCCCGACGAGGGGCGGTAGCCGGTCTCACAAGCCACTGGTGTCAGTTGGTTCACCTAAGATATATACAGGTGCTCATTGGGTTATGAGTACACCGGACAGGACTCGCCGGGAACATGCTAGTTGGTCTTATACCTGACGTCAGATAGCAGTTCCCTGGTGACATGTGTACAGGTTAGTTCATCGACCTGAGATCGTCATTTTTATCGTGTGAGTTCCCACTGTACTTTGATTACTACCCTACCGCGCTCAAAGGAGACGTGCAAACAGGTTTTAGTTGGGTACAGTCCCGAGCCACATGGAGGCAGTGAGCGGATCTGCAGGGGTTCGTCTCTCCCGGTATTGGGGGTGAGGTCGCGCTGTGTATAGGAGTGCCATTACACGAAGTCCTTGGTCAAGGAAGGAGATTTACTGGTAGGTATTCCAGTAATATCTCAGGGTGTTCTGGGCTACACTCCGACATGACTTGTACCGCTTTTGGGGGTCTGAATTTTACCAACCCTCTAGGCCCGCCATGCGATGCTCATAGACGAACGGACCGGACTGTACGGATATTGTCACTGACAGGCTCAGTAGGGTGTCAGGATGAGTTCGCTCATCGACGTCTCTTTTGGTCAATACCTGGTAGCCCGTTACGTATGGCTAATACCTCTGACGTGCTAGTGGTTAAATCCACAACCAAAATATTGACGAGTCTTTAGAGTCCCCCACAGACTGTTTTCTCAAGTTTCGGGCAAAACGCTGTAGAGGCCATATGGAGATATGGCAGGGTTCGATCAGATACGTGCGGTATTGCACGGATCATGATCGGACGGATAATACTAGCGGGCTTTGGTTTAAGCCGGATCCTAGTATTGTACTGTGCAGATTTTTGTCTCATTGCATTTGTATTCGGTCAGAATACAAATGCGGGTATGTATATACAGTAGCGGGGTTTTCCTGTAATTTATTACGGGATCAGTTTTTTGAAGTTGCCAGTTTGCTTTCCGTTTCGGCCATTTTCCTTTGTTTCCTTTCTTTGGCTGAAATTTGGTGGAGGGGGTTATTTGCAATTGTGCAATTAACAATTGAGAAGACTTTTGCATCATGATGGTTTCATTATGGTGCACCATCCATTGACTTCATTTGACTTCAACATGGCTTGACTTTTGTGATGACATGGGTTTGATGATGGGTTTATGAGTGTTGGACTTGGTTTGTGATCATGATTCATCATGAAAACCCTTTCTCTCTCTTGCATTATTTGGCTCACTCATTTTTGATCCACTCACTCTCGCCTCTCATTCCCTTCTTGATGCATGGCCGGCCAAATGAGAATAGAGGGCTGTCCAAAATTATTGTAAGGGATTTTTGATCTCTTTGGCTTTGTAAAAAATCCCATAGCTACATCTCCAAAAGTTCATCTCATTCCTCCACTAAAAAGGGCAACTTCATACAATGAGACATAAGTTCTACAGATTTCCTACAACATTCTTGGACACGTCGACTCGCCAACTTCGTGCCCGAGTTGCCTCGGTCCAGAGGTGGGAGCCCGTAAAAGAACCCGGCGATGTGGTGCCCTTCCGACGAGGAGATGAAGACCGGAGATTCCGCGGGGAGATCGGGACGATGACGAGAAGACCGAAGGACACAGATCGCTCGGTATATCTCTCTACCCCTTCTCTAGTTAGCTAGGAGTAGGTTAATGGCCCGATCCGGGATTTTAGTGCGCGGTGGTGCCGGTTTAAAAAGTTTTGTAAAAGTATCGTTTCCGCATTTTGGCCTCGGATTGACGGCCGGGACGCCGCCGTGCACTTACACTGGTATCAGAGCCACGCCATTAATCTAGTCTAGCTTGCTCTAACATGTTTACAAGTTCGATCGATCGGATTTTCCAAAAACCGCGTTTTCTTTGCATCAGTTTTTGTCGAATTTTTTTTGGCTCGAAATTTTTTTCAGTGTGTTGCAGAAATACATGCAGGGAATTCTAAGAGTTCTGTAAAAATTTGGTCACCTGTTATTACTGTTCAGGCACGGAACCGCGGCTGAACCCATGCTTGGGCCGCGGTTCCACCGCCACTTTTACTGTTCAATGCACCAAAATTTTACAGAGAGCTTCTGAGTTGAAAATGGGGTTTTTGGAATGTTCTGTTTGGGCCCAGATTTTCTTTGAGTGCTACAGTAGTGCTTGGGGCCCACTTCGATAAATTTGATCGATCGAAAATTTTAAACATGTTAGTTCACAGTATTTACATTATATCTGCGACCGTGAATGTCATTTGATCGGTAAATCCTGTCTAACTGCTATAGCCCTTTTAGACGGATTTGCGAACGTGACATTCACGTTGATGTTCTGTATTGTGCTGTGGTGTTGCGGATTGGTCGTGGGGGATAGCCTGGATGCAATGTTAGTACAGTTTGGTTATTTATGTATATTTGATATTGCGGGGCGAGCGTCCGACATGTGGACTGCCGTCACTGCCCGTTTGTATATTATTCTTTTAGGGCACGACCGGGCCGAGGTCGATGTACCCGTTGTATGTATATTTTACTTTCTGTACTAGGATTACCCCGCGGATGGGTGCACGGATAGCCGGGTTCTAGAGGGCAACGGGCCCGCATCTCATGGCATTGAGATGGAGGGGGCTTTACTCTAGAATTGGCGGGCTATTCGCTGCACTCGTAGGGGGTACAGGTTGACCCAGGAGGGGTGCCCAAGTTACCGGATTCCGTGAAGTGCTGGGTGGTCCATTCACGTTGCTAAATGGGGCTGCCTCGCTTCAGGTTTTGGCGGGTAACTTGCCGCGCCCGTAGGGGTCTAGGATTTTATTGCACAGGCTATCCACACGACCAGGGGAACGTCGGGTTTCAGTAGCGGCTCTGTGAAACCCGGGGATCTCAGATATCTGTATTGTTCTGTGATGCTTATTACATTTATGTGATGTTGCATTTTTATCACGCCTTGAGCGAATATTATATATTGATATATATACTAGTAGATGTTGTATATGTTTTGCATCCGCGCTAGTCCAGTCACCGCTCTGTCGTTAGTTAAGTAACCTTACGGGTAATGACGGGACCCGGTGGCGAATGCGGATGACATATACGTACATCATTATTTTCGTTCTTTATTGGTGTGATCAATTGATGGGACTGCATTGATTCGGATCAATGCAAGCTAAACAAACCTATTCTGATGTTGTTGGAACAATTTTTCAAAAAGCTGTTATTGCAAGGGCGTTCTCTTTTGTTTTGCACAGTGATATTCAGTTGGAATATCCAGCACCTCAGTCGACGAGGCAAGGGCCGAGATCCCTTCACCGGGAGTGACCCCTTGGACCGAAGTTTGCGTCAGGGCAATAACTTCACTATAGTCGATTACTTTTGCTTTGCATCGTGGTATTCAGTTGGAATATCCTGCACCTCATTCTACGAGGAAAGAGCCGAGATCCCTTCACCGGGAGTGACCTCTTTAGCAAAGGTTTTCGCCACTATATTTTTATAAAAAGCTATCCGGTTCCTTCAACGATATCAAGTTCATTACGTTAAAGGTTTTCTCCAGAAACCATTCGTAGCCCTCCATCATTTCAGTTAAATATTCGGTAGTATTCAAGCTATGTATTTTGACCTCACGCCAAGGCATAGTGATTGGTAGCTGCCGGATATTTATCTGTTGCATAGATAGAATGCGTTGGTTTGAGACAGTCGTACTGGGGTAGGTACGGGTGGGTTCAAATTAACCTGGATAATGATGGGTAGAACTTGACATGTGACCTATGACATTTTGACCTCACGCTAAGGTCATAAGAGCATGGGGCAAAAATCACATCGGGAGTTTCTAAAGAAACAGAAACTTGCCAGATATGCGCATACCTTCTGGAGTGTGATAACGTGAGCGGATTCCGTCACGTTATCATGCGATGATAGTTGGATCCCGATTCCCACTGATGAGTTGGTTTACTCCTCGGGTGATCCCGACTAATTCTTCTTTCAGGTTTGGAGGAGAATTTGACGGTACAGTGGGAGGTTTCCTGATTAGATAAAGTGATAACCATTCTGATCTAGGTTAGAGTGCACGCTGTTCACACCATAATATTGTATTTTATATTCCCCATTCCTATGCATTTTACAATGAAAACAGGTGCTTTTGACCCATGTCTGCTACATGTTACAGGTTACAGGTTCTTGGACAGAAAACAGTGAAAACGATGTAAAGACGATATAAAAGTGAGACTTTGACCAACAAAGTGAAGGATCTTGATCAAGCCTACATAAGGAATAGTTCACAAAGCAAGATTCAAGACGTCGACTCAAAGCGAAGGGTTAAAGTTCACTACAATTATTCACTGTAGGATCTGGAACAAACCTAGAAGCCAAACTGAGAAAAGAACCAAAGAATAACAAAGCCCAGGAAGCCCAAAAGAAGCACAGAAAATCTGAGGAAATGAATCCTCTAATGGGCCGCGGAACCGCGGCCCAACCCCCACCCATGCCGCGGTTCCGCGGCCGTATAGGGCAATCAGGAGATAAAGTTTTTACCATATTTTGTAAAATATTTAACCGGTCTTTCTAGAGGGCTATTTTTGTAAAAGCAGATATGCGGTTCAAGATGTAACCTAGGGTTTCTATTTCCTATAAATAGAACTCTAATCATTGTAATTCTTATGCCTCCTTTTAATAAAAATTCAGAAATTCTTTTGGAGAGTATCGGTGTTTCTTTTCCATTCAGAAATTCAGATCTGACAACCCTGCATGGATGATTGGAGGGATACATCTGTAAGTAGTTTTATTTAATTGCCCTAGTTTAGATTTTAATTCCTTGTCTTAGATGTTAGCTTTGGGAAAGGCTTTTGAGAGATGAGATCTCTCATCCCTTTCTTACTCATCATATAGAATCTATAGGACTCCATGCATACATGCACATACCGCTCCCTACGGCATCCTATCCCTCGAGGTAGCGGTGATACCGTAGTATAAAGGCCCGGGGGTGATGTTTTCCATGGAGGTTAAGGTAAGGATCTCTAAAGGAAGGACAAGAACCTAGAGGAAGGAACACCTTCCCGAATGGATCTAATCCTCTTTATTGATAATTATCATAACTCCTCTTAGATCCTAATTTGGGTATAGAAAGCGTTGAGATTTAATTACATTTCCAAACCATCCCTAAACCTAGCCCTAGCAAGAGTAGATCTAGATAATTGCCCTAGGTTAATTAGATTTTTAGATTTAATAATCAACCGAACACCCTTCGGAATTAACTCGTAAGCGCGAATCGGAAATTCACAACATCCCTGTGGACCGACCCGTACTCACCGGCTAGCTTCAAGCGACGCCGTTTCTGATTGCGGTAATTATATTTTTGATCGTAAAATCTCTACCAATCAAATGGCGCAGTTGCCGGGGATGGCGTAGAACTTTCCTTTTCGCAATTTCGGGTTAATCATAAAATTTAAAAAAAAATCATAAAAATCTGAAAAAATCAAAAAAATATAAAAATATATATAATTTGTTATTTTTGGAAGGGATACTTTGTGGTTGAATTTTTGCAGGATATACAAATTCGGATCTGGAGATTTCCAGAAAGCAAAACAGAAAACGGGATATCGGAACAGAAGGGATATTAAACAACAGAACAGTGCAAAAATTTTGGAGCAGTGAACACCCCATACCGCCGCGATTCCGCGGCCAAAACCCACATTAGGCCGCGGAAACGCGGCCGTCTTGACGAATCATCGCACTGGAAAATTTTTGGGGAACCGATCCTCTGAAATAACCGCGGAAACGCGGTCTGAAGGGCCATAGTGCGGCGGAAACGCGGTGGGCCTGGTGCCTCTTCGTGTGAAATTTGCACTGTAAGTTTCCTGTCTCTCTCCTCTGTAATTTTTGAAATATATTTTCTGGAATTTCCTGCAAGATTCTGTGAGCTATAAAATATATTGCCTTCCATATAACAAGTCTTGTGCAGGATTTTTGGGCCCCGCTTGAACTAAATTGATTGCAAGAAATATTTTGTTGTTGCATATCTTTTCTCGAATATCTTTTCGCAATAATTTTTTCCAAATAAAGATTCTTGTGATATGCTTCAAATAATAACCAATTGCAAGTAATATTTTACTGTTGCATATCTTTTCTATAAAATATTTTGCTGTTGCATATCTGTTCTCTAAAAATCTTTTTGCAACAAAATTTTTCCAAATAAAGAGAAAGAAAAAAAAATTAATGAAAAATGAAAATAAAAAGGACAAATATTTTATAGAACTTGCAAATTTTTTTTAGCCCCAAATAAATCCTTGCACCATCCAACCTTTCTTTTTGTCACCTTTCTTCTTTTAACATGGGTACCCCACATAAAAAATCATTAGCCGAACTTTGGTATCCCGAACCTAATTTTGCATCATATGTCAATGTGTTCGGTCAATTTAAAAACGATTCCTCCATGCCAAAAAAATCTCTGAAAGATCACATAGAGGAGTCTAGGAGAAACAGTTTGACTTTTCAACCCACTTTGTGTCAACCTAGTCAACCTTTACCACCTACATATGTTGACACCACTTTTCCAAGTCCTGCTGTAACTCCTAGGCCGATGTCCATTGCTGAGCATATTGCTCAATCTCGCAGTCGATCTTTCACCCCTCTCCACTCATCTAGTTCTAGGGATCCGCACGAGTATTCACCTTTTTATCCATATGTTGACCCTACCCCTACCCAACCACCCACTTCCTACCAGTCATACCCAACCTTCTCACCTTCACTAGACACTGTTTCGACACAGCCATTAGGGAGTTTCACATATCCAACCAATTTTGAATCTTTTACTGAAACCTCCTCACCACCTAAGTCTAGTTTGGAAGAGGCGTTGGAGGCGTATATCGCAGCAACAAACAAAATGGTTAGGAATGTGGAAGCGTCCGTGGCCACCCTTATGCAACCTAGTGAACCGGTAGCTAGTGTCCCGCTAGTTCCAAATTTTTCAATGTATGAGGCGGCAGTTGGACAGAATGAGAATGAGAGAGGATTTTCAAATCAAACCTATCCTTACCCAATTGAAGCCTACAACTCCTGTTTTCCATCGATTGCCCTAAATAGTTTACCTGTTGAAAATAAAAATGAGTTGTGTGATTTTGTAGTGTTTGATTTGCCAGATTGTGAGGAACCTCTTTCGAGTGAAACCGCACCTAATCCTTTCGATCTTTACACCTCCACTCTAGAACCTAAATCGATAGATATCCATGCTTTTGATGAGGTGTCTAAAGAAATTGATTTTCACTTGATTGAGAATATCGACGTCGGGAATATTTCGGATGATGAACCTGTCGATTTACTTGAGATTTTATGTTCAAATCATCATCCCGAGTTAATAAATGTTTCTCCCGAATCTCATATGCGTCTAGATTTTGATGATAATGGCATGGATGAGTTAAATATTGAGGATAGTATTGAGGAGAGTCTTGAGGATAGTATTGAGGTTGAATCATTTTTATTTGATGTGTCTGATTTTCCAATTCATCCTCCTAAATCTTTGACTGCTATATCACCCTCCCTCCTTCCCATTGTTCCGACCCCGCTTGAAGACTGTGAGCTTGAAACCTTTTCCTTTGAATCTGACACAATTCTCACAGACGATAACACTTACGAGTGTTTCACTTTTTCGGACGATGTTGATGACTCACCGTCCGAGTTTGAGTCCTTTACATTTTCAGATGAGCCATCAGACTCGGTTTATTATAGTAGTTTCGAACCATTAATGGAATCTTTCAAGTTTGAAACAGTTTACTACGGTGAGAAAGATATTATCCCTAATGCACTCCCTTTCGTCTTTCCCATTGTTCCGACCGAACAAATGACCGTTACGCTTTCATCACCTATACCAAGTTCGGCGTACCCATGTTTTCTTGCGAATCTTGAGGGATTTGATCCCATTTCTCGACGAGTAGATAGGTTAGCGCAATCGCTTATAACATATTGGTCATCACATATTGCGCTAATTTATTCACTCAATTTAGACCCTCAAAATCGTACTCCACTTCCTTCTTCTTTTCTCCATTCTTCTCCCCCACCGAGACCATATTCTACCATTCTTCTTTCCACACGGTCTCGCGTGTTTCTCATTTTCTTACACCAACTATACCATTACCACGATAAGATTTTTGAATGGTTGGTGCTAACTTTTGGCTTGTGCAAGGCCAAGCTTAAGTTTGGGGGAATCTTTGTATATATGTATATATTTTTTGTTTTCTTTTTCTATAAAAAAATAATAAAAAAAAAATTCAAAACATTAAAAATATAAAAAAAAATTATAAATAAATAAACAGGGGAGTATCGGTATTTTGACCCTCTTGGTTTAGCATGACAGTGAGGACACTGTCAAGTTCAAGTTTGGGGGCATGCTCGGTACGTCTTCTTCCTTCGCATTCATTTGTATATATTTTTTTTTTTGCATTTGCATATTTATTTGAAAACCCATAAAAATTAAAAAATTTCAAAAATTTCAAAAATTATTGTATTCAATTTTGGTCTAATTGACTTGAGTTTGACAAATAGGTTAACTAGCTAGGAACAACTAGATCTTAGACTTAGTGAATTAAAGACCCTAAACATAACATTCCTTAAAGTTTAACGGTAGAAAGTATATGCCTTGTAGTTTATTTAGAAATAGGCAAATTTTGGGTTCACTTTTTGGGCTAAGTCAAAATGAGGGAAGAGTATTGATGTTCTTATTAGAGTATAAGTTTGAAAAATAGTTCCTGGCTTAAGTCTAAATTCTGAAAATGTATACCCTACAATCTGCACAATCACGCACCTTGAAACTTGGAATAGTAGAAGAGACCTTGAAATACTCTTGTCTAAAGTCTTTCGCACAATGAAAAAGAAAAAAAAAAGTGGATAAAGAAAAAAAATGGACACTGGTTTTTGTGATTACTTAAGGCTGTAAAAATAGAAAAATATTTAGCGAGGGTGCTTCATCACCTAGTGCCTTAGACCAACTGGTTTGGGAGCCACTGCTAAAAGCCTTGGGTGTTGCAAAACTAGGAAGTACGCTTTAAAACGCTAACGCATCTTGTAATCGGTTGTTGGTACCTCAAGAAGTATTAACAGTCGCATGAAGGATGTGAAAGCGAAAATTCACAAGTGCTTTGGACAATGGACGGGAGTACGATTGCTTGATTTGAATTTCCAAGTGTAGGAGTGATATTTACACACACGTAGGGATATGTGATTGGAGTTTAGATAAGAAAAAGAAATGAAGAATAGAACTTGTGTCTTTAATAGAGTTGATAGAAATTCCTAAGTGGAGATGGAACTCTAGAAGGAAAACTTAAAAAATGCCGAAAGCTAAGTAGGTCTACATAACATATATAATCTTAAGTTAAATAATGAGGAAGTGTGAAGAATATGGGTGGATAATTTACGGGTCGAAGATAATAGAATTCCTTGGTAGAAAACCTAATTGGAAAACAAAAGTCGAAAAAAGCCGAATTGATAGGATTTTGTGGGTAGTATCCGCTGAAAACCCTCAGGAGACAACACTCCTCCTACTAGGGACACCTAGAGGTTTAACGGCTTGTTGCACATGCTCAGTGCAATCGCGTTCCCCTGCGAAAGTGCGGCTAGGTTAGATTTTTATCGAGAATAAAATAAAAAATAAGTTTGCTCGAGGACGAGCAAAAGATAAGTTTGGGGGTATTTGTTCACACCATAATATTGTATTTTATATTCCCCATTCCTATGCATTTTACAATGAAAACAGGTGCTTTTGACCCATGTCTGCTACATGTTACAGGTTACAGGTTCTTGGACAGAAAACAGTGAAAACGATGTAAAGACGATATAAAAGTGAGACTTTGACCAACAAAGTGAAGGATCTTGATCAAGCCTACATAAGGAATAGTTCACAAAGCAAGATTCAAGACGTCGACTCAAAGCGAAGGGTTAAAGTTCACTACAATTATTCACTGTAGGATCTGGAACAAACCTAGAAGCCAAACTGAGAAAAGAACCAAAGAATAACAAAGCCCAGGAAGCCCAAAAGAAGCACAGAAAATCTGAGGAAATGAATCCTCTAATGGGCCGCGGAACCGCGGCCCAACCCCCACCCATGCCGCGGTTCCGCGGCCGTATAGGGCAATCAGGAGATAAAGTTTTTACCATATTTTGTAAAATATTTAACCGGTCTTTCTAGAGGGCTATTTTTGTAAAAGCAGATATGCGGTTCAAGATGTAACCTAGGGTTTCTATTTCCTATAAATAGAACTCTAATCATTGTAATTCTTATGCCTCCTTTTAATAAAAATTCAGAAATTCTTTTGGAGAGTATCGGTGTTTCTTTTCCATTCAGAAATTCAGATCTGACAACCCTGCATGGATGATTGGAGGGATACATCTGTAAGTAGTTTTATTTAATTGCCCTAGTTTAGATTTTAATTCCTTGTCTTAGATGTTAGCTTTGGGAAAGGCTTTTGAGAGATGAGATCTCTCATCCCTTTCTTACTCATCATATAGAATCTATAGGACTCCATGCATACATGCACATACCGCTCCCTACGGCATCCTATCCCTCGAGGTAGCGGTGATACCGTAGTATAAAGGCCCGGGGGTGATGTTTTCCATGGAGGTTAAGGTAAGGATCTCTAAAGGAAGGACAAGAACCTAGAGGAAGGAACACCTTCCCGAATGGATCTAATCCTCTTTATTGATAATTATCATAACTCCTCTTAGATCCTAATTTGGGTATAGAAAGCGTTGAGATTTAATTACATTTCCAAACCATCCCTAAACCTAGCCCTAGCAAGAGTAGATCTAGATAATTGCCCTAGGTTAATTAGATTTTTAGATTTAATAATCAACCGAACACCCTTCGGAATTAACTCGTAAGCGCGAATCGGAAATTCACAACATCCCTGTGGACCGACCCGTACTCACCGGCTAGCTTCAAGCGACGCCGTTCTTGATTGCGGTTACAAATATTTTTGATCTATCTTTTAGAAAGCGCAAGCACGCTAAAATCAATTCAATCACACGCTGAGTGTTTCTTTTCTCTCTCTCTTTGGCAGCGACCATGACCCGACCCTTGACTATGACTCAGTGACCAAAATTAACCGAACCTTCTAAAACACTGGCTTTTGGATTGTCAGAGTTGCAAACCTCATTGCCACTCCTACTTTTACCCTTTTCTCCAGGACATCCCGTATTACTACGAACGTCCACTTCCATTGGATAAAACCATCGTATGGTTATATACGAACTCAAAGGAATTTATTCGAGGATGGTTTCCGGTTCTGGAGAAAACGGATAGGACTATTCAGTTGTCTTTTCCTTTTACCTTCTTTCAGGTTGCGAGTGCTCCTTGGATTAGGGGATAGTACACCCGTTACGCCTATTGTATAGTCTTCTTCCAAACCTTAGGCTGGTGCCGAACGGTAAGGAATGAAGAAAGCCGATTAGCCTAAGTGTGGTGTACAGAAGGTATTAAGTAAAGACAAATAAAGGGATTAGTAAGAGGGCAAAGTAGATTGCGACTGCTATTCACGACCAAACCAAGTAATTCATTACCACTCCCACTTCACCTTTGTATTTCTCCAGGACACTCCGTATCACTACGAAGATCCACAGTTTATTGGATATTCCATCGTATGGTTATATACGAACTCGAAAGAAACTTGTTCTAGTTCGGGGATGGATTCTAGTTCAGGAGAAATAGGAATAAGGTTTATTCAGGTGTCTTTTATCTTCACCTTCTCTCGCATTGCGAGTGTTCCTAGGATTAGGACAGTACACCCATTATGCTTATTGGATAGTCTTCTTCCAAACCATAGGCTGGTGCCGAAAGGTAGGGAAGGAAGAAAACCATTTAGCCTAAGAGGGGTGTACAGAAGGTAATGACTAAAGACATATAAAGGGATTTGGAGAGATGGCAAAGAAATATACGGTTACAGTTGTGAATCTGGATAATGGAAGAGGCATTACTAGGAATACCCGGATACCTCTATGAAACATTTCAATGTTTCAGTTTCACTGTGTACTGTTAAAAGAAAACTGATTTCCCAATTAGTCCTTGCTCCAGGGTATGTATTTACCAGGTTTGATTCTCACATCTGTATGGTTTTACAGATGATGAGTGGGAGTAAGTTATTGGGAATTAGGTGATTGTCCTCATTATATCGGGATTCGTTGTAATTGGTGATATTTGAGGAAATCGCCTGGGTAGTTTGCCGGACGGCAAATATTTGGTTTTGAATATCCGTTATAATGCACCAATTTCAAATTGTTATATCTGTACGTCTATTTTTATAGAGTGAGATATACCTTTTTGAAATTATGTCCATGACATTTACCTATATCAGTGGATGATTAGGTAAGGAGCATTAAACAGCGGTGTAATTCTTCTTAACCATAAGTACAGTTTTTGACCTACGACACACAGGGATTGAGTTATTAGACTTAGGGGACTTATACAGAGTATTGTATGTTGTCCAGTGTCCATGAGGACAGAGGGGTTGGTTCTCGTACTATATTCGGTTTACTTATGACTTCTCTAGTTTTTAGACAGGTGTTTCGTAGAAACATAGGGTCCAAGTTTTGAGAAGTTATAGGTATAAGTGTAAAGTAGAGAACCAAGTATTGCAAGTATCGGGATTCTTCAAGATGATCGAAGATGTAGATACTTGTATATGGTATTCAGTTAATAGTAATGATTAAGAAAACTTGCTTCTTTTTCAGGTTACTCATAATTGGAAGCACTCCTAAGTTGAGTAACGCTGATCGGCCTCTCTCCATTTAGTTTACATGCACTGGAGACAGCTGCATGGTTTGAATCTGGTTCAATTAAATCAGTGCCTCTGTTTCTGTATTGGATATAGAATAGTTCATATCTTAACGATGTTAAGGTACGGGAAGTTGTCCAGCTTATACTTAAAACCAGAATCTGGATAACTCAAGGCACGTTTCTGTAATGTCTGTTTGTGGGTTGACCCAGGCTATGATAAGGGTTGACTTTCTACCATCTGGAAGATCAATAGTGATATTGTTCTAGACTCACCACAGTTTTAAGTAAAATGGATTTTTTTCCAGAAAACAGTAGTGGGAGTATGGTAGAACTGGAAGTGATTCCAGAACCGCAAACAATTACTGAAAATTTGATAAGAACCTAAAGATTCAATCTGGTTTGACATTCCATTAGCCACTCCGCAGATATGATGGGTAACCTCAGGCACTCGAGAGGTACTTTGGTATGCTAAAATACGGTGACAGGGAGGTTCTTGTTTACCCAGACTTGACACTACTGTTGTTCCAGACTATGAGACCCGGCAGGAGGATAAGTATAGCGTCGTTCTGAACTGGCTTCAGAAGTGTACGTGTATATGACTCTGCCAGAGGGTTGTCGTAGTCAGTGGGAGCAGCGGAAGCATGGTGGACAAGTGGCTTATGTCTATTTATAGACTAAAGCAGATATAGCGGAGATAGATCATCTATTTCTGATGTGACAGTCATAGGTTTGAATTCATCAGAATAGGGGATGGATCTGTTAAGAAGGTAGTAGGGTGTGATGTCTTGGTATTTGGATGACATACACAGAGTTGGAAGTGATATTCCTATACTACGATCGGTTATACTTTGGTTGTCACACAGTGGTTTCTCCACATGGGACTTGGATATAATATCAAGACATTCTGGTTACTAGATCTATAGATCTAGATTTGGGTGGTTTCCCAATTTGGGTACTTAGACAGCATTCTAAAGGTGTTTTTAGAATGGACGACTCCTGGCATGGTAGTGTACCTGCAGGTGATGGAGTTACCCTCTCTGAAGGTGTCTTACAGACTAAAGGGGAGAGGGATGTACATGATTGGCAGATCACTTGCTTAGGCAATTGAGTCAATCATGAGATGTCAAGCACCACACCAGATGTTTTTTGCAGTAGATGCAATATATTGATATTGATCTAATCCTGGAGAAACGAACGAAAGCGGTTTTAGAACATAAGTGGATGTTCTAGGGATATGATAACAACAGCCTCTTTTAGGAGACAGTTATCATTCCAGGCTTCCAAGGTGACATGGATGACAGAGTGGCTGTCAGAGTTATAGTTTTCCCTCTGACGAGGGGAAGAATTTTGGACAGGTGATCTAAGCAGATACTGAGGGAGGCATAGCGCAGGATACTGATTAAGTTCAGTCGTCGATACAGTCTAAGAAGTTTGGATTTGGAGTTCATTTATGAACTAGGTCCCATCAGACATCCAGACACATTCTAAGACAGGTATTGTTCATTTCGGGAGATGGCTTTCTCCGCGAACTTGAGATTAAGAGAGACATAGAAAGAAACATCAAAGCTGATCCACTCACTGAGGCTATTCCTTGAACGCAATAGTTTCGCAAACGGGTTTTGTGAGACTGACTAGTAGAGGAGTTGGGTGTTAGGTATCACACGGGCTGTGAGTATGCGACATCACAATAATTAGCCTTGAGTGCAAGTGGGAGATTGTTGGAGATAGTGCCCTCAGAGTCAATTATTGGATCACAGGCACGTGATTGCAATGATTGATGGAGGACCTATCCCGATAGGACAGTCTTACTCCAGATGATAGTATGCTATCTGGTTTATCTTTATCATCGTGTACTGCTTTAGGTGACCTTACAGGTCACTATTGCGCGTTGATAGAGCCCTTAGGATTCTTGACAGCCAGCAGTATGAGGGCGATCATATACGTGGGAGCTGGGGTCTATAAGCACATCCTTAAAAGGTCCCTAGTCGTGGGAGTTTCGAGACAGGGCATCGATACTCCAGAGTAGACTAGTGTATACAGTCGAGACCCCGACGAGGGGCGGCGGCCGGTCTCACAAGCCACTGGTGTCAGTTGGTTCACCTAAGATGTATACAGGTGCTCATTGGGTTATGAGTACACCGGACAAGACTCGTCGGGAACATGCTGGTTGGTCTTATACCTGACGTCAGATAGCAGTTCCCTGGTGACATGTGTACATGTTAGTTCATCGACCTGAAATCATCATTTGTCTCGTGTGAGTTCCCACTGTACTTTGATTACTAACCTACCACACTCAAAGGAGACGTGCAAACAGGTTTTAGTTGGGTACAGTCCCGAGCCATATGGAGGCAGTGAGTGGATCTGCAGGGATTCGTCTCTCCCGATATTGGGGGTGAGGTCGCGCTGTGTCTAGGAGAGCCATTACACGAAGTCCTTGGAGAAGGCAGGAGATTTACTGGTAGGTATTCCAGTAATATCTCAGGGTGTTCTGGGCTACACTCCGACACGACTTGTACCGCTTTTGGGGGTCTGACTTTTACCAACCCCCTAGGCCCGCCATACGATGCTCATAGACGAACAGACCGGACTGTGCGGATATTGTCACTGACAGGCTCAGTAGGGTGTCAGGATGAGTTCGCTCATCGACGTCCCTTTTGGTCAATACCTGGTAGCCCGTTACGTATGGCTAATACCTCTGACGTGCTAGTGGTTAAATCCACAACCAAAGTATTGACGAGTCTTTAGAGTCCCCCACAGACCGTTTTCTCAAGTTTCGGGCGAAACGCTGTAGAGGACGTATGGAGATATGGTAGGGTTCGATCAGATACGTGTGGTATTGCACGGATCATGATCGGACGAATAATACTAGCGGGCTTTGGTTTAAGCCGGATCCTAGTATTGTACTGTGTAGATTTTGTCTCATTGCATTTGTATTCGGTCGGAATACAAATGCGGGTATGTATATACAGTAGCGGGGTTTTCCTGTAATTTATTACGGGATCAGTTTTCTGAAGTTGCCAGTTTGCTTTCCGTTTCGGTCATTTTCCTTTGTTTCCTTTCTTTGGCTGAAATTTGGTGGAGGGGGTTATTTGCAATTGTGCAATTAACAATTGAGAAGACTTTTGCATCATGATGGTTTCATGATGGTGCACTATCCATTGACTTCATTTGACTTCATCATGGCTTGACTTTTGTGATGACATGGGTTTGATGATGGGTTTATGAGTGTTGGACTTGGTTTGTGATCATGATTCATCATGATAACCCTTTCTCTCTCTTGCATTATTTGGCTCACTCATTTTTGATCCACTCACTCTCTCCTCTCATTCCTTCCTTGATGCATGGCCGGCCAAATGAGAATAGGGGGCTGTCCAAAATTGTTGTAAGGGATTTTTGATCTCTTTGGCTTTGTAAAAAATCCCATAGCTACATCTCCAAAAGTTCATCTCATTCCTCCACTAAAAAGGGCAACTTCATACAACCCCATGAGACATAAGTTCTACAGATTTCCTACAGTATTCTTGGACACGTCGACTCGCCAACTTCGTGCCCGAGTTGCCTCGGTCCAGAGGTGGGAGCCCGTAAAAGAACCCGGCGATGTGGTGCCCTTCCGACGAGGAGATGAAGACCGGAGATTCCGCGGGGAGATCGAGACGATGACGAGAAGACCGAAGGACACCGATCGCTCGGTATATCTCTCTACCCCTTCTTTAGTTAGCTAGGAGTAGGTTAATGGCCCGATCCGGGATTTTAGTGCGCGGTGGTGCCGGTTTAAAAAGTTTTGTAAAAGTATCGTTTCCGCATTTTGGCCTCGGATTGACGGCCGGGCCGCCGCTGTGCACTTACAGTCTCATGGGAAAGATGACAAAGACTCCGTTCACTGGATACGGAGTAAGAGCGAGCGAGCTCTTGGGACTCATACACAGCGATGTGTGTGGTCCAATGTCTACACATGCGCGAAGTGGTTATTCTTACTTCATTACTTTTACGGATGATTTCTCTGGTATGGACATGTTTTCTTGATGAAGCATAAATCCGAGGCCTTTCAGAAATTCCGGGAATATAAGAATGAAGTGGAAAAATAAACAGGAAAAAGTATTAAGACACTAAGATCCGATCGAGGTGGTGAATACTTGAGTGCCGAGTTCCTGGATTACCTAAAAGAGAATGGAATTCTCTCTCAGTTTACTCCTCCATACACGCCACAACACAATGGTGTATCGGAAAGGCGAAACAGAACCCTATTGGATATGGTTCGTTCAATGATGAGTAAGGCTGAGTTGCCGCGATACTTTTGGGGATATGCACTAGAATCAGCTGCATATCTTTTGAACCAGGTTTCTACTAAGTCAGTGTCTACCACACCCTATCAGATGTGGAGTGGGAAGAAACCCTGTCTTAAACACTTTAAGACATGAGGATGTCCAGCTTTTGTCAAAAAGTAGCATGCAGACAAGCTCGAGGAACACTCAGTACAGTGTAAGTTTGTGGGATACCCAAAGAACTCCAAGGGGTATCTTTTCTATTACGCAGAGGAGCAAAAGGTTTTGTTTCTGATCATGCCCGCTTCTTAGAAACTGAATTTTTAGAAAATGAGATAAGTGGGAGCGCAATAGAACTAGAAGAAATTTCAGAACCACAAGCTATTACTGAAATCATGGTAGAACCAGAGGTTTCAAAAGAACCGGACGTCCCCGTGCCACTCCACAAAACTAGCAGGCAGTCTCATCCGCCTGAGAGATACTACGGTTTTCTCATAGATGGGGATCGAGAGGATTGCATCATTGACAATGATGAGCCTACTAGCTTCCAGCAAGCCATTCAGAGCGGCGACTCGGTAAAATGCCTGGATGCAATGCGGACCGAAATGGAGTCCATGTAAACCAACAAAGTTTGTACTTTGGACATTGTTCCAGAAGGGGTAAAACCCGTAGACTGCAAATGGATCTTCAGAAAGAAGATTGGTGTAGATGGACAGGTTGAAACCTATAAGGCTAGACTTGTTGCAAAGGGTTTTCTTCAAAGACCTGGTTTAGACTATGATGAAACCTTTTCTCCAGTGGCTATGCTCAAATCCATTCGGATCCTTCTTGCCATTGCTGCCTTCCACGATTATGAGATCCGGCAGATGGACCTAAAGACGGCTTTTCTAAATGGTAATTTGAAAGAGTGCGTCTATATAGATCGGCCAGAGGGTTTCATTCAGAGTGGGAGCGGCGGTAAAGTGTGCAAGTTGCTTAAGTTCATTTATGGACTAAAGCAGGCATCGCGGAGTTGGAACATCTGTTTTGATGAGACGGTTAAAGAATTCGACTTTATCAAAAAACCAGATAAACCATGAATTTACAGTAAGATTGTAAGGAGAACTGTGGTATTCCTTGTCTTGTACGTGGATGGCATTCTCTTGATAGGAAGTGATATTCCTATACTACAATTAGTTAAAGGATTTTTGTCACAGAGGTTCTCCATGAAGGACCTGGGTGACGCCTCCTACATTCTGTGGATCCAAATCTATCGTGATAGATCTAAACGGATGTTGGGACTTTCACAGTCCAGTTACATCGACACCATACTGAAAAGATTCAGTATGGAAGATTCAAAGCGCGGTAGTCTACCGGCTTGTCACGGAATCACCCTCCCCAAAGAGATGTCTCCAAAGACTGATTTGGGGGCTCGCATGTCATCTATACCCTACACTTGTGCGGTAGGCTCTATAATGTATGAGATGTTGTGTACCAGACCAGATGTAGCCTACGCATTGAGCGTTGTAAGCCGGTATCAGTCAAACCCATAGGAGAAGCACTGGATAGCAGTAAAGAACATTCTCAAGTACCTGAGAAGAACTAAGGAGATGTTCTTGGTGTATGGCGGAAAAGACCTCCAGATCGAGGCCTTTGCTGATTCTAGTTTTCAGAGTGACAAGGATGACTCCAAGTCGATGTCGGGTCATGTCTTTACCTTCAATGGAGGGGCGGTCTGTTGGAAGAGCTCCAAGCAGGACATCGTTGCTGACTCAACGATGGAAGCGGAGTACATAGCTGTTTGCGATGCTGCAAAAGAAGCTGTATGGATGAAGAAGTTCCTCACAGAACTTCAGGTGGTTCTGACCATTGTTGATCCAATACCGCTGTATTGCGACAACAACGACGCTATATCTTTAGCAAAGGAAACCCAGGTCCCATCAGAAGTCCATACACATTTTGAGGCGGTACCACCTGATCAGGGAGATTGTAGATCGCAGGGAGATCGAGGTGAGGAGAGTAGATACGGAGAATAACACTGCAGATCCACTCACGAAGGCTATCCCTCAGACACAGTTCGAGAGGCTGATCGAGATGATAGGTTAGCGATACACCTGTACATGGCCCTAGTGCAAGTAGGAGATTGCTAGTAATGTATGTCCCGGAGGCCATTCTTGTATCATACTGGTTTGTATATTACTTAATGGAAGCTTGGGATATTCACAGTTGTATTGACAGTCTTGCTAAAAAATGGCAGTATGCTACTTGGTTTTTTTCTACTTCAATATGTGCATATGTTTCTTTTAGCATATCGCTTATACATATTAGTAGAGCCCTTAGGATCTTTGCTTGTTTACCAGCGTTGTGATGGAAGTCACACTAGTGGTGGCTGGGTAATCTACAAGCACATCCTTATACAGGGCCCTAGTCATAGGATTATCGAGATGGGGCATCGATACTCCGGAGTAGACTAGTGTATACGCTTCTCATCCCAGCAGGGGAGATGGTCTGTCCCACAACCATTAGTACGTCGTACGGGAGATAGTATGCAGGTGCTCAGTGGGTTATGAGTACACTGGACATGACTCGTCGGGAACTGTTGGTGGGTATTATACCTATCGTCGGGTAGCAGTTCCCAGGTGACATGAGTACAGCTTAGTCCGTTGACTTGACACTTCTACTTCACCTCGAGTGTGTTCCCACTGTACTTTGATTACTACCCTACCACGTCTCAAAGGAGTTGTGCAAACAGGTAGTAGTTGGGTGCAGTCCCGATGCACTTGGAGGCCGTGACGGTTAGATAGGATTCGTCTCTCCCGGTATTGGGGGTTGATATCGTGCTGTGTTTGGAGAGAAATTACACAAAGTCCCTGGCCAGGGCAAGCGAGATTTACTGTTAGGTATTCCAGTAGTTTCTCAGGGTGTTTTGGGTTACACTCCGGCACGACTTATTGCGCTATTAGGGGTTTGATGATTACCGCCCCTATGCCTGATATACGATACTCTTAGACGAATAGACCGGACTGTACGGAGATTGTCATATGTAGGCTTAGTAGGAGTTCGGATGGGTTTGCTCATCGGCCTTCTTATCGACAGATACCTGGGTAGCCGTTACGTGCAGCCTGTACCGCTTGTGACTTGTGGTTAAACCCACTGTCAGCGTACTGTCGAGTCTTTAGAGTCCCAAACAGAGGGTTTCCCTGCATTGGGCAAAAGGTGTAGAGGTTGTATAGTTTTACGACAGGGCTTTGAACAGTTACATGCACTTGTGCGCATATGATGTTCGGGCGGATGATACTAGTGGGCTTTGGTTTAAGCCGGATCCTAGTATTATACTGATGGATTTGTTTCGTCTCTTTGTATTCGTATTCCTCAGAATGCGGATGCGGGTATGTATATATGGATGAGGGGCATTCCCATAATTAGTTCGGTAAAGCTTCTAGAAGTGGACACCTATTAGGGTTTGGATTCTTTTTTGGATTAAACATTATGGGTGGATTTTAAGCATTGAATCTAGCATGGCTACTAGATGACTCACTCACTTGACAAAATAGAAATTTGTGAAGCTTGTGAGATATTTTGGGGTGAGGTATTTATTTCCAAAATATCATATTTGCTTCATTCTTTTATCTAAGGGCAGCAATCTATTTTCTAAGGGCTCACAACTCCTCTCTCATTTCTCAAGTTCACTTCTTTTCTCATATGAAACCCTAATTGTCTCATGTGTTGAGAAACCCAGGGTTCCAAGAGACAAAGTATTTCATCTTCACTCTCTACATCACCTAGGCTATCTAGTCTAGCAAGCTACTTGCCCTAGTTACCTCAGAGTTGAGGTTGGAGCTCAGACTATACACTCTCGGGTGGATCGTCTTTGACTCGAGAAAGCTGACGAGAAAGCCACGATCTGTTACGATCCTCGGAGCCTACGATGACGAGGAGGATAATGACTAAAAGACCCGAAGGACTTGGTTTCGTGAGGTATTACTTTCATCTGAGTAGTTAAACTACACACGGTATTTTGTTAGCTAGGGTTTAGCATCGATCCTGGAGTTTAAGTCCGTGTTACGAGCTTTGAAAAATCGTTTTTAGCAAATTCTGCCTCCCCTTTGACACGTGGGGTGCGCGACATGGACTTAAAATAGTACCATCAATCAATCGGAACCCTGCACATATCCAATACGGCCAATACATCATTTCGCCTGAATCAGGAAAACCGTCTGTGTGGGACTCTAAAGACTCGATAGTACGCCGGCAGTGAGTTACTGGATAAATCCATAACCATAAGCACTTCAATGTCACTAGCTATACGTAACGGCTACTAGGGTACCTATCGAAAAGGAAGGCCGAAAAGCAAACTCATCTGGATCCCTACTGAGCCTATCCGTGACAATCTCCGTACAGTCCCGTCTTTTCGTCTGAGAGTATCGTATACCGGGGCTAGGGGGTGGTAAATGTCAGACCCTAATAACTCGATAATTCATACTAATGTGGCTCAGGACCAATTCGGAAAACTACTGATCAACATATCAGTAAATCCCAACTGCCTTGGCCAAGGTCTTATGGTCCTGACCAATCGAACACAATGCGATATCGACTACCTATATCGGGAGAGACGAATCCCCAACAATCACTCACTGCCTCCATGTGGCTCGGGGCTATACCCAACCAAAACCTGTTTGCACGATTCAGTAGAGCCGTGGTAGGGTAGTGATGAAAGCACAGTCGGAACTCACATGAGAAAAATGATGATCTCAGGTCTAAAGACTACCTTGTACTTATGTCACCTGAGAACTGCTATCTGACGATAGGTATAGTACCATTTAGAAGTTCTCGGCGAGTCCATCCAGTGTACTCACTCCCAGTTAGCACATGTATACGATCTTAGGTGCAAAAGACCAATGGCTGCGGGATCAACCATCGCCCCTCGTCGGGGTCTAGAAACGTATACACCAGTCTACTCTGGAATATCGATACCCAGTCTCGATACTCCCACGATTAGGTACCTTTTAAGGATGTGCTTATCGACTACCTTGCTCCCACAAGTATGATCGCCATCACAACGCAGGTAGTCAAGCAATGATCCTACGGGCTTTATCAACATGTATAGATGATATGAAATAACAAGTAGAACATGTGCACATGTTAAGATAAAGACAAACTAGATAGCATACTATCATATCGAGTAAGATTGTCCTGTACATACATATATCCAAGCATCCACATATATACATATACAATAATGGCCTCTAGGGCATATATATCCAACACTTTCCGCTGCTCCTATTGACTGGGACAACTCTCTGGTAGAGTCATATACACATACACTTCCAAATCCAATTTAGAAAGACATTATAATCATACTCATACTGATTTCGCTGAAAAGTGTGTTGTAAATAACCGCAATCAAGACGGTGTCGCTAGGAGCTAGCCGTGATGAGTACGGTCGTCCGCAGGAAAATGTGAATCTTTTGCTTTGTTTAGACAAGTTGATTGAAGAAGAGTGATTGTTTGTCGTTACGGATATAAGATTTATGAAGAAAAGGCTTGTAGGGTTTATAGGACTTAGTAGTAATAGATGAATAATTAAAAATGACTCCTTTTATCTTTTAATAGTTTAAAACTAGATCGATAGTGATGAATGCATATTAGGGTTTTTTTTGGAAGAAACCAGGGTTTCCGCACTACTAACCCCTGTCTTTGCATTGATCTCTATTCATGTCTAGCCCTTAACAAAACAAGTGTTAAACCAATCTCGAATTGTGGTCGTGACTATCAATAAAATAGTAGCGCGCCCTATAAGTATTGTTCAGTCGAAAATATCGCACATTTGATATAACATTTTCCTTACTTTTCTTAAATATTTAAAAGTGTTTATTATAAATATGAAACATATGAGGGTTTATCTGCAAAATACTATTTACCATATGTTTATATATTATAATTAACATTATGAAGGAAAATATATGCATATAATAGTTATATAATATTTTTATTATGCATATCATACCAAATAATCTTAATTAAATTGCTTAAAAAAATATAATATCATACAAATGGTTAGGATAATATCTCAAGATATAACAAATATTACTAATATTATAAATTGAGATATTGTGCAGATTTGGCTCAGGTCTGGAGATCGGGATATCCGAGATGTCGGGAATATTCAATCTGCCGATGAAGTTAAATAAAATCGCAAAATCAATAAAGGCAGAGACTTAGAAGAAGATATGAAGAATCCATACATCACATAGATCCCGACGTGTCAATACCAGGCAGCACCAGAAGATTGAAGCGACGATCTCACCAAACAGCTGCCCTTCCATTGATGTGAAAAAAGTGTTTGTAGTTAACCGCAATCAACACGGCGTCGCATGTAGCTAACTGTGGAGAATACGGGTCATCCGCAGGGATACGTGGAATTTCTAATCTTTCTTTAGACGATTTGAATAAAAGAAGAAAGGAGAATAATTTCTAGATCTATGTTAAACACAGATGTAGAATTTATATGGAAAAAGGCTTGTAGGGTTCATTGGATTTAGTAGTCATGGATGAATATAAAAGAGTGTTTGTATTCCACTTTCTAAAGGATCAAAAAGTGTAATTGATTTAGCTGATTAATAAAGGTAGCTGTTTTATTCTTATCGCATTTTTGCTTTCTGCAGTTTACAATCTGATCTCCTTCTTTATCCTTTCTTCTTCTTCTCAAAATATGCGTGAGTAATTCTCCGCTTGTTAGGTTTCATAGGATTAGGGTAGATTAATGGATGATGAAAATTCATAACTCCTTTTACGTCTTATATAGTTTATAAACTTTACCAAAAGAATTGTTAACATCCTTATCGGGCGCGCTACAAATTATTGATAGTATCGACCGCGATTTGAGATTAGATTAACAATTGTTTTGGTAAAGGCTAGACATAAATAGAGGTCAATGAAAAGATAGGGGTTAAGAGTGGAAACCCTAGTTTCTTCCAAGAACCTTAATCCTTATTCACCACTATCTATCTAGTTTTAAATCTATCAAAAAATAAAACGAGCAATCTTTTATATTCATCCATGACTACTAAATCCGATGAACCCTACAAGCCTTTTTCCATATAAATTCTACATCCGTGTTTAACATAGATTTAGGAATTATTCTTGTTTCTTCTTTTATTCAACTCGTCTAAAACAAGATTAGAAATTCCACGCAACTATAAAAGAAAGAACTTGAAAATAAGAGTTTCCAACTACACCAGTTTTTCAGTTGCAATGAGCCCTATCTTAATGGTCATGAAAAGATGTTAGAAATCACATCAACCCTCAATAAAACATCGCCTTTAGTATTCCTCCCCATCTTTCTTCCAAACATCGATCATATACCCCTACTTGTGTGTAAAATATATCCCTACACTTAGAGAATTCAATTCAAGCTATCATACTCTTGTCCATCTTCCTCAGTACTTTTTAGTCGGTGAATATTTTAGATGGAATTGCTCATACATTCTTCATGCGACCATTAATACTTCTTGAGGTACTAACCGAACGATTACCAAATGTGCTCGCTCATTTAGGCGTAATATCCTCATCTTGCAACACCTAAGACTTAGCAGTGGCTCCCAAACCAGTTGGTCTAACGCACTAGGTGATAAAGCACCCTCGCTATATTTTTTTTATGCTGCCTTGGTAATTACAAAACCATTGTTCATTTTTTTCTTCACCACTTATATATATATATATATATATATATATATTTTCATACTAAGGCTTTTAGACAAGAGCATTTCAAGGTATCCTCTACTATCCCAAGTTTCAAGATGTGTGCAAGTGCGTATAGTAGGGTATCAACGTTCAAATGTTTGGACTCTAGAATAGGGATTATTTTTCAGACTTATTTTTATTCTCAGATTAGTAATTTCCTTCATCTTACTAACCCTTGGGACAACGGCTCATAACTACCTATTACTAGCTTCGTTTAAGAAAACATCTAATTTTTTTTTGCTTTTCTCAAACTATTCCTATCTTTCATTTGTAATTTTTCATTTTCTAATCTTTTATTATCAAAAAAACAATTTTTTAATTTTTATAGTGCCTAGTACCAAAAGATAATTCAGTAAATACAAACCTCCCCCAAACCCGTTTTCAGCAGTATCCTCACTGATGTTGTTCTTTGAGCGCATAAACCTGTAGACTTGGGAAGAGAAATAATAAGGGTAAAATAATAGCTAAATGAAAACCACCCCGAAACTTGTACTTCGGCACGCACGGATATTCAGTTAAGTCCTTTTTCACTCAACTCCATTCTTAAGATGAGACAATGTTACCGAAACATGGAGGTGAGGCAGAGGAAATTTATTTATGATAAAGCGGCTCCTGTAAAAACAGGAGCTCCTCCGCTGGGTCAGTGGAAAATACGGTTTTAATCTATACCCATTTACTTTAAAAATAGAACCGTTTTTAATATTTTAAACTTGTACTGCCCCATGCGGGTACACATACCGCACCACAAAAGGTCCTTTCCAACGAGATTTCAGCTTACCCGGATGAAGATGGAGACGGAAATCGTAAAGAAGGACTTGTTGCCCCGGTGTGAAGGTTTTCTAAAAAGGTTTTTATCGTGGAACACTTTAGTCCGGTTCTTTACTGTAACCGCATTATCGTAGGCTTCATCACGGAGTTCGCTTAGCTCATTTAATTGCAGCTTCCGATAGCTGCTGGCTTGATCAAAATTGAAATTAAGCTCTTTAATAGCCCACATAGCTTTATGTTCAATCTCGACAGGAAGGTGGAAAGCCTTCCCAAACACAAGTCGGTATGGAGACATACCAAGATCGGTCTTATAAGCGGTACGAAATGCCTAAAGAGCATCCGTCAATTTGGTTGACCAATCTTTACGGTTTTTAGAAACCGTCTTCTCCAAAATTTGTTTGATCTGTCTATTGGAAATCTCAGCTTGCCCGCTCGTTTTGGGATGATAGGGCATATAAAGTTTGTGGTTGATTGAGTATTTCCTCATCAAAGCCTCGAAAGACTGATTACAGAATTGCGTCCCGTTGTCACTAATTATAGCGCGAGGGTTTCCGAATCGCGAAAAGATATTTTCTTTAAGGAACTTAATAATAACCTTGTGGTCATTAGTGCGACACGGTATTGCTTCTACCCATTGTGAGACATAATCAACCGCTAGCAAGATATATAAATTCCCAAAAGAATTGGGAAATGGGTCCATAAAATCAATACTCCAAAAATCGAATATCTCCACAACCAAGATAGGTTGGAGCGGCATCTCATTTCTTTATGAAATTCGACCCATGTGTTGACACCGTGGACAAGTTTTGCAATGATCATATGCATCTTTAAATAATGTTGGCCAATAAAAGCCACATTGCAAAACTTTCTCCGCCGTTTTACATGGACCAAAGTGACCGCCACATGCCTGATCATGACAAAAAGACAATACACTCTTGAATTCATCATTAGGGACACGTCTGCGAATGATTTGATCGGGAAAATACTTAAACAAATAAGGTTCATCCCAGTAAAAGTGTTTTATTTGGGATAGAAATCGATGATTGTCTTGTTTGGACCAATCGCTGGGAATAAGTCCCGTCGCTAGATAATTCACAATATCCACGAACCAAGGTTCGCAGGATACGGTCAAGAGCTGTTCGTCAGGAAATGAGTCGTTTATTGGCAAGGTCAACGTTGGTGAAGAATTGATGCGTGAAAGATGGTTAGCGACGACGTTTTCACATCACTCTTTTCTCGTATGACAATATCAAACTCTTGTAATAAAAGGATCCGACGTATCAGCCTGGCTTTAGCATCCTTCTTCGATAAAAGGTGTCTTAGGGTGAAGTGATCGGTGTAAACCACTATTGGCGAGCCAATCAAGTAGGGCCTGAATTTTTCTAATGCAAATACAACTGCCAAGAGTTCTTTCTCGGTAGTTGTGTAATTAGTTTGGGCATCATTCAAGGTCCTACTTGCATAGTAAATTACATATGGCATCTTATCAATGTGTTGTCCTAAGACTGCACCAATAGCAAAATTTGATGCATCACACATAAGGTCGAACGGGTGGTTCCAATTCGGAGAGGATAGAACGAGGGCTGTAGTGAGAGAACTTTTAAGTGATTCAAAAGCAGCCTTGCAGTCCGAATTGAAGTGAAATATTGTATCCTTGGCTAAGAAAAGGGTTAAAGGTCTAGCAATTTTTCTAAAGTCCTTAATGAATCTCCTATAAAAGCCTGCATGACCAAGAAAAGATCATATATCTTTGACGCATTTGGGAGGAGGAAGGTTATGGATGACATCTATTTTAGCTCTTTCTATCTCAATTTCTTTTCGTAAAATGATATGTCTAAGGACAATACCTTCTTGGACCATGAAATGGTATTTTCCCCAATTTAGAGTTAAGTTCTTATCCTTACAGCAGGTAAGAACTGTGTCAAGATGACGTAGACATTTCTCAAAGGAGTCCCCAAATATGGAAAAATCGTCCATAAATATATCCAGAAAATTCTCGACCATGTCTGAGAATATCCCCATCATACACCGCTGAAATGTAGTGGGAGCGTTGCATAACCCAAAGGGCATGCGTTTATAAGCAAAAGTACAGAAATGACAACTAAATTTTGTTTTATCTTGATCCTTTTCGACGATGGGGACCTAGTTATAGCCAGAGTATCCGTCCAAGAAATAATAGTATTCATGTCCAGCTAATCGTTCCAATAACTGGTCAATGAAAGGTAGAGGGAAGTGATCTTTTCTCGTTGTGGCATTGAGTTTCCTATAATCAATACATACGCGCCACACAGTTTGGGTACGTATTTGGATCAACTCATTAGCCTCATTGGTTATGACCATGATGCCGGACTTTTTAGGGACCACATGAATATGACTTACCCATTGGCTATCAGATATTGGGTAAATTATACCGCTGTCTAAGGATTTAACGATTTTCTTCTTTACCACCTCCTTCATGACGGGATTTAACCGTCTTTATGGATCTCAGGCTGGTTTGGCTTTATCCATCAAATGTATATGATGTTCAACAATCAAGAGACTAATCCCTTTGATGTCCGCCATTGTCCAACCAAATGCTTGCCGATTTGATCTCAAGACCATCAAAAGAGCGTTCTGTTGCTTTAAAGCTAGAGAAGCGGATATGATCACGGGCAAAGACTCATTCTCACCTAAATATGCATATTTAAGGTGAGAAGGTAGCGGTTTGAGATCTAGTGTAGACGGAGAGACGATAGAAGGTGGGGTAAGGGAATGATACTCGGACTCCCTAAGAGGTTCATAATTTGCGTAGGATATTGACTCGGAAAGCGCTACTGACTTTTACGACGAGTCAAAGGATTCGAACTCGGGGGTGGTCTCTTTGAAGGTGTCCTCACTATAATGATTTTCTAGATCAAATAATGTCGCACTAGTGTCGTCGAGATCATTATAGCAAAGTTCCTCAACTTCGCAGCTGTCAGAAGCTATCTCGTTAACAGAACAGACATCGATTGGATGAGCAGAAGGTTCAGATAATTGACTTTCTAGCTTGTAAATATTAAGCTCAATTGTCATCTTCCCGAAGGATAAGTTTATAGAACCGTTACGAAAATTAATTACAGCATTGGAAGTAGCTAAAAAAGGCCGATCGAGAATCACCGGGATTTGGTTTTGTGGGTTCGCCACAGGCTGTGTATCTAAAACAATAAAGTCCACAGGGAATATAAACTCCCCGACATTAATTAAAACATCCTATATCTCACCCCTAGGTTGGGTGATAGATCGATCGGCCATTTGGAGAGTGCAGTGTGCAGGTTTCAACTCTCCAATACCTAGCTGCTCATAAACAGAATACGGGAGCAAGTTAACACTAGCGCTTAGGTCAAGTAGAGTACGATTTATGCTTTTAACCCCAATAGAAATAGATATTGTAGGACTTCCGGGTCCTTTCGTTTCTTGAGTAGTTGTTGTGTAAAAGCGGTGCTTACATTACTCGCAAGGAAATTTTTTTTAGGCACTTGAGTTTTCCTCTTCCTAGTACACAAGTCCTTAAGGATTTTCTCATAAGACGGAACTTGTTGAATAGCATCTAGGAGAGGAATATTTATGTTAACTTGCTTAAATATTTCCACAATCTTCTCCATTTGTGCATTAGGTTTATTGGCCCTCAACCTATTGGGAAAATGAGCTTTATCAATAAGGGTTGGGTCCAACATTGGAGGAAAAGTTTGTGTGGATGGAATCGATCTCGGGTTTGGAGTTGAAATCATTTTAGGTTGATTCAAGGGAGTGGGCAAAGGGTTTGAGCCTTGTGGAAAACGGATAATAGGCTCAAAAGAAAATGGTCTAGACGAAATAGGTTTAGAAGAAGAAGAAGAAGCCGGGGTTTCAATTAATTCCTCATCATCAAACCTGTTCACAGACTTGATTGTTCAGCATTCTTCCCGATCTCAACGTGGTAACAAAACTCACATTATGACTTTGTGAGTGTCCAGGATTTGGTAGAGATTGAGATGGAAGTTTCCATTTCTCTCTCTCACTCATCGCGGCATTTAATTGTGCAAGTTGTGCTTCTATCGATTTTATGCTTTCACCGTGCGAAGCGGTGTGCTGCACTAATGTTTGGATAGAAGATATTAAATTAGCCGCTGTTTACGTGGAATGTTTAATAAACGTTTCCAAGCTACGTTCGAGTGCAGAGGATTTTTCGGTACCGGTTGTTGGGAAAGAATTATTATAAGATGTAGAGTTATTGGACGGATTTTGAAAAGTTTGCGGTTGAAAGGGTTGCTGACTCTGTTGTGGTGGTTGCTTTTGCGTGGAGGAGGTCTTTGATAGTTATTTTGGCTTGGGAACGGATTTTGATTTTGAGTTTGGTTTTGGTTCCAAGCAAAATTAGGATGATTCCTCCATCCCTGATTGTATATGGAAGAATAAGGATCATTTCTAGGTCGTTGCTGAAAAGTAGCACTAATTTGTTCTTGACCTTGAAACGGTGGAATCAAAGGACATTCTTCCGTCAAATATGATGGGTCAGAACAGCAACCACACACGGTTTTGGGGAGTGTAACCTGGTATAGGGAGGCTGATGAGAATTTTTTCGATAGCGTCGATTTTCTTTTGCATCGCGGCCATTTTGGCTTTCACTGCGATAGAAACGTCGAGCTTATGGATACCTCCCCTAGACAATGTTAGTTTAACGCTTTCCCACTGCAAAGTTTGTTTAACGAGATCTTCCAGGAATTGCCAAGCTTCCCCATCGTCTTTAGACATGAAATGGTATTGACAAATGGTTTCAAGCATCTGCTTTGTCGCTGGATTAACACCCTCATATATAATGCTGCAAAGGCCTCATCTATTGATTCCGTGATGAGGGCATTGGACAAGCAGATCTTTAAACCGTTCAAAGCATTTCCAAAATGGTTCATTGGGAAGTTGGGTGGACTGGTTAATCTCGCTTCGAACACTGGCGGTCTTATGATTGTGATAAAATTTCTTAAGGAATGTTATAACGAATTCATCCCAGTTGGCAATAGAGTGTGCAACAGTGTTATAAATCCATTTTTCTGCTAGATCGCACAATGTAAAAGGGAGAAGACGTAATTTCATAGCATCCACTGAAAGTTGTGAAGTGCCCATCATCGCGCATACGTTTTCGAATTTGGTGATAAAAAAGTATGCGTCTTTAGACTCAAGCACGTGAAATTTGGGCAAAATGTTGATGAAGTGAGCTTTAATTTCAAAATTATCCCTATTGGCTGGTGAAAGGGATAGGCAAGTAGGGAGGGGACCGTGTATCGGGTAGCATCTCTCTTAGAGAGAGATGCATGGTGGATTCTACGCACCTGTGGGTGGCGGCAGAGTGGTGTTATTAAAATCTGATGGAGAACCGTCCATCTCGGTCGATATGGTGGGTGGAGGGGAAAAAAAGATGAAGAAGTACCGACTTTGGAGTCGATAGCAGAAATACGGACAAGACGGGCACTAGAATCCCGTGTCCAGCCGAGCATGTACTAAGCGGGTTTAGCGCAAGTGGCAGCGTGTGTGAACACTTTTAAAATGGTTGTTCTCCGCCGAAAAGACGCGACCGGGACGTTGGGACGTCTGGCCTGAATTTCGAGGGCAGATGCTATTTGGTGCTATCCGTTCACCTCTCCGAAGATGCCAAGTTGATTTATGATACCATATATCGAAGGTTTAAACGGATGCGACCGATGCAGCAGATTTCGTCAGATTCCCCCTCATTAAAGGGTTTTTAATTATGGGGACGTTCTTCCCTACAGACGCAAGCCCCTGCAGTTAACTACACATCGCATCGCGGTAACCACTTTCTCCTTCTCCAGATGGTCACTTCGTGTCGTGTGTGTTTGTTTTGTTTTTGGTTGCCCGTGGATTGTATACGGAGACTAATTTATGTTGTCTTCCGTAGGGCGTGGATTAGTCCAAATCCGTATTTTCTTAGATTTGGGTTTTGGGTTGGGTTTAAGGATCGTTAATCTCATTTGAGACTAAGATCAACTTAAACATTTGTTAAGAATACGTTAGTCTAATTTTAGACTAAGATCAACTTAACCATTTGTTAAGGATACGTTAATCTAATTTGAGACTAAGATCTACTTAACAGGATCATTTAGATCCAATAAAAGAGCATTTGGGCTCTATTGTTTTAGTTTAGGGACTTTGCGGTCTAATGGGTTTAAGGACATCATAGTCCATGAAATTTAAGGACATCATAATCCATAGTTTAAAGAAATCATAGTCTATAAAGTTTAAAGACATTATAGTCTATGAGTTTAAGGACCCTACAGTCCATGGCAGTTTAGAGACATCATAGTCTGTAAAGTTTAAGGACATCGTAGTCCATGGGTTTAAGGACCCCACAGTCCGTAAAGTTTAAGGACATCATAGTCCATGAGTTTAAGGACCCCACAGTCCGTGGAATGTCTGGTTGTCAGGACCTGTCACTTCTCTGAAGACGTTGAAGGATTACAACGACAAATATCAGAGGAATGAAGAGATGTACCCTTGAACCAATATTTGTTAAGGATACGTTAGTCTAATTTGAGACTAAGATCTACTTAACAGGATCATTTAGATCCAACAAAAGAGCATTTGGGCTCTATTGTTTTAGTTTAGGGACTTTGCGGTCCAATGGGTTTAAGGACATTATAGTCCATGAAGTTTAAGGACATCATAGTCTATAGTTTAAAGATGCCATAGTTTGTAAAGTTTAAAAACATCATAGTCCATGAGTTTAAGGACCCCACAGTCCATGGCAGTTTAGAGACATCATAGTCTGTAAAGTTTAAAGATATCGCAATCCATGAGTTTAAGGACCCCACAGTCCGTAAAGTTTAAGGACGTCATAGTCTAGTTTAAAGAAATTATAGTCTGTGTGATTTCGGTTCCACCGTTTGGGGATACACCAAAAGTTATTGGTTATTGGGATCCTCCAGCTCTCTGAAAATGTTGAAGGATTACAACGACATGTATCAGAGGTATGAAGAGATGTACCCTTGAACTAATGTCCCGATTTGGGGAAATGGGATGAACATCAGTTTAGATGTCATATGTTGGGAGCTTATTAGCTGTTTTGAGATCGGCTTTGGAAACCTTGAGCATGAAGGGCTCAATTGATGGTCCTGGGAACATTTTTTCTGATTCTGGCTAATGTTAGCCCTTCATAGTGTTCAGCCCTAACATGTTTATTCAGCGCTCATGTGTTCCCACGTGATACTCTGAGGCAGTGTGAAACACTGGAATTTGAGAATGCTCACGTGTCGCACGTGATGCATATAAGTGTTAAACACTTTGGCCATCACGTGTGAGCATGTGAGGCGCTTGAGATAGTGTTAAATAATGAAGATTTGAAGCGCTCACGTGGGGTCACATGAGGCGTTTGAAGTGGTGTTAAACACTGAGATTTGGAGCGTTCACGTGGGTCACGTGAGGTGTTTGAAGTTGTGTTAAACATTAAAGATTTGGAGCACTCATGTGGGGTCACGTGAGGCGCTTAGAGTTGGGTGCTGCCTCTTTGATTCTCTTTTGAAAAGTGCTACGCACTATTAAGGGGTCACGTGAGACGCCCTAGATGAGAACTGTTCTCTGGATTTTATTTCTCTTTCATTTATAAGTGCTAAGCACTTGATTCATCAAACAGTCACGTGCAGACACGTGAGGTACCTTCAAAATGCAAGCGCTGTCTTTGGAATTTTCTCCCTATTTAGGGGTCACGTGGGAACACGTGAGGTGCCCCTAAAATGGGAGCTATCTTGGGTTTATTCCATTTTTCCTTTTCTGAGTGCTAAGCACTATTGGGTCACGTGAGATCACATGAGGCACTTTGAAGAATGAAAATTTCCTTTGCTTTATTCTCCTTTTCTTTTTCTGAGTGTTAAGCACTATCAAGGGACCACGTGAGGTCACGCGAGACGTCTCCAAATTGATATGTGTTTTAGATTTACTCCCCTTTTGAAAAGCTTGTTCGGTGGTGCGTCAAGAGTTATTAGTTATTGGGACCCTCCACCTCTCTGAAGACGTTGAAGAATTACAACGGCATGTATATGAGGTGTGGAGAGATGTACCCTTGAACCAAATTCCAGATCGAGGGGAGAGATCATGGTGGGATGAACATCATTTTAGATGCCATCCATTAGGAGCTCATTATCTATCTCTGGGACTGAGATCGGTTTGGGGGACCCTAAGCATGAGGGGCTCAATTGATTGCCCTCGGGATATTTGATCTAAGTTTGACTAATATTGGCCTCTCATAGTGTTAAACACTAATATATGATCAGCGCTCACGTGCTCCCACGTGAGGCCTTAAAGTAGTGTTAAACACTAGTGTATGATCAGCGCTCACGTGCTCCCACGTGATGCGCTTAAAGTAGTGTTAAACACTAGTGTATGATCAGCGCTCACGTGCTCCCACGCGAGGCGCTGAAATAGTGTTAAACACTAAGAATTTGATGCGCTCACGTGGGGTCACGTGAGACGCTTGAAGTAGTGTTAAACACTAAGAATTTGATGCGTTCACGCGGGGTCACGTGAGGCGCTCCAAGAATGGAAACTGCCCTTTGATTTATTCCCTTTCTGCTTTATAAAAGTTAAGCACTGCTCAGGGGTCACGTGGGGTCACGTGAGGTGCTCAAAAATAGGGTTTATTCCCTTTTCTCTTTTATAAGTGCTGAGCACTTCTCAGGGGTCACGTGGCTAGATCTCAGTCTTTCCTTTTTTGTTCCTCAAGGGTGCTCACGTGGGATCACGTGAGCTTTTATGTAGCGTTTGAATGCTAATGAATCATCAGGCTGTTTTTCTATGATTCTGAGGGATCAAGTTCTCCTTTTGTTCTTTGTAGGGATTAAATTCTCTTTAAAAGGGTTAAACCCTAGTTCCAGAGGAATTAAATTCTTATATATTTTGTAAGAGTTAAACTCTTTTGGATTTAGTTCTTTCCCCTAGGTTTTGAATCTGCATGACAGAATCTCCCCGATGAGAATTAAATTCTCAACTTGTGGGGAGATCCGCTTCTGCAGATCTTAACCAGAGAAAGAACTGAGTTCTTTTGAGAAGAGTTAAACTCTTTCTTTGAGAATTAAATTCTCTTTTTTGTGAGAGCTTTTGGGAGGGGTTCCTCTTCTTTAGAGAATTAAATTCTCTCTCTATTTTTCTTCCCCCTCTTTTTCTTGTCCCTTTGCTCTTATTTATAGGAGAAAGAAAAGAATCAATTTGTTCAGAAAATCTCTCATCGAGAGATGTTGATTGATTTTAAAATCAACCAAAATGATCTTTTAGATCAATCGATGAATTTTATTCACCGTTGAATTTTTAATCCAAAGGCTCTCTATTTAACAGAGTAGATTTCTTGTTTTTTTAGCAAGATTATGAATGTCTTGTTAGTTTTAACAAGATTATAATTTTATTCTATCAAATCTTTTTAGTTTAACAAGATTTAAAAATATATTTTCTTAATATAGATATCTTGTTAACATAGAATTTTATTCTTGTTATAAGATTAGGAAAATATTTTCCTATGGTTTAAGGAAGATCAAGAAAATATTTCTCAAATAGAATTTAATTCTAGAATTTGATAGGAACATTTCAAATTAGGGTGCTCACATGCTTTGCACGTGATTGGCAAAAGCACTCACGTGTTTAGCATGCGATCCCTATTATGGGTTTTAGCCTGTTTATGTTCAGTGCACTTACGTGCTTTGCACTTGGTGCGCTGCTTAGAGTGCAACGCTCTTAGCGCTAGCGCTCACGTGCTTTGCACATGGTGCACTGCCTCAGAGTCTTTGACTCCCAGCGCTGGCGCTGTTGGCGCTCTCGTGCTTTGCACGTGAGGCGCCGGCTCAGAATGTTTTAACCCTTGGCGTTGAGACATTTGTTACATTCTTTGCATGTGGAGTTTTTCCCTTTATTTATTTTTATTTTATTGTTATTATTTTATAAGGAAGCGAGTTTTGAGCTAAAATTTTGGCGGGAAAAATGGTTTCTTTTGAAAAGTTTCGGATGTGAGACAAATCACACAAAAATACACAATCAACCCTAGAACTAAGGTCACCTAGGTCAAGTCACTAAACCGCTCCTAGAATTCCTAAGGACAAGCTGCATGATCAATCCTCTACCACCTCTTTATCACTCTTATGGCTGGGTAAGTGCCAGGTAAGTAGGAGGTATTCTCTATACGAATTACCAAAAATATCTGGCCTAATTAAGTAACCACTTGCCTCAGTCACACTTGCCTAGACACCACAAAAGAAATGCGGATAAGCGATAGATTACCCACGACCCTCCTCTTTCCTAATTGAGCGCGACGGTCCTTAGAGTCTTGGTCTAGATATTTTTTAATTAATATAGGGTTATGCGGATGCTCGTTTTTTGATTTGTGGGGCCTAAGAAGGGTGATGAATCCCCACCTAATCTGAATTTTGGTCTTTCCTTTTAAAGTCCGTATTAAAAATATGCAAAAATAAAACAATTTCAAAACATGCAAAAAGAATTTTGAGCCGCGATAATTTGCAAAGAATCCTGCAGAAAAATCAAATTATTGGATCTCAGAGAAGAGAGAAAGATAAGAAGAAGACACCAGAGAAATTTGGGGGCACAACTCAACAAGATCGCTGCGGTTCCGCCGCCGTTTGCATGTAATAGCCACGGTTCCGCCGCACAATGGTGGGTTCTTCTGTTAAAATTTTCTACAGTTTCTCCTTTGCTTCTCTGGTCCTCTTTGAAAGTCTCTGTATCTCTATTTCCTCGTTCCAGTTGCTCCAGATTCCTTGCAAAAATTAGCACAATGATCGTTAAATATGCAAGTTGCGGTTTTGTTTTTTTTATGATATGGATCGAATAAAATTTCAACCCGAATAGCAAGAAAAACAAATTACGCACGTATCCCCGGCAACGACACCGTTTGATTGATGTGAAAAAAGTGTTTGTAGTTAACCGCAATCAACACGGCGTCGCGTGTAGCTAGCTGTGGAGAATACGGGTCGTTGGCAGAGATGCGTGGAATTTCTGATCTTGCTTTAGACTAGTTGAATAAAAGAAGAGAGGAGAATAATTTCTAGATGTATGTTAAACACAGATGTAGAATTTATATGGAAAAAGGCTTGTAGGGTTCATCGGATTTAGTAGTCATGATGAATATAAAAGATTACTCCTTTTATCTTTTGATAGATTTAAAACTAGATAGATAGTGGTGAATGAGGATTAGGGTTCTTAGAAAAAACCATGGTTTCCACTCTTAACCCTTATCTTTTCATTGACCTCTATTTATGTCCAGCCTTTACCAAAACAATTGTTAATCTAATCTCAAATCGCGGTCGATACTATCAATAATTTGTAGCGCGCCCGATAAGGATGTTAAAAATTCTTTTGGTAAAGTTTATAAACTATATAAGACGTAAAATGAGTTAAGAATTTTCATCATCCATTAATTTATCATAATCCTATGAACCCTAACAAGCGGAGAATTACCCGTGCATATTTTGAGAAGAAGAAGAAAGGATAGAGAAGGAGATCATATTGTAAACTGCAGAAAGTAAAAATGTGATAAGAATAAAACAGCTATCTTTATTAATCAGCTAAATCAATTACACTTTATGATCCTTTAGAAAGTGGAATACAAAACTCTAGTTTGCTTCTCGATCTCTCTTGAAGGAGGTAGATGAACAGCCGATTGATCAACCTAGATGCATGGATCGTATGCGACCTTGTGATCTCTTCGATTTGATGCGTTTCCAAGTGAAGCTCTCGGCCTTATTTATAGTCACAGAAGATACAAACCTTATATGTCATATGCGAGGGTTTGTTGAAACGATCCTACCCACAAAATCCCAAACCTTAACTCCTCAGAACGGCCGTGGATCCACCGTGTTTATGGGGTAGTTGCCGCGGAAAAGCAGCGGTTTGGTGAGATCGTCGCTTCAATCTTCTGGTGCTGCCTGGTGTTGACATGTCGGGATTTATGTGATGTCTGGATTCTTCATATCTTCTTCTGAGTCTCTGCCTTTATTGATTTTGCGATTTTATTTAACTTCATCGGCATATTGAATATTCCCGACATCTCTGATATCCCGATCTCCAGAACTAAGCAAAATCTGCACAATATCTCAATTTATAATATTAGTAATATTTGTTATATCTTGAGATATTATCCTAACCATTTGTATGATATTATATTTTTAAGCAATTTGATTAAGATTATTTGATATGATATGCATAATAAAAATATTATATAACTATTATATGCATATATTTTCCTTCATAATGTTAATTATAATATATAAACATATGGTAAATAGTATTTTGCAGATAAACCCTCATATGTTTCATATTTATAATAAATACCTTTAAATATTTAAGAAAAGTAAGAAAATGATATCAAATGTGCGATATTTTCGACTGAATAAGTATGTTAACATTTATCTTGCTAAAGTTTATAGACTTTAAATTGTATAAAAGATGCTAAAAGATTTTATTATCTATTGATCTACCCTATCCTACGAACTCTAGCAAGCTAGGAATTACTCGCTCATGGTTTAAGATTTAGAAGAAATGTTGAAAAATGAAAACATGATTAAGATGCAGAAAATAAGTGCAGAAAGTAAGTACGGAAAGTAACTGCAAAAAAATAATAAAAACACTACCTTTATTAATCAACTATTGCATATAACTTTTGAAGTAGAGTACAAGAACCCTAGTTGCTTTAGATCTCTATTTTATTGGAAGTAGATGACTAGTTGATGATCACTCGGATGCGTGGATCGCTTTGGACCTCTTGATCTCTTCGGTGATGATCTTTAATGTGAAGCTCTAGGTCCCTTATATAGTCACAGAAACTAGAAACCATAGATACCATCCGTGAATATATACTGTTATAATAAAATCACCAAAATCTCTCATCAGATGGCCGTAGAACCGCCGCATATAGGCCTGTTTGGCCGCGGTTCCGCCGCGGTTTGGTGGCTTCAGTTTCTGGGATTTTTTGTGCTATTTTTTCTTGATTTTTTGAGATCTTCTCGATGTCTAGATTCTGAAAATAATGTTCCGAGTCTCTACCGTTGCTAGATCTCTCGATTTGCTTCCATATTCTGGCAGATTTGATTCCGACATCCCGATTTAATTCGGATCTCCTGGATTCCAGACCTGAGCTAATATTTGCCCAATATTTCAAGTCAAAGTGTTAGTAGTATTTGGTATTTTTGAGATATTATCCTAACCATTTTATATGATATTAAAATTTAAGAATATTGATTAGAAATATTTGATATGATATGCATATTTTAATTACTAATATTTCATATAAATATTATATGCATGTATTTTCCCTCATTATGTTAATTATAATGTAGAAACATATGATAATAAACTTTTTACATATAAACCCTCATATGTTCTATAATTACAATAAACACCTTTTAGTATTTAACAATAATAGGGAAAATGTTCATTCAAATGTGCAATATTTTAGACTGATCAAATACCCTCAAACTTAACTTTGATCGTCCCGAGCAAACTAGTTATTAAAGAGAAGAAGAAGAAAAAGAAAAAGAAAAACCTAGCACATTTTCGTAGGCAACATGATTGCACTGAGCACATGCAACAAGCCTTTAAACCTCTAGTTGTCCCTAGCAGGATGAGTGTTGTCTCCTGAGGGTTTTCAGCGGATTACACCCACAAAATCCCATAATAAAAGAAAGATGATGAAAGTTAAATACAAATATAAAGAACATATAAAAGAAAGAACTTGAAAATAAGAGTTTCAAACTACACTAGCTTTATAGTAGCCATGAGCCCTATCTTAATGGTCATGAAAAGATGTCAGAAATCACATCATCCCTCAATAAAACATCGCCTTTAGTCTTCCTCCCTACCTTTCTTCCAAACATCAAAAATATACCCCTAAGTGTATGTAAAAGTCATCCCTACACTTAGAGAATTCAATTCAAACTATCATACTCTTGTCCATCTTCCTTACTAATTTTTAGTCGGTGAATGTTTTATAGATAGAATTGCTCACACATTCTTCATACATCCGTTAATACTTCTTGAGTAACTAACCAACTGATTACCAAATGTTCTCACTCGATAAGACGTAATTAGCAATATCCTAGTCTTGCAACACCTAAGGCTTAGCTGTGGCTCCCAAACCAGTTGGTCTAAGGAACTAGGTGATAAGGCACCCACGCTATATTTTTTTTATGCTGCCTTAAGTAATTACAAAACCAGTGTTCATTTTTCTTCACCATTTTTTTAATATTTTGTTGATTTATATACTTTTTTCCTTCATACTAAGGCTTTTAGACAAGAGTATTTCAAGGTATTCTCTACTATCCCAAGTTTCAAGATGTGTGTAAGTGCTATAGTAGGGTATCAACGTTCAGATGTTTGAACTCAAGAATATGGACTATTTTTCAGACTTATTTCTATCCTTACATTAGTGATTTCCTTCATCTTACTAACCCTTGGGACAATAGCCCATGACTACCTATTACTAGTTTCGTTATAAAACATCTAATTTTCTTACTTTCTTAAACTTTTCCTTCCTATCATATGTATTTTTTACTTTCTAACTTTCATTATCAAAAAATTTTAAATTTTTTGTGCTATTATTTAGTATGATGCAAAATGATGCGTGAATAAGCACAAACCTCCCCCAAACCTATTTGCAGCAGTGTCCTCACTGATGTCATCTGTTAAGCTTTAAAACCTGTAGACTTTGGAGGAAAAGTTAGTAAAGGGGACAAGAATTAATGACAGTGAAATCCTCCCCAAACTTATTTTTGGCTCACAATTTTGTAAAATGTTTGTTTTTCTTTCAAGAGCCAAAATATTTTCTCTCCCACCAAACTTGAGTAAAACAGTATTAAGCATTTAAAATTACAAGGGGGTAAAGTTATTGATCTATGCAAAGCTTTACAAAGACCAAAAGTCAACACCAACCATTCGAATATTTTATCAATGTAACACCATGGTTGGTGGAAGGTCATAGATGTGAAGAGGTGGGGAGATAAGAGGCGTAATCGACCAAGTTTACGTCTCGGTTGGTAGAGACGAAACAGTGATGGTGCACTACACGCATTCTTATTCTTGATAAGAAGAAGGGGCGGTGGTTCAACTTCTTTAGGTGGGGGTTGTTTCATCACAACTCCCATGTCTTCTAGGAGTTGCTTACAGGCTCGTTAAGGTTATGATGATTTCGCTCGTCGGCCACCTTTTCGTCATGTACCTGTGTAGCCGTTACGTACAGCTAGTGCCGCTGACGTGCTTGTGGTTAAACCCACTTCCAGCATACTGTCGAGTCTTTAGAGCCCCACACAAAGGGTTCCCTGGTTCAGGCAAAAGATGTAGATGCCGTAAGATGTTACGACAGGGTTTCGATCATGTTCGTGTAATGGTTACAGGAATAATGATCGGAAGGATAATACTGTTTGTCTTTGGTTTAAGCCGGATACCGGTATTATATTATTGGATTATTTGTATTCGTATTTTTCGGAATTCGGATACGGGTATACTTATACGGTATACGGTGGAGGGGTATTCTTGTAATTGTTACAAGAATACCTTCTAGAAGGGGACACCTCATAATTAGATATTTATTTTGTGAAAATAAATAAATGAGGTGGAATTTGGAGAAAGGTCAAAGCATGGATGAAGGAATGGTTTATATGATTTTTTATTCATTTGGAGTTACTATTGAAGCATGATGCATTATTTTATTGCATGCTTCAATTATTTTCATTTGAGCCATATCATTTTTCCATGCTTGATTTTTTCATTCATCACTTTCACATTCTCTCTCCTCATTTTCTCCTTCTTCCTCATCCTAGTTTTACCCTTCACATGTGATGTGAATCAAAAGCTTAGGGCTAATAATAATCCACTAGTTGATCTCTACATAATCTAAGTGATCTCTTCTAGCAAACTTGATATCTTAGTTAATTCTTGAGAAGAGTTTGAAGCTTTTTCCATAGCTCTCGGGTGGATCATCTACGTTTTGAAGTGGCCGGAGATTGAGGACATCGCAAGTATCCGAAGGAGCTAAGGAGTTGCATCAAAAAGAAGACCTGAAGGACCGGTTCATTAGGTATAACCCTTTTATAGTAGTTAAGAACCCTAGATAGGGTTTTCTAGTTGAGCTTTAAGAATATGATCTTGGTTTTATGTGGGTGTTGCATGCAAGAATTTTATTGTTTGCCACTTCCACCTCCTCACAAGTGTTGTGAGGGTATGCAACATCCACTAACATAGTATCAGAGCTACTAGGCATTGGATGTCGACCTATGGGGGGGTTCTCACTGTGTGAAAGTGTGGCAAAGCATATGCTCTTACCCCCAGGGTGTCCCGAGACCAGAAGGTGTTCCGGCGGGTTGTAGTCCTCGCGAAGGGGCATGTGTAAAAAGTAGCTGTTGAGGGGCCTGTAGGTGCCACGGCAACCCCATTGGATGGGGTGGCTGCCTGAATAACATGGTATCAGAGCCTATCTTAAACCTTAAATAGCTTGTAGCAACGTTAGAATTCCGCCGTTTTTTGTCACGCAAAAACTGCCGAAAAAACAGTTTTGAAAATCGAAGTTTTGAGTTGTTTGCACACCCCGCGGACTCACGGTTTGAACCGAGAAGCCGCGGGGTAGAGCGCGCGCACCCCGGGGATACCCCGGGGATACCAAAGGCCGGACCCACACCCCAAGACCACCTCGAGGTGGCCTTGGGGGTGGGTGACCCGAGAGCATTGGGTGCTCTCGGGTCTGCCAACCCCTTGGGGCCACCTCGAGGTGGCCCCCGGGGGTAGGTACCCCATGAGGCCTCCTATTTGATAGTATTTTTCGTATTCTTCTCCTCCGCGAAGATTCAGGCGGGTTTCGAGTTCGTTTCGACTCCCGGATTGGCTCAAAACGATCGGTTTTTTAAAATTAGCTCACTGAATTTTTTCAAGTGTTGGAAAATTGATTTAGTTTGCTAATCTCGTGCGGAATTCTAATGTTGCGGTTACTTTACAAGTTTAGTGATGTGTATGTGAGTTTGGAAATGTCGACTAATTTCTATATGTCGATTATTCGGGGTTGCACACATCTGTATTGATATCATGTGATGGTATGTGTATATGAATATGTTAGATCGTCGTGATGAATAGTCGGGGATGTGAGATGAGCGTTTTTCTTTCATTCATGTAATTTGTAAAATGCAATGTAATATTATTTTGCGGGGCACATCCGGGTTGAGGTTGTATCCACCGCTGTATATTTTATTTTTACTGTTTTTGCTGATAGGATAGACCCAAGATGGGGTGCATAAACTACCAGGTTCTCGGAGTGCTGAGTGGCCTACTCACGTTATTGAGGGAGGTTGCTTCACTTCAGGAATTTGACGGGTAGTTTTCCGCACCCGTAGGGGTCTAGGGTGGGGTTTGGCTATTCATCACGACCGTGGAACCCGTCTTTCATTAAGGGCTTAAATGAAGTACAGAATTCCTAGTATATCCGATGTATTCATCTGTGATCTGGAATGTCTATAAATGTGTGCGACGTATGGCTATTTATATATGAGATATATAATAAACGTTGCTTATGTTTTGCACCTCTGCTAGTCCAGCCCCCGCTCTGCCATTAGTTAAGTAACCTAACGGTGCATGACGGGGCCCCGTGGCGAATGCGGATGGTATAAGCATACGTTCTATTTTCGTTTCTTTTCTGTGATGTTTAGGAAACGTAAATGATGGGACACCATTAATGTGATTAATGTTAAGAAAAAGAAACCTAAAGATGTTGTAGAATCAAACTTTTTAAAAATGGGCAACTCTAGTTTTTGCTTTGCATAGTGGTATTCCTTGATGAATATCCAGCATCTCATTCGATGAGGAAAGGGCCGAGATCCCTTCACCGGGAGTGACCCCTTTAGCGAAACTAGCAAATATTACAAAGCACTCGATTGTTTTTATAGTTGATCTAACTTTTGCTTGGCATCGTGGTATTCATGAATATCCAGCACCTCATTCGATGAGGAAAGAGCCGAGATCCCTTCACCGGGAGTGACCTCTTTAGCAAAATTAGAAAGATACTATAAAACCATTTGACTTTTAAAACTGGAGCTTAAACCACTCCTTTCAATAGATTCTACAACGATATCAAGTTCAAAGCGTTAAAGGTTTTCATCAAAACCATCCATTGCCCTCCGCCATTTTAGGAAGCAGAGTACTTAGTATTCGTACCACGTTTGTTGACTATAGTTAAGGCGTGGTGTACGGTAGCTAAGTGATGTCTTCCTACAAATCATATGATACGATCGATTAGGACATTCTCATGACCTTGTTGACCATAGTTAAGGGTTATGCGGGTGGGTCTAAATCAATCACGAAATGGCGGGTAGAACTTGACTAGTGCTTATAATTTGTTGACCATAGTTAAGGTCATAAGACAATAGGGGTAAAAATCATATCGGGAATTTCAAGAGTTGAAATTTGCAATGAGATTGCATACCTTCTATTTGATAGTTGGATCCCGGTCCCATTGTGAGTAAAAGTTACTCCCGGGAGAGTTTTGCACTTTACAATTAGTTAATCCAGCAGGTGTCTAGAAATGTGTCAACGGGGTTACGCCTCTAGGAAAATGAGGTTTATTTTAATTAGGTCCGTGCGAAAGCACGGGGAACCTCCCTCGGAGTACCGACACTGGTCTGGCCGATCGGTTAGCGAACTTGTAGAATGCAATTAATCCTGGCTAATTTTCTTTTTAAGGTTTGAAGGAAAATTTGATAAAAAGCAGTGGGAGACATTGATTAGATAAGATTAATAACCAATCTAATCATGCAAGAGCAATTGCTGAGTGTCCTCATTTCTCTCTCCTAATGGTAGATACCCATGAAGGGAATTAAGCTTTTATTAGACAAGAATAAACTCACGGGACCGAATTACAAAGATTGGCTGAGGAACGTAAATATTGCCCTGACCTATGATAAGGTCGGATAAGTCCTGACTACTCCAGCCCCTCCTAGCCCAGGCCCTGATTCTTCAGTTGTGGATAAAGAAATCCACAAGACATGGGATATAGACTGTGAAACATCCAAGTGCCTCGCATTTGCTTCTATGAACAATGAACATCAGAAGCAGCATGAGAAGATGGATGTACAATCCATCTTTCTCCATACAAAGGAGTTGTATAGAGAGCAATCTCATACTCTCTGATACGAGGCATCTCGAAAGTTGTTTCAGATACGGATGGCTGCTGGCACGTCTGTAGGTGACTATGTATTGAAGATGATTAGACTTATCGATGAACTAGAGGACCTGTGTTGGACCATGGAGAACGAACAATATGTTGATATTGTTCTACAGTCCCTTCCCCCTGCTTTTGCTCAGTTCTGTTGGCTATAGTGCCCTCAAGTAACTTTTGTGATCACAGGCACGTGATTGCAATGATTGAGGGAGGACCTATACCGGTAGAACAATCTTACTCGAGATGATAGTATGCTATCTGGTTTGTCTTTATCATTGTGTACATGCTTCAGGTGACATTAAAGATCACTATTGCATGTTGATATAGCCCATAGGATTCATGCTTGACTACCAGCAGTTTGATGGCGATCATATACGTGAGAGTTGGGTGGTCTATAAGCACATTCTAAAAGTGTCCATAGTCGTGGGAGTTTCGAGATTGGGCATCGATACTCCAGAGTAGACTAGTGTATACGGATCGAGACCCTGATGAGGGGCGGTGGCCGGTCTCACAAGCCATTGGTGTCAGTTGGTTCACCTAAAATGTATACATGTGCTCATTAGGTTATGAGTACACCGGACAGACTCGCCGGGAACATGCTAGTTGGTATCATACCTATTGTCAGATAGCAGTTCCATGGTGACATGTGTACAGCTTAGTCTATCGACCTGAGATCGTCATTTTTCTCGTGTGAGTTCCCACTGTGCTTTGATTACTACCCTACCACGGCTCAAAGGAGTCATGCAAACAGGTTTTAGTTGGGTACAGTCCCGAGCTACATGGAGGCAGTGAGCGGATTGTCAGGGGATTCGTCTCTCCCGGTATTGGGGGTTGATATCGCGTTGTGCACGGATGTCCATCACTAGAAATCCTCGGCCAGGGTAGTAGAGAATTACCGATCTTGGATCGGTAGTTTCTCAGTTGGTGATAGGTTTCATGCCGACACTAAATGTCGCGTTATTAGGTGTCTGACTTTATCCACCCCCTAGACTCGATATGCGATACTCATAGACGAACGGACCAGACTGTATGGATATTGTCACTGTCAGGCTCAGTAGGGTTTCAGGATGAGTTTGCTCGTCGGCCTCCCTTTCGCTCAATACCTGGGTAGCCGTTACGTACAGCTAGTGCCACTGACATGCTTATGGTTAAACCCACTGCCAGCGTATTGATGAGTCTTTAGAGTAGGGTTTTCCTGGTTCGGGCGAAATGTTGTAGAGGCCGTATGGTTTTATGGCAGGGTTCGATTATATTCGTACTCTTGTGCATGGATCATGATCAGACGGATAATACTAGTGGGCTTTGGTTTAAGCCGGAGCCTAGTATTATATTGTTTAATTATTTTCGTCTCGTTATATTCGTATTCAGTCGGAATACGGATGCGAGTATGTATATACGGATCAGGGGTATTCTTGTAATTCGTTACGAGTTTACTTTAGGGTTGCCATTTATTTTCTTTGTATTAAACATTTAAGGTTTATAAATGTTTAATATTGTTGTGAGGTGGAAAGTGTGAGCATGAGTTTTGGCTTGGACTTTTGGTGCATGCACTTATGAGTCATGGCATGTGTCATGGTGCATTGATGGCTTGGTGGTGGTTGTGAGATATTTGTGAGCATGAGGCAAATATTTTTATTCACTTGGAGATTTTCTTTAGTTGCTCACAATACTTCACAACACTTACACAAGAAAAACAACAGACACTCATTTTCTTCGCTTGCTCACACTCTTCACTTCACCAATGGCTTCTTCTTCACCTCTACCGAAACCCTCTCATGAGTTGAGAATACTTGGATGTTTTGTGGCAAAGTATTCACACACAATCTTTATTTCATCTTGGGTATCTAGGCTAGAAAACTGGATGCTCGAGTTGCTTCGGTTTTTGAGGCGGGAGCCCGTATTACTAATTCTTGACGTGGATCCTCTTCGACGAGGGAGACTGGAGAGCGAACTTGATCGAGGAATCCGCGACGAGCTTAGGACAGAGGTTGAAGACCGAAGGACATGGATCGATCGGTATAACCTCTCTAAACTCTTTTCATATAACTAGTATAGGGTTAATGGTACGATCTGTCGATTAGGGTTCCGTTAGCGCCGTTTTTTTTAAAGTTTTTGTTCCGCGTTTGGCCACGGATTGATGGTCGGGGTGCTGGCGTAGCCCTATATGGTATCAGAGCCAACCCATTAACCGCATACTAGTTGGTTTAGACAATGTTAAAGTATCGAAACCGAAACAACTTCGAAATATCCCTTGATGTATTCTAGTTTCTGTCAAAATTTTCCGAGTCTTCTAAAAATATTTTAGTAATTGCAGAAGGCTACTATGATGACCACTAGAATGCACCCCAAATACGAGCCACTTCCACCCTAAATGACCCGAGCACATTGCAAAAAAAATCCGAGCTGGGCGGCCATGAACTTGAGTTTGGGTTTCGTATTTTGGGTGTGGTCTGGTCTCTGGAATATTGGTTCAGTGGTATTGCTAGTTTAGCCCAGTTTGGATATGGTTTTATCTAGTTGTTTGGGGCTATTCAGGGTTATTTCGAAGTAGATATTTCTATCATTGTTTAAAGTTTACAGTACTTACATTACTATCTGCGACCGTGAATGTCATTAGAGTGGTACAACTTGTCTAATTGTTATAGTTCTTTTAGACGGGTTTGCGAACGTGACTTTCACGTTGATATTCTGTGTTGTGCTGTGTTTGTTGCGGAATCGTCGTGGTTGATAGCTTGGGTGCAATGATAGTACAATTTAGTTTCATTTGTACATTCGATATCGCGGGGCGAGTGTCCGACATGTGGATTGCCGTCACTGCCTGTTTGTATATTATTTGTTTGGGGCATGACCGGGTTGAGATCGATGTCACCGTTGTAAATAATTTCTTTTCTCTACTAGGATTACCCCGCAATGGAGTGTATGGATAGCCATGTTCTAGAGAGCAACGGGTCCGCATCTCATGGCTTTGAGACGGAGGGCGCCTCACTCTAGAATTGGCGGGCTATTCACCGCACTCGTAGGGGGTACAGGTTGACCCAAGGAGGGGTGCTCAAGTTACCGGATTCCGTGAAGTGCCGGGTGGCCCATTCACTTTGATGAAGGGGGCTGCCTCGCTTCTGGTTTTGGCGGGTAACTTGCTGCACTCGTAGGGGTCTAGGTTTTCATTGCACAGGCTATCCACACAACTAGGGGAACGTCGGGTTTAACTTGCGGCTCAAAGGAAATCCGGGGCTCATAGATTATTTGTATTGTTCTGTGATGCTTATCGCTTATCTGTGATGTTGCATTTATCATGCCTGGAGCGATTATTATAAATTGTTATATATATATACTAGTAGATGTTGTATATGTTTTACAACAGCGCTAGTCCAGTTCCCGCTCTGTCGTTAGTTAAGTAACCTAACGGGTGATGACGGGACCCAGTGGCGAATGCGGATGACATATACATACATCATATTTTCGTTCTTTTCTGGTGTGATTAATTGATGGGACTGCGTTGATTCTGATCAATGCAAGGAAAACAGACCTATTCGATGTTGTTGGAAAATTTTTTCAAAAGCTGTTATTACAAGGAAGTTTTCTTTTGTTTTGCACAGAGGTATTCGGTTATGAATATCCAGCACCTTATTCTACGAGGCAAGGGCCGAGATCCCTTCACCGAGAGTGACCCCTTGGACAAAATTTTGCGTCAGGGTAATAGCTTCACTATAGTCGATTACTATTTGCTTTGCATCGCAGTATTCAGTTGAGAATATCCTGCACCTCATTCCACGAGGAAAGAGCCGAGATCCCTTCACCGGGAGTGACCTCTTTAGCAAAGGTTTTCACCACTATATATTTGTAAAGCTAACTGGTTCCTTCAACGATATCAAGTTCATTATGTTCAAGGTTTTTCGCCAAAAACCATTTGTAGCCCTCCGTCTTTTCAGACGGGTAGCACTTAGTAATAATGCTATGTATGTTGGCCTTCGTCAAGGCATAGCGTATGGTAGATATTTGTTACTTTTCCGTTGCATAGATAGATGCGTTATTTTGGGACAGTCATACTACTATTTTAGCCTTCGTTAAGGGTATGTACGGGTGGGTTCAAATTAATCTGGACAATGACGGGTAGAACTTGACATGTGAGTTATAATATGTTTGCCTTCGTCAAGGTCATAAGAGCATGGGGTAAAAATCACATCGGGGGTTTCAAACATACAGGAAACTTGCCAGGAATGCGCATACCATCTGGGGTGTATAAGTTGAGTGGATTCCATCAAGTTATCATACGATGATAGTTGGATCCCGATTCCCACTGATGAGTTGGTCTACTCCTCGGGTGATTTTTGATGATCTCGACTAATTATTCTTATAGTTTTGGAGGAAAATTTGAGGAAACAGTGGGAGACATCCTGATTAGATAAAGTGATTAACCATTCTGATCTAGGTTAGAGTGCACGCTGAGTGTTTCTTTTCTCTCTCTTTTTGGCAGCGACCATGTCCCGACCCTAGACTAGAACTCATAAACCAAGTTAACCGAATTTTCTTAAAACTCACTGGCTTTTGGATTGTCAAAGTTGCATATATCATTGCTACTCCTACTTTTACCCTTTGCATTTCTCCGGAACATTCCATATTACTACGAAGATCCCCTTTTATTGGATATGACCATCGTATAGTTACATACGAACTCGAAGAAACTTGTTTCAGATTCGAGGATGGTTTCCGGTTCTGGAGAAATTGAATAGGACTATTCATTTATATTTTCCTTTTACCTTCTCTCAGGTTGTGAGGGCTCCTAGGAATAGGAGAGAGTCCACCTATTACGCTTATTGGATAGTCTTCTTCCAAACCATAGGCAGGTGCCGAAAGGTGGGGAATGAAGAAAACCAATTAGTCTAAGTGTGGTGTACAGAAGGTAATAAGTAAAGACAAATAAAGAGATTAGAAAGAGGGCAAAGTAAATTGCGAATTCTATCATTCATGACCAAACCGCATATATCATCGTCACTCCTACTTCACCTTTGCATTTCTCCTGTTCAGGAGAAATTGAATAGGATTATTCAGGTTTTCTTTTATCATTATCTTCTCTCGGTTGCGAGGGCACCTTAGATTAAGAGGGTACACCTATTACTCTTATTGGATAGTCTTCTTCCAAACCATAGGCTGGTTCCAAACGGTAGGGAAGGAAGAAAACCATTTAGCCTAAGGGTGGTGTATAGAAGATAATGAGTAAAGATAAATAAATGGATTTGGAGAGATGGTAAGGAAATATACGGTTACAGTCATGAATCTGGTTAATGGAAGAGTCATTACTAGGAATACCCGACTACCCCTTCGAAACATTTTCATGTTTCAGTTTCACTATGCGTTGTTAATTGAAAATTGATTACCCAATTAGATCCTTACTCCAGGGTATGTATTTACCAGGTTTGATTCTCACATCTGTATGGTTTTACAGATGATGAGTGGGAGTAAGTTATTGGGAATTATGTGATTATATCTTCTTTATATCGAAATTCGTTGTAATTGGTGATATTTGAGGAAATCGCCTGGGTTTTGCCTGATGGCAAATATTTGGTTTTGAATATCCGTTATGCACCAATTTCAAACTGATATATCTGTACGTTTATTTTATAAAGTTAGATATAACCTTTTGAAATTATGTCTATGACATTTACCTATATCAGTAGATGATTGGGTAAGGAGCATTAAACAGCGGTGTAATTCTTCATAATCATAGTACAGTTTTTAACCTACGACACACATGGTTTGAGTTATTCAACTCAGGGGACTTATTCAAAGTATTGTATGTTGTCCAGTGTCCATTAGGAAAGAGGGTTTGGTACTCGTACTATATTCTATTTACTTGTAACTTTTCATGTTTTAGACAAGTATTTCGTAGAAATGCAAGGTCCAAGTTTGAGAAGTTATATGTATAAGAATAAAGTAGAGAACCATGTGTTGCAAGTATCAGGATTCTTCAAGGTAATTGAAGATATAGATACTTGTGTTTGGTATTCAGTTGATAGTAATGATTTTGAAAAACTTGTTTCTCTTTCAGATTACTCATATTTGGATGCACTCCTAGTTGAGTAATGCTGATAGGCCTCCTTCTATTTAGTTGACATGCTCTGGAGACAGCTGTATGATTTGAATCTGGTTCCAATTAAATCAGTGCCTCTGTTTCTATATTGTATATAGAATGGCTCATATCTTAACGATGTTAAGGTATATGGAGTTGTCCGGATTATACTTAAAACCAGACTCTGGATAACTCAAGGCACGTTTCTGTAATGGCATTTTGTGGGTTATCCCAGGCTATGACGAGGGTTAACTTTCTACCATCTGGAAGATCAATAGTGATATTGTTCTTGACTCACCACAGTTTTAGTAAAATGGACTTTTCAGAAAACAGTAGTGGAAGTATGTTAAAACTGGAAGTGATTCCAGAACCACAAACGATTACTGAAAATTTAATAGAACCTAAACATTCAATCGGGTTTGACATTCCATTAGCCACTCCGCAGATATGGTGGGTAACCTCAGGCACCCGAGAGGTACTTCGATATCCTTAAAGACGGTGATAGGGAGGTTCTTGTTTACCCAAACTTGCCATTACTATTGTTCTAGACTATGAGACCCGGCATGAGGATGAGTATAGCGTCGTTCGAAACTAGCTTTAGAAGTGTACGTGTATATGACTCTGCCAGAGGGTTGTTGTGGTCGGTGGGAGCAGCGAAAGCATAGTGGACAAGTAGCTTGTGTCTATTTATAGACTAAAGCGGATATAGCAGAGATATATCATCTATTTTTGATGTAACAGTCATAGGCTTTGACTTCTTTAGAACAGGAGATGGATCTGTTAAGAAGGTAGTAGGGTGGTATGTTCTGGTATTTGGATGACATGCACATTGTAGGAAGTGAAATTCCTATACTACGATCGGTTATACCGTGGTTTGTTAGATTTAGTACCCTCAAAGTCAATTATTGGATCACAGGCACATGATTGCAATGATTGATGGAGGACCTATACCGGTAGGATAGTCTTACTCGAGATGACAGTATGCTATCTGATTTGTCTTTATCATCGTGTACATGGTTTAGGTGACATTACAGATCACTATTACACGTTGATAGAGCCCTTAGAATTCTTGATTGACTACCAGCAGTATGATGGCGATCATATATGTGAGAGTTGGAAAGTCTATAAGCACATCCTTAAAAGTATCCCTAGTCGTGGGAGTTTCGAGACTGGGCATCGATACTCCATTAGTAGACTAGTGTATACAGTCAAGACCCCGACGAGGGGCGGTGGCCGGTCTCACAAGCCATTGGTGTAAGTTGGTTCACCTAAGATGTATACAGATGCTCATTGGGTTATGAGTACACCGGACAGACTGGCCGGGAACATGCAAGTTGGTATTATACCTATCGTCAGATAGCATTTCCCTGGTGACATGTGTACGGTTAGTCCATCGACCTGAGATCGTCATTTGTCTTGTGTGAGTTCCCACTGTGCTTTGATTACTACCCTACTACGGCTCAAAGGAGTCGTGCAAATAGGTTTTAGTTGGGTACTGTCCCGAGCCACATGGAGGTAGTGAGCGGATCGACAGGGGATTTGTCTCTCTCGGTATTGGGGGTGAGATTGCGCTGTGTCTGGAGAGCCATTACATGAAATCCCTGGCCATGGTAAGTGAGATTTACTGGTAGGTATTCCAGTAGTTTCTCAGGGTGTTCTGGGCTACACTCCGACATGACTTATACCTCTATTGGGGGTCTACCGTTTACCAGCCCCATAAGCCCGATATGCGATACTCATAGACTAACGGACCGGACTGTAAGGATATTGTCACTGACAGGCTCAGTAGGGTTTCAGGACGAGTTCGCTCATCGACCTCCCTTTTGCTCAGTACCTTGGCAGGCGTTACGTACAATTAGTACCACTGATGTGCTTATGGTTAAACCCGCTGCCAGCATATTGACGAGTCTTTAGAGTCCCCCAAAGAAAGTTTTTCCAAGTTCGGGCGAAACTTTGTAGAGGCCGTATGGTTTTATGGCAAGGTTCGATCATATACGTGCACTCGTGCACGGATCATGATCGGACGGATCATATTAGTGGGCTTTGGTTTAAGCCGGATCCTAGTATTAGATTGGTTGGATTACTTTCGTTTCGTTGTATTCGTATTCAGTCGGAATACGGATGCAGGTATGTATATACGGATGAGGGGTATTTTTGTGATCCTTCATGAGATTACTTTAGTAGTTGCCATTTCTTTTTTGGATTAAACATTTAGATTAATGTTTGATTATGTGGAAATTGTGAGTGCAAGTTTTAACCTGAGTGCATTAAATATGGCATGTGCAACCTTGGTGACTCATGGTGTGCTTTTTTGTGCCATGACCATTTTATTTATTGTTTTTGGGTGTGGGATATTTTGTGGAGAGAGAGAGAGAGGGCATCCATATATGGCTTTGGTTTGGTCTTGAGAAAAAGATAGAGCTCACACAAAAGATCTCACACAAAATAGCAATGCCAATTTTCTTCACTAGCTCTTCTTGTGCTCAAAACTCTTTCATCAATGGCTTCTTCTTTAACCTCCATTCTATCCATCTCATTTGTTAAGAATCCTAGAGTGTATTGAGACAATGTAATCACACACTATCTCTACTTCATCTTGGTCATCTCTTTTGGCAAACTTGATGTCTGAGTTGCTTCGGCTTGAAGCGGGAGCCCGTATAAAGAATCCTCGACGTGGAGCCACTTCGACGAGCGAGATCAGAGAGCGAACTTCGTCGGCGCAGCAGCGAGGAGCTTGGCGTAGAGATTGAAGACCGAAAGACATGGATCGATCGGTATAATCTCTCCAAACTCTTTTACTGTTTACTAGTTTATGGTTAATGGAACGGTCCGGGTTTTAGGGTTACGATAGAGCCAGTTTAAAAAGTTTTTGTTCCGCATTTTGCCTCGGATAGACGGCCGGGGCACTGCTATAGCCTTACATGGTATCAGAGCCAAACCATTAACCGCATACTAGCTGGTTTAGACAATGTTAAACTATCGAAATCGAAACAATCCCAATACATTGCACTGAACATTCATGGTTCTGTCGATTTTAAAAGTATCTTCAAAAATTATTTAAACAACCGCAGAAGACTACTGACATGACCACTAGACTGTACCCCAAACACGAGACCAATCCATCGGATTTTGGTTGAGCTCATGCATGGGAAAATCGAGGAGGCCGGCCATTTTGGGGCATTTGGGTGTCGTTTTTGGGATGCAGTCTTGTCTCTGGAAAGTTGGTTCAGTGGTATTGTTTGTTTAGCCCAGTTTGGATATGGTCTTATCTACTTGTTTGGGGCTATTCAGGGGTTATTTCGAAGTTGATATTTTCTAATATTGTTTAAAGTTTGCAGTACTTACATCACTATCTGCGACCGTGAATGTCATTCGATCGGTAAGCCTTGTCTAATTGCTATAGCTCTTTAAGACGGGTTTGCGAACGTGGCATTCACGTTGATGTTCTGTGTTGTGCTGTATTGTTGCGGATTGTCGTGGTGGATAGCTTGCGTGCAATGTTAGTACAGTTTGGATTTATTTGTACATTTGATATCGCGGGGCGAGCGTCCGACATGTGGACTGCCATCACTGCCTGTTTGTATATTATTCTTTTGGGGAACGACCGAGTTGAGGTCGATGTACCCGTTGTACATATTTTCTTTTATGTACTAGGATTATCCGGCGATGGAGTGCACGGATAGCCGGGTTCTAGAGGGCAACGGGCCTGCATCTCATGGCTTTGAGACGGAGGGAGCTTCACTCTAGAATTGGCGGGCTATTCGCCACACTCGTAGGGGGAACAGGTTGACCCAAGAAGGGGTGCTCAAGTTACCGGATTCCGTGAAGTGCTGGGTGGTCCATTCACTTAGCTGAAGGGGGCTGCCTCACTTTAGGTTTTGGCGGGTAACTTGCCGCACTAGTAGGGGTCTAGGTTTTCATTGTACAGGCTGTCCACACGACCAGGGGAACGTTGGGTTTTAGTTGCGGCTCAAAGGAAACCCGGGGCTCCTAGATTATCTGTATTATTCTGTGATGCTTGTTACTTTTCTGTGATGTTGCATCTATCACGCCTGGAGCGATTATTATATATTGATATATATACTAATAGATGTTGTATATGCTTTACACCCGCGCTAGTCCAGTCCTCGCTCTGTCGTTAGTTAAGTAACCTAATATGTGATGACGGGACCCAGTGGCGAATGCGGATGGCATATACGTACATCATATTTTCGTTCTTTTGTGGTGTGATTAATTGATGGGACTGCATTGATCCTGATCAATGCAAGGAAAACAAACCTATTCGATGTTGTTGGAAGAATTTTCAAAAAGCTGTTATTGCAAGGACGTTCTCTTTTGTTTTGCACAGTGGTATTCGGTTATGAATATCCAGCACCGCATTCGACGGGAAAGGGCCGAGATCCCTTCATCAGGAGTGACCCCTTGGGCAGAGGTTTGCGTTAGGGTAATAACGTCACTATAGTCGATTACTTTTTGCTTTGCATTGTGGTATTCAGTTGGAATATCCTGCACCTCATTCTACGGGGAAAGAGCCGAGATCCCTTCACCGGGAGTGACCTCTTTAGCAAAGGTTTTCGTCACTATATATTTAAAAAGCTATTCGGTTCCTTCAATGATATCAAGTTCATTAGGTTGAAGGTTTTTCGCCAAAAACCATTCGTAGCCCTCCATCATTTCATATGGGTAACACTTAGTATTCATGCTATATTTGTTGGCCTTCGTCAAGGCATAGTGTATGGTAGCTGCTTGTTACCTTTCTGTTGCATAGATAGATGCGTTAGTTTAGGACAGTCGTATAGCTTTGCTGACCTTCGTCAAGGGCTTGTACCGGTGGGTTCAAATTAACCTAGACAATGACGGGTAGAACTTGACATGTGACTTATGATTTGTTGAGCTTCGTCAAGGTCATAAGAGCATGGGGTAAAAATCACATCGGGAGTTTCAAAAATACAGGAAACTTGCCGGGCATGTGCATACCTTCTGGAGCGTGATAACGTGAGTGGATTCTATCACGTTTTCATGCGATGATAGTTGGATCGCGATTCCCACTGATGAGTTGGTTTACTCCTCGGGTGATCCCGACTAATTCTTATTTCAGGTTTAGAGGAGAATTTGAGGATACGGTGGGAGGCATCCTGATTAGATAAAGTGACTAACCATTCTGATCTAGGTTAGAGTGCACGCAGAGTGTTTCTTTTCTCTCTCTCTTTGGCAGCGACTATGACCCAACCTTAGACCATGACTCAGTAACCAAGTTAACCGAACTTTCTTAAAACACTGGCTTTTGGATTGTCTAAGTTTCATACATCATTGCCACTCCTTATTTTACCCTTTGCATTTCTCCTGAACACCCCGTATCACTACGAACATCTATTTCCATTGGATAAATCCATCGTATAATTACATACGAACTCAAAGGAACTTGTTCCTGATTCGAGAATGGATTCTGGTTCTGGAGAAATTGAATAAGACTATTCAGTTGTCTTTTCCTTTTACCTTCTCTCAGATTGTGAGGGCTTCTAGGATTAGGAGAGGGTACACTTATTGGGCTCATTGGATAGTCTTCTTCCAAACCATAGGCAGGTGCCGAAAGGTAGGGAATAAAGAAAACCAATTAGCTTAAGTGTGGTGTACAGAAGATAATAAGTAAAGACAAATAAAGGGATTAGAAAGTGGGCAAAGTAAATTGCGACTGGTATCATTCACGACCAAACCACATATTTCATCGCCACTCCTACTTCACCTTTGTATTTCTCCAGAACACTCCGTATCACTACGAACATCCACTTCTATTGGATAAATCCATCGTATGGTTATATACAAACTTGAAGGAACTTGTTCCAGTTCGGGGATGGATTCAGGTTCGGGAGAAATAGGAATAAGCTTCAGTTGTCTTTTATCTTTACCTTCTCTCAAGTTGCGGGTGCTCCTATGATTAGGACAGTACACCTATTACGCTTATTGGATAGTCCTCTTCCAAACCATAAGCTCGTGCCGAACGGCAGGAAAGGAAGAAAACCGTTTAGCCTAAAGGGGTGTACTGAAGGTAATGAGTAAAGACAAATAAAGGGAATTGGAGAGATGGCATACGGTTACAGTCATGAATCTGGATAATGGAAGAGGCATTACTAGGAATACCCGGATACCCCTACGAAACATTTTAATGTTTCAGTTTCACTATGCGTTGTTAATTGAAAACTGATTTCCCAATTAGACCCTTACTCCAGGTTATGTATTTACCAGGTATGATTCTCACATCTGTATGATTTTACAAATGATAAGTGGGAGTAACTTATTAGGAATTAGGCGATCATCCTCATTATATTGGAATTCATTGTAATTGGTGATATTTGAGGAAATCGCCTGGGTTTTTGCCGGGCGGCAAATATTTGGTTTTGAATATCCGTTATTTTGCACCAATTTCAAACTGATATATCTGTATGTTTATTTTATAAAGTGAGATATAACTTTTTGAAATTATGTCAATGTCATTTACCTATATCTGTTGCTGGTTAGGTAAGGAGCATTCAACAGCGGTGTAATTCTTCATAACCATAGTATAGTTTTCAACCTACGATGCACAGGGTTTGATTTATTCAACTCAGCGGACTTATACAAAATATTGTATGTTGTCCAGTGTCCCTTAGGACAGAGGAGTTGGTCCTCGTACTATATTCTATTTACTTGTGACTTCTCAAGTTTTAGATACGTGTTTCGTAGAAATACAAAGTCCAAGTTTTGAGAAGTTATAGGTATAAGAATAAAGTAGAGAACCACGTGATGCAAGTATGAGGATTCTTTAATATGATCAATGATGTATATACTTGTGTTTGGTATTCAGTCGATAGTAATGATTTTGAGAACTTTCTTCTCTTTCAGGTTACTCATAATTCGATGCACTCTTAAGTTGCGTAATGCTGATCGGCCTCTCTCCATTTAGTTGATATGCACTGGAGACAGCTGCATGATTTGAATCTGGTTCCAATTAAATCAGTGCCTCTGTTTCTATATTGTATATATAATGGTTCATATCTTAACGATGTTAAGGTACGGGGAGTTGTCCGGTTTATGCTTAAAACCAAACACTGGATAGCTCAAGGCACTATTCTGTAATGGCTGTTTATGGATTAACCCGGGCTATGACGAGGGTTAACTTTCTACCATCTGGAAGATCAATAGTGATATTGTTCTTGACTCGCCACAATTTTAGTAAAATGGATTTTTTCAGAAAACAGTAGTGGGAGTATGGTAGAACTGGAAGTGATTTCAGAACCGCAAACGATTACTTAAAATTTAATAGGATCTAAAGATTCAATCAGGATTGACATTCTATTAGCCACTCCGCATATATGGTGGGTAACCTCAGGCACCTGAGAGGTACTCCGGTAGTCTCAAGGACGGTGACAGGGAGGTTCTTGTTTACCCAGACTTGCCATTACTGATGTTCTAGACTATGAGACCCGGCAGAAGGATGATTATAGCATCGTTCTAAACTAGCTTTAGAAGTGCACGTGTATATGACTCTGCCAGAGGGTTGTCATAGTCAGTGGGAGCAGCGGAAGCATAGTGGACAAGTAGCTTGTGTCTATTTATAGACTAAAGCAGATATAGCGGAGATAGATCATCTATTTTTGATGTGACAGTCATGTGCTTTGAATTCATCAGAATAGGGGATGGATCTGTTACGAAGGTAGTATGGTGTGATGTCCTAGTATTTGGATGACATACACAGAGTAGGAAGTGAAATTCCTATACTACGATCGGTTATACTATGGTTGTCACACAGTGGTTTCTCCACATAGGATATGAATATAATATCAGGCATTCTGATTACTTGATCTATGGTTTTAGATCTAGATTTAGGAAGTGTTCCAATCTGGGTACTTAGATAATATTCTAAAGGTGTTTTAGAATGGACGACTCCTGGCATGGTGGTGTACCTGCAGGTGATGGAGTCACCCTCTCTAAAGGTGTCTTACAGACTAAAGGGGAGAGGGATGTGCATGATTGGCATATCACTTGCTTAGGCAATTGAGTTGATCATAGGATGTCAAGTACCACACCAGATGTTGTTATTTTGCACTAGATGCAATAAGTTGATATTAATCCAATCCTGGAGAAACGTTCGGAAGCAGTTTTAGAACATAAGTGGATGTTCTAGGGATTTGATAACGACAGCCTCCTTCTGGAGACGGTTATCATTCCAGGCTTCCAAGGTGACCTGGATGACAGAGTGACTGTCAGAGTTATTGTTTTCCCTCCGACGAGGGGCAGTAGTTTGGACAGGTGGTCCAAGCGGATACTGAGGGAGGCATGGTGCAGGATACTGATTTAATTCTATTGAAGATACAGTCTAAGAAGTTTGGATTTGCAGTTCATTTGTGAACTAGGTCCCATCAGATATCCAGACATATTCTAAGACAGATATTACTCAATTCGGGAAATGGTTTTCTCCGCGAACTTGAGATAAAGAGAGACATGCAAAGAAACATCAGAGTGGATCCGCTCACTGAGGCTATTTCTCGAACGCAATAGTTTCACAAATAAGCTTTGTGAGACTGATCAGTAGAGAAGTTCGGTGTTCGGTATCACACGGGTTGTGAGTATGCGACATCGCAATAATTAGACTTAAGTGCAACTGGGAGATTGTTGGATATAGTGCCCTCAAAGTCAATTATTGGATCGCAGGCACGTGATTGCAATGATTGAGGGAGGACCTATACCGGTAGGACAGTCTTATTCGAGATGATAGTATGCTATCTGGTTTGTCTTTATCATCGTGTACATGCTTTAGGTGATATTACAGATCACTATTACACGTTGATAGAGTCCTTAGGATTCTTGCGTGACTGCCAGCAGTATGATGGCGATCATATACGTGAGAGTTGGGTAATCTATAAGCACATCCTTAAAAGTGTCCCTAGTCGTGGGAGTTTCGAGATTGGGAATCGATACTCCATTAGTAGACTAGTGCATACTGTCGAGACCCCGACGAGGGGCGGTGTCCGGTCTCACAAGCCATTGGTGTAAGTTGGTTCACCTAAGATGTATACATGTGCTCATTGGGTACCGGACAGACTTGCCGGGAACATGCTAGTTTGTATTATACCTATCGTCAGATAGCAGTTCTCTGGTGACATGTATATAGGTTAGTTCATCGACCTCAGATCGCCATTTGTCTCGTGTGAGTTCCTACTGTGCTTTGATTACTATCCTACAATGGCTCAAAGGAGTCGTGCAAACAGGTTTTAGTTGAGTACTGTCCCGAGCCACATGGAGGTAGCGAGCGGATCGGCAGGGGATTCGTCTCTCCTGGTATTGGAGGTGAAATCGCGCTGTGTCTGGAGAGCCATTACACGAAATCCCTAGCCAGGGTAAGTGAGATTTACTGCTAGGTATTCCAGTAGTTTCTCAGGGTGTTCTGGGATACACTCCGACACGACTTATACCGTTATTGGGGGTCTGACGTTTACCAGCCCCCTAGGCCCGATATGCGATACTCATAGACGAACGGACCGGACTGTACGGATATTGTCACTGACAGGCTCAGTAGGGTTTTAGGATGAGTTCGCTCATCAGCCTCCCTTTTGCTCAGTACCTTAGCAGCCGTTACGTACAGCTAGTACCACTGACGTGCTTGTGGTTAAACCCACTGCCAGCATATTGATGAGTCTTTAGAGTCCCTCACAGAAAGTTTTCACAAGTTCGGGTGAAATGTTGTAGAGGCCGTATGGTTTTATAGCAGGGTTCGATCATATACGTGCACTCTTGCACGGATCATGATTGGACAGATCATACTAGTGAGTTTTGATTTAAGCCGGATCCTAGTATTAGATTGGTTGGATTACTTTCGTCTCGTTGTATTCATATTCAGTCGGAATACAGATGCATGTATGTATATACGGATGAGGGGTATTCTTGTGATCCGTCACGAGATTACTTTAGTAGATGCCATTTCTTTTTTGGATTAAACATTTAGATTAATGTTTTATTATGTGGAAATTGTGAGTGCAAGTTTTAACCTAAGTGCATTAAATATGGCATGTGCAACCTTGGTGACTCATGGTGTGATTTTTTGTGCCATGAACATTTTATTTCTTGTTTTTTGGTGTGGGATATTTTGTGGAGAGAGAGAGAGGGCAGCCATATATAGCTTTGGTTTGGTCTTGAGAAAAAGATAGAGCTCACACAAAAGATCTCACACAAAATAGCAATGCCAATTTTCTTCACTAGCTTTTCTTGTGCTCACAACTCTTCTATCAATGGCTTCTTCTTTAACCTCCATTTTATCCATCTCATGTATTGAGAATTCTAGAGTGTATTGAGACAATGCAATCACACACTATCTCTACTTCATCTTTATCATCTCTTTTGGCAAACTTGATGTCCGAGTTGCTTCGGTTTGAAGAGGGAGCCCGTATAAAGAATTCTTGACGTGGAGCCACTTCGACGAGGGAGATCGGAGAGAGAACTTCGTCGGCGCAGCAGCGAGGAGCTTGGCGTAGAGATTGAATACCGAAGGACACGGATCGATCGGTATAATCTCTCCAAACTCTTTTACTGTTTACTACTTTACGGTTAATGGAAAGATCCGGGTTTTAGGGTTACGATAGCGCCAATTTAAAAAGTTTTTGTTCCGCATTTGGCCTCGGATAGACGGCCGGGGCGCTGCCGTAGCCTTACATGGTATCCGAGCCAAACCATTAACCGCATACTAGTTGGTTTAGACAATGTTAAACTATCGAAACCGAAACAAACCCAATACACTGCACTGAACTTTCATGGTTCTGTCGATTTTAAAAGTATCTTCAAAAATTATTTAAACAACTGCAGAAAACTACTGACATGACCACTAGACTATACCCCAAACACGAGACCAATCCATCGGATTTTGGCCGAGCTCATGCATGGGAAAACCGAGGAGGCCGGCCATTTTGGGGCATTTGGGTGTCGTTTTTGGGGTGCAATCTTGTCTCTGGAAAGTTGGTTCAGTGGTATTGTTTGTTTAGCCCAGTTTGGATATGGTCTTATCTACTTGTTTGGGGCTATTCAGGGGTTATTTCGAAGTCGATATTTTCTAACATTGTTTAAAGTTTGCAGTACTTACATTACTATCTGCGACCGTGAATTTCATTCGAGCGGTAAGCCTTGTCTAATTGCTATAGCTCTTTTAGACGGGTTTGCGAACATGACATTCACGTTGATGTTCTGTGTTGTGCTGTATTGTTGCGCATTGTCGTGGTGGATAGCTTGCGTGCAATGTTAGTACAGTTTGGATTTATTTGTACATTTGATATCGCGGGCGAGCGTCCGACATGTGGACTGCCGTCACTTCCTATTTGTATATTATTCTTTTGGGGCACGACCGGGTTGAGGTCGATGTACCCGTTGTAAATATTTTCTTTTCTGTACTAGGATTACCCCGCGATGGAGTGCACGGATAGCCGGGTTCTAGAGGGCAACGGGCCCGCATCTCATGGCTTTGAGACGGAGGGGGCTTCACTATAGAATTGGCGAGCTATTCGCCGCACTCGTAGGGGGTACAGATTGACCCAAGGAGGGGTGCTCAAGTTACCGGATTCCGTGAAGTGCTGGGTGGTTCATTCACTTAGCTGAAGGGGGCTAGCTCGCTTCAGGTTTTGGTGGGTAACTTGCCGCACTCGTAGGGGTCTAGGTTTTCATTGCACAGGTTATCCACATGACCAGGGGAACGTTGGGTTTTAGTTGCGGCTCAAAGGAAACCCGGGGCTCCCAGATTATCTGTATTGTTCTGTGATGCTTGTTACTTTTCTGTGATGTTGCATCTATCACGCCTGGAGGGATTATTATATATTGATATATATATTAGTAGATGTTGTATATGCTTTACACCCGCGCTAGTCCAGTCCCCGCTCTGTCGTTAGTTAAGTAACCTAACGGGTGATGACGGGACCCAGTGGCGAATGCGGATGTCATATACGTACATTATATTTTCGTTATATTGTGGTGTGATTAATTGATGGGACTGCATTGATTCTGATCAATGCAAGGAAAACAAACCTATTCGATGTTGTTGGAAATTTTTTCAAAAAGCTGTTATTGCAAGGACGTTCTCTTTTGTTTTGCACTGTGGTATTCGGTTATGAATATCCAGCACCTCATTCGACTGGGCAAGGGCCGAGATCCCTTCATCGGGAGTGACCCCTTGGGTAGAGGTTTGTGTCAGGATAATAACTTCACTATAGTCGATTAATTTATTCTTTGCATTGTGGTATTCAGTTGGAATATGCTGCACCTCATTCTACGGGGAAAGATCCAAGATCCCTTCACCGGGAGTGACCTCTTTAGCAAAGGTTTTCGCCACTATATATTTGTAAAAGCTATCCGGATCCTTCAACGATATTAAGTTCATTAGGTTAAAGGTTTTTCACCAAAAACCATTCGTAGCCCTCCATCATTTCAGATGGGTAGCACTTAGTATTCATGCTTTGTTTGTTGGCCATCGTCAAGGCATAGTGTATGGTAGCTGCTTGTTACCTTTCTGCTGCATAGATAGATGCGTTGGTTTAGGACAGTCGTTTAGCTTTGTTGACCTTCGTCAAGGGCTTATACCGGTAGGTTCAAATTAACCTGGACAATGACGGGTAGAACTTGACATGCGACTTATGATTTGTTGACCTTCGTCAATGTCATAAGTGCATGGGGTAAAAATCACATCGGGAGTTTCAAACATACAGGAAACTTGCCAGGCATGCGCATACCTTCTGGAGTGTGATAACGTGAGTGGATTCCATCACGTTATCATGCGATAGTTGGATCCCGATTCCCACTGATGAGTTGGTTTACTCCTCGGGTGATCCCGACTAATTCTTCTTTCAGGTTTGGAGGAGAATTTGAGGATACAGTGGGAGACATCCTGATTTGATAAAGTGACTAACAATTCTGATCTAGGTTAGAGTGCACGCAGAGTGTTTCTTTTCTCTCTCTTTGGCAGCGACTATGACCCGACCCTAGACCATGACTCAGTGACCAAGTTAACCGAACTTTCTTAAAACATTGGCTTTTGGATTGTCTAAGTTTCATACATCATTGCCACTCCTTCTTTTGCCCTTTGCATTTCTCCAGAACACCCCGTATCACTACGAATATCCACTTCCATTGGATAAATCCATAGTATAGTTACATACGAACTCGAAGAAACTTGTTCCTGATTCGAGGATGGATTCTGGTTCTGGAGAAATTGAATAGGACTATTCAGCTGTCTTTTCCTTTTACCTTCTCTCAGGTTGTGAGGGCTCCTAGGATTAGGAGAGGGTACACCTATTGCGCTCATTGGATAGTTTTCTTCCAAACCATTGGCTGGTGCCGAAAGGTAGGAAATAAAGAAAACAAATTAGCCTAAGTGTGGTGTACAGAAGGTAATAAGTAAAGACAAATAAAGGGATTAGAAAGAGGGCAAAGTAAAGTGAGACTGCTACCATTCACGACCAAACCACATATTTCATCGCCACTCCTACTTCACCTTTGTATTTCTCCAGAACACTCCGTATCACTACGAACAACCACTTCTATTGGATAAATCCATCGTATGGTTATATACGAACTCGAAGGAACTTGTTCCAGCTTGGGGATGGATTCAGGTTCAGGAGAAATAAGAATAAGGTTTATTCAATTGTCTTTTATCTTTACCTTCTCTCAAGTTGCGAGTGCTCCTAGGATTAGGACAGTACACCTATTACGCTTATTGGATAATCCTCTTCCAAACCATAGGCTGGTGCCAAACGATAGGGAAGGAAGAAAACCATTTAGCCTAAAGGGGTGTACAGAAGGTAATGAGTAAAGACAAATAAAGGGATTGGAGAGATGGCAAGGAAATATACGGTTATAGTCATGAATCTGGATAATGGAAGAGGAATTACTAGGAATACCCAGATACCCCTACAAAACATTTTAATATTTCAGTTTCACTATGCGTTGTTAATTGAAAACTGATTTCCCAATTAGACCCTCACTCCAGGGTATGTATTTACCAGGTATGATTCTCATATCTGTATGGTTTTTCAGATGATGAGTGGGAGTAAGTTATTGGGAATTAGGCGATCATCCTCATTATATCAGAATTCGTTGTAATTGGTGATATTTGAGGAAATCGCCTGGGTTTTTTCCGGACGACAAATATTTGGTTTTGAATATCCGTTGTTATGCACCAATTTCAAACTGATATATCTGTACATTTATTTTATAAAGTGAGATATAACTTTTTGAAATTATGTCAATGACATTTTCCTATATCAGCTGATGGTTAGGTATGGAGTATTCAACAGCGGTGTAATTCTTCATAACCATAGTACAGTTTTCAACCTACGACGCACAGAGTTTGAGTTATTCAACTCAGCGGACTTATACAAAGTATTGTATGTTGTCCAGTGTCCCTTAGGACAGAGGTGTTGGTCCTCGTACTATATTCTTTTTGCTTGTGACTTCTCAAGTTTTAGACACGTGTTTCGTAGAAATACAAAGTCCAAGTTTTGAGAAGTTATAGGTATAAGAATAAAGTAGAGAACCGCGTGATGCAAGTATCAGGATTCTTCAAGGTGATTGAAGATATAGTTACTTGTGTTTGGTATTCAGTTGATAGTAATGATTTTGAGAACTTGCTTCTCTTTCAGGTTACTCATAATTGGATGCACTCCTAAGTTGAGTAATGCTGATCGGCCTCTCTCCATTTAGTTGACATGCACTGGAGACAGCTGCATGATTTGAATCTGGTTCCAATTAAATCAGTGCCTTTGTTTCTATATTGTATGTAGAATGGTTCATATCTTAACGATATTAAGGTACGGGGAGTTGTCCGGCTTATGCTTAAAACCAAACACTGGATAGCTCAAGGCACGTTTATGTAATGGCTGTTTGTGGGTTAACCCGGGCTATGACGAGGGTTAACTTTCTACCATCTGGAAGATCAATAGTGATATTGTTCTTGACTCGCCACAGTTTTAGTAAAATGGATTTTTCAGAAAACAGTAGTGGGGGTATGGTAGAAATGGAAGTGATTCCAGAACCGCAAAGATTACTGAAAATTTAATAGGACCTAAAGATTCAATCATGATCGACATTCCATTAGCCACTCGCAGATATGGTGGGTAACCTCAGGCTCCCGAGAGGTACTCCGGTAACCTCAAGGACGGTGACAGGGATGTTTGTTTACCCAGACTTGCCATTACTTTTGTTCTAGACTATGAGACCCGGCGGAAGGATGAGTATAGCATCGTTTGGACATGTGGTCCAAACGAATACTGAGGAAGGCATGGAGCAAGGTACTGAGTAAATTCAGTGGATGATACAGTCTAAGAAGTTTGCTGGATTTGGAGTTCATTTGTGAACCGGGTCCCATCAGATATCCAGACATATTCTAAGATAGTTATTGCTCATTTCGGGAGATGTCTTTCTCCGCGAACTTGAGATAAAGAGAGACATAGAGAGAAAAATTGGAGCGGATTCACTCACTGAGGCTATTTCTCGAACGCAATAGTTTTACAAACGAGCTTTGTGAAACTGATTAGTAGAGAAGTTGGGTGTTCGGTATCACACGGGCTGTGAGTATGCGACATCGCAATAATTAGCCTTAAGTGCAAGTGGGAGATTGTTGGCTATAGTGCTCTCAAGTCAATTATTGGATCGCAGGCACGTGATTGTAATGATTGAGGGAGGACCTATACTGGTAGAACAGTCTTATTCGAGATGATAGTATGCTATCTGGTTTGTCTTTATCTTCGTGTACATGCTTCAGGTGACATTACAGATCACTATTACATGTTGATATTACCCATATGATTCATGCTTGACTACCAGCAGTATGATGTCGATCATATACGTGAGAGTTGGGTGGTCTATAAGCACATCCTAAAAGTGTCCCCAGTTGTGGGAGTTTCGAGATTGGGCATCGATACTCCAGAGTAGACTAGTGTATACGGATCGAGACCCCGATGAGGGGCGGTGGCCGGTCTCACAAGCCATTGGTGTCAGTTGGTTCACCTAAGATGTATACAGGTGCTCATTAGGTTATGAGTACACCGGACGAACTCGTCGGGAACATGCTAGTTGATACATACCTATTGTCAGATAGCAGTTCCATGGTGACATGTGTACAGCTTAGTCTATCGACCTGAGATCGTCATTTGTCTCATGTAAGTTCCCTCTGTACTTTGATTACTACCCTACCACGGCTCAAAGGAGTCATGCAAACAGGTTTTAGTTGGGTATAGTCCCGAGCCACATGGAGGCAGTGAGCGGATCGTCAGGGGATTCGTCTCTCCCGGTATTGGGGGTTGATGTCACATTGTGCACGGATGTCTATGTTCACACCAGAATATTGCATTTACTACCGCCCATTCTTATGCTCGTTTGTTTATAGGTAGGTGCTTTTAATCCGTGTTTGCTACATATTTACAGGCTACAGGTTCCTAGTCCAAAATAACGCAAATCATACAAAATCTCCACTGTTACGCCAAAATCCGGAACATCTGTTGACAACAGATAAAAGCCGGGTTCCGGTCATCCGTATCCGTCCAGTGCCGCGTACCAGTTCCAGAGACAAGACATATGACAGTGGTCATTCGTGTCTCGGACAAGCACAGAGCACGAGGGGGGCAGCACAAGAATCAATGGGTGCGTGGAGCTCGAGGAAGAAAATGTCAAAAGTATTATTTTTGATGCCATTTTGGACCGTTGCAGATCTGAAGCAATTATGGAAGCAATTTGCAATTTGGTACATGTAGAACAATAGAGGATAGTAATACAAGGAAACACAGAAAAAACAAGACCCTAATTCCACAAAATCGCGGCGGAACCGCCGCCAAATGTGGGTTTTCACGGCGGATCCGCCGCGGTTTAGTGACATCATCTGACCAAATTTTGGGGGTAGTTTTGTCTTTTCATTTGGGGCCAGAATGTTTCCCTAGAGTTACAGCACGCAGCCTATAAATAGCCCAGTTTTGTTCCAAGCCAAGGGTGTTCTCTTCATGCCTCTTTTGTTAGGTTTTAGTGTAGTTTAGTTTAGCTTCTTCTTCTTCTTCTTCATTCTTTCCTCCATGAAAATTGTAGTGAGAGCTTTTTGAGTGGATGATGAAATGAAGATGAGGGTTGCTTTTCTTATCTTGTATTTTTATTTCATTGCATTGTAATTTAATTTCTAGTGTAACTTTATTATTTTTTGTTAACTAGTTGTTGTTATTTCTTTTCTTGTTCTCTTTTCTTTTCTTCTTTTATCTGTATTTTCAAGCGATGATACTTGACGGAGTTTCTTGCTAAGGTGAAAACCCAAGAGTTAGCTTGCTTCACTTGTAAAAATGTATTTTTCTCTTTTCTTCCTTCTTGTTTTGTTTTCTTTTCTTTTATGATGTGTGAATAATTTCCTCCTTGTTAAGGCTAAGGAAGGTGGTATGGGAGATGGAGAAATCCCTTGTGCTTCTCTTTGCCAAACATCTTGAAATGAACCCCGACCAAACAAACGCAACCCCCTCACTTAGGCGCGCTATACGTGACATGTAGCCGCGACCTAAGTCGAGAATTCCTTTAAGCGCACTACAACGTGACATGTAGTTGTGACTTATTTGGATACATGGTTGCGGGTGTTTGGTCGAGGGTTGGAAATAAGCGTATTTAGCGGACGGACAAGGGGAACTAGGAATGGATTTAACGTTGGAAAACTTGCTTAAACTCGCAAACCCCATTCCTATGTCCTCCTAATCCCCGCTACTTTCGATTTTCCCAACACCGTTTTAAGGATGGAGAAAGACAAGCACAAGACTAATCCTAACTCTACTAACCGACCTTAACCTTAACAAGCTTACTTTAACATAAATACGAACACTTAGGATAGACTTGAACATACATATACACATTCTTTATTGACTCGTCTAAAACACGAACGGACATACAACCATCTCCCTGCGGATCAACCCGTGCTCAACCGGCTAGCTGCGAAGCGAGAACATCCTGATCACGGTTATAACTTTAGAATTTTGAACATCCGACACGCCAAAAGCGTGCGATCAAATGGCGCCGTTGCCGGGGAGACGGTAACGTATTTTCTTTCTTGTTATTCGGGTTAATATTCTTTTTTGTATATATAAAATTATAATTATAGATATAATATAAAATCTTTTTGTTATTTTTGATAATTTTTGTATGCAAGTGTGCAGGCTAATCTGGAATAAGTACAATAATCAAAAAAGAAAACAGAGGTTTTTATTTTGGAGAAGAGAAGAAGTGGAGTTCGTTGACCAAAGACAAATCCCCAAGTCAACATTTTGACCACGGAACCGCGGTCAAAAGGTGCCTTGCGCGGCGGTTCCGCGGTCCCATTGAGGCCTCTGTGCCTAATTTTTTCTCCACACCTTTTTCTTTTCTTTTATCTTCTCTGTGAATTCCACTATACTGTATTTTCTGCAGGTTTCTTTGCACAGATTGCGCAGCCGCCAAATAAATTTTTGTTGTTTTAGATTTTGTTTGTTTACCGCTTTGCATATAATAATACGGACATTAAGGGGCTATAACACCAATTCAGATTGGGTGGGGATTTCATCACCCTTCCTAAGACCCCACAAATCACTAATTGCATACGCATTACCTTGAGCTAATAAAAAAAACTAGACTCAGCCCTATGGACGTCGCGCTCAATAGGACAAAGGACTAGTTGTAGGCATCGACCGTTAATCCTAACCTGACTTTGCGGTGTCCAGGCAAGTGTGTCTAAGGCGAGTGGTTACTTAATTAGGGCCACTACTTGTAGTGGAGAGCCTCCCACTTACCTGGCCGCAATTGGCGGTGAAGAGGCGGTTTGAGGTCCTATTTCTAGCCCTTTGGAATAATTGGGAGCTGTCTAGCTGACCTAGGTGACCCTAGCTCTAGGTATGTTTGTGCATATTGTGATTGTGCTTGTATAAAGTTTAGTCCCATAATTCCGTATTCTTAAAAAACAACCAATTTCAAAAACTCTAAAAAAAACATTTTTTTTCTTTTAATAAAAAAATAAAAAATAAAAAAAATCCACATTCTTTTTCCTTCCTTTCCTTCTTCTTCTCTTCATATCATGGGTACTCCACCTAGAAAAACTCTTGCCGAACTTTGGTACCCACAACCAGACATTACCTCATACGGTTCTTGTTTTGGCCGAACTTCTAACGACCCCTCCATGCCTAAAATCTCTTTGAAAGATCAGATAGACGAGTCTACGACAAACAATTTGACTCCGCAATCCACTTCGTATCAACCTTTTCAAACATTCACCCCTTCTTACGTTGATACTCATTTTTCGAGTCTAGTTGTAACTCCGAAACCCATGTCTATTGCTGAACATATTGAACAATCACGTAGCCGATCTTTCACTCCTTTCACCATTGCAAATTCTTTGGATCAACAATTCCATTCACCTTCTTATTCATATGTTGATCCTACCCCTGTCCAGCCATTCAATTCCTACCAGTCCTACCCGACTTTTGCACCTTCCCTAGACATTGCTTCTACACAGCCCTTTGGGAGTTTCCAGTATCCAAACGAGTTTGAATCTTTTACTGAAACCCCTTCACAACCCATGTCTAGTCTTGAACAGTCGTTGGAAGATTTTAGGGTAGCGTCATGCCAACAGATGATGGATTTGAATGCATCCATAGCCGCCCTCATACAACCTAGTGATCCGGTAGCTAGTTTTCAACTAGCTCCAAATTTTCCAATGTATGAAGAGGCGGTAGGATAGGTTGAGAATTTGAGCGGAGAGAGTGAGCTGTACACCCTTCCAAATCAGACCTACCCGTTTCAATTTGAATCTCACAACTCCAGCTTTGAATGTCTATCTAGTGTTCCAAACGATTCACCGATTGAAGATAGAATGATTAATGAGTTGTGCGACTTTGTAGTGTTTAATTTACCTGATTGTGAAGGGTCCCTTCCAAGTGAAACCAATCCTAAACCTTTTGACCCCTACACCTCCATCTTAGAAACTAAATTGATTAAAATCCAAGCTCTTGACGAGGTGTCTGAGAATATTGATTTTCCCTTGATTGAGGATATTGACGCCGGGAATATTTTGGATGATGAACCCATAGATTTGGCTGAGTTTCTCTCCCCAATTCATCATCCCGAGTCATTAACTGTTTTTCCCGAACTCCATATGCGTCTAGATTTTGATGAAATTTGCATGGATGGAATAATTTTTGAGGAGACTTTTGAGGAAAGCTTTGAGGATGAACCGGTTGTAATTGATGAGTCGGATTTTCCAATTCATCCTATCCCTTTCATTGACTGTGTACACCCTCCTGAACCTTTAACCGATAACCTTCCTCAATCACTTCCCTCCATTCTTTCCATCGTTCCGACCTTACAAGAAACCATATCATTTTCACTTCCTGTGTCTGGTTTACCAAGTTCGGCGTACCCATAGTTTCTTACGAATCTTGAGGGATTTGACCCAATTTCTCGCCATATTGATAGATTAGTACAATCCATCTTTTCACATCAATCATTACAGATTGTATTAATTTATTCAATCCATTTCCACCCTCAAGTTCATATTCCACTTCTTTCTTCCTTCCGCCATTCTTCTTCTCATATACCGAGACCGCATCCCGCTTCTATCTCCATACGGTCTCGCGTATTCTCCATTTCTTACCTCTCCGCATTCTTTCACCAACCAGCACATTATAGAGATAAAATCTTTGAATGGTTGGTACTAACTTTTGGCCTGTGTAAGGCCTTGTATAGCTTGATACTGTTCTTTCCCCCCGATCTTGAACTTCAACGCTTAACAGTGGAAACACTGTTTTACTTAAGTTTGGGGGGAACCTTTTTGTCTATATATTTTTTGTTTTTCTTTTTTGCTTTGTATATATTTCTTTTAGGAAATGCCGACAATTTTGAGCCTCTTGGTGTAGCCTGACAGTGAGGGCACTGTCAAGTTTAAGTTTGGGGGTGTGCTCGGTAAGCTTTCTACCTTCGCATTCATTTGTATATTTTGCATTTGCATACCTATTTAAAAACCCAAAAAAATCGAAATTTTTTCTAAAAATATAAAAACTTTGTCGTCAAGTTAGCTAATAGGGCAACTTAGATTTTTATTCTGAAAGCTTAGTTGATATGTTAGAAATAACTAAATTCTAGGCTTAGGAATTGAAAACCCTAAAATTAACCCTCTTTCTGTTTAACTTTGGTAAGTATACGTCCTTACAGTTTTTTTAGAAGTAGGTAATCTTGAGTTCAGTTCTTGAGTTAAGTCAAGATGAAGGGAAAGTATTGAACCTTTACTGAAGGATAAGTCTGAAAAATAGTTTCTTTTCTTGAGTTCAAATTTAGAAAGTATATACCCTACAACTGCACTTACACGCACCTTGAAACTTAGGATAGTAGAGGATACCTAGAAATACTCTTGCCTGAAAGCCTAGTATGAAAGAAAAAACGGTATTTAAAGCTAAACACCAAAAGAGCATTATTGAAAAATATATCCGGTCTTGAAAAAGAAAAGAAAACGAAAAAGAAAAAGAAAAATAAATAAAGTCAAGACCTGAAAACTGCTATTTACGCTTTAAGCTCACGGATTCAGTAATCGGTCGTTAGTGCCCCAAGAAGCATTAATAGTCGCATGAAAGGTGTGTGAGCAAATCCGTCCATCCTTAATGAAAAGAAGCAGTATTATGTATTAGGGCAAGAGTATTATAGCTTGAATTGAATTCTTGAGAGTAGGGGTGCAAATATACACACACGTAGGGGTATACAATCGATGTTTGGATAAAAGATAGAAATAAAAGATAAGATTTATGTTTTCTGTAAACTTGATAAAAATCCCTGATTTAAGACCGCACTTTAGAAGGAAAACTCAGGAGATACCAATATCTTTCTAAACTTTTTTGGAACGTATAGGATCTAAGGTTAAATAGATAGGAGGCGTGAAAAATAAGGGATGGATATTTCTAACTTAGGATGATAGAGTTTCTAACGTAGATACTAAACTGTAGGAGTAGAATCGATGTTAACTTATGAACTAGCTTGACGGGATTTTGTGGGTAGTATCCGCTGAAAACCCTCAGGAGAAAACACTCTTTCTACTAGGGACACCTAGAGGTTTAACGGCTTGTTGCACACGCTTAGTGCAATCGCGTTCCCTGCGAAAGTGCGGTTAGGACTTTTTTGTGAATAATTGGTTTTGCTCGGGATGGGCAAAAGTTAAGTTTGGGGGTATTTGTTCACACCAGAATATTGCATTTACTACCGCCCATTCTTATGCAGGTTTGTTTATAGGTAGGTGCTTTTAATCCGTATTTTCTACATATTTACAGGCTACAGGTTCCTAGTCCAAAATAACGCAAATCATACAAAATCTCCACTGTTACGCCAAAATCCAGAACATCTGTTGACAACAGATAAAAGCCGGGTTCCGGTCATCCGTATCCGTCCAGTGCCGCGTACCAGTTCTAGAGACAAGACATATGACAGTAGTCATTCGTGTCTCGGACAAGCACAGAGCACGAGGGGGCAGCACAAGAATCAATGGGTGCACGGAGCTCGAGGGAGAAAAGGTCAAAAGTATTATTTTTGATGCCATTTTGGACCGTTGCAGATCTGAAGCAATTATGGAAGCAATTTGCAATTTGGTACATGTAGAACAATAGAGGATAGCAACACAAGGAAACACAGAAAAAACGAGACCCCAATTCCAAAAAACCGCGGCGGAACCGCCGCCAAATGTGGGTTTTAGCAGCGGATCCGCCGCGGTTTAGTGACATCATCTGACCAAATTTTGGGGGTAGTTTTGTCATTTCATTTGGGGCCAGAATGTTTCCCTTGAGTTTCAGCACGCAGCCTATAAATAGCCCAGTTTTGTGCCAAGCCAAGGGTGTTCTCTTCATTCCTCTTTTGTTAGGTTTTAGTGTAGTTTAGTTTAGCTTCTTCTTCTTCTTCTTCATTCTTTCCTCCATGAAAATTGTAGTGAGAGCTTTTTGAGTGGATGATAAAATGAAGATGAGGGTTGTTTTTCGAAAAGTCGTATTTCTTAAAAACCGTATTTTTTATTTCCTTTCGAGACCGAATACTCCGTGAGGAGTTCTGCATCTCTCTTTACTATCCCAAGGATGTGCGATAATCTGCACCATCCATTAGCTGGTCCCCTAACAAGAGTTGTAGAGGTGTAATTGCCAAGGATTACAAAATACCGATTAAAAGAAACCCGTTTTGAAAAGATGTGCTATTTTAATGAGAAACATCTACTGTGAATTACCCATATACTTAGAATACCATGCAATGAAACCATAGTGTGCATGTGGGTAGGTCGTTACCCCATGAAGTTTTCCTAAAGGTATATTTAACAATTATCGAAATATGGGTTATACTAAAATTCATGGTATTTTAATGAAAAGTTCATTATTTGATTGTTTCATATGAAATTTTTTGTTTAATTCAAAACTAAATGACTGTAAACAAGGTTAAAAGTAGTATGAGAAAGTTAGTTTGACCTATTTTGCTTTAAAGAGGAGAGTACAAAGGTTAAAAGTACACATATCGGAATTAACTCCACTTTTCCGATAGGTTTTTAGAAGATGGTTTTGAGATGAAAGGAGAAGAGGGACTTACTCCCTGTGTAGCATTGGAAAGAGGTTGAAGAAAAGAGGGGGATTCCCGTGGCGTCTGATTCGTATGTCAAAGATATTTCTAAACTGTAATCAAGAACGGCGTCGCTTGGTAGCTAGCTGGTGGGTACGGGTCGGTCCACAGGGATTTTATGAATTTCCTAATCGCTCTTACGAGTTAATTCCGATGGGTGTCGGATCTTATTGATTAAATATAAAAACTAAATCTATATAGATCTAAATCTTGCTAGGGTTAGGTTTAGGGTAGGTTTGGAAATGTAAATAAATCTCACCGCTTTCTATACCCAAATTAAGATCTATGAGGTGTTATGGTAATTATTAATAAAAGGGATTAGAACCATTCGGGAAGGTGTTTCTTCCTCTAGGTTCTTGTCCTTCCTTTATCAATCCTTACCCTAACCTCCATAGAAAACACGCGCAACCGGGCCTTTATACTACGGTATCACCGCTACCTCGTGGGATAGGGTGCCGTAGGGAGCGGTGTGTGCATGTATGCATGGAGTCCTATTGATTATATATGATGGACAAGAAAGGGATGAGAGATCTCATCTCTCAAAAGCCTTCCCCAAAGCTAACCCTAACAAGCGAGGAGACTACTCGCTCATTAGGGAATTGAAGAACATGCTATCTATCTATCTAGGGCAAGGAATTAAATCTAAACTAGGGCAAGGAATTAAAACTACTTACATGATGGCTCTCTCCAAACATTTACACAGGGTTGTCAGATCTGAATAGATGAAATGAAAAGAGGCATCGATGCTCTCCAAAAGAAATCTAAATTTTATTAATGAAAGGAGGCATATCTCAAAAGAGGTATTAGGGCTTCTATTTATAGATTCATAGAAACCTTAGGTTACAATTGACTCGCACATCTGCTTTTACAAAAATACCCCTTAAGAAAAAGACCTATTCAACGATCCGCGCACCGTAAAAATTTTTACACCGACACGGGCCTAGAACGGCCGCGGTTCCGTGGCCAAACAGGAGTATCTTGTGCTGACATTTCTGTGTATTCTTCTTGTTGACTTTTTCTGACTATTTCTTTGGTTGTTTTCTCATGTTGGCTTCTAGGTTTCTTCCAGATCTCCTTAGTGAACAATTGTAGTGAACTTTTACCGTTGCTTCGTGACGAAGCCTTGAACCTTGCACTGCCTTGTACTTTGTGAACTGATCTTCGTGTAGGCTTGATCAAGATTCCAACATTTATTGGTCGTAGTCTCACTTTTGTATCGTCTTTTGTCTTTTTCACTGTTTTGTCCCGAGAATCTGTAACCTGCAACTAAGTAGCAGACATGGGTCAAAAGCTCCTGTTTATTTGTAAAATGATTAGGACTGAGGAATATAATAATGCAATATTATGATATGAACAAATACCCCCAAACTTATCTTTTGCTCGTCCTCGAGCAAACCTAGTTTTATTCTCAACAAAAACCTAACCTCACTTTCGCAGGGAATCGCGATTGCACTGAGCTCGTGCAACAAGCCGTTAAACCTCTAGGTGTCCCTAGTAGGAGGAGCGTTGTCTCCTGAGGGTTTTCAGCGGATACTACCCATAAAATCCTATCAATTAGGCCTATTAACTTTTATTCTCCCATTAGGTTTTCTAACAAGGAATTCTATTATCTTCGACTCGTAAATTATCTACCCGTATTCTTCACGCTTCCTTATTATTCAACTTAAGATTAGATATGTTCTGTAGACTTACTTAGTTTTCGGCATCTCTTAAGTTTTCCTTTTAGGGTTCCATCTCAACTTAGGAATTTTTATCATCTCTATTAAAGATATAAGTCCTATTCTTCATTCCTATCTCTTATCTAAACCCCAATCACATACCCCTATGTGTTTGTATAAATCACCCCTACACTTGGAAATTCAAATCAAGCAATCATACTCTTGTCCGTTGTCCAAAGCACTTCTTAATTGGTGAATTTTTAGATGAATTTCGCTCACACATCTTTCATGCGACTGTTAATATTTCTTGAGGTACCAACAACCGATTATAAGATGTGTTTGCACATTAAAGCATAATTCCTAGTCTTGCAACACCTAAGGCTTTAGCAGTGACTCCCAAACCAGTTGGTCTAAGGCATTAGGTGATGAAGCACCCTCGCTAAATATTTTTTCTGTTTTTGCAGCCTTAAGTAATCACAAAAACCAGTGTTCATTTGTTATTATCTCTTTATTCACACTTATATTTTTATTTTATTTTCTTCGTACTAAGGACTTTAGACAAGAGCATTTCAAGGTCTCTTCTACTATTCCAAGTTTCAAGGTTCGTGTTTGTGCAATTTGTAGGGTATATATTTTCAGAATTAAGACTTAAGCTAGGAATTATTTTTCAAACTTATACTCTAATAAAAAATATAAATACTTTTCCCTTGTTTTAACTTAGCCCACGAAGTCAACTCGAAATTTGCCTATTTCTAAATAAACTACAAGCACATATACTTTTTATCGTTAAATTTTAAGAAAGGTTATTTTTAGAGTTTTTAATTTACTAAGTCTAAGATCTAGTTGTTCCTAACTAGTCAACCTTTTTGTCAAACTCAAGTCAATTATGGCCAAAATTGAATACATTAATTTTTATAATATTTGAAATTTTTCAATTTTTATAGGTTTTAAAATAAGTATGCAAATGCAAAAAATGTACATATGAGTGCGAAGGAAAAAGGCTTACCGAGCATACCCCCAAACTTAAACTTGACAGTGTCCTCGCTGTCATGCCACACCAAGGTTGAGAATGTCGGCACACCCCTGTTTATTTTTTTATAATTTTAAAAAAAAAAATTTTTGAATTTTTTTATTAGAAAAAGAAAACAAAAAATATATATACATATATACAACAAGGTTCTCCCCAAACTAAACAAGGCCTTACACAAGCCAAAGATTAGCACCAACCATTCAAAAATTTTATCGTGATAATGGTAGGGCTGGTGAAAGAATGGAGTGTAGAGAAAATAAATGAGAAGCACACGAGACCGTGTGGGAAGAAAGGTAGAATATGGTCTCAGTGGGGGAGAAAAATGGCGAAAGAGAGAAAGAAGTGTAGCACGAACTTGAGGGTGTAAATTGAGTGAATAAATTAGCACAATTTGTGATGACCGATGTGTTAAAAGCGATTGTGCTAATCTATCAACTTGTCGAGAAATGGGGTCAAATCTCTCAAGATTCGCAAGAAAACATGGGTACGCCGAACTTGGTAAACCCTCCTTTGAAAATGGAAACGCGACGGAGTCTTGCGTGGTCGAAGCGAGAGGAAGGACGAAAGGGAGTGATTTAGGGATAGTCGTAATCTCAACTAAGTAATCTGTCTCGAACTTGAAGGATTCCATCAATGGTTCGAAATGACTGTAAGCGACCGAGTCTGATGGTTCAACTAACTCATCTGAAAATGTAAAGGACTCAAACTCGGGAGGTGAGTTTTCAACATCGTTCGTAAAAGTGAAACACTCGTAATCATTATAGTCTGTGAGAACTGTGTCAGATTCAAAGAGAAAATTTTCAAGCTCACAGTCTTCAAGCAGGATCTTTTGCATGGTCGGAACGATGGAAAGGAGGGGGTTTGATTTAGGAAGTATAAAAGTTAAAGGTTCAGGAGGATGAATTGGAAAATCCGACACATCAAACAAAAATGGTTCAACCTCAATATTATCCTCAATACTCTCCTCAATACTATCCTCATAAGTCTCCTCAAAATTTAGCTTATCCATGCCATTATCATCAAAATCAAGACGCATATGAAGTTCGGGAGAAACAATTAATGACTCGGAATGATGAATTGGAAATAAAATTTCAGTCAAATTTACGGGTTCATCATCCAAAATATTCCCGGCGTCTATATCTTCAATCAAGTGAAAATCAATTTTTTCGGACACCTCATCAAAAGCATGGATATCAATTAATTTAGGCTCTAGAGTGGAGGTGTAAGATTCAAAAGGATTAGGTGTGGTTTCATTCGAAAGGGATTCTTCACAATCTGGCAAATCAATCACTACAAAGTCACATAACTCATTAAATGTTTTATTTTCAACTGATGAATCATTTGGGACAATCGATGGAAAACCGGAGTTGTGGGATTCAATTGGGCGTGGGTAGGTTTGATTTGGAAAGGTGTAGAACTCTCCTCTCAAATTCTCACTCTGTCCAACCGCCTCCTCATACATTGGAAAATTTGGAGCTAGTTGGAAACTAGCTACTGGTTCATTAGGTCGTATAAGGGCGGCTATGGACGCATCCACATTCCTCATCATTTTGTTTGTTGCTGCAATATACGCCTCCAACGACTGTTCTAGACTAGACATGGGTAGTGAAGGGGTTTCAGTAAAAGATTCGAAATTGTTTGGATATGTGAAACTCCTAAATGGCTGTGTAGAAGCAATGTCTAGTAAAGGTGGGAAAGTCGGGTGGGACTGGTAGGAATTGGATGGTTGGACAGGAGTAGGATCACCATTTGGATAAAAGAGTGAATGGACTTGTTGATCCCTAGAACTAGATGTGTGGAGAGGAGTGAAAGATCGGCTACGAGATTGTTCAATGTGCTCAGCGATAGACATGGGTTTAGGAGTTACAGTAGGACTCGAAAAAGTGGTATCAACGTACGAAGGTGGTGAAGGTTGAGATTGTTGATACAAAGTGGATTGCAAAGTCGAACTGTTTCTCCTAGACGCTTCTATTCGATCTTTCAAAGAAATTTTGGGCATGGAGGGGTTGTCCGTAAATCGACCGAAACAATTCGCGTAAGAGGCAAAGTTTGGTTCAGGGTACCAAAGTTCGGTAAGAGATTTATGAGGTGGGGTACCCATGATGGAAGAATGAAGAAGAGAAAGAATGTGGGGTGCAAGGATTTCTTAGCAACAAAATTTTGCAAGTTTTTGTAAATTTTTTTTTTTTCCTTTTTTTTACCTTTTCTCTTTATTTGGAACTGTTTGCAAAAAAATTTCGATAAAGGGCTTAGACACACTTTCAAACAACCACAAATGCACAATCAGGCCTAGATCTAGGGTTACCTAGGTCAGCTAAACAGCTCCTAACTGTTCCAAAGGGCTAGAAATAGGACCTCAAACCCTCTCTTCACCGCCAATTGCGGCCAGGTAAGTGCCAGGTGAGTGGGAGGCTCTCCACTACAAGTTGTGGCCCTAATTAAGTAACCACTCGCCTTAGACACACTTGCCTAGACACCGCAAAGTCAGATTAGGATCAACGGCCGATGCCTACAACTAGTCCTCTGTCCTATTGAGCGCGACGTCCTTAGGGCTGAGTCTAGTATTTTTAATTAAATATTGGTCAATGCATATGCCTTATGTGATTTCTGGGGTCGTGGGAAGGGTGATGAAATCCCCACCCAATCTGGATTGGTCAAAAGCCCCTTATAGTCCGATTAAAGATATGCAAAACAAAAAAAAATCACTTGCAATCAATTTTGTATTTTAAGAGCGGCGCAAAGAATCCTGCACAAGATTTGTTATTTGGAAGGGAAAAGATTTTTTTTTAGCGCAAAGAATTCTGCAGGAGATTTTTCAGAAGATATATCGGGATTTCCAGAGGAGAGAAAAAGCAAACAAACAGAGATTTTTCCACCAGCTGATGTGACCAGGTTACGGCGGTTCCGCGGTCGGGAGAAGGCTAACGCGGCGGTTCCGCGGTGTAGGAGTCGGCTCGAGTCCCGAGAAAATTTTGCAGTTGCTGACGTCACCTAGCCGCCGCGGATGCGCGGTCGGAACAGGGTTTCGGCGGCGGAATCGCGGCGGGTTGATCGGTTCAGTTCTCCAGATTTTTTCTGTTGTTGAAATCCTCTGCTGATCAGATCTACCTTTTTCTGTTTTTATCTCTGTAGATTTCCAGATCCGAACTCGGTTGTAGATCCTGCAAAATTCAAACAACAACACCCTTCACAAAATACAAAGATGATAAATTTTTATATTTTTTAATTTTTCAGTTTTTATGATTTTTTTTTTTAGATTAACCCGAAATTGCAAAAAGGAACTAACACGCCATCCCCGTCAACGGCGCTATTTGATTCGTATGTCAAAGATATTTCTAAACCGCAATCAAGAACGGCGTCGCTTGGTAGCTAGCCGGTGAGTACGGGTTGGTCCACAGGGATTTTGTGAATTTCCTAATCGCTCTTACGAGTTAATTCCGATGGGTGTCGGATCTTATTGATTAAATCTAAAAACTAAATCTATCTAGATCTAAATCTTGCTAGGGTTAGGTTTAGGGTAGGTTTGGAAATGTAAATAAATCTCACCGCTTTCTATACCCAAATTAAGATCTATGAGGTGTTATGGTAATTATTAATAAAAGGGATTAGAACCATTCAGGAAGGTGTTTCTTCCTCTAGGCTCTTGTCCTTCCTTTATCAATCCTTACCCTAACCTCCATGGAAAACACGCGCAACCGGGCCTTTATACTACGGTATCACCGCTACCTCATGGGATAGGGTGCCGTAGGGAGCAGTGTGTGCATGTATGCATGGAGTCCTATTGATTATATGTGATGGGCAAGGAAGGGATGAGAGATCTCATCTCTCAAAAGCCTTCCCCAAAGCTAACCCTAACAAGAGAGGAGACTGCTCGCTCATTAAGGAATTGAAGAACATGCTATCTATATATCTAGGGCAAGGAATTAAATCTAAACTAGGGCAAGGAATTAAATCTAAACTAGGGCAATGAATTAAAACTACTTACTTGATGGCTCTCTCCAAACATTTACACAGGGTTGTCAGATCTGAATAGATGAAATGAAAAGAGGTATCGATGCTCTCCAAAAGAAATCTGAATTTTATTAATGAAAGGAGGCATACCTCAAAAGAGGTATTAGGGTTTCTATTTATAGATTCATAGAAACGCTAGGTTACAATTGACTCGCACATCTGATTTTACAAAAATACCCCCTAAGAAAAAGACCTATTCAACGATCCGCGCACCGTTAAAAATTTTACACCGACACGGGCCTAGAACGGCCGCGGTTCCGCGGCCAAAAGCAGGGTTTGGCCGCGGTTCCGCGGCCAAACAGGAGTATCTTGTGCTGAAATTTCTGTGTATTCTTCTTGTTGACTTTTTCTGACTATTTCTTTGGTTTCTTTCTCATATTGGCTTCTAGGTTTCTTTCAGATCTCCTTAGTGAACAATTATAGTGAACTTTTACCATTTCTTCGTGACGAATTCTTGAACCTTGCACTGCCTTGTACTTTGTGAACTGATCTTCGTATAGGCTTGATCAAGATTCCAATATTTATTGGTCGTAGTCTCACTTTTGTATCGTCTTTTGTCTTTTTCACTGTTTTTGTCCCGAGAATCTGTAACCTGCAACTAAGTAGCAGATATGGGTCAAAAGCACCTATTTATTTATAAAATGACTAGGACTGGGGAATATAATAATGCAATATTATGATATGAACAGCGTCGCGGAAACTCCAGAAACGGTTTTGATCTTCGATGGAAAAAGCTTGGTTGCTAACTCCACTTGACTCCACTTGTACTTAGGAACTTTTGGGATATTTTTGATAGAAATTTTCAGAATGAAGGGGAGTTAGGGCATGGGGTGGTATTTACAGTGAAGAATTAGGATTTGGGAATTAAAAATGTGGATTAAAAGGATTTAAATGGTGTTAAATGGTGAATTGAAGAGTCTATGTTTGATTGCAGGAAAATCAAACAGTACAGAGGAGTTGAGGAGAGTTGAAGAGTCAAGTGTGCAAAGTATGGAGGGATTTGGGCTCCATTGAACCGTCGGCGCCGGCCTTTTGGAGAGTTTGGGTGGTCATATCTTGATGATTAGTCTCGAGATTTGTGTCGCGTCTCAATTTGGGTGTGTACACCTCATTGTGCCTGTTTGATTTTTTTGAAACTTTTCGTTTCACCATATTTTGCACGTGCAACTCTTGGGCTTCCGAAAAATTAAAAAGAAAAATCTGAAAAAAATAATTGGGTCTGATGGGAATTGAACGCATAGGCTATGTCACAACAGTGTAGAGGATTTACCAGTGAGCTACAAGTTATTTCTTACTTTTATTTAACAAAAATAACTTTTAACTCTTACACAGGCTGAAATACCCTTTTCTATACAATAACAAGAAATTTCTGTACAGGAATTTCAGAGTAGTTACATTCTACACTCTTTATAAAAATTCCGTCCTCGAAATTTACAATTACATAAAGACTAATTTTTAAAAATGTAAGGGTATCGTGTACGCATATCCTCTTCTCTTTTCCAAGTTGATTCTCCTGGCGAATCCTTTCTCCACATTAGTCGGACCAAGTTTACCTCTTTGTTCCGTAATGTCTTCACTTTTCGGTCCAGCATCTCAACTGGTTGTTGCTCGCAAGTCAGGTCGGTCTGTACCGTGAGCTTTGAGTGATCAAGTATGTAGTTAAGGTCGCTCACATATCGTCGTACCTAGGATATGTGGAACACGTTGTACACTCCTTCCGATGAGGGTGGTAGTGCCTAGCGGTACGTCACTTCTCAAACTCGGTCGAGTATGTCGAACAGACCTATATACCTTGAAAATAATTTACCCCTTTTGCTAAAACGGATCACTCCTCTGTTTGGAGAGATCTCCAGGAATACATGGTCTCCAGGTTGGAACTCCAAGTGTCAGCGCTATGAATATGCCCAATACTTCTGTCGGTCTTGGGCTATGCGCATCCTTTCCCTGATCGTGCGAACCACGTCCACAGTTGCCACGATCATATCTGGTCGAAGGAGTTCACGATCTCCCACGTCGTTCTAATTCAGCGGGGAATGACACTTCTGTCCGTAGAGTGCTGCGAAAGGTGCCATCCCAATGCTTTCCTGGTAGCTGTTGTTATATGAGAACTCCACTAGGTGTAGGTGATCTTCCCACAAACCTTCGAAGTCTAACATAAAGGCTCTTAACATGTCATCCAGAATCTGAATTGTTCGCTCGGACGGTCCGTCCGTTTGTGGATGATACGACATGCTGAATTTTAGACCCATTCCCAGGCTTGCTTGTAGACTCTGCCAAAACAGTGATCAGAATCTCGTATCATGATCGGAGACGACGCAAACAGGTAATCCATGTAATCTCACAATCTCCTGCATGAGTTTATGGGTATCAATTATGATTACATATTGAAGGTATCAAATCTTACTTTAGGTTTATACTCACCTCCATGTACTACAGTGCTAACGTCTCGGTTGACTGGCTAACTCGAAATGGAATAAAGTGAGCCGACTTGGTGATTCGATCCACAATAACCCAAATTGCGTCACTACCCTTCATGCTACGAGGGAGAGCAGTCATAAAGTCCATGGTAATGTGCTGCCATTTTCATTCTGGGATTGGTAACGGCTGATGTAGACCAGCAGTTCTGTGATGCTCAGCCTTCACTTGCTGACACACCAAACACTTTACTACACTCTTTACTACTTCGCGCTTCATTCCATGCCACCAGTAATGTTACTGTAGATCCTTGTACATCTTTGTACCGCTAGGGTGTGCTGATTACGGAGAGCTGTGAGCTTCTTTCATAAATTCTTCTCTAACAGGTCCGATTGGTATACATAGACGGCTTCTATATCTCAAGGATCCATCTTTGTGGATGGTGAAGTCAGTTCGTAGTCCACTTTCTACATGTTCTCGGATCCTTTGTAGCTTGGCATCATTTGCTTGAGCTGTCTTGATCTGATTTACAAGAGTGGAATGGACTTGTAAGTTCATCAAAGATGAAGTGTTACCTGGCATAACTACTTCGATCCCCAATCCATGCAGTTCTTTTTGTAGCTTCCGTTGAGCGGTGAGGTTCATTGCTAATGGCTAACGACTAAATGCATCAGAAAATACATTCACCTTCCCAGGATGATACTGCAATTTGATGTCAAAGTCTGCCATGAGTTCTAACCATCTTCTCTGCCGCATGTTGAGATGCTTCTGAGTAAATACATACTTAAGACTTTTGTGGTCAGTGTATATATCCACTCGTTCTCCAAAAAAATAGTGGCACCAAATCTTGAGTGCGGAGATGACGGCTTCCAATTCCAGATCATGTGTTGGATAGTTGCGTTCATGAACTTTTAATTGTCTTGATGCAAAATCCATGACTTTTCCATGCTGGTGTAGAACAAATCCTAATCATTTACCGGACGCATCACAATATATATCGAATCCACCTGATTGATCCGGTATTATGAGGATAGGAGCAGAGGTTAACATCGACTTGAGCTCTATAAAAGCCTTTTCACTTGCTTCTGACCACATAAATGCTTCATCGTTACGTGTGAGCTTGGTCAGGTGTGCTGCAATTTTTGAGAATCTTTCAATGAATCGTCGGCAATATCCTGCTAAGCCCAAGAAACTTCTTATCTCCTTCACCGTCTTTGGTGTCGGCCACTCGCTGACAGCTGAAACCTTAGATGGATTCACAGAGATTCCTTCGCATGAAACAATATGTCCGAGAAATCCGACTTGATCTAACCAAAATTCACACTTGTTGTACTTGGCGTAGAGCTGATGTTGTCGTAATGTCTCCAGGACAATCCATAAGTGTTCGGCATGTTCTTTCCGATTCTTTGAATACACCATGATGTCGTCGATGAAGATAACAACGAACCTGTCTAAGTACTCTCAGAAAACTTGGTTCATCAAGTTCATAGAGATGGCAGGTGCATTGTTCACTCCAAATGGCATTACGAGATATTCATAATGAGCATAACGAGTCCTAAACGTCGTCTTCGAAATGTTAGAATCTTTGACCTTCACCTCATGGTAACCCGAACGAAGATCTAGCTTTGAAAAGACACAAGATCCACTTAATTGATCGAAAAGGCCATCGATGCGCGATAGTGGATACTTATTCTTAATTGTCACTTCGTTCAGAGCTCGATAATCCACACACATCCGGTAGGAATCTTCCTTCTTCTTTACTAGTAACACCGGAGATCCCCAACTTAAAGTACTGGATCGGATCCAAACTTTCTTCAGTAGTTCGTCCAACTGAATGTGGATCTCCTTCAATCCCTCCGGACTTAATCGGTATGGAGCTTTGATTACAGGTTATGCACCAGGTTGTAAATCAATAATAAATTCAAGAGCTCGATCGAGAGGCAAACCTGATATGTATTCAGGGCACACATCCTCGAACTCTCAAACTACATCAGGTTTTTCTTCTTCAGCTAGTAGAGGGAACACTTCTGCATTCTTCGGTTTAGCACGGTAGATTCCTGGCTCTAATGTTCTATCTCTACTTTTGAAATAGAAGACCGGGTGATCTAGTATCTCAAATACTACCCTCCTTTTATAGTAGTCAATAGTAGCATAGAATACTCCCAGCCAATCCATTCCCAACACAACATCGAAATTTGGTATGTCCAGTACTTTGAAATTTGCATAGAATTCTCGACCGCAAACTAAAAATGGGCACTGATCATATCTCAAAGTTTCCTTTAAGACTCCATTCCCGGAACTGACATTCCAACTTGAAATGAGTAGCTTCACGGGAATCGCGTGCGTTCTCACGAATCGTTGTGACATGAAGCAGTGTGAAGCTCCAATGTCGAAAAGTGCGAGTGCTGGAAGGGTGGCTACTAGTATAGTACCTAAGTTGTGTGAGGTTGGGTTTAGATATAGGGAAAGTATAACGATGCACAAGAATTGAAAGGTTGAAAGGATAGGGAATTTATTGGTGATGACTTGTCCTGTGGATTCGGCCTCCTCGATTGTCATTGTAAAAGCCTATCGTCTCGGTACATTCCTCCTTGCCGGAGGCACATTCCTCTGCCCTTGAGGCACGTTTCTTTGTGCCTGATGGAATTGACGCTAAGGATTTGTATGTGGTCTACGTGGTGCTGGTGCAGGAAGAGCTAGGCGGGGTGTAGGTGCCTGAATGGATGGCCTCTACGGAGCTGTAATTGCGAGTCTGGGTAGTGGTGCTGTGTTAATACGATATGGGCATGCTCCTATTGCATGAGTAGATGCGCCAAAAATCAAACACAGAACATTTGAACGCCTGCAGTCCTTCTCCATGTGTCCAGTTCTTTTGTAGTAGAAACAGAAATCTGGACTTGACCGGTTAAACGATCCTCCTGGCCTCTTCGGTGTAAAAGTAGGCCTAAAAGAGGCTCCTCCTGTCATCTGGGTAGCAGGGCATTTGATTTCGGCTACTTGAGGCTTACCCTTCTTCTTGACCACAGCTTCATAACGGCGTGCTTCCTTCAGTGCGAGTTCATGAGTTGGATAGTCACCTGTGGCTAAAGCTGCCTGAATCTCTGGGTCTAAGCCCTATTGGAATCGTCTAGCCCTAATCTCATCGGTCGGGATCAAGTGCACCGCGAACCTGATAAGCTATTGATGTCAGGATATTGATATGTTTTACGGAACATAATTTGATACAAATTCTTTACCTGCCAAGCATGATAAATTCAGCATCATATTCATCCATTGATTTTATCCACATAGAGCCTTGTTGTAGGTGGATGAACTATTGTTCCATCTCCAAACGTGCAGTCTCGGGGAAAAACTTCGCATCGAACAGATCGCGAAGCGTCTTCCACTTTATTGGTTGTGTGAGACGGATTTCCTCGACCTTCCACCAGACTCTTGCATTGTCGGTGAGCTGGAGCTTGGCCACACGAACCCAAACTATGTCTGGTACCTGTGCTGCGGTAAGGTCATTCTCTATACTCTGGGCCCATTCTTCAGCTTGAAGAGGACTTTCTTTCCCTGAAAAGTTCCTGGGATGCAATGCACAAAATTGCTTTACTCCAGGTGTTTCGACTTCCAGGCGGTTCATGAGAATAGCAGTTTGCTGCTGCTAGCCCTCCAAAAGACTTTTGTTGGCTTCTAAAAGCACCGTCTGTTCATTAGTTGGAGCAGCAACGGTAGATGGAGGTGGTAAAGTAGGTGATGGTTTGTTTCCATTGGCATTGGTACTGGTATTGTTGGGAGAATCCATTATCTTGATAGAAAAGGAAGGTTGGGATAGATTCTAAAAATTTGAAATGGAAGGAATGTATAGTTGCTGATTCTTATAATTCTTATGATATATTGCTTAAGACTTCATGCGGAACTGACCTGCATGAGCCTCCAACAAACCCTGTCATGCCCCACTTCCTAATAGATGGAAACGGTGACGTGGCAAGCCCGCAACGTATTTACTATGAAACAAATACGTTAAGCGTAATTAAGTAATATAACAATGAACAAGAATGAAAAGAGTAATAAAATGAAACAATAATTTTATTTACATTCAACTTGTAGGGTTAGCTTAGCACCTTGTGAAGGTTTTGGGAAGCATCAATCTTGCTAGTTTAAAATTTTTGGGGTGCTAAACAAATCAACCAAGTAATCGAACTAGAGAATTAGGGTTAACTTTGCATGTAAACAACTTTACATCTAAGAGAGAGAGATTACAACCTTTGTAGTCTATTCCTTTGCTTCATAAGCTCCGAGTAGTAGTCCCTTCACCGCGATCCATGAACTCCCGGACTCTAGAGAGGCTCCACAAGTCGAATGATTCATGCTTGCTTGAAGACTTCGAAATCCAAGATGATCTACTTCGAGGAAACACGAACTCAAGCTATGACTTCACTAATTATGAATTAATGAAGCTAACATACCAATCTATATGGCTAGTATAGAAGATGATGATGAAATAGGAATTTTGCTCACTTTATTATTTAATTTCTCACTATTTTCTTCTTGATCTCAAAAGCTAGAAAGCAAAATGAGAATGAGGAGGAAGAAGAATGAATGAGATTGAGGTTAGAAATGCAACCATGGGTCAAGTATATCATCCTTAACCATTGTAGAGAGTTAACCATGGCTATGTGTCATGGCTGGGTTAGAAATATTTAGGGCAAAACAAAAAGGGTGGACTTGGTCAATGACAATCTACAAGCTTCATGAAGCTTCATCCATGACTCATTTCCATAATTTGAATTACTTAAATATTTAAACCCAAACATTACATATAGCATGGTATAATTCTCATACATAAATTTTGCATGTATAACCTAGCATGCTACAATATTATATATCACATATATAATATTTATGTAACAAAAGAAAACAATACAATAAATATATATCACATATATATTAAATGTATCGCAAATGAGAATAATAAATATATAAGTGAGCACATAATACACACACACACACACACACATATATATTATATTTAATCGAATCAACACTTGATCCGATGACCCGGCTATATCATATATAACCGGTCCATATCACATATTGCGAGAATCGAATACGGTATCACATATACGTATCAATTTCGATCCCGCACTCCGTTTCGCCTGAGCCAGGAAACCTCTATGTAGGAATCTAAAGACTCGTCAATACACCGACAGTAAGTGATGATCATATCAAACACCCACAAGCTGCAAGCGGTCAGCTAAACGTAACAGCCACCCGGGTATTGAGCGACCAAAAGATCAACAAGCAAGCATGTACATACTACTGCGAATCCAATCAGCAACACTACAGTACAGTCCGGTCTCTTCGTCTGATATGTTGCATATCCAGTGTAGGGATGGTAAACGTCAGACCCCAGTAACCGATAAGTCGTGTCTATGTAAGGCTCATAACAGGTCGAGAAACTAATGATAACTCTTACCAGTAAATCTCCATATCAGCCCTAGCCAGAGACTTCCAGTTATAGCCAATCGAACACAGTGCAACATAAACTCCCAATACTGGGAGAGACGAAACTCCTCCTATCGCTCATTGCCTCTATGTGATTCGGGACTGTACCCAAAAGCCACCGTTTTGCACGCCCTCTTGGACGTGGTAAGGTGGAAATCAAAGCACAGTGGGAATCACACAAGACTCTATGACGATCTCGGGTCTACAGACTAACCTGTACCAGTGTCACCGAAGAACTGCTATCTGACGATAGGTATAATACCATCTAAGAGTTTTCGGCGAGTCCGTTCAGTGTACCCAGTCTCCACTGAGCACCCGTACACCATCTTTGATGTCCAACACCAATGGATATGGGATTATCCATCACCCATCATATGGGTCAAGATGCGTGTACGCTAGTCTACTCTGGAGTATCTATGCCCTGTCTCGATACACCCTCGACTAGGAACAGTTATAGGATGTGCTCGTGGACTACCCTGGCCCAACTAGTATGATCTCATCATAGTCCTTGTAGTCGAGTACATATCCTAAGGGCTTTATCAACATGTGAGAGAAAGACAGTAAAATAATACAAGTCAACATGTTAAGACAAAGTGAAACCAGATAGCATACTATCATATCGAGCAAGAAAGTCCTCACTATATATATCCAAGCATCCACTATAATATACATCATATGTACAACAATGGCCTCTAGGGTATATACATAACTAACAATCTCCCACTTGTACTAAGGCCAGCTGTTGTAGTGTCTCATACCCAACAACCAGAAGAGTCTCTCAAAATATATCTGGGGTATGGCCTTCGTGAGTGGATCCGCAGTGTTTTCCTTCGTATCAACTCTCCTGACCTTGATCTCCCGGCGATCAACTATCTCCCGGATCAGGTGATACCGCCTCAGAATATGCCTGGATCGCTGATGGGATCTGGGTTCCTTAGCCAAAGCCACAGCTCCATTGTTATCATAATACAGAGGTATTGGATGCTCAATGGACGGAACTACATCAAGTTCAGTGATGAACTTCTTCATCCAGACAGTCTCTTTGGCAGCATCGTTGGCAGCGATGTATTCAGCCTCCATCGTCGAGTCTGCCACGGTTTCCTGTTTGGAACTCTTCCAACAAACCACCCCTCCATTTAGGGTAAAGACAAATCCCGAGTGCGACTTAGAGTCGTCCTTATCACTTTGGAAGCTCGAATCGGTAAAAGACTCCACCTGGAGTTCTCCGTTACCATACACCAAGAACATCTCTTTAGTCCTTCTTAAGTACTTGAGAATGTTCTTCACAGCTGTTCAGTGATCCTCTTCAGGATCTGCTTGATACATACTCACTATACTTAGTGAGTATGCTATATCGGGTCTGGTACATAGTATCGCGTACATGATAAAGCCTACCGCCGAAGCATAGGGCATCCCTTGCATGCGAGTTCTCTCCAAATCAGTCTTAGGAGACATCTCTTTGAAAAGAGTGAGTCCAGAGATCGTGGGTAAGTTCCCACGCTTGGATTCTTCCATACTAAAGCTCTTTAGTATGGTGTCAATGTACCTGGATTGGGACAATCCCAGTATCCATCTAGATCTATCTTTATAGATCTTAATCCCCAAAATGCAGGAGGCATCACCTAGATCATTCATTGAGAATATATGTGATAAGAAGAGCTTAACCGAGTGCAGCATAGGAACATCATTTCCTATCAAGAGTATGTCATCCACGTACAATGCGAGGAAGACAACCTTACTCTCTGTCACCTTCTTGTATATACAAGGTTCATCTATGTTTTTGATGAAGTCAAACTCTTTGAATACCACATCAAAACATATGTTCCAACTCCACGATGACTGCTTCAACCCATAGATAGATTTAAGCAGCTTGCACACCTTTCCGCTGCTCCCACTGTCTACGAAGCCCTCTGGCTGAGTCATGTACACGCACTCTTCCAAATCACCATTTATAAAGGCGGTCTTAACATCCATTTGCTAGATTTCGTATTCTTGGTATGCAGCAATGGTAAGTAATATTCGGATGGACTTAAGCATAGCCACTGGAGAAAAGGTTTTTTCATAATCCACACCTGGTCGTTGACGAAAACCTTTTGCAACAAGTCTAGCTTTGTAAGTCTCAACTTTTCCATCTACACCAAGTTTCTTCTTAAAGATCCATTTACTCCCAATGGGTTTTACCCCTTCAGGAGCAACTTCCAAAGTTCATACTTTGTTGGTGTACATGGATTCCATCTCAGATCGCATTGCATCCAGCCATTTCACAGAGTCCCCACTCGTGATGGCCTGCTCGAAGCTAGTCGGGTCATCATCTTCCATGATGCAATCCCCGCTCCCACCATCAATGAGAAAACCGTAGTATCTCTCAGGTGGATGAGGAACCCTACTAGATCGGCGGAGCGACTGAGGTTCATCGGGAACTACTGAATCTTCTGGTTTCACTAAATCTTCATTTGCAGTTTGTGTTGTTGGAACTTCTTCCAGCTCTACCTCTTTGCCACTAATTTCTTTTACAAGAAATTCCTTTTCTAAAAATATGGCATGTTGAGCAACAAAGACCTTTTGTTCCTCAGCGTAGTAGAAAAAATATCCTTGAGAATTCTTTGGATATCCCACAAACTTGCAAAGAACTGATCATGCCTCGAGCTTGTCCAGATTTTGCCTTTTGACATAGGCCGGACAACCCCATATCATAACTCGTTTAAAATATGGTCTCTTTCCACTCCATATTCCATATGGTGTGGTGGGTGCAGATTTAGATGGAACTAGATTCAATAGGTATATGGTTGTCTCAAGCGCATACCCCCAAAAGGAAATAAGCAACTCAGCAGTGCTCATCATAGAACGCACCATATCTAATAGGGTGCGATTCTTCCGCTCCGATATATGTTCAGTTGATAAAAATGCACATTTAATATGATATTTTCCCTACTATTTCTATATTAGAAAAGGTGTTTATTATAATATATGATACATATGAGGGTTTATCTGTAAAAAAGACTATTTTCATGTATTTATATATCATATTTAATATTTGGTAGGAAAATGTATGCATAAATACCATTGACTAAATCTTAATGGTGAAATTAATATCTTAATAAAACAAACTCTATTAATATTATTTGTGGAGTTGTACAGAATTTTCAGGGCTAAAATCAAGGGAATCAAAGTTGTTAGAGCAAACCTGCCTAATTAAGAAAGCAAACTATGAAATCAAGTCTGGCAGTAACTACGAGAAGATTTTCAGTTTTCTGAGATTCCAAAGATCGCCACGTGTCATGAAGATAATAGCCCAGAAGACCAAAATAGAAGATCGCTCCATAAGGCCGCGGATCCGCGGCTAAACCCACCTGTTGGCCGCGGATTCGCCGCGTTCCAGATGAGTCAGGAGCTGGGATTTCTTCTGTTGGATCTTAACTGATGGTTTCCAATTTAGGAAGCTAAGGTTCTGGCTTTGGGAGTATAAATAAGGACCGAGAGCCTCTTGAAAAAATTATCAAGTCGATGCGATCACGAAGTCCACGACGGCTCATTGTTGGATATAGTGCCCTCAAAGTCAATTATTGGATCGTAGGTATGTGATTGCAATGATTGAGGAGGACCTATACCGGTAGCACAGTCTTACTCGAGATGATAGTATGCTATCTGGTTTACCTTTATCAGTCGTGTACAGGTTTAGGTGACTGATCACTATTACACGTTGATAGAGCCCTTAGGATCTTGCTTGACTACCTACAGTATGATGGCGATCATATACGTGAGAGTTGGGTAGTCCATAAGCACATCCTTAAAAGTGGTCCCTAGTCGTGGGAGTTTCAAGACAGGGCATCGATACTCCGAAGTAGACTAGTGTATACAGTCGAGACCCCGACGAGGGGCGGTGGCCGGTCTCATAAGCCACTGGTGTCAGTTGGATCATCTAAGATGTATACAAGTGCTCATTGGGTTATGAGTACACCGGACAGGACTCGCCGGGAACCTGCTAGTTGGTATTATACCTATCGTCAGATAGCAGTTCCCTGGTGACATGTGTACAGGTTAGTTCATCGACTTGAGGTCGTCATTTGTCTCGTGTGTATTCCCACTGTGCTTTGATTTCTACCTTACCACGGCTCAAAGGAGTCGTGCAAATAGGTTTTAGTTGGGTACTGTCCCGAGCCACATGGAGGCAAGTGAGCGGATCGGCAGGGGATTCGTCTCCCCCGGTATTGGGGGTGAGATCGCGCCGTGTCTAGGAGAGCCATTACACAAAACCCTCGGCCGAGGTAGGAGATTTACTGGTAGGTACTCCAGTAGTATCTCAGGGTGTTCTGGGCTACACTCCGACACGACTTATACCGCTATTGGGGGTGTGATGTTACCAGCCCCTTAGGCCCGATATGCGATACTCATAGACGAACGGACTAGACTGTATGTATATTGTCACTGTTAGGCTCAGTAGGGCCTTAGGATGAGTTCTTTCATCGGCTTCCCTTAAGGTCAGTACATGGGCAGCCGTTACGCACAGCTAGTGCCGCTGACGGCTTGTGGTTAAACCCACTGCCAGGGTACTGATGAGTCATTAGAGTCCCCCACAGATAGTTTCCCAAGTTCGGGCGAAACGTTGTAGAGGCCGTATGGTTTTATGGCAGGGTTCGGAAAATGCACGTGCGTTTACGCACGTGTCATATTTCGGGCAGATAATACTGGTGGGCTTTGGTTTAAGTCGGATCCATGTCTTATATTGTGTAGATATAATATCTTTGTCTCAGTTGCATTTGTATTCGGTCGTAATACAAATGCGGGTATGTTTATACTGTTACGGGGTTATCCTGAAATTCGTTTCGGGATCACTTTTCGAAGTTGCCAGTTTTCTATCACCCGTCTTAAACATTCGGTTTACTGCGGATTTATCTTTTCTTCATTTGGGTGAGTCATGAGGGTGAGTCATGAGTGTGGAAGATTCTAGAATGGTGACTAGGTTTAGTGTGTCACCATTTTGCATTAAATGGTTGATGACTAGGTTTAAGTGACTCACTCATTGCATTAAATGGTTTATGCAAGGTGTTATATGACTCATTCATTACATTATTGGTCACCTCCCTTTTTGCTCCTACACTCACCCCACCTCTTCATATTTGCCGGCCATTCATTTGGATGGGATTATGGTTGTAGGAAAAAAGATTATTGATTTGGTTCATGAAAATTTGATAGCTCATTTCTCATTTCATTCCAGTCAAAAGGCAACTTCATTAACCGTTCATCCATGGCTTTGGATGAAGCGAGACAAAGTGTTCTACTCGTTCTCTACTTCATCTTGGTCATCTCTTTTAGCAGACTTGATCACCGAGTTGTCTCGGTATAGAGGCGGGAGCCCGTTTAAAGATCCGTAGATGTGGTGCCACCTCGACGAGGAGCCAGGAGATCGTAGCAGCCGCAACAAAGCGTGGAATGATGGTTAAAGACCGAAGGAATCGGATCATTCGGTATAGCCTTTCTACCCACTTTCTAGTTTGTTAGTTTAGCGTTAATGGCAGATCCGGGTTATAGTATGCGATAGCTCCAGTTTAAAAGTTTTTGTTCCGTGTTTGGCGTCTGAAAGACGGCCGGGACGGTACCGTAGACTTACATCTCACATATCCAGGCTGATCATCAACGGTTCATCTACCTAGAAGAGATCGAGAAGTAAACTAGTATTTGTATTCATTTTCTAAGGGAACAAAATGTAAATGAGTTTTGTTGATTAATAAAGGTAGTTCTTTTTCTTATTCTATTTCTTTGTAGTTTCATTATGAATTCTCTCTCCATCTCTTCTTCTCCCAACATGCGCGAGTAATTCTCCGCTTGATAGGGTTCGTAGGATTATGGTAGATTAATGGATGATGAAGATTCTTAAACTCTTTTTACGTCCTATAAAGTTTATAAACTTTACCAAAAGAATCATTAACATCCTAATCAGGCGCGCTACCAATTTATTGTTAGTCTCGACCGCGATTAGAGATTAGATTAATGATTGTTTTGGTAAAGGCTAGATATGAACGGAGTTCCATGTCGAGATAGGGGTAAAGAGTGGGAACCCTTTTTCCATCCAGAAACCCTAATCTACATGCATCACTGTCGTTCTAGTTTTAAATATATTAAAAGATAAAAAGGGTAATCTTTAATAAATCATCTATAACTACTAAATCCTAATGAACCTACAAGCCCCCTTTTATATTAAACTTACTTCCGTAGTTAATCTAGATCTATATTTTGCATCAGTGTTTAATATAGATCTAGATCCTACAACCATTATTCACAACTTTTTATTCTTCCTTCTTTCTTTCTCAACACGCCTAAAGTAAGAATAAAATATTCAACGTTTCCTAGAGGACGACCCGTACTCATCTCGGTCTAGCTACACGCGACACCATTTTGATTGCAGTTAACTACTACACATAAAAACACATACCAATCAAATGGCGCCGTTGCCGGGGATACGTGCATAATTTTTTATTCTTACTATTTGTGTTGAATTCTTATACGATCTACATCATAAATAAAACAAAACTGCAAATTGCATATTTAACGTTTGTGTGAAATTTTGCAAGGAGATCTGGAGTCACAGACTTGAGGAAACAGGGAACCAGAGACATTCATCGAGATTCAGAGGAGCACAGAAGGCCACAAAAAAAATTCATCAAGGGATCCCTCTCTCTTGTGGCGGAACCGCGGCAAAGGAGGTACATTCACGGCGGAAGCGCGGCGGGTTAGAAGATCTAGGGTTCCACACTTCTCTGGTAAGATTCTAACCTCTTTCTCTCTCCTTTGAAATCCAATAAAATATCTTTTCTGCAGGATTCTTTGCAAAATATCACCGCTCAAAAATCTTTTTGCAAAGTTTTGTTATTGGTTTGTTATTTCATATTTTAATATGGATTTTAAGGGGCAAGACCAAAATCCAGATTAGGTGGGGATTTCATCACCCTTCCTAAGCCCCACAAATCACAAACCGAGCATCTGCATCAACCCTACATTAATTTAAAAAATATCTAGACTAGACTCTAAGGACTGTCGCGCTCAATAAGGACAGAGGAAGGTCGTGGGTAATCTATCGCTTATCCGCATTACTTTTGTGGTGTTTAGGCAAGTGTGTCTAAGGCAAGTGGTTACTTAATTAGGCCCGCTACTTACGTAGTGGATACCTCCTATTTACCTGGCACTTACCTGGCCACAAGTGTAGTAAAGAGGTGGTAGAGGATTGATCCTGCGGTTTGTCCTTTGGAAGTCTAGGAGCGGTCTAGAGACTGGACCTAGGTAACCTTAGTTCTAGGGTTGTTTTTGCATTTTTGTGTGATTTGTCTTAAGTCCCATTTTTTTCAAAACAGACTAATTTAAATCACACACATGCTGCTACTTGCGCTAAACCCGCTTAGTGCATGCTTGGCTGGACACAGGATTCTAGTGCCCATCTTGTCCGCGTTCCTGCTATCGACTCCGAAGTCGGTACTTCTTCATCTTCTTTTCCCCCACCACACACCACATCAACCGAGATGGACGATACTCCATCAGATTATAACACCACGCTGCCACCGCCTGTAGGTGCGCAGAATCCACCGTGCATCTCTCTCCAAGAGAGATGCCATCCTATCCGTGGTCCTCTTCCCACTTGTCTATCTATTCCACCAGCTAACGGGGATAATTTTGAAATTAAACCCCACTACATCAATCTGTTGCCCAAATTTCACGGGCTTGAATCTGAAGACGCGTACGTTTTCATCACTAAATTCGAAAACGTATGCGCAATGATGGGTACTTCACAACTAACTATGGATGCTATGCGCTTGCGTCTTCTCCCATTCATTCTGTGCGACTTGGCAGAAAAATGGCTTTATAATACTGCCGCACACGCTATCACTAACTGGGATGAATTCGTAATTGCATTTCTTAAGAAGTTTTACCAAAACCATAAGATTGCCCATATTAGGAGCGAGATCAACCAGTTCACCCAGCTTCCCAATGAACCATTTTGGAAGTGCTTTGAACGTTTCAAGGATCTGCTTGTCCAATGTCCTCATCATGGAATACAAAGATGGGATTTGTGCCGAATTATATATGAGGGCATTAATCCAGTGATAAAGCAGATGCTTGAAACAATGTGTCAATGCAATTTCATGTCTAAAGATGACGGTGAAGCTTGGAAATATCTGGAAGATCTCGCTGAAAACACTTTGCAATGAGAAAGCGTAAGACCACCTTCATCTAAGGGAGGTATTCACCAGCTCGATGTTTCCATCGCAGTAAAAGCCGAAATGGCAGCGATACAGAAGAAACTTGATGCTATTGAGAACAAATTCTCATCAGTCTCCCTAAATCAGGTCACGCTTTCCAAGACCGTCTGTGGTTGCTGTTCGGATCCTTCACACTTGACGGAAGAATGTCCTATGAATGCATCGTTTCAAGGTCACGAGCAAACTAATGCTGCTTTTCAGCAGCGACCTAGAATTGATCCTTATTCTTCCATGTACAATCAAGGATGGAGGAATCATCCTAACTTTGCTTGGAACCAAAACCAACCCCAAAATCAAAATCAGTTCCAAAGCAATTATCAAAGACCTCCTCCACAGCAACCACAACCACAAAGTCAGCACCCCTTTCGGTCACAAAATTTTCAAAATCCGGCCAACACTTCTGCACCACAATTGGCCGGTACTGATAACTCTTCACTCGCACAAACTTTGGATTTGTTCATGAAACATTCCATTCAAATGTCGGCTGATATGAAGTCTTTTATTGATTCCATAAAGAAAGACTCCGCCTCCTACGGTGAGAGTATTAAATCAATAGAAAACCAAATTGCACAGTTGAACGCCGCTATGAGTGCGAGAGAGAAAGAGAAACTCCCATCTCAACCCCTACCGAATCCTGGCCACTCACACAATCATAATGTGAATGCCATTACTACGTTGAGATCAGGGAGAGTGCTGAATAACCGAGTGGGTGAGCAATTTGATGTTAGTGACACCAATGATACCCCAGCTTCTACTTCTTCTCCTAATTCGTCTAGTCTCCCACCTTCATCCGAGCCTATTCTTCGTTTTCCCCAAGGATCGAACACTTCGCCAAATCTATCTAAGACGATTCCCACTCCAATTTTGGGATCGTATCCGTCCACACAATCTTCTCCACAAAAGTTGGACCCAACACTTATTGATCAAGCTCCGTTTCCAAACAGATTAAGGGCCAACAGACCTAGCCCACAAATGGAGAAGATTGTGGAAATGTTTAAGCAAGTTAACGTAAATATTCCTCTCCTAGATACTATTCAACAAGTCCCATCTTATGCAAGAATCCATAAAGGCTTGTGCACTAGGAAGAGAAAAACTCGAGTGCCTAAAAAAGTTTTCAAGACGAGTAATGTTAGCACAGCTTTTACCCAGCAAATACCAAAGAAATGTAAGGACCCTGGCTGTCCTAGCATCTCTATTTCTATTGGGTGTAAAAATATCAATCGTGCCTTACTCGACCTTGGCGCTAGCGTTAACTTGCTTCCTTATTCAGTATACGAGCAGTTAGAGATTGGAGAGTTGAAACCAGCCCATTGTACTTTCCAGATGGCAGACCGATCTATCACCAAACCACGGGGTGAACTAGAGGATGTGTTAATTAAAGTCGGGGAATTCATATTCCCTGTGAACTTTATTGTTTTAGATACACAGCCTGTGGCAAACCCACGTAATCAAATCCCGGTGATACTTGGTCGACCCTTCCTAGCAACTTCTAACACTGTAATTAATTGTCGTAACGGTTCTATGAACTTATCCTTCGGGAAAATGACAATTGAGCTTAATATTTACAATCTAGGAAGTCAACCATCAGAACCTTCTGTTCATTTGCTGGATGTTTGTTCCATCCACGAGAAACCTCCCGAAAGCTGCATGGATGAGGAACTTTGCTTTGATGATCTCGACAACACTAGTGAGATATCGTTTGATCTTGCACAACTTCATAGTGAGGATATGTTCAATGAGTCCGTCCCTGAGTTTGAATCTGTTGACTCGTCGCAAAAATCAGCAGCACTTTCCGAGTCAATATCCTATGCAAGTTTTGAACCTCTTAGGGAGTCCGAATATCATTCCCTTACCCCACCTTCTATTGTCTCTCCGCCGATACTTGATCTCAAACCGCTACCTTCTCATCTTAAATATGCATATTTAGGTGAGAATGAGACTTTGCCAGTGATTATATCCGCCTCTCTAGCCTTAGAGCAAGAGAACGCACTTTTGGCAGTGTTGAGATCGAATCGGGAAGCATTTGGTTGGACAATGACTGACATCAAAGGGGTTAGTCCCTTAATTGTTGAACATTATATAAATCTAATGGATGAAGCCAAACCAGCCTGAGACCCACAAAGACGGTTAAATCCCGTTATGAAGGAGGTGGTAAAGAGAGAAATCGTCAAGTGCCTTGATAGTGGTATAATTTACCCTATATATGATAGCCAATGGGTAAGTCCAATTCATGTGGTCCCTAAAAATTCTGGCATCACGGTCATAACTAATGAGGCTAATGAGTTAATCCAAACACGCACCCAAACTGGGTGGCGCGTATGTATTGATTACAGGAAACTCAATGCCGCGACGAGAAAAGATCACTTCCCTCTACCTTTCATTGACCAGATGTTAGAACGATTAGCTGGACACGAATACTACTGTTTCTTGGACAGATACTCTGGCTATAACCAGGTCCCCATCGCTGAAAAGGATCAAGATAAAACCACATTTACTTGTCCTTTTGGTACTTTTGCTGATAGACGCATGCCCTTTGGGTTATGCAACGCTCTCGCTACATTTCAGCGGTGTATGATGGGGATATTCTCAGATATGGTAGAGAATTTTCTGGAAATTTTAATAGACGATTTCTCCATTTTTGGGGACTCCTTTGAGGACTGCCTTCGTAATCTTGACGCGGTTCTTACCCGCTGTAAGGATAAGAACTTGACTTTGAATTGGGAAAAATACCATTTTATGGTCCAAGAAGGCATTGTCCTTGGACATATAATTTCACGAAAAGGCATTGAGGTTGACAGAGCAAAAATTGATGTCATTCATAACCTCCCTCGTCCCAAATGCGTCAAAGATATATGATCCTTCCTTGGCCATGCAAGATTTTATAGAAGATTCATTAAGGATTTTAGCAAAATTGCTAGACCCTTAACCCTTCTATTGGCCAAGGATACTACATTTCATTTCGATTCGGATTGTGAGGCTGCTTTTGAATCGCTTAAAGGATCGCTCACTACAGCCCCCGTTCTGTCATCTCCGGATTGGAACCACCCGTTCGAGCTTATGCGTGATGCATCAGATTTTGCTATTAGTGCGGTCTTAGGACAGCACATTGATAAGATGCCACATGTAATTTATTATGCAAGTAGGACCTTGAATGATGCACAAATAAATTACACAACTACCGAGAAAGAACTCTTAGCAGTTGTATTTGCATTAGAAAAATTCAGGCCTTACTTGATTGGCTCACCAATTGTGGTTTACACTGATCACTCCGCCCTACGACATCTTTTATCGAAAAAGGATGCTAAGGCCAAGCTAATACGTTGGATCCTATTGTTACAAAAATTTGATCTTGTCATCCGAGACAAGAGTGGATGTGAAAACGTTGTAGCCGACCATCTTTCACGCATCACTTCTTCGCCAACTTTGACCGTGCCCATAAATGACTCATTCTCTGACGAACAGCTCTTGACTGTATCCTACGAACCTTGGTTCGTGGATATTGTGAACTATCTTGCAACGGGACTTATTCCTAGCGATTGGTCGAAACAAGACAAACTTCGATTTCTATCCCAAGTAAAATACTTTTACTGGGATGAACCTTATCTGTTTAAGTATTGTTTCGATCAAATCATTCGCAGGTGTGTCCCTAACGATGAATTCAAGAGTGTGTTATCATTTTGTCATGATCAGGCATGCGGCGGTCATTTTGGTCCTCGAAAAACGGCGGAGAAAGTTTTGCAATGTGGATTTTATTGGCCAACATTATTTAAAGATGCATTTGAACATTGCAAAACTTGTCCGCGATGTCAGCATTTGGGTCGGATTTCACGAAGAAACGAGATGCCGCTCCAACCTATATTGGTTGTGGAAATATTTAATGTTTGGGGTATTGATTTTATGGGCCCTTTTCCCAATTCTTTTGGGAATTTATATATCTTGTTAGCGGTTGATTATGTCTTGAAATGGGTGGAAGCAATACCGTGTCACACTAATGACAACAAAGTTGTCATTAAGTTCCTTAAAGAAAATATCTTTTCGCGATTCGGACACCCCCGCGCTATAATTAGCGACAACGGGACACATTTCTGTAATCGGTCTTTCGAGGCCTTGATGCGGAAATATTCAATCACTCACAAGCTTTCTACGCCCTATCATCCCCAAATAAGCGGGCAGGCTGAGATCTCAAATAGGCAGATCAAACAAATTTTGGAGAAGACGGTTTCTAAAAACCGTAAGGATTGGTCAACCAAATTGACGGATGTTCTTTGGGCATTTTGCACCGCTTACAAGACTGATCTTGGTATGTCTCTATACCGCCTTGTGTTTTGGAAGGCATGCCGCCTTGTGTTTTGGAAGGCATGCCACCTTCCTGTCGAGATCGAACATAAAGCAATGTGGGCTATTAAAGAGATTAACTTCGATTTTGATCATGCGAGCAGCTATCGGAAGCTGCAATTGAATGAGCTAAGCGAACTCTGCGATGAAGCTTACGATAATGCGGTGATAGTAAAGAACAGGACTAAAGTTTTCCACGATAAAAACCTTTTTCGAAAAACCTTCACATCTGGGCAACAAGTCCTTCTTTACGATTCCCGTCTCCATCTTCATCCGGGTAAGCTTAAATCTCGTTGGAAAGGACCTTTTGTGGTGCGGTATGTACACCCGCACAGGGCAGTAGAAGTTGAAAATTTGAAAAACGGTTCAATTTTTAAAGTAAATGGGCATAGATTAAAACCGTATTTGTCTGCTGACCTAGCGGAGGAGCTCCTGTTTTTACAGGAGCCGCTTTATAAGAACTGAATTTCCTTCGCCTCACCTCCTTGTTATGGTAACATTTTCTCATTTTAAGAATGGAGGTGAGTGAAGATGGACTTAACTGAATATCTGTGCGTGCCAAAGAACAAGTTTGGGGGTAGTTTTCATTTAACTATTATTTTACCCCTTTTGTCTCTCCCCAAGTATACAGGTCCATGCTCTCAAAAGACAACATCAGTGAGGACACTGCTGAAAACAGGATTGGGGGAGGTTTGTATTCACTGAATTATCTTTGACACTGGGCATTCAAATTTTTTTTTAACAAAAGAGTAGAAAGTGAAAAATTATATCCAAAAGATAGGAATAGTTTAAGAAAATTAGAAGTTTTCTTAAACAAACTAGTAATAAGTAGTTATGAGCCGTTGTCCCAAGGGTTAGTAAGATGAAAGAAGTCACTAATCTGAGGATAAAAATAAGTCTGAAAAATAGTTCATATTCTGGAAGCCAAACATTTGAATGTTGATACCCTACTATACGCACTTACACACGTCTTGAAACTCAGGATAGTAGAACATACCTTGAAATGCTCTTGTCTAAAAGCCAAAGTATATTATAAATGAATAAAAGATAAAATGGTGGGTGGAGAAAAATGAACACTGGTTTTGTTATCACCGAGGCAGCAATAAAAAATTATAGCGAGGGCGCTTCATCACCTAGTGCCTTAGATCAACTGGTCTGGAAGTCACTGCTAAGCCTTAGGTGGTGCAAGACGAGAAAAATACTAATACACCTAATCAGCAAGCCCATGAGTAATCAGTCGGTTAGTACCTCAAGAAATATTAACGGTCGCATGAAAAATGTGTAAGCATATTCCATATAAATATCGATTAAAAGGTACTAAGGTAGATGGAAAAGAGTATGATAGCTTGAATTGAATTCTTCGAGTGTAGAGATATTCTATACACACACGTAGGGTTATATGATCAATGTTTGGATGAAAGGTAGGAATGAAGAAGAATACGATGTTTTATTGAAGGATAATGTGATTTCTAATATTTTTTCATGACTATTAAGATAGGGCTCATGACAACTGAAAAGTTAGTGTAGTTGGAGACTCTAAATTTTCAAAGTATTTCTTTTATAGTTCTTATCTTTATATGTAAATTTCACCATCTCTCTTTTATTATAGGATTTTGTGGGTGTAATCCACTGAAAACCCTCAGGAGACAACACTCCTCCTACTAGGGACACATAGAGGTTTAACGGCTTGTTGCACGTGCTCAGTGCAATCGTGTTGCCTACGAAAGTGTGCTTAGTTTTCTCCTTCTCTTGAATAAACTAGTTTGCTCGGGATGATCAAAGATAAGTTTGGGGGTATTTGTTCAGTTGATAAAACTGCATATTTAATATGACATTTTCCCTACTATTTCTATATTAGAAAAGGTGTTTATTATAATATATGATACATATGAGGGTTTATCTGTAAAAAGACTATTTTCATGTATTTATATATTATAATTAACATTTGGTAGGAAAATGTATGCATAAATACCATAGACCAAATTTTAATGGTGAAATTAATATCTTAATAAAACAAATTCTACTAATATTATTTGTGGAGTTGTTGTGCAGAATTTTCAGGGCTAAAATCAAGGGAATCAAAGTTGTTAGAGCAAACCTGCCTAATTAAGAAAGCAAACTAAGAAATCAAGTCTGGCAGTAACTACGAGAAGATTTTCAGTTTTCTGAGATTCCAAAGATCGCCACATGTCATGAAGATAATAGCCCAGAAGACCAAAATAGAAGATCGCTCCATAAGGCCGCGGATCCGCGACCAAACCCACCTGTTGGCCGTGGATCCGCCGCGTTCCAGATGAGTCAGGAGCTGGGATTTCTTCTGTTGGATCTTAACTGATGGTTTCCAATTTAGGAAGCTAAGGTTCTGGCTTTGGGAGTATAAATAAGGACCGAGAGCCTCTTGAAAAAATTATCAAGTCGACGCGATCACGATGTCCATGACGGCTCACGCATCCAGGATGATCATCAACGGTTCATCTACCTCCTTAGAAGAGATCGAGAAGCAAACTAGTATTTGTAATCATTTTCTAAGGCAACAAAGTGTAAATGAGTTTTGTTGATTAATAAAGGTAGTTCTTTTTCTTATTCTATTTCTTTGTAGTTTCATTATGAATTCTCTCTCCATCTCTTCTTCTCCCAACATGCGCGAGTAATTCTCCGCTTGATAGGGTTCGTAGGATTACGATAGATTAATAGATGATGAAGATTCTTAAACTCTTTTTACGTCCTATAAAATTTATAAACTTTACCAAAAGAATCATTAACATCCTAATCGGGCGCGCTAAAAATTTATTGTTAGTCTCGACCGCGATTAGAGATTAGATTAATGATTGTTTTGGTAAAGGATAGATATGAGCGAAGTTCCATGTCGAGATAGGGGTTAAGAGTGGGAACCCTTTTTCCCTCCAGAAACCCTAATCTATATGCATCACTGTCGTTCTAGTTTTAAATCTATTAAATGATAAAAAGGGTAATTTTTAATTAATCATCCATAACTACTAAATCCTAATGAACCCTACAAGCACCCTTTTATATTAAACTTACTTCCGTAGTTAATTTAGATCTATATTTTGCATCGGTGTTTAACATAGGTTTAGATCCTACAACCATTCTTCACAACTTTTTATTCTTCCTCCTTTCTTTCTCAACACGCCTAAAATAAGAATAAAATATTCAACGTTTCCCAGAGGACGACCCGTACTCATCTCGGTCTAGCTACACGCGACACCATTCTGATTGCGGTTAACTACTACACATAAAAACACATACCAATCAATACACCGTTGTGCTGTGGTGTATAAGGAGTAGTAAGCTGAGAGAGAATCTCATTCTCTTTTAGATAGTCCAGGAACTCATTGCTCAAGTATTATCCTCCTCGATCAGATCGAAGTGTCTTAATACTTTTACCCGTTTGGTTCTCGACTTCGTGTTTATATTCTTTGAATTTCTCAAAAGTTTCAGACTTGTGTTTCAACAGGAACACATGTCCGTATCTTGAGAGGTCGTCAGTGAATGTAATGAAGTACGAGGAAACATTCCAGGCATGTGTAGACATGGGACCGCATAAATTACTATGTATCAGTCCCAAGAGTTCTGTAACTCTTTCTCCGTGTCCACTAAACGGAGTTTTGGTCATTTTGCCTTTGAGACATGAATGACAACTTTCATAAGATGATAATTCGAACGCATTTAAATAACCATCTTTATGTAACTTAGCAAGTCGTGTCGTATTGATATGACCAAGTCTACAATGCCACAAGAAGAATTCGTTCATTTCTGAATTTTTCCTCTTGTGTGTGTTCTGTAAATTAAGAACTGTGTTTTGATTTAGAACGTATATGCCGTTATGTAACGAGCCTGATCCAATCAACTTTTGATTCAGGAAGATGTTCATAACATTTTCCTGTACTACAAAATTATATCCTTCTTTGCTTAATAAAGAAACTGATATAACATTGCATATCAGGGTCGGTATGTAATAGCATTCGTTCAGAATCAATGTATTGCCATTTGGTAATACAAGGTGACATTCTCCAACTGCTTTGGCTGCAACATCTACACCATTCCCTACTCTTACGGAATGATCACCCATTCTCAGTTCCCTACCTTTCCGTAGCCCATGTAACATATTACATATGTGGGATCCTGATCCGGTATCTAATACCCAGGACGTAGAGTGAACTGAGAAACAGTTCTCGATAACTAACACAGCCGAAGAAGATGCATCAACATTCTTATTCTTCGTTTAGGCGCCGTGAGTATCCGGATATGTCTCTATTCCCTGCTCAGTCTTATAACATTTATAAGAAAGAACGGGACCAATGTTCCCCTGCTCAGTATAATAAGCGGGTTCGGTCAATACATCCATATTATTATCTTGATTAAGTCCTGAAATAGTCGCTGCCTAGAGAGAGAGAGAAGAAAAACACTTTAGCGTGCGCTCTTGTAAGATTAGATTGGTTATTATCTTATCTAATCAGGATGACTCCCACTGTTTTTATCAAATCTTCCTTCAAACCCTAAAAGGTAAGACTAGCCGGGATTAATTACACCTTACAAGTTCGCCAATCTTTCAGCCAGGTTAGTGTTGGTACTTTGAGGGAGGTTCCCCGTGCTTTCGCACGGACCTAATTAGAATAAATCTCGTTTTCCCAGAGGCATAACCTCGTTAACATTTTTCTAGACACCTTCTTGATCGGCTAATTGTCCTGTGTAAAACTCTCCCAGGAGTAACTCTTACTTGCAGTGGGTATCAGGATCCAACTATCTCATAGTAGGTATGCAATCTCATTGCAAATTTCAACATTTGAAATTCCCGATAATTCTTTTACCCCTAGCGATCTATGACCTTGACTAAGTCAACAAACCATAAATCGCAAGTCAAGTTCAACCCGTACATTTTCCGATTGAATTAAACCCACCCGTACGACCCTTGACTAAGTCAACAAGGCCGTACGACTACCCTAATCTAATCGCATCTCATGCTTTAGCAGATAAATACTATTTAGCTACCGTACACTACGCCTTGACTAAGTCAAAAAACGTAGCACGGATACTAAATATTACTTATCTGAAATGACGGAGGGTTACGACAGGTTTTTATAATGACGGAGGGTTACGACAGGGTCACGAGTACACTATGCCTTTACTCGGCGCACACGTGTATTTCATGTGAGGCACTAGCCTTCTGTTTTGGGCGCCCGCGTGTTTTTCTACGTAAGGCGCTGGGGGCGCCCATGTGGGAAGCACGTGAGGCGCTAATTCCTTTTCTCTGATAATGGCATTTTGACCATTAATGATCACCACGATCTTTGTTTTGAAGATCTGGGATCAGGTTTTCTTTCAGAACTAAGTTCTTATGTTTTTTTCTTTTATAAGAATTAAGTTTTTTTTAGGGTTAAACCCTCTTTTCAGAGGAATTAAATTCCTATAGGGTAGGTTCTTTTTCTTTTTCCTGGTTCTTTTTCTTTTTCCTATTTCTTTTCTGAATCTTGATTCTCAAGAACAAGATCTTCTCGATGAGAATTAAATTCTTAACTTGTGGGAGACTTGTCTTGTGGATCTCAGATCTAGAGAAAGAACTAAGTTCTTGATAAGGGTTAAACCCTTAGATATGCTATGATACGTAAATGAGATGTTTTGATCTCTGTAGTTTATTTATCTAAGGTTTGTGAGGAGGAAGATCTTTTTCTCTATTAAGAATTAAATTCTCTGTTGTTTTTTAGAGCCTTCTTTATTTTTGCAGAAGATTATGGGGGGTTCCCTCTATATGAGACTTGAAGTCTTGGGTCCTTTATATAGTGGTGGCAAATTTTTAATTGGTTTTGAGAAAATCTCTCATTGAGAGATTCTAATTAATTTAATTAGTTTCAAAATTGTTCGGAGGATTTTATCCACCGTTGTATCTTTGATCGAGTGATTTTTGTTTCACAGAATATGTTTTTATGTCTTTAACAAGATTGGGGAAATACCTTCCCATACACAGAATTTAATTATGTTAAACGGTGATTTTTAATCACCATTAGATTTTTAATCCAAGTGCTCTCTTTTTTATAGAGAGCAATCTTTCTTTGTTTAGAAAGATTGGGGAAATATATTCTCAAATTAGAATTCAATTCTATAATTGGATCTTCGATCCAACTGAGAATATCTTTCTCACTTAGAAAGATTAGGGAGATATTTTCTCCTAATAGAATTTAATTCTATTATTTGATAGTTTATCATCACCATTGGATCTTTGATCCAACGGCTCTGTTTAACAGAGAGTATCCCAGATTTTAGGGAGATATCCCCATGTAGAGTTTAATTCTACTTGCTTTTAATTTGGGCGTCGGCGCTCACGTGTTATGCATATGGGCACCACTTAAGAATTTAATTCTTATATATGATATGTGCTCTGTGCTTTGCACATTGGCGCCTACGTGAGCTTCACATGCGGCGCCACCACAGGATTTAATCCTAAGGGGTTGGCGCTGATGCTGGCGCCCTCGTGGGGAGCACGTGAGACGCTGCCTCATTAAAATTTATCAGAGCTTAGCTCTTTTTACTATGTTTAAATATTAAGGGAACATTGGCGACTGGCTTTTGCAATTTGCTCAGCAATGATAAAAGTTGCCTTATTTGCCTCAAAAGCAGCATTAACATTTTCATATGGAAATAATTGTAATTTTTGTCTTAACGGTTTTGGAGAAGTGAAAGGTATGAAACTTTGGCTACGGGCCTTCGCAATATGCTCAGCAATGGACATTGGTTTAGAAGTTTCCTCACTGGCCTTAAAAGAATTATCAACATAAGAAGATGTTAAATTTTTACACGGTTGATAAGTCTTTGAGTGTGGTGTCCAACTGTTATTTCTAGCACGCTCTATCCTATCCCTTAAAGAAATGGTAGGGTCAGAATTTGTACCAAAGCAATTATGATAATAAGAAATATCTGATTGTTTGTAGTAAAGCTCGACAAGAGTTGGTCGGTTTGGATTACCCATTATAAGAGAAGGAAAAGAAAAGAGGTTGAAATGGTAATAATTTTAAGCTCTTTTTTTTATCTTTTTTTTGGATTTTTGAAATTGTTTTGCTTGGAATGAAGGACACGACAAACGTGCACAAACAATACCTAGAACTAGGGTCACCTATGTCAAATTACTAGACCGCCCCTAGACTTCCAAACGACAAGACGTAGGATAAATCCTCTATCACCTCCTTATCAATCTTGCAGCCAGAAAAGTGCCAGGTAAGTGGGAGGTATCCGCTATACGAATCACCGAAATAACGGGCCTAATTAAGTAACCACTTTCTTTGGTCACACTTGCTTTAGAAACCACAAGAAAAAATGCGGATAAGCAATAGATTACCCACGACCCTCTATTGTCCTAATTGTGCACGACTGTCCTTAGAGGCTAGATCTAGATATTTTTTTATTAATGTAGGATTATGCATATGCTCGTTTGTGATTTGTGGGGCCTAGGAAGGGTGATGAAATCCCCACCTAATCTGAATTTGGGTTTCTTGCCCCTTAATGTCCGTTTTAAATATGCAAAACAAACCAAAATCTAAAACACGCAAAAAGATATTTTTAGTGGCGCTGTTTGCAAAGAATTCTACAGGTAAAAACAGTTTATTGGAGCTTTAGAAGAGAGAGGAAGACAATAGGAGAATACCCGATAGATTTGGGGGCCTAAATCCTCACTAGCAGGCGCTTCCTCCGCCAAAAGCAACTTTAAGCCACGGTTTCGCCGCCCTATAGTGAGATCTCCCCTCCAAACTTCTTCACAGCACTCTAATGTTCTTCTGGTCCAATTTGAAAGTCTCTGAATCTTTGTTGGTTTGCTCCAATGACTGCAGATTCCCTTGCAAAACTCGCACAACAATCGTTAAAAACACAAAATGCGGTTTTGGTTCTCTTTTATTTTATATTTCTAGTTTTTATTAGAAATCAACTCGAATAATAAGAAAAATAATTACGACCGTTTCCCCGTCAACGACACTATTTGATTGGTGCGAAAAAGTGTGTCTATGTGTGTTGTAAATAATCGCAATCAATAACGGTGTCGCAATAGCTAGCCGATAGTGAATACGGGTCGTCCACGGAGAAAAGGTGATCTGCTTTTCTTGTTTTAGAAGAGTTGATACAAGAAAGAAGGGATTGTTGTCGTTTTTTATTAAGGAGGGATGAAAAGTTTATAATAGAAGGGCTTGTAAGGTTTATAGGACTTAGTAGTTAATGGATTGAGTTTTAAAAACAATTCTTTTTATTTTTTAATTGTTTAATACTAGAGACATAGCGATGAATGTGGATTAGGGTTCTTGGAGGGAATTAGGGTTTCTCTCTACTGCCCCTTATCCTTCCATTGATCTCTATTTATCTCAAGCCATTAACAAAATGATTATTTATGAATCTCAAATCGTGGTCGTGACTATCATGAATTGATAACGCGCCCGATAAGAGAGTTAACATTCATTTTGCTAAAATTTATAAAAATTAAAAATTTAAAAGAATTTAAGTTATAGTTTTATCCATTATTTTACCATATCCTACAAACCCTAACAAGCAAGAATTTATTCGCTCATGGATATTAGCGATTTAAAAGAGAGGTGGAAGATGAATGAACCCATAATTAAAAATTAAAATTGCAGAAATTAATTGCGTAATGTAAGTACAGAAAGTAATGCGGAAATAAAGTGCAGAAAGTAAATGCGACAAAAATTAAAACAAAAAAAACTAACTTTATTGATCAACTAGTGCATTACAAAATTGCTCGCTGAAAAACTAAATTACAAGACCCTGGTTGCTCGCTAGATCTCTCGATCGATCGATGGATAGATGATTGTTGAATAGTTTTGATAGACAGCTCTCGGTTCTTTATATAGTCTCTGGAATTAGAAACCCTAGATTCCATATTGAAGTATGTATAATTACAATCAAGACCTTGCAATTTCAGATCCTACGGCCACCATCAGACCGCGGTTTCGCCGCCTATACCCTATCATGACCGCGGATCTGCTGCCCCTTTATGGGTTTGTGCATCCAATTTTCTTGTGACTTCTTCTCTCGATATTTGGAGATCCTTGTGATAAAATTATTCTGAAAATATTGCTCTTAGTCTCTGTCGTTGCAAGATTCTTCGATTTGCTCCTAATATTCGGCAGATTTGGCTTGATATTTCGATTTGTTGTGGATCTCCTACTTAGATTTCAGACCTGAGCTAATCTTATTATAATACCTGCACAATATCTCAAATCATCTTGTTAGTAGTATTTGTTTTATTTAGGATATTATTCTAACCAATTAAATGATATGATATCTTCAGAATATTGATTAAGAATATTTGATATGATATGCATATTTTAAAATGAATAATCTCATGGATATTTTATTTAAATATGATATTCATATATTTTCCCTAATTATTTAATTATAAATTTAGAAACATATGATAATAATATTTTTACAAATAAACCCACATATGTTCTTTATTTACAATTAACACATTTTAGTAGTTAATAATAGTAGGGAAAATGTCCATACAAATTTGCAATAAATTTAACTAATCACAGACCGAGCCTAAATTGGCAAAGTCTCTCTGAAGTTGCTTGCAGCTGAGCCCAAATGCTATGTTGTTGAATCTTAACTAAATTTAATCATCCTGAAAATATTTCTAAGTTGATCTTAGTCCTAAATAGGACTAACGTATCTTTAGTTAAAATAAATTGAGCTCAAATGCTCAATATTTAAATCGATCTTAATCTTAAAAACAGATTAATGGACCTTAAATAAAATAAAATATTTTTTGAACTAATGGACCATACAACCTAAGTGAAAACCCTAAATTTAAAATGTACGGATTTGGACTAATCCGTGCACTACGGAAGATGACATAAACTAATCTCTGTATACAATCTACGGGCAACCAAAATAAATAAAACACAACACGACATGAAGTGAACTACTGGAGTAGGAGAAAGTTGTTATCGCAATACGATAACGTAATTAACTGCAGGGGCTTGTGCCTGCAGGGAAGAGCATCCCCACAATAAAAAAAACTCTCATAAACAAGGAGAAATCTGATAAAGTCTGCTACAACAGTCGCATCTGTCCAAATCTCCGATATACGGTGCCATAAATTAACTTGGTATCTTTGGAGAGGTAGATGGATATGTCCAAATAGTATCTGCCCCTAAATTCAGGCTAGACGTCTCAATGTCTCAGTCCAGTCTTCAGCTGTAAACAGGCTCGAAAGCATTCCTTGACCTGATGTCCCTGTTTTTTGCAGTAACTGCAAAATTCTGGGTTACGATTGGCAATTGACTCTCCTGGCGTCCTTGGTGACCCTATAAAATCTGTCCTTGAGGAGGCTTCTGTAGTAATCTGACTAGCAGGACGTTTTATTCCGGCTAACTATGGCCTTCCCTTCTTCTAAATAACTCATAGAGAAGGGCCGCCTTTAAAGCCGCTTCATGTATCAGGTACTCTTCTGTTGCTAGGGCAGCTAGGATATCAGGGTCTAAGCCTTGTTGAAAGTGCCTAGCCCGGATTTCTGCTGTAGGAATCAAGTGTGCAGTGAACCTTCCGAATATGGTGAGTTCGTCATCGTACTCATCCACCGACTTGTCTCACATAGATCCTTGTTGAAGGTGGACAAATTGCTGTTCCATTTCAAATTGTGCGGTCTCCGGGAAGTACTTGGCGTCGAAGAGATCGCGAAAAATCTTCCACTCAATAGGATGCATAAGTTGACTCTCTTCGACCTTCCACCAGACCCTGGTATTGTCAGTGAGCTGGAGTTTTACTGATGGGATGCTAGACTCATCTAGTAGGGTTCTAAAATGTAGCGGAAGCGGTAATTTTAAAAATCTAGAGAGCAATAGCATCCCAACCCAAGAATCAAATCAAAATGCTAAACTTGTAACTAAACTAGTTAGCTAAAATCAAGAGTTTAGCGGGCTACAACCTTTGTAGCGCGTTAGCCACCTCTCCATGGACTCCGGCTAGGCTCCACGACGCCCGGAACAATCTTGCTCGATATCTCCTCACCGAAGATGATCCACTTTGAGATAACTCAAAAACAAGCTTTAGCTTCAAATTGATCTCATCAAAATGAAGCAACCCATTAATTAAACTTCCTAAGAATAATTAGTATGGGATGTAGAATAAATAGCTCAATTAATTTTTCTCGTTTCTTTTTCATTCCTCACTTGAAGAAATTCAAGAGAAAAAAGAACAAGCATGGAGGAGATGAGAATAATCAAGAAGATAAGCATGGTTCATCCAAAATGAGAACAAAACAAGAATGAGTCATAACTAATGAGTCATCAAAAACACCTCATCAATTCTACAACCATCTCTAATCCATGACTCATTCTCATTCTTTCATATAAATCTCATACTCCTATCACTTATGTATCAACATACATATCACAATATTTCACGCCCTACTTCTCAATAGATGGAAACGATGATCTGGCAAGCCCACGACGTATTCATTTTGAAACAAATACGTTAAGCTTAATTAAGCAATATAGCAATGAAAAAGAATGACAAGAGTAATAAAATGAAACATCAACTTTATTTACATTCAACATTACATACAACTGTCTGAAAGTAAAAGATACAATAAATAAAGCAAATGCCTAAACAATGGCATACAGAAAGCAAGTGCAGACTGGAAAGAGCTAGTAGTCTGGCTGAGAAGCAAGCTGGTCCAAGTCCTCCAGGCTTGGCTCTATCTCCTCAGAGCCCGGTCCTCCTAACAAACATTCTAAAGAAAGAAATAGAAAGGAATGTCGTCAGCGAACTAGAGCTCGGTAAGTCCCAAAAGAAGTAAGAGAAGGTAGTTGTTCCCCTCCGAAATGGCGGCGCACAGGACCGCGATGGCCTGACGCTGAGATTCGGGGCAGATGCTAATTGGTGCTATCCGTCCACCTCTCCGAAGATGCCAAGTTGATTTATGGCACCGTGTATCGGAGGTTTAGACGGATGCGGCCGATGTAGCAGACTTCGTCAGATTCCCCCTCGCTTGAGGGGTTTTTGATTGTGGGGACGCTCTTCCCTGCAGGCGCAAGCCCCTGCAGTTAATTATGCTACCGCATCGCGATAACAACTTTCTCCTTCTCCGGAATTTCACTTCGTGTCGTGTGTGTTTGTTTTGTTTGTGGTTGCCCGTGGATTTTATACGGAGACTGAGTAATGCCGTCGCCCGTAGGACGTGGATTAGTCCAAATCCGTATTTACTTAGATTTGGGTTTGGTGTTTTCAGTTTAAGGATGCATTAGTCGCGTTGCGTCTAATGATCAACTTAAACGTTCGTCAAGGATACGTTAGTCCTGTTTTGGACGAAGATCAACTTAACGTAGTGATTAGTTTAATGTATGGCCATCGGGACTCGTCACCTCTCTGACGTCGTTGAAGGATTACAACGACGTGTACCAGAGGAGCTCGGAGATGTACCCTCGAACCAGAGTTGATTGGGAGTTTTATAATCCATTTGAATGTTTAAGGATACGTTAGCCGTGTTTGGGGCTAAGATCAACTTAAACGGGACCGTTTAGATCCGGCAAAAGAGCATTTGAAGTCTCTATTGTTCCAGTTTAGGGACGTGGTGGTCCATTATTAGTTTAGGGACGTTTCGGTCCGGTATTAGTTTAAGGAAGTTTCGGTCCGGTATTAGTTTAAGGACGTTTCGGTCCGATATTAGTTTAAGGACGTTTCGGTCCGGTATTAGTTTAAGGACGTTTCGGTCCGGTATTGGGTGTGCGGCCGTTGGGACCCGTCACCTTTTTGACGTCATTGAGGAATTACAACGATGGATGTCAAAGGAGTTCGGAGATGTACCCTCGAACCGGATGTAGATTGATTTAGGAGAGCCATTTTGCTCAGCCAATTTAATTTAAGGACTTACGGCCACGATTGGGCTAAGTCTAGTTGAGAATATTCAACATTGCTTTAGCTTTTCTCTTTATTTTTATTTGGGCTTTGCCCATAAAGGATGCAGAACATAAATTTGTTTTGGGGCTCTGTTCCTTATAAATGATGCAGAGCATCAATTTTATTTGGGCTTAGCCCTTTTATCGCTTAGCAATTTATTTTGGCCTGTTAGGTCTTTTTGATTTGGGCCTGGCCCTTCAAGTAATGCATTGCATTTGTGCAAAGCACCAAGAATCTTTTAGATTCAAGAAATGAAGTGCAGAGCACTTTTTAATTTCTTGATCAAAATTTAGATCAAAAGAAAAAAAAATCTTTTCTTTCTTTCTGTCTCAGGGAACCAGAGGTTCATAGCAAGTGCAAGGCACTATTTTTATTATTTTTATTTATTTATTTATTTATTAATTGAAGATCACTGATCTTGTTTTTTAGATCCATGATCTATTTTCTTTTATCTCAAAGGTTTTTACCTTCTTTTTTTTTTGTATTCTCCAGGAGTTCTCAAGAGTTCTCTTCTCTCTTCTTCTTTTTTTTTTTTTAAAAACTAGATGATCCCTTTGAAATGGGGTTTGGGGTCCTTTTTATAGTGCTCAAGAATTAGTTAAATTCGTTCAATAAATCTTTTCCTGAGTGATTTGGGGAATTTTCCCCACCGTTGGATCTTTGATCCAAAGGCCCCAGTTTTACAGAAGAAATCTTCTTGTTTAAACAAGAACAGAAAAAAAAATATCCTTAAATCTTCATTCTGTTGTTGCGCAACTCACCAGCGCGTGACACGTGTCGCGCAGTGAGGCGCTTGCGCAGCTGTGCTTGCGCAACTGCGCAGACACGTGTCGCGCAGTGAGGCGCTTGCGCAACTACGCAGACACGTGTCGCGCAGCGGTGCGCAGACACGTGTCGCGCAGCCGTGCGCTTGCGCAGTTGTGCTTGCGCAACTGCGCAGACACGTGTCGCGCTGCCGTGCGCTTGCGCAGTTGAGTGTTGCTTATGTTTTTTAAAGAGCCTTGCTCTGATTGGACGTACTGCCTTGGGCGTTGTGCTGCCGTGTCAACTTCTGACACGTGGTGCATTGCGCGCAGCGCACGGGAACCGAAGCGTTGCTTTAAAATTTGAATTTTCAAAAGTCAAACAGAGCCTTGCTCTGATTGGGGGAACAAATGCCCCCCCACCGTTGCGCTCACGTGGCGCGCACGTGAGTGCAGCGGTGGCAAGACCCCGACCGTTGGATCATTGAGGTCAGGTGAAGAGACGCAGGCGTCTATAAATAGGACCCTTGGTCCTTTAGAAAATTCTTTACCACTTCAAGAATTTTGACTCAGAGCCTTGCTCTTGCTTAAGAATTTTCAGAGCCTTGCTCTTGATTTTTTCCAAGAACTCCAGAGTTCATAACTTAGGATCATCCTAGGTAAAAATTTAGATTAATTTAAATTAAATTTAATTAACAGAGCCTTACTCTTATAGATCTTTGATCTAAAGAAAACCCCTTTGGGGTTTCTTTAACAGAGCCTTGCTCTCATAGATCTCTGATCTAAAGAAAACCCCTTTGGGGTTTCATCAATAGAGCCTTGCTCTCAAAGATTTAAAGAGATCTTGTTCCTGGGTTTTAACCCATGAACAGAGCCTTGCTCATAGATCAAATGTAGATCTCCACCCCCTCTTTTTATATATATATATATATATATATATATAAATGGAGAACTCCTAAAAGTTTCCCTGGATCTTTAAGATCCCAAATTTTTTCTTTTAATCCTTAGGGGTTATAGTTATCATTACTATTACAGAGCTAGGCTTTTTTTTTTAAGAAGTTTTATTCCTTTGAGACCAGAGTTTGACAAATGTCACTCTGTGACAGAGCTTTGCTCTAAAAGAGGAGGTTTTCTCCTTGTCTCTAGGGATTTCCCCCAATGAGGATATTCTCTTGGGGGTCTTTTTCATTAACTGACAGTCTCATCCAATGATGGGACTGTCTTATCAAATGATGCGCCGTCATCTTGATTTTGTGGGTCCCCCTTTGGTCCCCTACCCACTGCATTGTAGTATGATGTAGGACTTTGAAATGTGAAGCATTGGAACACTAACGATTATATTATTTTTTTTTCTTTTTCTACAGGAAACATGTCTGAAGATCTGTCTTTCCCTTTCGTTCGCTCAGAAGGAGGGTTCCTACATTCGCCAGTGGACTGGGTGGTGTTTGCCTTGATTAAAGATCATGACCCCGAGTGCAAGAAACTCCACCTGTGGGGAAGGTGGTATAGCCAAATCATCCAAGGACGTCGCAGCTTCAGCTCCGCCTCGCCCTCTGAGCCTATCGTTACGATCCCTTATGCGGACGAGCCCCCGGTGAAGTATGCCGTGGAGGTTAAAAATTGGAATTCCGACGACCTCCTTCAGCCTGCAATCGGTGCCATCCCGGTGCAGCCGCCGCCGGCTATAGATATCTTGGGGAGGCGAATCTGCCAGGGTGAAGCACGCCCTTGGGGACAGGCTTATAACGTTGGACTGATCCTGCGGCCGCTTGCCGGATATTTGCAATGGGCCCGTTATATTTTGGCGGCGAAGAGGGCTCACCTGACGACGATTGGTTTATATTCGGCCGTCTACGTTTCGCTTTTCGAGTATCCCTCTCCTCCGACGTGGTGGATAAAGGCCTTCATCGAACAATGGAATATCCCCACCCATACCTTCCTGATAGCGGATAGGGAAGTCTCCATCTCTCTGGAGGAATTTGCTGAGATTTTAGGTCTGCCAATGAGGGGGGAGCACTACGAGGAGCTGCTTCCTCCTGACGAGTATGTCTTCGCCACCAAGCAGCTAGTACTTGACTTGACTCCAGAGAATGCCATTCAGCATCAGCACCCGGGCTTGGTGAAGGTGTTGGAGATTTATGAGGAACTCCATTTGGAATCGGGCGACCGGGGGGTCAGTTTTGTGGATTTCATTGCTCGTTTTATCCGCCCAGAGTTCCTATCAGAGCAGGGCGAGAAGTTCGCTCAGCTTGCTGACCCCTTTGGTTTCGGCTTGGACCGCCGACCTACATCGGAAGGTGACTAGCGGAATTTTTATTTCCCCAACACTGCCAGCGTCCCTTTCTCAGAGATCGCCGTTCCTGGCATGGACGAGGAGACCTTCTTCATAGGGTTTTTGGGTTTATGGTTATGCAGCTTCGCGCTCCCTATGCACCCACGCCTCATGCGGCCCTCCGTCTTTTACCCAGCGCATCGGATGGTGGCTGGTTTACAATTATCGGTAGGAATCGCCGGGCTGGCTTACCTTTATCATGGACTTAGCGTAGCGGCGGACGCTAGTGAACCTGGGGTACAGCCTACCAACTTCCCAATGCATTATTTCACTTCTTGGATGGAGATGCATGTACAAGGGGTGTTTGGTGCTCACAAGACTCCTCCATTTTTTGAGAGATGTAGACTTCCGAGGGTAATGCGGTTAATCGGGGCTTCAATTGTGGTTCCAGCCCCGCGGGAATCTAGAGGGTTGCTCCTTCGTCTACACCTGGTCGGAGCGAAGGTTTCCTTTGTGGATAAGGTTATCACTATAGGCTCAGAGACCACTAAGTCAGTGGTTTCGCTGCGTGATGACTTTAAGGGCGGGGCTTCTGTGCTGAAAGCTCGGGAAATCCTCCACCTCTACTCCATTCGGCCGGGTTACCTAGTATTTAGGCAGAATGAGACGGCTCTCTTCATGAGGTATAACCCACATCGATTTGCCCGACAATCGAGTTGCAATCAAGGGATCCCGATGGAAGCCTTTCTGGAAACACCCGCGACCAACCAAGAGGGGATAAGGAATGCGATGCATCATTTCATCCGGCTTAATACAGGCTTTTATTTTTTTATTAGTGAGCCTAGCTGTACCTCTAAGATGCTTAATTCATATGTGGCCTGGTATGTGCACGCGATGGGCCCGATTATCTTAACGGAGAAGCGCATGTTGGTTGACCGTAGGGGTGCGCCTCCTGGTGGCGATCGCAAGGCCCCTTTGCAGCCAAGGCTCCCGGTCGTCCCTCCGCTAAAAGAGGCTGGAATCGATCGACCGCGCGTGTTGAGCCCCCCGCAGGGATTGCCACTGCCTACTACGGTGGATGCACCGCCAGCGCCCCGTGCTCCCACGAAGACGGTTAATGTGGTATCACCAGGGTCCGGCGCAGGAGCAGAGATCGGGACCCGCCGCCCTAAAGTGGCTGCCAAGCGCAAATCCGCTCCGGGTGGGTCTAAAGCTGGTGGACAGAAGAAAAAGAAGAAGTCCGCTCTTTCCCTCGATGCGATCCTCAGCTTAAAGCCTGCGGCTCCTCCCGCCGAGGCCATATGTGAATACGGCAGCAATGAGGGTTTCGTGGTAGATCCCGCGGACACCAATTTGGCTGCCGCCATTGCAGCTTCGGAGCGATCGGCTAGGCTCGAAGCGATGCTAAGCAAACTCGCTGAGTCCGGTAATCATCAGACGCTTCATTTGTCATTTTATTGCACCTTGTATTATTATCTTTAACTAGCATTTGCTCCATTTTCAACAGGTGTCTCTACTGAAGAGGCTATTGCTGCCTCCCTGAAAACCTTCCAGGAGGAGGAGGAGAAGCGTGCCCTAGCAGGCGCTGGTATGTTTCACCCCTTTCTCTTTTATAAGAAAAGCTTGTTGTCTTTTTATGATGGTCAACCTAACCTTCTTTCGTTTCTTAGCAGGGGTTATATCAGTTGATGCGGGGATCCTTCCCGAGCCTGTTACTGAAGTCCCGGTCTCGTCGAGGCTGCTGGAGGAGCCTCGACTTGACAAAACGACGAGGGATGCCCTGAAAAATCTGGAGGCATCCCTATTCACGGATGAGGACGCCTTAATTAAAGAAGCCCTAGTGGCATCCGTCTCAACGGCTCGGGAGGAGCGGAAGCGGTTGAGACGCGAAGCAAAGACGCGCAGAGCTGCTTTGGCCGCGGGAGCGGGCCCTAGCACTATTCCTCGCGCTGACACTCCTTCTGAAGAGGTCCCTGTCGCTCTGTCTACTGCTTATAGGCAAGTGGCGTGCGCGGCCCGAAGTGCAAACAATAAATTCCCTTCTGGTAGCATCTCTTTCAGAACCTTGTTGTAAGAATTATTATAAAGCCATTGGCTCATATGCATTCCATCTTGCAGGACCAAGTCCGACTGAGGGGGAGGCGGAGACCGTTGAACCCAGGGAAACGGCGGAAGCAGTGCCTGCCGAACCCGAGCCAACAGTGAGCATCGTCGTCGGGGCCACAACGCCTGAAACAGAAGTTGAAGGATCCGCCGCCGAGAAGGTCATTGATGCCACGTCTGAAGTGGCGGCAGATGAGATGATTGTCGAGCCGAAGGTGGTAGAAGTCGAAGCACTTGAGGCTGGAGATGTCACGGTGCCGATGGACGAGACAACCGTGACCGCAGAAACCGAGGGAGTATCGGGTGAGGCGGCCACGATTCCTGATGAGGAGCGAACCGCTCTTTCCCAGGAATCTGGTAATACTCCGATCATAGCCCTCCCCGCGTATGGTTCCTTGCTGTCTCCCGGGCTCGCGAGCACAACAACAGTTCCCATCGAGTCGGGTGATGAGGCTACGGGCGGTGGTCTCATGTCGATGGACGAGGGGATTGCTTCAGTCTCTGCTGGCAGCTCGTCGGGTGAATTTTGAGTCACCAGCGTTCCTCTTTTTTTTATGTAACTTGCGATCTCTTCTAACAAGCTTGTCTTTGCAGGTGCGGCCAGTGCTGATGCTCCCTTGCTCGAAGGAGTACCGTCAACTACTGCCTTGGCGGTGGTCACCTCCCCGCCTTCCCTTATACCATCGCGGATGTTGGAAGGTATGGATTTACGACTCATGCGTTAATCTTTTAAACATGTAGCTTTTGTACTAACGTTATACCATTGTGCCCTTTTAGGAGTGCTCTTTGATCATTTATATCAAGTGTTGCTCCCACACTTCTCCTTCCCATCCGAACTCGCTTCTCCCTCTAGTGGCGCCGGTGAGTATACTTTCACTACAATGTCTTTATTTACCCCTTTTTTAGCAATGGGATGATTCCTTGACTTTTCCTTTTCCTTATTGCAGTGCCACAAATCGAAGGAGGGGATGCAAGATCTGCCACACCACCGGCCCTTCCGGCTTTGCCGTCCGTTGCAGCTGGTATAGTAAATTTCCTTTTTTGGTAACCCTTCAACATCTTCTGAACCATCGTTTAACCATGTTTTGTTTTGCAGCTATTGTTCCGGCTCCGGTCCCCTTTGAGGCTCGCGTCCTTTCACCGGCAGGCCCTTTCTTGAGACGTCCATCTTCAAAGGGTGCTGTGATGAGTTTGGGCATGCTGAGCGGGTACATTGAAGAGCTCAATATGGACGCTCTCCCTTCTGCCGTAGATTTTGCTGTGGAAGTTAACCCGATGTTGGCGGCGCTCGTAAATTTTCATAACGAAGGCGTCGTCGAATCTTGGGTTAACCACTGCAGGGGGATCGAGGCTTGTCTATATCGGCTGGAGTCGACGCGCCCTTCTCCCGAAGTTTTAGCCCTGAGCACCCAACGCACAACTTGGCTCGAGCAAAGCACTTCGCACTTCCGCCACTTGGAACAAGAAGCAGCTTCAAGACTAAGGGAATGTCAAAAGACCTCGAACGAAACGGCCCATCTGCGTGCTGAGGTTGAGGCAAATGCTGCCCAAGTGAAGACTATCTTCGAGGGTCTCTTGGAGCGTATCTCCCATGGGCTAAACTTGAAGCGGAAGCTTGACGTAGCTGAGCGCAATATCCCAAGTCGGGAAGCTGCCTATCAGGCCGTCAGGGAGCAGCTTGCGTCGGTCTTGCAGCAGCGAGCCCAAGTGGAGGCAGAGCTGGCGGTGGTAGCCGATCGAGAGAAGATGTGGAAGGAAGTATGCGAGCAATTGCAAAATCTATGCAAGACGCTTCCTTCCCAGTAATTTCTCCTTGTATCATTTGTACTTGTAAAATATATGTATATATTTTTTTATTCTTTAGTACAATGTATCCTGTACCCAGTCAATATTCATGAATAAAAGATACACATTTTTGTAACGTCCTGTGTCATTTCTTCACCTTTTTCATTCTTTTCAGCATGACATATTTAATACACCTTATTGACAAATAACTTCATTTCTCCCAGAGATAACGATGGCCTAGACTGCATGTTCAGATCTGCCGCCTAGGACTTTTCAACTCTATGAGCCGTGAGGGTCTCATAGAGACTTTTCTTCCTACGGATCGAGAGGATCTCGTAGGCGGGCTTTCTCCTTAGGAATCGTAAGGATTCCTAAGTGTGGTTTTCTCTTATAAGTCGTAGGGATCTTATAAGAGAATTTTCCCTCTTACGAGTCGAGAGAATTCGTAAGCGGTTGTTTCCCTCCTCGTCGAAATTCGACTTCGGAGAGTGAGACCCGTGAATAGTATGCAAGAGACCATTTTGGATTGACTTGCAGGGCCCCATTGCTCAAGAAGCAAGCTTTTCAATTCTTGCTGTCTGAGACTTCATCTTGCAAATTAAGAAGCAAGTTCAATTTGTTGAAGAAATCCCCTTTCTGAAAGATTTGGCGGGATTTCCCCCACCATCAGATCTTTGATCCAGGGGCTTCTGTTTTACAGAAGATAATAACCGAAAAGATTTCTTCAGAACCTTTTTGTTTAGCGCGAATGCTCCAGGGTATGACGCGTGTCGCACAGCACACAGTGCAGCGCAACTGCGCTAGCACATCTACGCCGACACGTGTCATGCAGCGCACGACGCATACGCCGCTAAAGCGTTGCTTCCCTTGGTTTTGCTTGAAACAGAGCTTTGCTTTGGATGGGTGCGCTGCTTTGGGGTGCTGCGCTGATGCGTTTGCGCTGGACACGTGGCGTGTAGCGCGCAGCGCAACGCAACTGCGCTAGCGCTTCCGTGCTGAAGCGTCGCTTCTTCAAGACAGAGCTTTGCTCTGATCGGGGAAGGATGAAGCGTTGCTTCATCTCCTGTCTCGGAATTCGAACGGAAATTCGCTCCAATTAGGGTAAACTGCCGTGACGACTCTTGGGAGTCGAAGAGGCACTTGAGGCCTATAAATAGGACCTTTGGTCCCCTCCAGATACTTATCATCTTCCAGATTTCCATTCTTGAAGACTTCAGAGCTTTGTTCTTGCCTTTAAGAACTCCGGTGCCTTGCTCCTTTTTTTTAAAGTTTTTTAGAAGAACTTCAGGTAAAATCGATTCTTAGATCAATCTTAAATAGCAGAGCTCTCGTCTAGTGGGTTTCATCTTTAAACATAGTTTTGCTCTCTAGGAATTTAGTCATCCATGTATATTATTGCTTTTCTATTGTTGATCTTCCTGTAATATTTTCTCCAGGCATAATGGCGGCGGTGCATCTATATAGTCTGCACGAGTTCATTACCTACGATGATATCCGCGCTCAGGGTCGTCAACAAAACCAGGAGTTTATAGACGCTGAATGTGCAGAAGTTATGGGTCGTCTGAACGCAAGCGGTGGTTGGCTGTTGCCTCGGCGTTCGGCTCTTTTGAAAGTCGTGCTGGGAGCAATATGGAGGGCACTTCCGGGTCTTCACGAGGCCCTACCACTCAATGCTCTGGATGATGCCGAGGACAAGGTGCATTCAGTGCACCTGACAGGGCTGATCTCAAAGAAGCGACGGAACGACCTCGTTGACATCCTGCATCAAGTGTTTCAGCAGACGACGATCGTTGCTTCTTATCAAAGGCCGGAAGGGCTTGCCGATGATATCGACACCGAGGAGCGCGAAAGACTGCGCATAAGAATAATTAGAAAGGCCAGAAGAACTCTGGATGGCCTTACTTTTGATTTCCTCAATCCGTGCCCCGGATCCGAGGTTATACCGTTGTAATATTTTGAACAATGTTTCTTATTCATTATTCTTATGCTTGTAAAAACTTTTAGCGGTATGAATGAAAACCCTCCCCTTTTCTATTTCAGCTTGTCTTATTTCTCGTCCTGAGTCTTTTGTCCATGCATAAATGAATGCGTCACGCATGCCAGATCAAATGTAGAACGGATATTCTTTCTGTTATCTTCTTTCTTTTAATGTCAGTAGGCTGTCTTAATAACCATGGTTGATGGATGTCTAAAACGAGTATTCCGACTTCCTCAGGAAATAGCGATGGCTTAGGCCGCAGGTTCAGGTTTACCGCCTAAGACTTTTCAATTCTATGAGCCGTGAGGGTCTCATAGAGGCTTTTCTCCCTACGGATCGAGAGGATCTCATAGGTGGATTTTCTCCTTAGGAATCGTGAGGATTCCTAAGTGTGGTTTTCTCTTATAAGTCGTAGGGATTTTATAAGAGAATTTTCCCTCTTACGAGTCGAGAGAATTCGTAAGCGGTTGTTTCCCTCCTCGTTGAAATTCGACTTCGGAGAGTGAGACCCGTGAATAGTATGCAAGAGACCATTTTGGATTGACTTGCAGGGCCCCATTGCTCAAGAAGCAAGATTTTTAATCCTTGCTGTCTGAGACTTCTTCTTACAAATTGAGACGAATCGGGAATTTGCTCGCGGAGAGGGTGATGGCTCTGCGAGTTGACATGTGTTAAGAGGCTCTCATCACGGAGTGTTTGTATCCGTGAGTCGAGGAGTTTGCTAGGGATTATTTGTTTCCCGAGCACCAAGGATTATTTGTTTCCTTGGGGTTTGAAACGAGTCGAGGATTCCCACGGAGGCGCTGGTGGCTCGGCGGGTCGACACGAATCAGGAGTCTCTCGTCAAGGAGTGTTTGTATCCGTGAGTCGAGGGATTTGCTAGGGATTATTTGTTTCCCGAGCGAAAAGGATTATTTGTTTCCTTGGGGTTTGAAACGAGTCGAGGATTCCCACGGAGGCGCTGGTGGCTCTGCAGGTCGACGCGGATCAGGGGGCTCTCGTCAAGGAGTGTTTGTATCCGTGAGTCGAGGGATTTTTTAGGGATTATTTGTTTCCCGAGCACCAAGGATTATTTGTTTCCTGGGTTTGAAACGAGTCGAGGATTCCTACGGAGGCACTGGTGGCTCTGCGGGTCGACGCGGATCAGGAGGCTCTCGTCAAGGAGTGTTTGTATCCGTGAGTCGAGGAGTTTGTTGGGAGAGTATGGCTCCCTCTTTGTTTACGCCCTTGGATTGTATACAGGGATCGATGTGATCTTAACTGTAGGGCCAAAATTTTATCATCATTATTTTTTTTGTTTTATTTCCGCGATGCTCTATCATTTCAGCTTTTATATCGCGAAGGTCGCGATCGCCCAATCATTTCGGCTATTTTTCGCGGTGCCCAATCATTTCGGCTGTTTATTTTATTTCCACTCGCTGCTTTTTATTGCGAGTTGCCCAATCATTTCGGCTATTTCGTATGCATGTACGGTCTACTGGCTTTTCGCCGTAAACCTGAACTTGGACACTGATTTTGGCATCAGCACCGCTACAACTGGGATGTTACCAGGAGCGAATCATCATTTGCTTCTGTCATTGTCGAACAAAGGAGGCTTAGCGACCAGGGTTAGGGTCCTGTCGACTAAGGCTTTTGACTTTATGAGCCGTAAGGGTCTCACAAAGCTATTTTTCCCTACAAGTCGTTAGGATCTTATAGGTGTATTTTCTCCCTAGGAATCGTGAGGGTTCCTAAGTGTTTTGTTCCTCTGTAAGTCGTAAAGATCCTACAGGAGGGTTTTCTCTTTGCAAATCGAGAGGATTTACAAGGGTTATGCGAATATATCCCCAGTCACGGATGGACCTTGGTTAGGGAAATGTTTATTCGCGCCCGTGGATTGTATACAAGGGTCAGTATTGAGCCACTTGTAGGGCAATATCGAAAGTTGTGGGGGTTGCTTAAGCATAGGTTTAGATCTCTGTAACTTAAGACTTTCAAACCTTACGAGCCGTGAGGGTCCCATAAGAGCGTTCTCCTTACGAGTCGTGAGGATCTCGCAAGTGTATTTTCTCCTTAGGAATGATGGGGATCCCTAAGTGTGTTGCTCCCTTGTGAGTCGTAAGGATCTCACGCGGGTGGTTTCTCCTTACAAGGTCGAGAGGATCTTGTAAGTGTTCTTTAACGAGGTTGCGCCCTTTCAGGTTTTCACAAACACTCGCCGGTAGCCCTGCTGTTTTTACTCACGGAGCCCTTTCGGGTTTTCATCCGTGCCCCTTTTTGCTTATGGACATACCGTTTTTATTTTATTTTATTTTTATTATTTTTTTTATCTCGTCAGCCTAAGGATGCTGCGGTATTAGTTTAAAGACGTTTCGGTCTGCTATTAGTTTAAGGACATTTCGGTCCGCTGTTAGTTTAAGGACATTTCGGTCCGCTGTTAGTTTAGGGACATTTCGGTCCGCTATTGAGAAGCTGGCTACTGCTTATACAGTTTGAGCTTAGGAAGATAGCGAGCGGATATAGTCGTTGTCATCTATCGTTGACCTAGGCTGTGGCTCATTAAGCGTAGTATTTCTTTAGGAAGCGACCGTTTATTGGTCTGAAAGGCCTTTCACCGTGCATGTCCATGAGCAGATAGGCCCCACCCTGGTAAACTTTATCTATGATGTACGGGCCTTCATAGTTCGGCTCGAATTTTCCCCGCTTGGCGCGATTGGGGATCATAGGCCTTTTGACCACTAGCACGAGTTCGCCTTGGTGGAATGTCCTCGGTCGAGTCAATCTTTCGTATGAGCGCATCATCTTTGCTTTATAAGCTTCCAGATTTTGTTGCGCTATGAGCCTAGTTTCATCAAGGGCGTCAAGCTCCTCAAGCCGAAGGTGAGCATTTTCTTCGTCCGTTAGCTCGTGGTGAACTGCCACTCGTAGAGAGGGTAACTCTATCTCGAGAGGGGGTACTGCTTCCGTGCCGAACACCAACGCATATGGCGTTGTGTTTGTGGCTGTCTTGAACGTGGTTCGATACGCCCAAAGAGCTTCTTGCAGTCTCTCATGCCAGTCTTTCTTATTTCGGGGCACTGTTTTCTTTATAATTTTCGTCAAGGTCTTGTTGAAGGCCTCGGCGAGACCGTTAGCTCGTGGATTATAGACTGAGGAATATCTCCAGTCTATGTTATGCTGCTGTGTGAAGCGGCTGATTTTATGACTTCGGTAGGCTGGCCCGTTATCGGAGATGATCCGCCTCGGAGTTCCAAACCGATATATGACGCGCGTTTTGAAGAAATGGAGGATATTCTCCGTCTTCACTTCTCTCAATGGTACTGCTTCTGCCCACTTAGAGAAGTAGTCAGTCGTCGCTAGGATGAAACGATGTCCTTTAGACGATGCTGGTTCGATGGGGCCGACTATATCAGTCCCCCACATTTCGAATGGCCAGCTAGCTACCGTTGGATGCAACGGATTTGGGTGCTGGTGGATGAAGTCCCCATGAATCTGGCATGAGTGACATTGCTTCGCATATTCGATGCAGTCTTGAATCATCGTGGGCCAGTAATAGCCCATCCGTTTGATCTTCAACTTCATCTTTGGACCTGCTTGGTGAGAACCGCAGATTCCATCATGAACTTCCTGAACGACTCTTTCCGATTCGTCCGGTCCTAAGCATCTCAGCCACAGAGAATCGAATGACCTCTTGTATAGAGTATCATTGACGAAGGCGAAGGACAGAGCTCGTTTTATGAGTTGATGTCTTGCGGACACATCTTCGGGCATTTGGTGGGACTTGAAGTAATCTATAAAGACTTCCCTCCAATCCTCAACCTTTTCATGTTCTTTTATTTGCAAGGTCGCTTGTTCAGTCACTCCCTTCTCTTCGGGCGATTCCGAAGGTATTTCTGCGGGGGCGAGCACCTGACGACTTTGTACTATGATTCTAACGTCATCGAGGTTCTCGTCAGCCATTTCTTTAGCAAGTTTGGCCAACGCGTCCGCTTTGCTGTTATCCGTGCGTGGTATGCTCTCCAAAGTATAGGAGGGAATTTGGGTTAGCAGTTGTTGTACCTTTTCACCGTATTTTACCAATTCCGGTTTGCATGTTTGGTAATCGCGGTTTACTTGACTAACGACCAGTTGTGAATCTCCGTATATGAGGAGGTTTTCAATTCCCATGTCAATGGCGATCTCGAGGCCTGCTATCAGAGCTTCGTATTCGGCTTCGTTGTTTGTCCTCGGTTCCGTCAGGGAGAACGCGTAGCGCATTATCCCTCCTTGTGGAGTTATAAAGATGAGTCCTACCCCCGATTTGATTATAGGGGTACATTGTTTGCGCTTCTTCACGGAAGATGCTCCGTCAAAATAAAGCTCCCATCGAGTATTATCACCATCGATCGCATCAAACGCATGTTCGTCTGGAAGATCGCAGTTTAAAGGAGAGTCGGCTGGTATCGGGTGCTCAGCAAGGAAGTCGGCGATGGCCTGGCCTTTTACTGCTTTGAGTGGTCGATATGCTATCGAGAACTCCATTAAGAGCAGGGCCCATTTAGCGAGTCGTCCTGTCAATATGGCCTTTGACATTAGATATTTGAGAGGGTCCACCTTTGAAATGAGATAGACTTCATGCGCTAATGCGTAATGTCTAAGCTTTGTTATTGCGAAGATCAACGCCAGGCAGTGTTTTTCAATGGGGGAATAATTGCTTTCTGCCCCCAGCAGCACTCGACTTAAATAGTAAAGTGCTCTTTCTTTCCCCTGGTCATTCTCTTGTGCCCATAATGCGTCCAAAGAACCTTCAAGGGCGGCCGTGTAAAGAATGAGAGGCTTTCCCTTTACTGGAGCAGCCAACACTGGAGGGTTTTGCAGGTACTGTTTGATCTCGTCTAGTGCGCTTTGGCACTTTTAATCCCAGACGAACGGGGTTCCCTTCTTCATCAGGTGGCTGTAAGGGCGGCACTTTCCTGAGAGGTTGGCTATAAATCGCCGTATGTACGCGAGCTTCCCTTGGATAGACCGCAGCTGTTTGAGAGTTCTCGGCGGAGGCATTCCCATGATTGCCTTGATCTTGGACGGATCTATCTCGATACCTCAGTGTCGAACGACGAATCCCAGGAATTTGCCCGAGGAAACCCCGAATGCACACTTCAGAGGGTTCATCTTCAAGTTGTATTGTCAAAGACGTTGAAATACGGTCTTCAGATGCTCGAGATGTTCCTCATATGATTTGCTTTTAACAACGAGGTCGTCGATATAGCATTCAACAATTTCGTGTATAAGGTTATCGAAAATCTTCGTCATGGCCCTTTGGTAGGTTGCACCGGCGTTCTTTAAACCGAAGGGCATCACCGTGTAACAGAATATTCCTAAAGGAGTCCGGAAAGCCGTATGTTTCTGGTCTTCAGGGTGCATTTTTATTTGATTATATCCTGATGAGCCGTCCATGAATGAGAAAATCTCATGCGTGGACGTATTGTCTATCATTAGTTCGGTGACTGGTACTGGGAAATCATCCTTTGGGCAGGCTTTGTTGAGCTCCCGAAAGTCCACGCACATGCGCACCATACCATTTTTCTTCATCACTGGGACGATATTAGCAATCCATTCAGGGTATTGAATCTCTTGGATAAAGCCGGAGTCTATCAGCTTTTTGACTTCCGCGTTGATGCTCATTTCGAGCTCAAGCCGCATTCTTCTCGGCGCTTGTTTGACCGGCTTGACACTCGGGGATATTGCCAGTCTATGCACAGCAACTTCTGGATCAAGTCCCGACATCTCGGAATAGTTCCATGCGAAGCAATCTTTATGCTGTACAAGGACGTCCTTTAACTCAACCACCTTTTCCTCGGACAGCAGCTCGCTGACGAATGTCGGTCACGGATCGTTTATCGTCCCCAACTCAATTTTCTTGAGGTTATCCGCAGTGGTATGTATGCCGTCCTCCAGTTCTTTCGGAGCTGGGGGAAATTCTGAGATCACCTCATCATTGCTGTTTTCGAGGCACCAGGGAAGGCTGTCTATGTTCTCGGACTCTTCTTTTAATATCATTATCATATGACAGGTGCGAATTTTCTTCCAATCCCAATGCGGAGTTGGTTCTGTTCTTGTGTTTTCGGGTTCGTGCTTTTGTGGCGGCGCTACCCTCCAGTTGTCAGACAACGCGAATTTGCCAAGCTGATACTGGTCCTCAACCCAATTCTTAAAGGTGAAGCAATCTTCAAGCGGATGCCCTACTACTCGATGGTAAAAGCAATAATTTGGGTTGAATACCTCGCCTGCGTGCTCGGGGTGCTTGGATTCTGGCAGCGTAAGCATTTGATGTTTTAGAGCAAGATCAAATATCTTCCTTGTTTTGTTCCGAGGAAATGAGTATGCTCGACTCATTTTCTTCATGAGGGCTAAGTCAGTAACGCTCGACTCTCGGATACGTGGTTTCTTAGCTCTGCCTTGTGGTTGTTGAGCGTCTTTTCTGCCCTCTGACTTGTTTTTGCTTTCGCGTCGAACCTTTTTTGTAGCAGATTGACAAGGAGCGGCCTTTTCATCCTTCACGGCCTGTCGGAGAAGGCGTTGCGTCTTGGCTTTCTCATAGATGGCCGTCTCGCGGTTGTGGTCATCTCAGACTTTTTGACCAGCTTCCCTTATAAGCCTGTCCATTTGTTCTTCAAATGATGGACCGGGCAATTTTTCATCAGGAACTTTTACTGGCTTAGGATTAGCGTCCTCCCATTGAGCGTCCGCATCTTCATCGAAGTCATACATGACATAACAACTATTTACTAGCTCTCGTTTCTTTAGCCGGATGTACCCAAGCCCTTTTGTTTCCATTCTCCCGTTAGGCAGTTTGCGTTGGGTCCCGGGAACATTCCAGACCCTGTCATAGAATTTGGCCTCTCTAACGGTCTGTCTGAAGGATATCCCCTGGCGTTTCAGCAGTTTCTTCAAACCTTCGGTATAATATCTGGGAAGACGGATAGGCTGAAGCCTGTCGAGCGTGGGATCCACGCCATGCCAAACTTCTTTTTCCACCTCGTTTTCTTCAGAGCGGTAAAACAGGATTGCCTTCTCGTTTTCTCGCCTGGGGGGGATATAGAATGTCCGCAGCTCTTCTACACTGTTGATATTAAGTGCGTTCAGTTCTTTATGACGTTTAGGCGGCACCATGGCGACTTGCAGACTTTGCTCTTCGTCAGCGGAAGCTTGTATTGAAGGCCGAGCAGAGAATACGACATGGACCTCATCCTCCGACTCACTACCAAAGATCAATGTAGGAGTGGACGGTCCTGGCTTGTTATGTTGGGGCGGACCCGAATAAACGATCTCCTCTTCTTCCTCGGTATCACTGCCGAAGACAGGGATGGTGGTGTTAGTTTTATTTTCCGGCTTGTGACACTTCTCCATGTCTTCGAAATCCGGCAAGAAGTATTTGGCATCTTCGTATTTGCGGACCTCGTTCACAGAGAACGGGTTCAGTTCTCCCGTCACGGTATACTCGAAACCATCCTTAAAATACTTCATACACTGATGTTGTGTAGAAGGGATGATGTTGTACTCATGTAACCATGGTCGGCCGAGCAAAGCGTTGTAGCATGTCTTGGCATCTATGACGTGGAACTTAATGTCCGTGACGAGTAATCCGAAGCGTAGCGTCAGTATCACAGATCCAAGAGTCTTTGACGATTGGGAGTCGAACCCGGATATGGTGATCTTGTCCCGAGCAAGGTGCTGGACGCTCATGCAGATTTCCTTTAACACCCGGACATTGAGTAGGTTAACAGACGACCGGTTATCGATCAGAATTTTGCCTATCTTTATATCATGGCAGTATCCCGAAACGTAGAGAGGGCGATTGTGTTCGCAAGTCCCAAGTAGAAGGTCCTCATCGCCAAAAGTAACATCAGCCGTGTGTACTTTCTACAACTCATCCTTCATCTTTTCCTCAGCCAGGCATGCTTGGAATTGTTCCGGGTCTTGGAGTTCCTTAATCAATGAATCTCTCGCCTCTTTTGATAGCAAAAGGGCGTCGAGAATGCTGAGCTGCGAGGGCAGTTTCCTCAGATGTGCTAAAACGTTGTAATCCACCTTATTCTTCTTTAGTGGGTTCTTAGCGGTTAACTCTTCCTCAACTTGGTCATCGAGAGTAATATCCTCAGAGACCTTTTCTTTCCCTTTATCTTTTCTGTTCAAGGGTCCGAGGTTCTTTTCAGGCAGCGTCCGATTTCGCAACCGGATATTTTCGCAGACCTTCGGTTCTTCTTCTTTTCCTGAAGCGGACTCTTTAAAGAGAGGGGCAAGTTCTAGCTCTTCATCAGAATCACTCCCGAATGTAGGCACTTGTGATCTACCGGCGTCAATCATGCAACAACCACTGCTAGTTTTATCAAGCACTTTGATCATTCCGTTCTGCTCTCGGCGGGCTTTGCGCTTTTCCCGCTTAAACTGTTGCCGGTGAGTAACATATCCTTGCCACCACTTACCGAAAGCTTTGCACTCTTCGGTGGGATGCAACACCTTCCGATGGTACAAGCAATAGGAGGGGTGGTTTTCCATTTCACCCTTAATGTTTTTCTCGGAGGGTGGTAGCTTTATACCCATTGACACAGCCTTAGCGAATCTCTTCTTTATCTTGAACTTGATTTTATCTGTGGTGGGTGTATTTTGTTCTAGCGGGAGTACCGCAATTCTTTCGTCAATGCGCTGGCGTTTGGCCCTTTCGAATATAACCGCTTCGTCATCCCGATCAGCTTTGCCCTTTAAGAACGCCTGATTTAGGAATGCATCAATCCCTTCATCCGACGGCTCCAGCATTTTTAGTGCAGGCTCTGCCCCCAGCTTTTCAGCGCGAGGAGTCTCCTCATCGGTTGTGGACAAATGGGAAATCACATGGCAACTTGCCACATGTTCTTCAGATTCATTTGACGAACTACCTCCCTCATCTTCTGCTTGGAAGACGTGGTTGAGGAACTCTTGCAATGTAACGGGAGTCCGCGCCTTCTGGTTGTACTCTTCCAGCACGTCAATTTGCTTTTGCAAGTCCGCGCGCCTATCGCTAGGCTTCACTGGTTTCTTGGCCTTTTTCTTTTTCTTCGAAGACTTTGACGACTGGCTACTAGTGCTTGAACCCCCATTATTGGTCTTTGGAGTTGGACGTGGCTTTAACATCCCCTCAACGACCTGCGGTTCCAATGGGCTTTTCCACTTGATCGCCGGACATGTCCGAAGATTATTTAGCATTCTTTTCGTTTTTGATGATAATACAACCTCCCACGGAGTTTCTTCAATGACAGAGCATGTTGCCCCCGGCGTATTCGTCCCTTTAGAGGTGTGGGGCTGCGGGGGATTCACTTTCCATTTGTCAGATAACTCAAATTTTCCCTGTCTATACTGGTTTTCAAGCCAATTTTTGAAAACGTAGCAGTCCTCAATCGGATGGCCTAGCACTCGATGATAGGGGCAGTAATTAGGTTCGTTGACGTCACTTGGTTGCAACGGACGTTTTGGATCTGGCAGATTTATGAGTCTGTTGCGTAATGCCTGTTAGTTGTATGTATGCCCTAGAGGCCAGTATTGTACAGATTATGTATATTATATTGGATGCTTGGACATATATAGAGATGACTTTCTTGCTCGACATGATAGTATGCTATCTGGTTGATATTTATCTTAACATGTACACTAGTCTCTTTATACTGTCTTATAGTTACATGTTGGTAAAGCCCTTAGGATTTGTACTTGACTACCTGGACTATGATGCAGATCATACTAGTGGGGACATGGTAGTCCATAAGTACATCCTTCAAGGTCCCTAGTCGTAGGTGTATCGAGACGGGGCATCGATATACCAGAGTAGACTAGCGTATACGCTTCTCGACCCATGTGATGGGCGATGGATGATCCCATATCCATTGGTGTTTGACATCAGAGATGGTATACGGGTGCTCAGTGGAGACTGGGTACACTGGACGGACTCGCCGAGAACTCCCAGATGGTATTATACCTCACGTCAGATGGCAGTTCTCAGGTGACACTTGTACAGGTTAGTCTGTAGACCCGAGATCGTCATAGAGTCTTGTGTGATTCCCACTGTGCTTTGATCTCCACCTTACCACGTCCATGAGGGCGTGCAAAACGGTGGTCTTTGGGTACAGTCCCGAATCACATGGAGGCAATGAGCGATAGGAGGGGTTTCGTCTCTCCCGGTATTGGGAGTTGATGTTGCGCAGTGCTCGATTGGCCGTAACAGGGAAGTCCCTGGCCAGGGCTGATTAGAGACTTGCTGGTAAGTGTTACCAGTATTTTCTCGACCCGTTATGAGCCTCACATCAGCACGACTTATCGGGTTATTGGGGTCTGACGTTTACCACCCCTAGACTTGATATGCGACGTATCTGACGAAGAGACTTGACTGTATGGTAAGTGTTACTGGTCGGATTCGCAGGAGTGTGAGCGGGCTAGCTCGTCGATCTTCTGATCGCTCAATACCCGGGTGGCCGTTACGTTTAGCAGACCGCTTGCGGCTTGTGGGTGCTTGATATGATCATCATCTGCTACCGGCGTATTGACGAGTCTTTAGAGTCCTACACAGAGGTTTCCTGGCTCAAGCGAAACGAAATAGGAGCGCATATGAGATATGTGCAGGACCGAGAATAATGCGTGTATGTGATACCGCATTTCATTCTCGCGATATATGTTTCGATTGGTTATATTCGATATGACCTAGTTATCGAATCATTGATTCGATAAATCGATGCATTGAATACTAGTCGGTTATGTGCGACATGACCGGATCATTGAATCAAATGTTGATTTAATGATTTAATGCATAATTATATATATTTGATATATTGCATTGCATTAACTAGTATTGGTTCACTTTAAACGGATTTCTTCTCACTTTGATGCACATTGTATATGTGATATGCTTTCGTGCACTTTTTTGTATCATGTTTGATGATACTTGATCATTTCGTTAAGTATATAGAATTAATCCATGGTTAATATGATAATTAGGGTTTTTTATATTCATTTATTTATTTATTTGTTTATTTATTTATTTGAAATGGATTATGATGAGAATGGTGGCTCTTTTTGTTTTAAGTTGAAGCTTCATGAAGCTTTGACTTTGCTAACCATCCTTATCTTCATGCTTAACCCTAACCCATCAAGTGACCATGGTTAATTCTCTACACTTAACCCTAGTTCAAGTTATGATAAGTATTTGATTTAAAATTTATTTTATCATAAGACTTATTATAATCTTTTCTTGAGCTCATCTTCTTCTTCTTCTTCAAGCTTGCTACTCCAATGGCAACTTGAGTTTTAGTGAGAGAATTCCAAATCTAAAGTGAACCCACCTCCTATTTCTTCACCCTCTACCTCTTGCCAAGTTGTTTTGGGTGTTTACTTCACAAGTTTCACAAGTTTGTGAAGTCGGAGCTTGAGTTTGTGCAACCTCGACGTAGATCGTCTTTGACACAAAGCCGACGACCTATTCCGCACGTTTCTCCGATGAAGCCGTCACGAGAGTCCAAGCTTCTATATGGACAGCGAGAAGACTTCGTTGCGGAGCCGTGGAGGTGGATATCCGGATCTACAAAGGTTGTAATTTCCGTATCCTAATAGTTAACTGTTAACTAGCTTTTAGTTTCGCCTAGAATTCTAGCAAACGATCCGTAGTCGGGTCTCTCGGCACCGTTAAAATTTTAATATGGCATGTTCGATACCTTGTGTGACCTCATTAGGGTGCCAAGGAACCCTACAGTGGTATCAGAGCCTAGCTAGAGCCTTAGGCGAAGTCCCGACGACGTTTGAAACCCGATCGAACCGAAATCCAAAACCTAAAAATGCTCTCTGGACTTTTTCTAAAAATTCGGATTTTTGTCAATTAAAAATATGTAGAAAATCAAGCAGGGTGTTATTAGAATTACTGTGAAACACGAGGGGCTAATTCCACTTTTCCACCGCGGAAGGGCGGCACATGCTAGGCATGTGCGGCGCTTCCGCGGTCTAACTGTTCCCTTGAATAATTATTTTTGCACAGTAACTCATATAATTCAATGCTGTGTTTTCTGGGATATTTTATTGTGACTTAACAGAAGAGTATTTTGGGGTTGCTTTGGGGATTCGTTTATTCAATCGGGTTATCAAATTTTTGTCTAAGTGTTTTTCCAGATAATTGTAGAATATGTTAAAGAGTTCGACCGGATATAAATACCCAGGTTTTCCCCTGCCGGAATATCCAAGTGTTGGATTATTGTGTGGTTAAAAGACGTTCTGAGTAGTGCAAGTAACGCGATGGTCCCTCTAGAAGACAACAAACCTTAACTCGATTATGTGACCGTCTTGAACTGCCCTTTGAACCTTCGGGTTTGGGGCAGTACGGCGTGCCACATGTGAGGCGTTGGCTTGACCCTTCTACGGCTGGACCGTTGGTACTGAGGCATGAAGTGAATGTCTTTGAACCTATTTCATGTGTTGATCGGTGTCGGGAAAACTTGGGTGTTCGAATGTTCGATCGGAAAGTTTAATATATTCTATTTATCCGAATTGGATACAATAATTGGAATTCACAAACAGTTATGAGATAACTGGATGAATTTTATAGATCCAGCAGTTTAGTTTCACAAGATATCGAAAAGAGTTTTCGATGATGGGACTAAAATGCGGGGTTTATAACTGTTAGGCATGTGATGTCTAAAGTAGTTGCGGATTCCAATTGTTGTAGTTTTACACTTTCTTTTCTGTGACCGTAAGTGTAGTATGTTCATATCGCCGGTTTCGTTGCTATACATCAACGACAATTGGGGTATGCATACTTACTTACGTTGATGACATGTGATGTTATGTGTTGCTGGATATGTTATATTGGATCGTCGTGTTCGAATAGCCGGGGGTTTTTATGTGAGATGAGTGTTTTTCATTTTCATTCATGTAAAAACTTGTATGTAATATTCTTTTATTCGGGGCACTTCCAGGATGCGGGAGTTGTCACCCTTTGTATATTATTTACTTTTCCGCATTAGGATAGACCCAAAGAGGGGAGCACAAGTAACCGGGTTCTGGGGTCCAGTGGGAGACCAACTCGAGGAGTCGAGTCCGGGTCTCCTAACCCTAGAATTGGCAGGGTTGCTTGCCGCTCTCGTAGGGGTCTAGGGGTGTGGGATTGGCTATTCATCACGACTGTGGAATCCGTGTTTTATACTGGCTCGTATTGAAAACACGGACGTCCTAGTATATCCAATATTTCATATGTTTATTCTGCTGCGATATCTGTGATGTGATTTTGTGATGGATATAGTATATAGTATATATGATATATTATATAGACGTTACTTATGTTTTACACCCGCGCTAGCCCTGCCCTGCTCTGTCGTTAGTTACCTAACCTAACGGTGCACGAGGGGACATCGAGGCGAATGCGGATGGCATAAGTGTACGTTATATCTATCTGTGATGTTTAGGTATTTAAATGATGGGACTTCATTAATGTGATTAATGAAAGATAAGAAACCTAAGATGTTGTGGAATCGAATTTTAAAATAAAACAGGTAGCTACAGTTTTTGCATTGCACAGCGGTATATATGATATACCCCGCACCTTATTCGATGAGGAAAGGACCGAGATCCCTTCACCGGGAGTGACTCCTTTAGCAATAACTGGCAGATGCTACACACTCGGTTTGCTTTTGACTGCTTTTGCGTTTTTGCTTTGCACAGCGATATATATGATATATCCCGCACCTCATTCGACGAGGAAAGGACCGAGATCCCTTCACCGGGAGTGACTCCTTTAGCAAAACTAGAAAAGCCTCAAAATCACTCCATTTCAAAACATCATTTGATTCTACAACGATATCAAGTTCATTACGCTCATGGTTTTTATGAAAAACCTGCGTAGCCCTCCGTCATTTCAGATAAATTACATATAGTATTCGTGCTACATTTGTTGGCTTTCGTCAAGGTGTAGTGTGCGGTAGCTATGTGCTGTTTACCTGCTGCATATGATGCGACTGGATTAGGGTAGTCGTACGGCTTTGTTGGCTTTCGTCAAGGGTCGTGCGGGTGGGTTTAATTCAGTCAAGAAATGTACGGGTTGAACTTGACTAGCGGGCTGTGGTTTGTTGGCTTTCGTCAAGGTCATAACACGCTAGGGGCAAAAGATTATCGGGAATTTCAAGTGTTGAAATTTGCAATGAGATTGCATACCTTCTATGAGATAGTTGGATCCCGATACCCGCTGCGAGTAAGAGTTACTCCTGGGAGAGTTTTACACAGTGCAATTAGCCGATCAAGTAGGTGTCTAGAAAGGTGTTAATGAGGTTACGCCTCTGGGAAAACGAGGTTTACAGTAATTAGGTTCGTGCGAAAGCACGGGGGACCTCCCTCAAAGTACCGACACTGGCCTGGCTGAAAGATTGGCGAACTTGTAGTGTGTAATTAATCCCGGCTAGTCTTTCCTTTTAGGGTTTGGAGGAAGATTTGATAAAAAGCAGTGGGAGCCATCCTGATTAGATAAGATAATAACCAATCTGATCTTGCACGAGCATACGCTAAAGTGTTTTCTTCTCTCTCTCTCCAGGTAGCGACCATTTCATGCCTTAATAAAGATAATAATATGGATGTATTGACCGAACCCGCATGTTATACTGTGCTGGGGAACGTTGGTTCCGTTCTTTCTTATAAGAGTTATAGGAATGAACAGGATATAGGGGAATACCAGGATTCCCATGCCACCCGAATGAAGAAAGTACATGTTGATGCATTTTCTTCGGGTGTGTTCGTTACTGAGAACTGTTTCTCCATTTGCTCTACGTCCTGGGTATTGGATACCGGGTCGGGATCCCATATATGTAATCAGTTACATGGGCTAAGGAAAGGTAGAGAACTTGGAGAAGGTGATAAAGACATAAGAGTAGGAAATGGTGCAATTGTTGCAGCCAAGACTGTCGGGGAATATCACCTTGTATTACCAACTGGTAATACATTGGTTCTGAACGAATGCTATTACATGCCGAACCTGATATGCAACATTATATCGGTTTCTTTATTAAGTAAAGAAGGATATAATTTTGTATTACAGGACAATGTTATGAACATTTTCCATAACCAAAAGTTGGTTGGATCAGGCACGTTGTGCAATGGCATTTATGTTCTAAATCAATCAACAGTTCTGAGCATAACAAACACACACAAGAGGAAGAGTTCTGAACTCAACGAATCCTTCTTGTGGCATTGTAGACTGGGTCACATCAATGTGACACGACTGGCTAAGTTACATAAAGATGGATATTTGAAACCTTTCGAATTTTCATCTTATGACACTTGCCAGTCATGTCTCAAAGGCAAGATGACCAAGACTCCGTTTACGGGACACGGAGAAAGAGTTACCGAACTCTTAGGACTGATACATAGTGATGTATGTGGTCCCATGTCTACACATGCCAGGGATGGTTCTTCGTACTTCATTACATTCACTGACGATCTCTCAAGATACGGACATGTGTACTTGATAAGACACAAGTCTGAAGCTTTTGAGAAATTTAGAGAATATAAACAAGAAGTCGAAAACCAAACCGGAAAAAGTATTAAAATCCTTCGATCTGATCGAGGAGGTGAATACTTGAGCAATGAATTCCTGGAATTCCTAAAAGAGAATGGGATTCTCTCTCAGCTGACTCCTCCATATACACCACAGCACAACGGTGTATCAGAACGGAGGAACCGCACCCTATTAGATATGGTGCGCTCTATGATGAGCACAGCTGAGTTACCTATTTCCTTCTGGGGGTATGCGCTTGAGACAGCCATACATCTATTGAATATGGTCCCCACCAAATCTGTGCCTACCACTCCATATGAGATATGGAAAGGGAAGAGACCATGTCTTAACTATGTTAAGATATGGGGTTGTCCAGCCTATGTCAAACGACAAAATCCGGACAAACTCGAGGCACGGTCTGTTCTATGCAAATTTGTAGGATATCCCAAGAATTCTCAAGGGTATATCTTCTACCACCCTGAGGAACAAAGAGTGTTTGTTTCTCGGCATGCCACCTTTTTAGAAAAGGAATTTCTTGAAAAAGAAATTAGTGGTCATGAGGTAGAACTGGAAGAGGTTCCAGCTGCAGAAGCTACAACAGAAGATCTGGTGGAACCAGAGGATTCCATAGTTCCCGATGAACCCCAGCCACTCCGCCGATCTAGTAGGGTTTCTCGTCCACCTGAGAGATACTATGGTTTTCTCATTGATGGTGGTAGTGAGGATTGCATCATGGAGGATGATGACCCAACTAGTTTCGAGCAGGCCATCACGAGTGGGGACTCAGTGAAATGGCTGGATGCTATGCGGTCCGAGATGGATTCCATGTACACCAACAAAGTATGGACTTTGGAAGTTGCTCCTGAAGGGGTAAAACCCATTGGGAGCAAGTGGATCTTCAAGAAGAAACTTGGTGTAGATGGGAAAGTGGAGACTTTCAAAGCTAGACTTGTAGCAAAGGGTTTTCGTCAAAGACCAGGTGTGGACTATGACGAGACCTTTTCTCCAGTGGCTATGCTTAAATCCATCCGAATCATGCTTGCCATTGCTGCCTTTCATGACTACGAAATCTGGCAAATGGATGTTAAGACCGCCTTTCTAAATGGTGATTTAGAAGAATGCGTGTACATGACTCAGCCAGAGGGCTTCGTAGACAGTGGGAGCAGCGGGAAGGTGTGCAAGCTGCTTAAATCCATTTATGGATTAAAGCAAGCATCGCGGAGTTGGAACATCTGCTTTGACGTCGTTATCAAAGAGTTTGATTTCGTCAAAAATCCAGATGAACCTTGTATCTACAAGAAGGTGGCAGAGAGTAAGGTTGTCTTCCTCGTATTGTACGTGGACGACATACTCTTGATAGGAAATGATATTCCTATGCTGCAATCGGTCAAGCTCTTCTTATCACAAAGATTCTCAATGAAAGATCTTGGTGATGCCTCCTGCATATTGGGGATCAGGATCTATAGAGATAGATCCAAACGGATTTTGGGATTGTCCCAATCCAGGTACATTGACACCATACTAAAGAGGTTTAGTATGGAAGAGTCCAAGCGTGGGAACTTGCCCACGATCTCTGGAGTCACTCTCTCCAAAGAGATGTCTCCTAAGACTGATTTGGAGAGAGCTCGCATGCAAGGGATACCCTATGCTTCGGCAGTAGGCTCTATCATGTATGCGATGCTATGCACCAGACCCGATGTAGCATACTCACTAAGCGTAGTGAGCAGGTATCAAGCTGATCCTGGAGAGAGTCACTGGACAGCTGTGAAGAGCATTCTCAAGTACTTGCGAAGGACTAGAGATATGTTCTTGGTATATGGTAACGGAGAACTCCAAGTGGAGTCATTTACCGATTCGAGCTTCCAGAGTGATAAGGACGACTCTAAGTCGCAGTCGGGCTTTGTCTTTACCCTTTACAGAGGGGCGGTTAGCTGGAAGAGTTCCAAGCAGGAAACCGTGGCAGACTCGACGATGGAGGCTGAATACATCGCTGCCAACGATGCTGCTAAAGAAGCTGTCTGGGTCAAGAAGTTCATTACTGAACTTGGAGTGGTTCCATCCATTGAGCATCCAATACCTTTGTATTGCGATAACAATGGAGCGGTGGCTTTGGCCAAGGAACCCAGGTCCCATCAGCGATCCAGGCATATTCTGAGGCGGTATCACCTGATCCGGGAGATAGTTGATCGCCGGGAGATCGAGGTCAGGAGAGTTGACACGAAGAACAACACGGCGGATCCACTCACGAAGGCCATTCCCCAGATACAGTTTGAGAGACTCTTCGGGATGCTCGGTATGAGATACTACAGCAGCTGGCCCTAGTGCAAGTGGGAGATTGTTAGTTGTATGTATGCCCTAGAGGCCAGTATTGTACAGATTATGTATATTATATTGGATGCTTGGACATATATAGAGATGACTTTCTTGCTCGACATGATAGTATGCTATCTGGTTGATATTTATCTTAACATGTACACTAGTCTCTTTATACTGTCTTATAGTTACATGTTGGTAAAGCCCTTAGGATTTGTACTTGACTACCTGGACTATGATGCAGATCATACTAGTGGGGACATGGTAGTCCATAAGTACATCCTTCAAGGTCCCTAGTCGTAGGTGTATCGAGACGGGGCATCGATATACCAGAGTAGACTAGCGTATACGCTTCTCGACCCATGTGATGGGCGATGGATGATCCTATATCCATTGGTGTTTGACATCATAGATGGTATACGGGTGCTCAGTGGAGACTGGGTACACTGGACGGACTCGCCGAGAACTCCCAGATGGTATTATACCTCACGTCAGATGGCAGTTCTCAGGTGACACTTGTACAGGTTAGTCTGTAGACCCGAGATCGTCATAGAGTCTTGTGTGATTCCCACTGTGCTTTGATCTCCACCTTACCACGTCCATGAGGGCGTGCAAAACGGTGGTCTTTGGGTACAGTCCCGAATCACATGGAGGCAATGAGCGATAGGAGGGGTTTCGTCTCTCCCGGTATTGGGAGTTGATGTTGCGCAGTGCTCGATTGGCCGTAACAGGGAAGTCCCTGGCCAGGGCTGATTAGAGACTTGCTGGTAAGTGTTACCAGTATTTTCTCGACCCGTTATGAGCCTCACATCAGCACGACTTATCGGGTTATTGGGGTCTGACGTTTACCACCCCTAGACTTGATATGCGACGTATCTGACGAAGAGACTTGACTGTATGGTAAGTGTTACTGGTCGGATTCACAGGAGTGTGAGCGGGCTAGCTCGTCGATCTTCTGATCGCTCAATACCCGGGTGGCCGTTACGTTTAGCAGACCGCTTGCGGCTTGTGGTTGCTTGATATGATCATCATCTGCTACCGGCGTATTGACGAGTCTTTAGAGTCCTACACAGAGGTTTCCTGGCTCAAGCGAAACGAAATAGGAGCGCATATGAGATATGTGCAGGACCGAGAATAATGCGTGTATGTGATACCGCATTTCATTCTCGCGATATATGTTTCGATTGGTTATATTCGATATGACCTAGTTATCGAATCATTGATTCGATAAATCGATGCATTGAATACTAGTCGGTTATGTGCGACATGACCGGATCATTGAATCAAATGTTGATTTAATGATTTAATGCATAATTATATATATTTGATATATTGCATTGCATTAACTAGTATTGGTTCACTTTAAACGGATTTTTTCTCACTTTGATGCACATTGTATATGTGATATGCTTTCGTGCACTTTTTTGTATCATGTTTGATGATACTTGATCATTTCGTTAAGTATATAGAATTAATCCATGGTTAATATGATAATTAGGGTTTTGTATATTCATTTATTTATTTATTTGTTTATTTATTTATTTGAAATGGATTATGATGAGAATGGTGGCTCTTTTTGTTTTAAGTTGAAGCTTCATGAAGCTTTGACTTTGCTAACCATCCTTATCTTCATGCTTAACCCTAACCCATCAAGTGACCATGGTTAATTCTCTACACTTAACCCTAGTTCAAGTTATGATAAGTATTTGATTTAAAATTTATTTTATCATAAGACTTATTATAATCTTTTCTTGAGCTCATCTTCTTCTTCTTCTTCAAGCTTGCTACTCCAATGGCAACTTGAGTTTTAGTGAGAGAATTCCAAATCTAAAGTGAACCCACCTCCTATTTCTTCACCCTCTACCTCTTGCCAAGTTGTTTTGGGTGTTTACTTCACAAGTTTCACAAGTTTGTGAAGTCGGAGCTTGAGTTTGTGCAACCTCGACGTAGATCGTCTTTGACACAAAGCCGACGACCTATTCCGCACGTTTCTCCGATGAAGCCGTCACGAGAGTCCAAGCTTCTAGATGGACAGCGAGAAGACTTCGTTGCGGAGCCGTGGAGGTGGATATCCGGATCTACAAAGGTTGTAATTTCCGTATCCTAGTAGTTAACTGTTAACTAGCTTTTAGTTTCGCCTAGAATTCTAGCAAACGATCCGTAGTCGGGTCTCTCGGCACCGTTAAAATTTTAATATGGCATGTTCGATACCTTGTGTGACCTCATTAGGGTGCCAAGGAACCCTACAATGCCAGCTCGAATAACCTCTTCGTTTTATCGCGGGGAAAGGAATAAGGACGTCCCATCCTATCCTCAAGGGGTACGTAAGGGCGCGTATTGTTTGGACGAGCAACCGGCTTCAAGTCGTTCGGTTGTTGTTGAGCATTAGCGACAATGATCGCTTTTCCCTTTCCTTTGTCATTTCGGAAATCTGGCTTTGGGAGAGGGGGTTTATGACCCATCTGGTCCATTTGCGCTAGTTTGTCAATCAAAGCCTGGAAGGAAGTCGGCTTGAAAAACATCATAAACTGTGAGATGGTTGCCTGTGGATCAAGGGTTCCAACAAACATTCCCACCGCAGGGGCTTCTTCTATGCGCTGCTCACACTTTGACCATAGATTATGCCACCATATAGCGTACTGAACCCATGTCTCGCCGGGTTTTACCCTAGCGTTAATTAGTGCCGTCATCGGGGTACGTTCACTGGCACTTGCAAAGCGTTGGGTAAACAGCAGCTCCATTTCCGCGAAGGTTTTAATAGAATCATTAGGGAGTTCAGAGTACCACTCGAACGCCGTATCTGATAGACTTCCGACAAACTGGCGGAGCAAAAGCTTGTCATCGCCGCCGGTGTTACCGCAAAGCGCCCTGAACTGGGCGACATGCTGATGGGGATTTCCAGTCCCTTTGTAGACATGAAACTTGGGAATTGTGTAACCCGGCGGGTACTTGATTTGGTCATACCAGCCTGGATATGGCCGCCCCGTTTTCACGACGTGGCCGGCTGCTTCGGCCGCATGATGAACCTTTATTTGCTGGGCTATGTATTCGTCCAGATCAGTCTTAGAGATTGTATCCTCTTTAGCTGTCAATAGAGCGGGCTGCGGATTTAATGTATCTCCTTTATCATCTCCAAGGACGGTTAGGGGTTCTTCAGCGGGAGGATCTTGTTGTATCATCATCCCTATCATGTCCTGGAAGAGGAGGCCCATCCGCTGTATGTTGGCCGCTTGTTCAGCAGCCTCTTTGTCCCTCTTTTCCAGTACTCGGCGAAGGAACTCGGCGTCGGTCTCTTCCTCCTGGCGCTCATCTAAGGACGCCTCAGGGTTCTCTTTTGGCCCAGTGAGTGCAGCCATTGTGGTCATCATCTCCTGGAGCTTTTGTTGCTGCTCTTGAGCCTTGGTCACTGATCGAGTGAGCGGTCGGTGACCCGTAGAAGTACGGCTTTCTTCCTTTCCAGAAGCCATATAAACCGTATGAACAATTATGTCCCCTGACTTTGGGAGTTTAGGTTCACCGCTTTTAAACTTTGCCGCTGACGCGGGAGCTTTCTCTGGCCTCCTTCTTTTGTAGGCCATCGAGGTTAAAGGAGCCGTTGGAGTGGGCATCCTAGCAACTGTCACCCTCTGCTGTTTAATGGGGCAGTTTTTGTTATTTTCCACCTTCGCCTTTTTCTGGTGACGCAAGTGGTCTGGATCGATCACGGAGTCTTGAACCCTCCGCCATACTTTATAAACTTTTGAGGATAGCCGTTGAGGGGGCTGTTCTTGTTTTGTTTCTGGAACTCTCCCCGCAGGTGGAGGAGATCTTTTCAAGGTAGCGGTTGGAGAGTTCTTACGCACTCTCCTCAGTGGTTCAAAGCTGTTCCCAGTTAGAACAGCAGCGTTGACTTCCACCATTGGAGCGGGTGGAGTTATCCCTGAGGGGGAGTTGCCCCCTGCTTTCCTCACTCGTCGCCAATGGCGACATCGCGCGCGACGAGCCGTTGGGACTGGCTCGGAAATCGAGATGGTTTCTTGTTGCCCCCTGTTTGAGTGTGGGGTAACTGCCGATGTCAGCCTGTCGAAGACTGATGCCTTTTGACCAGCTGGGGGAGGAGTGGGAACCGTCAATCTTGTGAAGACCGACTCTCTGATGGGAGAGGCCGCTTTAACGACTTCCGAAGCAGCGGCCGTTGCCCTCTTTGGGACGGCCTCTTTATAGTTCTGACCTAGCCTGGTGAAAACGGAGGCTGTCGGTTTAGTAGCGGGCGACCCGTTGACAGGGGCCGTCGAAACAGTGAGCCGGTTGAAGACCGACTTTTTACCCACTTCCGGTGCAGGTATTGGTGCAGAAAAGCTTGCAGGTGGGATCATAGTCCCGAAGAACAAGCCAGTGGTGGCTTGGGTCACCTGGTCTACCGGCAGAGTAAGGAAGGAAGCCGCTTGGGGCCCATATGCTACACCTCCTGGTGAGGTGGAGCGTCCGTTGCAGCGGCATTTCGAGCAGTTGGTACAGCTAGAGGCCATTGAATCTTGAATTCTGCGCCAGGTAAAAGACCAAATCTTAGTAATTTGAAATCCGAAGACAACCATTTAATGAACCGCGATTGGTTCGCGAAGACGACACACGAAGTGTGGAGTGGAAAGAGGAAGAGGTCCCACCGGGCGTGCCAGAATCTGTTCCCCTCCGAAATGGCGGCGCACAGGACCGCGATGTCCTGACACTGAGATTCGGGGCAGATGCTAATTGGTGCTATCCGTCCATCTCTCCGAAGATGCCAAGTTGATTTATGGCACCGTGTATCGGAGGTTTAGACGGATGCGGCCGATGTAGCAGACTTCGTCAGATTCCCCCGCGCTTGAGGGGTTTTTAATTTTGGGGACGCTCTTCCCTGCAGGCGCAAGCCCCTGCAGTTAATTACGCTACCGCATCACGGTAACAACTTTCTCCTTCTCCGGAATTTCACTTCGTGTCGTGTGTGTTTGTTTTGTTTGTGGTTGCCCGTGGATTGTATACGGAGACTGAGTAATGCCGTCGCCCGTAGGACGTGGATTAGTCCAAATCCGTATTTACTTAGATTTGGGTTTGGTGTTTTCAGTTTAAGGATGCATTAGTCGCGTTGCGTCTAATGATCAACTTAAACGTTCGTCAAGGATACGTTAGTCCTGTTTTGGACGAAGATCAACTTAACGTAGTGATTAGTTTAATGTATGACCATCGGGACTCGTCACCTCTCTGACGTCGTTGAAGGATTACAACGACGTGTACCAGAGGAGCTCGGAGATGTACCTTCGAACCAGAGTTGATTGGGAGTTTTATAATCCATTTGAATGTTTAAGGATACGTTAGCCGTGTTTGGGGCTAAGATCAACTTAAACGGGACCGTTTAGATCCGGCAAAAGAGCATTTGAAGTCTCTATTGTTCCAGTTTAGGGACGTGGTGGTCCATTATTAGTTTAGGGACGTTTCGGTCCGGTATTAGTTTAGGGACGTTTCGGTCCGGTATTAGTTTAAGGACGTTTCGGTCCGGTATTAGTTTAAGGACGTTTCGGTCCGGTATTGGGTGTGCGGCCGTTGGGACCCGTCACCTCTTTGACGTCGTTGAGGAATTACAACGATGGATGTCAAAGGAGTTCGGAGATGTACCCTCGAACCGGATGTAGATTGATTTAGGAGAGCCATTTTGCTCAGCCAATTTAATTTAAGGACTTACGACCACGATTGGGCTAAGTCCAGTTGAAAATATTCAACATTGCTTTTGCTTTTCTCTTTATTTTTATTTGGGCTTTGCCCATAAAGGATGCAGAACATAAATTTGTTTTGGGGATCTGTTCCTTATAAATGATGCAGAGCATCAATTTTATTTGGGCTTAGCCCTTTTATTGCTTAGCAATTTATTTTGGCCTGCTAGGTCTTTTTGATTTGGGCCTGGCCCTTCAAGTAATGCATTGCATTTGTGCAAAGCACCAAGAATCTTTTAGATTCAAGAAAAGAAGTGCAGAGCACTTTTTAATTTCTTGATCAAAATTTAGATCAAAAGAAAAAAAAATCTTTTCTTTCTTTCTGTCTCAGGGAACCAGAGGTTCATAGCAAGTGTAAGGCACTATTTTTATTATTTTTATTTATTTATTTATTTATTTATTGAAGATCACTGATCTTGTTTTTTTAGATCCATGATCTATTTTCTCTTATCTCAAAGGTTTTTACCTTCTTTTTTTCTTGTATTCTCCAGGAGTTCTCAAGAGTTCTCTTCTCTCTTCTTCTTTTTTTTTTTTTAAAACCAGATGATCCCTTTGAAATGAGGTTTGGGGTCCTTTTTATAGTGCTCAAGAATTAGTTAAATTCGTTCAATAAATCTTTTCCTGAGTGATTTGGGGAATTTTCCCCACCGTTGGATCTTTGATCCAAAGGCCCCTGTTTTACAGAAGAAATCTTCTTGTTTAAACAAGAACAGAAAAAAAATATCCTTAAATCTTCATTCTGTTGTTGCGCAACTCACCAGCGCGTGACACGTGTCGCGCAGTGAGGCGCTTGCGCAGCAGCGCTTGCGCAACTGCGCAGACACGTGCAGAGCACTTTTTAATTTCTTGATCAAAATTTAGATCAAAAGAAAAAAAAATCTTTTCTTTCTTTCTGTCTCAGGGAACCAGAGGTTCATAGCAAGTGCAAGGCACTATTTTTATTATTTTTATTTATTTATTTATTGAAGATCACTGATCTTGTTTTTTAGATCCATGATCTATTTTCTCTTATCTCAAAGGTTTTTACCTTCTTTTTTTCTTGTATTCTCCAGGAGTTCTCAAGAGTTCTCTTCTCTCTTCTTCTTTTTTTTTTTAAACCAGATGATCCCTTTGAAATGAGGTTTGGGGTTCTTTTTATAGTGCTCAAGAATTAGTTAAATTCGTTCAATAAATCTTTTCCTGAGTGATTTGGGGAATTTTCCCTACCGTTGGATCTTTGATCCAAAGGCCCCTGTTTTACAGAAGAAATCTTCTTGTTTAAACAAGAACAGAAAAAAAAAATATCCTTAAATCTTCATTCTGTTGTTGCGCAACTCACCAGCGCGTGACACGTGTCGCGCAGTGAGGCGCTTACGCAGCAGCGCTTGCGCAACTGCGCAGACACGTGTCGCGCAGCGGTGCGCTTGCGCAGCAGCGCTTGCGCAACTGCGCAGACACGTGTCGCGCAGCCGTGCGCTTGCTCAGTTGTGCGCAGCCGTGCGCTTGCGCAGTTGTGCTTGCGCAACTGCGCAGACACGTGTCGCGCTGCCGTGCGCTTGCGCAGTTGTGCTTGCGCCGTGCGCTTGCGCAGTTGTGCTTGCGCAACTGCGCAGACACGTGTCGCGCAGCCGTGCGCTTGCGTAGTTGAGTGTTGCTTATGTTTTTTAAAGAGCCTTGCTCTGATTGGACGTACTGTCTTGGGCGTTGTGCTGCCGTGTCAACTTCTGACACGTGGTGCATTGCGCGCAGCGCACGGGAACCGAAGCGTTGCTTCAAAATTTGAATTTTCAAAATTCAAACAGAGCCTTGCTCTGATTGGGGGAACAATAGTATATAATATGAATAGAAAACCAAAAGAACGTAGATAGGTAAAATTGTATATGATCATTCACAGGTATAAGATAGTTATTCTAACGTGGTTATTTGTAGTTTGATAAAAAAAAGGTATTCATGTATACGAGAGGAGTCCATCTTACCCCGTGGACTATGGTAACATGTAGTACAAGGCCCCGTCATAACCTACGGGACAACGACACGTGAATTTATGTAGGTTTTTTTTAAAGTGATCTCTCATGCCACGGTATACGTTCCGTACAAATCTACCCCTTTAACCCCGTGTATTGTATTGTATAGTTTTAAGATTATAGGTCTTTGCCGAATCCGTGGACATTAAATGTACAGGTTCATGTTCAAGATGTAATGATGTATTTAGGTAGTCATGTCAAGTTTATATCAAGTTATAACCATGGTTCGGTCAAGTCGAGTCAAGAATTCAAGTATGAGTTTGATATGATTTCGAATGTTCATGTTCATGATCAAGTATTCAAGTTCAAGTTTGATTTTGGATTCTGGTTTGAGTTTGAATTTATGTTGGAGTTAGAATCTTATGAAAATGACTTTGTTCCTGCAATATCTTAAGTTCGGAAGTAATCGGTAACTGCTGCACATGGACGGCAGGATTTGTGTCTTTTTCCAAGACAATTGCCATTGATAACTCCGTTAAGTTGTCTAGCCTGATAGGCAAACACTCACTTTCTCTGGCTCTCCGAGGCTCGAGAGAAATGATACCGCTTAAGCCTAAATTAATCTATAGTCCTTAAAATATTGTTTTGTATATCTCGAGAGGGTTTTATGAAAAATACTTCAATATAGTTTTTAAAATAAAGCTCGAGGGTGATTTATAATATTTAGGGTTTTCATGGACATATATTTTAAATTAAAAGGGTATTTTGGTGATTAAACTTGGCCTTTTTAAAAGTTTGTGGTGTTTTATTGAAAACTAGCTCTTTTGGAAACTTAATGGTATTTTAATAAAATTCTAATCTTTCATTTTAGAAAATATAATATCATAATACGTTTTATTGAAAATACGGATTCATATTTTTAAATAATTTTTTTTAAAAAAATAGTTTTGTATAGAAAAGTTGTATTTCTTAAAAACCGTATTTTTTATTTCCTTTCGAGACCGAATACTCCGTGAGGAGTTCTGCATCTCTCTCTACTATCCCAAGGATGTGCGATAATCTGCAACATCCATTAGCGGGTCCCCTAACAAGAGTTGTAGAGGTGTAATTCCAAGGATTACAAAATACCGATTAAAATAAACCCGTTTTGAAAAGATGTGGTATTTTAATGAAAAACATCTACTTTGAATTACCCATATAATTAGAATACCATGCTATGTAACCATAGTGTGCATGTGGGTAGGTCGTTACCCCATGAAGTTTTCCTAAAGGTATATTTAACAATTATCGAAATAAGGGTTATACTAAAATTCATGGTATTTTAATGAAAAGTTCATTATTTGATTGTTTCATATGAAATTTTTTGTTCAATTCAAAACTAAATGATTGTAAACAAGGTTAAAAGTAGTATGAGAAAGTTAGTTTGACCTATTTTGCTTTAAAGAGGGGAGTACAAAGGTTAAAAGCACACATATCGGAGTTAACTCCACTTTTCCGATATGTTTTTAGAAGATGGTTTTGAGATGAAAGAAGAAGAGAGAAGAGGGACTTACTCACTATGTAGCATTGGAAAGAGGTTGAAGAAAAGTGGGGGATTCCCGTGGCGTCGCGGAAACTCCAGAAACGGTTTTGATCTTCGATGGAAAAAGCTTGGTTGCTAACTCCACTTGACTCCACTTGTACTTAGGAACTTTTGGGATATTTTTGACAGAAATTTTCAGAATGGAGGGAGTTAGGGCATGGGGTGGTATTTATAGTAAAGAATTAGGGTTTGGGAATTAAAAATGTGGATTAAAAGGATTTAAATGGTGTTAAATGGTGAATTGAAGAGTCTATGTTTGATTGCAGGAAAATCAAACAGTACAGAGGAGTTGAGGAGAGTTGAAGAGTCAAGTGTGCAAAGTATGGAGGGATTTGGGCTCCATCGAACCGTCGGCGCCGGCCTTTTGGGGAGTTTGGGCGGTCGGATCTTGATGATTAGTCTCGATATTTGTGTCGCGTCTCAATTTGGGTGTGTACACCTGTGCATGTTTGATTTTTTTGAAACTTTTCATTTCACCATATATTGCACGGGCAACTCTTGGGCTTCCGAAAAATTAAAAAGAAAAATCTGAAAAAATAATTGGGTCTGATGGAAATCGAACGCATAGGCTATGTCACAACAGTGTAGAGACTTTACCAGTGAGCTACAAATTATTTCTTACTTTTATTTAACAAAAATAACGTTTAACTCTTACACAGGCTGAAATACCCTTTTCTATACAATAACAAGAAATTTCTGTACAGGAATTTCAGAGTAGTTACATTCTACACTTTTTATAAAAATTCCGTCCTCGAAATTTACAATTACATAAAGACTAATTTTAAAAAAGGTAAGGGTATCGTGTACGCATATCCTCTTCTCTTTTCCAAGTTGATTCTCCTGGCGAATCCTTTCTCCACATTACTCGGACCAAGTTTACCTCTTTGTTCCGTAATGTCTTCACTTTTCGATCCAGCATCTCAACTGGTTGTTGCTCGCAAGTCAGGTCGATCTGTACCGTGAGCTTTGAGTGATCAAGTATGTAGCTAGGGTCGCTCACATATCGTCGTACCTAGGATATGTGGAACACGTTGTACACTCTTTCCGATGAGGGTAGTAGTGCCTAGCGGTACGCCACTTCTCCAACTCGGTCGAGTATGTCGAACAGTCCTATATACCTTGGACATAATTTACCCCTTTTGCTAAAACGGATCACTCCTTTGTTTGGAGAGATCTTCAGGACCAGGTTGGAACTCCAAGTGTCAGCGCTATGAATATGCCCAATACTTCTGTCGGTCTTGGGCTATGCGCATCCTTTTCCTGATCGTGCGAACCACGTCCACAGTTGCCACGATCATATCTGGTCGAAGGAGTTCACGATCTCCCACGTCGTCCTAACTCAGCGGGGAATGACACTTCCGTCCGTAGAGTGCTGCGAAATGTGCCATCCCAATGCTTGCCTGGTTGTTGTTGTTATATGAGAACTCCACTATGTGTAGGTGATCTTCTCACAAACCTTCGAACTCTAACATAAAGGCTCTTAACATGTCATCCATAATCTGAATTGTTCACTCGGACCGTCCGTCCGTTTATGGATGATACGACGTGCTGAATTTTAGACCCGTTCCCAAGCTAGCTTGCAGACTCTGCCAAAACAGTGATCAGAATCTCGTATCACAATCGGAGACGACGCAAATAGGTAATCCATGTAATCTCACAATCTCCTGCATGAGTTTATGGGTATCAATTATGATTACATATTGAAGGTATCAAATCTTACTTTAGGTTTATACTCACCTCCATGTACTTCCGTGCTAAAGTCTTGGTTGACTGGCTAACTCGAAATGGAATAAAGTGAGCCGACTTGGTGATTCGATCCACAATAACCCAAATTGCGTCGCTACCCTTCGTGCTACGAGGGAGAGCAGTCACAAAGTCCATGGTAATGTGCTGCCATTTTCATTCTGGGATTGGTAATGGCTGAAGTAGACCAGCAGTTCTGTGATGTTCAGCCTTCACTTGCTGACACACCAAACACTTTACTACACTCCTTACTACTTCACGCTTCATTCCATGCCACCAGTAATGTTACTGTAGATCCTTGTACATCTTTATACCGCTAGGGTGTACCGAATATGGAGAGCTGTGAGCTTCTTTCATAAATTCTTCTCTAACAGGTCCGACTGGTATAAAGACGGCTTCTATATCTCAAGGATCTATCTTTGTGGATGGTGAAGTCAGTTCGTAGTCCACTTTCTACATGTTCTCGGATCCTTTGTATCTTGGCATCATTTGCTTGAGCTGTCTTGATCTGATTTACAAGAGTGGACTGGACTTGTAAGTTCATCAAAGATGAAGTGTTACCTGGCATAACTACTTCGATCCCTAATCCATGCAGTTCTTTTTGTAGCTTCCGTTGAGCGGTGCGGTTCATTGCTAATGGCTAGCGACTAAATGCATCAGAAAATACATTCACTTTCCCAGGATGATACTGTAGGTTGATGTCAAAGTCCGCCATGAGTTCTAACCATCTTCTCTGCCGCATGTTGAGTTCCTTCTGAGTAAATACATACTTAAGACTTTTGTGGTCAGTGTATATATCTACTCGTTCTCCCAAAAAATAGTGGCACCAAATCTTGAGTGCGAAGATGACAGCTTCCAATTCCAGATCACGTGTTCGATAGTTGCGTTCATGAACTTTTAATTGTCTTGATGCAAAATCCATGACTTTTCTATGCTGGTGTAGAACAAATCCTAATCATTTACCGGACGCATCACAATATATATCGAATCCACCTGATTGATCCGGTATTATGAGGATAGGAGCAGAGGTTAACCTCGACTTGAGCTCTATAAAAGCCTTTTCACTTGCTTCTGACCACATGAATGCTTCATCTTTACGTGTGAGCTTGGTCAGGTGTGTTGCGATTTTTGAGAATCTTTCAATGAATCGTCGGCAGTATCCTGCTAAGCCCAAGAAACTTCTTATCTCCTTCACCGTCTTTGGTGTCGGACACTCGCTGACAGCTGAAACCTTAGATGGATCCACAGAGATTCCTTCGCCTGAAACAATATGTCCGAGAAATCCGACTTGATCTAACCAAAATTCACACTTGTTGTACTTGGCGTAGAGCTGATGTTGTCGTAATGTCTCCAGGACAATCCGTAAGTGTTCGGCATGTTCTTTCCGATTCTTTGAATACACCATGATGTCGTCGATGAAGATAACAATGAACATGTCTAAGTACTCTCGGAAAACTTGGTTCATCAAGTTCATAAAGATGGCAGGTGCATTAGTCACTCCAAATGGCATTACAAGATATTCATAATGACCATAACGAGTCCTAAACGCCGTCTTCGGAATGTCAGAATCTTTGACCTTCACCTGATGGTAACCCGAACGAAGATCTAGCTTTGAAAAGACACAAGATCCACTTAACTGATCGAAAAGGTCATCGGTGCGCGATAGTGGATACTTGTTCTTAATTGTCACTTCGTTCAGAGCTCGATAATCCACACACATCCGGTAGGAATCTTCCTTCTTCTTCACTAGTAACACAGGAGATCCCCAACTTAAAGTACTGGATCGGATCCAAACTTTCTTCAGTAGTTTGTCCAACTGAATGTGGATCTCCTTCAATCCCTCCGGACTTAATCGGTATGGAGCTTTGATTACACGTTATGCACCAGGTTGTAAATCAATAATAAATTCAAGAGCTCGATCGGGAGGCAAACCTGATATGTATTCAGGGCACACATCCTCGAACTCTCGAACTACATCAGGCTTTTCTTCTTCAGCTAGTAGAGGGAACACTTTTGCATTCTTCGGTTTAGCACGGTAGCTTCCTGGCTCCAATGTTCTATCTTTACTTTTGAAATAGAAGACTGGGTGATCTAGTATCTCAAATACCACCCTCCTTTGACAGTAGTCAATAGTAGCATAGAATACTCCCAGCCAATCCATTCCCAACACAACATCGAAATTTGGTATGTCCAGTACTTTGAAATTTGCATAGAATTCTCGACCGCAAACTACAAATGGGCACTGATCATACCTCAAAGTTGCCTTCAAGACTCCATTCCCGGAACTGACTTTCTATCTCGAAATGAGTGGCTTCACGGGAATCGCGTGCGTTCTCACGAATCATTGTGACATGAAGCAGTGTGAAGCTCCAATGTCGAAAAGTGCAAGTGCGGGAAGGGTGGCTACTAGTATAGTACCTAAGTTGTGTGAGGTTGGGTTTAGATATAGGGAAAGTATAACGATGCACAAGAATTGAAAGGTTGAAAGGATAGGGAATTTATTGGCGATGACTTGTCCTGTGGATTCGGCCTTCTCGATTGTCATTGTAAAAGCCTGTCGTCTCGGTACATTCCTCCTTGCCGGAGGCACATTCCTCTGCCCTTAAGGCACGTTTCTTTGTGCCTGATGGAATTGACGCTAAGGCTTTGTATGTGGTCTATGTGGTGCTGGTGCAGGAAGAGCTAGGCGGGGTGCAGGTGCCTGAATGGCTGGCTTCTACGGAGCTGTAATTGCGGGTCTGGGTGCTGGTGTTGTGTTAATACGATATGGGCATGCTCCTATAGCATGAGTAGATGCGCCAAAAATCAAACACAGAACATTTGAACGCCTGCAGTCCTTCGCCATGTGTCCAGTTCTTTTGCAGTAGAAACAAAAATCTGGACTTGACCGGTTAAACGATCTTCCTGGCCTCTTGGGTATAAAAGTAAGCCTAAAAGAGGCTCCTCCTGTCATCTGGGTAGCAGGGCATTTGATTTCGGCTACTTGAGGCTTACCCTTCTTCTTGACCACAGCTTCATAACGGCGTGCTTCCTTCAGTGCGAGTTCATGAGTTGGATAGTCACCTGTGGCTAAAGCTGCCTAAATCTCTATGTCTAAGCCCTATTGGAATCGTCTAGCCCGAATCTCATCGGTCGGGATCAAGTGCACCGTGAACCTGATAAGATATTGATGTCAGGATAGTGATGTGTTTTACGGAACATAATTTGGTACAAATTCTTTACCTGGCAAGCATGATAAATTCAGCATCATATTCATCCACTGATTTTATCCACATAGAGCCTTGTTGTAGGTGGATGAACTGTTGTTCCATCTCCAAACGGGCAGTCTCGGGGAAAATATTCGCATCGAACAGATAGCGAAATGTCTTCCACTCTATTGGTTGTGTGAGACGGCTTTCCTCGGCCTTCCACCAGACTCTTGCATTGTCGGTGAGCTGGAGCTTGGCCACACGAACCCAAATTATGTCTGGTACCTGTGCTGCGGTAAGGTCATTCTCTATACTCTGGGCCCATTCTTCAGCTTGAAGAGGACTTTCTTTCCCTGAAAAGTTCCTGGGATGCAATGCACAAAATTGCTTTACTCCAGGTGCTTCGGCTTCCAGGCGGTTCATGAGAATAGCAGTTTGCTGCTGCTGGCCCTCCAAAAGACTTTTGATGGCTTCTAAAAGCACCGTCTGTTCATTAGTTGGAGCAGCAACGGTAGGGGGAGGTGGTAAAGTAGGTGATGGTTTGTTTCCATTGACATTGGTAGTGGTATTGTTGGGAGAATCCATTATCTTGATAGAAAATGAAGGTTAGGATAGATTCAAAAAATTTGAAATGCAAGGAATGTATAGTTGCTGATTCTTATAATTCTTATGATATATTGTTTAAGACTTCATGCAGAACTGACCTGCATGAGCCTCCAACAAAACCTGTCATGCTCCACTTCCTAATAGATGGAAACGGTGATGTGGCAAGCCCGCAACGTATTTACTATGAAACAAATACGTTAAGCGTAATTAAGCAATATAACAATGAACAAGAATGAAAAGAGTAATAAAATGAAACAATAATTTTATTTACATTCAACTTGTAGGGTTAGCTTAGCACCTTGTAAAGCTTTTGGCAAGCATCAATCATGCTACTTTAAAATTTTTGGGGTGCTAAACAAATCAACCAAGTAATCGAACTAGAGAATTAGGGTTAACTTTGCATGTAAACAACTTTATATCTAAGAGAGAGAGATTACAACCGTTGTAGTCCATTTCTTCGCTTCATAAGCTCCGAGTAGTAGTCCTTTCACCGCGATCCATGAACTCCTGGAGTCTAGAGAGGCTCCACAAGTCGAATGATCCATGCTTGCTTGAAGACTTTGAAATCCAAGATGATCTACTTCGAGAAAACACGAACTCAAGCTATGACTTCACTAATTATGAATTAGTGAAGCTAACATACCAATCTATATGGCTAGTATAGAAGAGGATGATGAAATAGGAATTTTGCACACTTTATTATTTAATTTCTCACTATTTTCTTCTTGATCTCAAAAGCTAGAAAGCAAAATGAGAATGAGGAAGAAGAAGAAGAATGAATAAGATTGAGGTTAGAAATGCAACCATGTGTCAAGTATATCATCCTTAACCATTGTAGAGTTAACCATGGCTATGTGTCATGGTTGGGTTAGAAATATCTAGGGCAAAACAAAAAGGGTGGACTTGGTCAATGACAATCTACAAGCTTCATGAAGCTTCATCCATGACTCATTTCCATAATTTGAATTACTTAGATATTTAAACCCAAACATTACATATAGCATGGTATAATTCTCATACATACATTTTGCATGTATAACCTAGCATGCTACAATATTATATATCACATATATAATATTTATGTAACAAAAGAAAACAATACAATAAATATATATCACATATATATTAAATGTATCACAAGTGAGAATAATAAATATATAAGTGATCACATAATATATACATATATATATATATATATATACATATATATATATATATATTATATTTAATCGAATCAACACTTGATCCGATGACCCGGCTATATCATATATAACCGGTCGATATCACATATCGCGAGAATCGAATACGGTATCACATATACGTATCAATTTCGATCCCGCACATATCACATACGTGCTCCGACTCCGTTTCGCATGAGCCAAGAAACCTCTATGTAGGACTCTAAAGACTCGTCAATACGTCGGCAGTAATTGATGATCATATCAAACACCCACAAGCTGCAAGCGGTCAGCTAAACGTAACAGCCACCCGGGTATTGAGCGACTAGAAGATCAACAAGCAAGCCTGTACATACTCCTGTGAATCCAATCAGCAACACTACAGTACAGCCCGGTCTCTTCGTCTGATATGTTGCATATCCAGTGTAGGGGTGGTAAACGTCAGACCCTAGTAACCGATAAGTCGTGTCGATGTAAGGCTCATAACAAGTCGAGAAACTAATGATAACTCTTACCAGTAAATCTCCATATCATCCCTGGCCAGGGACTTCCAGTTATAGCCAATCGAACACAGCGCAACATCAACTCCTAATACCGGGAGAGACGAAACCCCTCCTATCGCTCATTGCCTCCATGTGATTCGGGACTGTACCTAAAAGCCACTGTTTTGCACGCCCTCTTGGACGTGGTAAGGTGGAAATCAAAGCACAGTGGAAATCACATAAGACTCTATGACGATCTCGGGTCTACAGACTAACCTGTACCAGTGTCACCGAAAAACTCCTATCTAACGATAGATATAATACCATCTAGGAGTTCTCGGAGAGTCCGTTCAGTGTACCCAGTCTCCACTGAGCACCCATACAACATCTTTGATGTCCAACACCAATGGATATGGGATCATCCATCACCCATCATATGGGTCAAGATGCGTGTACGCTAGTCTACTCTGGAGTATCTATGCCCTGTCTCGATATACCCTCGACTAGGAACAGTTATAGGATGTACTCGTAGACTACCCTGGCCCCACTAGTATGATCTCATCATAGTCCTTGTAGTCGAGTACATATCCTAAGGGCTTTATCAACATGTGAGAGCAAGACGGTAAACTAATACAAATCAACATGTTAAGACAAAGTGAAACCAGATAGCATACTATCATATCGAGCAAGAAAGTCCTCACTATATATATCCAAGCATCCACTATAATATACATCATATGTACAACAATGGCCTCTAGGGTATATACATAACTAACAATCTCCCACTTGTACTAAGGCCAGCTGTTCTAGTGTCTCATATCCAACAACCCGAAGAGTCTCTCAAAATATATCTGGGGTATGGCCTTCGTGAGTGGATCCGCAGTGTTTTCCTTCGTATCAAATCTCCTGACCTCGATCTCCCGGCGATCAACTATCTCCTGGATCAGGTGATACCGCCTCAGAATATGCCTGGATCGCTGATGGGATCTGGGTTCCTTGGCCAAAGCCACAGCTCCATTGTTATCACAATACAGAGGTATTGAATGCTCAATGGACGAAACTACACCAAGTTCAGTGATGAACTTCTTCATCCAGACAGTCTATTTGGCAGCATCGTTGGCAGCGATGTATTCAGCCTCCATCGTCGAGTCTGCCACGGTTTTCTGTTTGGAACTCTTCCAATAAACCGCCCCTCCATTTAGGGTAAAGACAAATCCCGAGTGCGACTTAGAGTCGTCCTTATCACTTTGGAAGCTCGAATCGGTAAAGGACTCCACCTGGAGTTCTCCGTTACCATACACCAAGAACATCTCTTTAGTCCTTCTCAAGTACTTGAGAATGTTCTTCACAGCTGTTCAGTGATCCTCTTCAGTATCTGCTTGATACCTACTCACTATATTTAGTGAGTATGCTACATCGGGTCTGGTACATAGTATCGCGTACATGATAGAGCCTACCGCCGAAGCATAGGGTATCCCTTGCATGCGAGTTCTCTCCAAATCAGTCTTAGGAGACATCTCTTTGGAAAGAGTGAGTCCAGAGATCGTGGGTAAGTTCCCATGCTTGGATTCTTCCAGAATAAAACTCTTTAGTATGGTGTCAATGTACCTGGATTGGGACAATCCCAGTATCCGTCTAGATCTATCTCTATAGATCTTAATCCCCAAAATGCAGGAGGCATCACCTAGATCTTTCATTGAGAATATATGTGATAAGAAGAGCTTAACCGAGTGCAGCATAGGAACATCATTTCCTATCAAGAGTATGTCATCCACGTACAATGCGAGGAAGACAACCTTACTCTCTGTCACCTTCTTGTATATACAAGGTTCATCTATGTTTTTGATGAAGTCAAACTCTTTGAATACCACATCAAAACATATGTTCCAACTCCACGATGACTGCTTCAACCCATAGCTGGATTTAAGAAGCTTTCATACCTTTCCGCTGCTCCCACTGTCTACGAAGCCCTCTGGCTGAGTCATGTACACGCACTCTTCCAAATCACCATTTAGAAAGACGGTCTTAACATCCATTTGCCAGATTTCGTAGTCATGGTATGCAGCAATGGCAAGTAAGATCCGGATGGACTTAAGCATAGCCACTGGAGAAAAGGTTTTGTCATAATCCACACCTGGTCGTTGACGAAAACCTTTTGCAACAAGTCTAGCTTTGTAAGTCTCAACTTTTCCATCTACACCAAGTTTCTTCTTAAAGATCCATTTGCATCCAGCCATTTCACAGAGTCCCCACTCGTGATGGCCTGCTCGAAGCTAGTCGGGTCATCATCTTCCATGATGCAATCTTCGCTCCCACCATCAATGAGAAAACCGTAGTATCTCTCAGATGGATGAGGAACCCTACTAGATCGACGGAGCGGCTGAGGTTCGTCGGGAACTACTGAATCTTCTGGTTTCACTAAATCTTCATTTGCAGTTTGTGTTGTTGGAACTTCTTCCAGCTCTACCTCTTTGCCACTAATTTCTTTTACAAGAAATTCCTTTTCTAAAAATATGGCATGTTGAGCAACAAAGACCTTTTGTTCTTTAGCGTAGTAGAAAAAATATCCTTGAGAATTCTTTGGATATCCCACAAACTTGCAAAGAACTGATCATGCCTCGAGCTTGTCCATATTTTGCCTTTTGACATAGGCCGGACAACCCCATATCATAACTCGTTTAAAATATAGTCTCTTTCCACTCCATATTCCATATGGTGTGGTGGGTACAGATTTATATGGAACTAGATTCAATAGGTATATGGCAGTCTCAAGTGCATACCCCCAAAAGGAAATATGCAACTCAGCAGTGCTCATCATAGAACGCACCATATCTAATAGGGTGCGATTCTTCTGCTCCGATACATGTTCAGTTGATAAAACTGCACATTTAATATGATATTTTCCCTACTATTTCTATATTAGAAAATGTGTTTATTATAATATATGATACATATGAGGGTTTATCTGTAAAAAGACTATTTTCATGTATTTATATATTATAATTAACATTTGGTAGAAAAATGTATGCATAAATACCATTGACCAAATCTTAATAGTGAAATTAATATCTTAATAAAACAAACTCTACTAATATTATTTGTGGAGTTGTTGTGCAGAATTTTCAGGGCTAAAATCAAGAGAATCAAAGTTGTTAGAGCAAACCTGCCTAATTAAGAAAGCAAACTAAGAAATCTAGTCTGGCAGTAACTACGAGAAGATTTTCAGTTTCCTGAGATTCCAAAGATCGCCACGTGTCATGAAGATAATAGCCCAGAAGACCAAAATAGAAGATCGCTCCATAAGGCCGCGGATCCGCGGTCAAACCCACCTGTTGGCCGTGGATCCGCCGCGTTCCAGATGAGTCAGGAGCTGGGATTTCTTCTGTTGGATCTTAACTGATGGTTTCCAATTTAGGAAGCTAAGATTCTGGCTTTGGGAGTATAAAAAGGGATCGAGAGCCTCTTAAAAAAATTATCAAGTCGACGCGATCACGAAGTCCACGACGGCTCACGCATCCAGGCTGATCATCAACGGTTCATCTACCGCCTTAGAAGAGATCAAGAAGCAAACTAGTATTTGTAATCATTTTCTAAGGGAACAAAGTGTAAATGAGTTTTGTTGATTAATAAAGATAGTTCTTTTTCTTATTCTATTTCTTTGTAGTTTCATTATGAATTCTCTCTCCATCTCTTCTTGATAGGGTTCGTAGGATTAGGGTAGATTAATGGATGATGAAGATTCTTAAACTCTTTTTACGTCCTATAAAGTTTATAAACTTTACCAAAAGAATCATTAACATCCTAATCGGGCGCGCTACCAATTTATTGTTAGTCTCGACCGTGATTAGAGATTAGATTAATGATTGTTTTGGTAAAGGCTAGATATAAACGGAGTTCCATGTCGAGATAGGGGTTAAGAGTGGGAACCCTTTTTCCCTCCAGAAACCCTAATCTACATACATCACTGTCGTTCTAGTTTTAAATCTATTAAAGGATAAAAAGGGTAATCTTTAATTAATCATCCATAACTAATGAATGCTAATGAACCCTACAAGCACCCTTTTATATTAAACTTACTTCCGTTGTTAATCTAGATCTTTATTTTGCATCAGTGTTTAATATAGATCTAGATCCTACAACCATTCTTCACAACTTTTTATTCTTCCTCATTTCTTTCTCAACACGCCTAAAATAAGAATAAAATATTCAATGTTTCCCAGAGGACGACCCGTACTCATCTCGGTCTAGCTACACGTGACACCGTTCTGATTGCGGTTAACTACTACACATAAAAACACATACCAATCAATACACCGTTGTGCTGTGGTGTATAAGGAGTAGTAAGCTGAGAGAGAATCCCATTCTCTTTTAGATAGTCCAGGAACTCATTGCTCAAGTATTATCCTCCTAGATCAGATCGAAGTGTCTTAATACTTTTACCCGTTTGGTTCTCGACTTCGTGTTTATATTCATTGAATTTCTCAAAAGCTTCAGACTTTTGTTTCAACAGGAACACATGTCCGTATCTTGAGAGATCGTCAGTGAATGTAATGAAGTACGAGGAACCATTCCTGGCATGTGTAGACATAGGATAGCATACATCACTATGTATCAGTCCCAAGAGTTCTGTAATTCTTTCTCCGTGTCCACTAAACGGAGTTTTGGTCATTTTGCCTTTGAGACATGAATGGCAAGTTTCATAAGATGATAATTGGAACGCATTTAAATAACCATCTTTCTGTAACTTAGCAAGTCGTGTCGCATTGATATGACCAAGTCTACAATACCACAAGAAGGATTCGTTCATTTCTGAATTTTTCCTCTTGAGTGTTTTCTGTATATTAAGAACTGTGTTTTGATTTAGAACGTATATGCCGTTATGTAACGAGCATGATCCAATCAACTTTTGATTCAGGAAGATGTTCATAATATTTTCCTGTACTACAAAATTATATCTTTCTTTGCTTGATAAAGAAACTGATATAACATTGCATATCAGGATCGGTATGTAATAGCATTCGTTCAGAATCAATGTATTGCCATTTGGTAATACAAGGTGATATTCTCCAACTGCTTTGGCTGCAACATCTACACCATTCCCTACTCTTACGGAATGATCACCCATTCCCAGTTCCCTACCTTTCCGTAGCTCATGTAACATATTACATATGTGGGATCCTGATCTGGTATCTAATACCCAGGACGTAGAGTGAACTGAAAAACAGTTCTCGATAACTAACACACCCGAAGAAGATGCATCAATATGCTTATTCTTCGTTTGGGCGCCGTGAGTATCCGGATATGTCTCTATTCCCTGCTCAGTCTTATAACATTTATAAGAAAGAATGGGACCAATGTTCCCCTGCTCAGTATAATATGCGGGATCGGTCAATACATCCATATTATTATCTTGATTAAGTCCTGACATGGTCGCTGCCTGGAGAGAGAGAGAAGAAAAACACTTTAGCGTGCGCTCTTATAAGATTAGATTGGTTATTATCTTATCTAATCAGGATGACTCTTACTGTTTTTATCAAATTTTCCTTCAAACCCTAAAAGGTAAGACTAGCCGAGATTAATTACACCTTACAAGTTCGCCAATCTTTCAGCCAGGTCAGTGTTGGTACTTTGAGGGAGGTTCCCCGTGCTTTCGCACGGACCTAATTAGAATAAACCTCGTTTTCCCAGAGGCATAACCCCGTTAACACTTTTCTAGACACCTACTTGATCGGCTAATTGTCCTGTGTAAAACTCTCCCAAGAGTAACTCTTACTTGCAGTGGGTATCAGGATCCAACTATCTCATAGTAGATATGCAATCTCATTGCAAATTTCAACATTTGAAATTCCCGATAATTCTTTTACCCCTAGCGATCTATGACCTTGACTAAGTCAGCAAACCATAAATCGCAAGTCAAGTTCAACCCGTACATTTTCTGATTGAATTAAAACCACCCGTACGACCCTTGACTAAGTCAACAAGGCCCTATAACTATCCTAATCTAATCGCATCTCATGCTTTAGCAGATAAATACTATTTAGCTACCGTACACTACGCCTTGACTAAGTCAAAAACGTAGCACGAATACTAAATATTACTTATCTGAAATGACGGAGGGTTACGACAGGTTTTATAAAAACCTTTTGCGTAATGAACTTGATAACGTTGTAGAAACAAGTGATTTTGAAAAGGAGTGTTTTTGAGGCTTTTACTAGTTCCGCTAAAGAGGTCACTCCCAGTGAAAAGATCTCGGCTCTTTCCTTATCGAATAAGGTTCTGGATATTCTATAAGGAATGCCGCTGTGCAAAGCAAGAACTATAGAAGCAATCAAAAACAAAACCGAGTGAGTTGTAGCATCTGCTAGTTTTTTTAAAGAGGTTACTCCCGGTGAAGGGATCTCGGCTCTTTCCTTATCGAATAAGGTGCTGGATATTCTTCAAGGAATACCGCTATGCAAAGCAAAACTAGAGCTACCCTTTTTATAAATTTGATTCTACAATATCTTTTAGGTTTCTTTTCTTTTCATTAATCACATTAATGAATCCCATCATTTATACTTCCTAAGCATCACAGAAGAAACGAAAGCAGTAATATTTATATATCAACATATATATATATAGTATAAGAATTTGTCTCAGGCAGTAATATGATCTCATCACAGAACATTGCAGCAGAAGACAACATATGAAATATTGGATATACTAGGACGTCCGTGTTTTATTTTGAGCCTGTATAAAACACGGATTCCACAGTCGCGATGAGTAGCCAAACCCACAACCCTAGACCCCTACGAGAGCAGCAAGTAACCCTGCCAATTTTAGGGTTAGGAGACCCGGTATCGACTCCTCGAGATGGCCTCCCACTGGACCCTAGAACCCGGTTACTTGTGCTCTCCGTCTTGGGTCTTTCCTGATGCGGAAAAATAAATAATATACAATGGTGACATCATCCTCAACCCGGAAGTGCCCCAATAAAAGAATATTACATACAAATGAATTTTACATGAATGAAAAAGAAAACTCTCATCTCATATAGAACCCCCGGCTATTCAATACACAACGATCCAATATAACATATCACGGCAACACATAAACATCACAGATAACTAGGAGAAATTAGATAATTCGATAGATACAAAGAATTCCCAAAAATTCCAAGAGAGCTCAGCATTTGAGCACAGTTAAAATTAACCAGAGACATACCACAGTACCTACGGACCAATAGCTGAAGGGCCGACCCAAGCCTCTCAAGTGGCGCCACGGATCCGCCGCCAAAACGAGGTTTTGGCCGCAGATCTGCGGTCACTTAGACGAGTTAGGGTTTCTTTCTTCAGGTGTGTCCATAGAATTCCCTGCATGATTTTTTAAGTATTTTTAACATGGAAAAGTTCAACTTTTAGAAATATTTCCAGAAAAGGGGTCGTTTCGGGGTTCGATCGGACTTCTAACTTCGTCTAGACAATGCCTAATGCTCTAGCTTGGCTTTGATACCACTGTAGGGTTAGCTTAGCACCTTATGAAGATTTTGGCAAGCATCAATCATGCTACTTTATAATTTTTGGGGTGCTAAACAAACCAACCAAGTAATCGAACTAGAGAATTAGGGTTAACTTTGCATGTAAACAACTTTATATCTAAGAGAGAGGGATTACAACCTTTGTAGTCCGTTCCTTCACTTCATAATCTACGAGAGGTATTCCCTTCGCCGCAATCCATGAACTCCCGGACTCTAGAGAGCCTCCACAAGTCGAATGATCCGTGCTTTCTTGAAGACTTCGAAATCCAAGATGATCTACTTCGAGGAAATACGAACTCAAGCTATGACTTCACTAATTATGAATTAGTGAAGCTAACATACTAATCTATATGGCTAGTATAGAAGAGGATGATGAATTAGGAGTTTTGCTCACTTTATTATTTAATTTCTCACTATTTTCTTCTTGATCTCAAAAGCTAGAAAGCAAAATGAGAATGAGGAAGAAGAAGAATGAATGAGATTGAGGTTAGAAATGCAACCATGGGTCAAGTATATCATCCTTAACCATTGTAGAGAGTTAACCATGGCTATGTGTCATGGCTGGGTTAGAAATATTTAGGGCAAAACAAAAAGGGTGGACTTGGTCAATGACAATCTACAAGCTTCATGAAGCTTCATCCATGACTCATTTCCATAATTTGAATTACTTAGATATTTAAACCCAAACATTACATATAGCATGGTATAATTCTCATACATACATGTTGCATGTATAACCTAGCATGCTACAATATTATATATCACATATATAATATTTATGTAACAAAAGAAAACAATACAATAAATATATATCACATATATATTAAATGTATCACAAGTGAGAATAATAAATATATAAGTGAGCACATAATATATATATATTATATTTAATCGAATCAACCCTTGATCCGATGACCCGGCTATATCATATATAACCGGTCGATATCATATCGCGAGAATCAAATACGGTATCACATATACGTATCTATCTCAATCCCACACATATCACATACGTGCTCCTACTCCATTTCGCCTGAGCCAGGAAACCTCTATATAGGACTCTAAAGACTCGTCAATACGCCGGCAGTAAGTGATGATCATATCAAACACCCACAAGCTGCAAGCGGTCAGCTAAACGTAACAACCGCCCGGGTATTGAGCGACCAAAAGATCAACAAGCAAGCCTCTATATACTCCTGCGAATCCAATCATTAACACTACCGTACAGTCCGGTCTCTTCGTCTGATATATTGCATATCCAGTCTATGGGTGGTAAATGTCATACCCCAGTAACCGATAAGTCGTGTTGATGTAAGGCTCATAATGGGTCGAGAAACTAATGATAACTCTTACCAGTAAATCTCCATATCAGCCCTGGCTAGGTACTTCCAGTTATAGCCAATCGAACACAGCGCAACATCAACTCCCAATACCGGGAGAGACGAAACCTCTCCTATCGCTCATTGCCTCCATATGATTCGGGACTATACCCAAAAGCCACCGTTTTGCACGCCCTCTTGGACGTGGTAAGGTAGAAATCAAAACACAGTAGGAATCACACAAGACTCTATGACGATCTCGGGTTTACAGACTAACCTGTACCAGTGTCACCGGAGAACTGCTATCTGACGATAGGTATAATACCATATAGGAGTTCTCGGCGAGTCCGTTCAGTGTACCCAGTCTCTACTGAGCACCCATACACCATCTTTGATGTCCAACACCAATGGATATGGGATCATCCATCGCCTATCATATGGGTCAAGATGTGTATACGCTAGTCTAATCTGGAGTATCGATGCCCTTTCTCGATACACCCTCGACTAGGAACAGTTATAGGATGTACTCGTGGACTACCCTGGCCCCCCTAGTATGATCTCATCATAGTCCTTGCAGTCGAGTACATATCCTAAGGGCTTTATCAACATGTGAGAGCAAGACAGTAAACTAATACAAGTCAACATGTTAAGACAAAGTGAAACCAGATAGCATACTATCATATCGAGCAAGAAAGTCCTCACTATATATATCCAAGTATCCACTATAATATACATCATATGTACAACAATGGACTCTAGGGCATATACATAACTAACACAACTTTATATACAACTGTCTGAAAGTAAAAGATACAATAAATAAAGCAAATGCCTAAACAATGGCATACCGAAAGTAAGTGCAGGCTGGAAAGAGCTAGTAGTCTGGCTGAGCAGCAAACTGGTCCAAGTCCTCCGGGTTCGGCTCCATCTCTTCAGAGTCCAGTCCTTCTAACTAACATTCCAAAGAAAGAAACAGAAAGAAATGTCGTCAGCGAACTAGTGCTCGGTAAATCCCAAAAGAAGTAAGAGAAGATAATATATAATGTGAATAGAAAACCAAAAGAACAGGGACAGGTAAAGTTGTATATGACCATTCACAGGTATAAAATAGTTATTCTAATGTGGTTATTTGTAGCTTAATAAAGAATGGATTCATGTATACGAGAGGAGTCCGTCTTATCCCGTGGACTATGGTAACATGTAGTACAAGACCCTGTCATATCCCACGGGACAACGGCATGTAAATTCATGTAGGTATCTTTTAAAGTGACCTCTCGTGCCACGATATACGTTCCATACCAATCTACCCTTTTATCCCCGCGTATTGTATTGTATAGTTTTAAGATTATAGTTCTTGGCCGAATCCATGGATATAAAATGTACAGGTTCATGTTCAAAATGTAATCATGTATTCAGGTATTCATGTCAAGTTATAACCATGGTTCGGTCAAGTCGAGTCAAGAATTCAAGCATGAGTTTGATATGATTTTAAGTATTCATGTTCATGATCAAGTATTCAAGTTCAAGTTTGATTTTTGATTCTGGTTTGAGTTTTGATTCATGTTAGAGTTAGAATCTTATGAAAAGGACTTTGTTCTTGCAATATCCTAAGTTCGGGAGTAATCGGCAACTGCTGCACATGGACGGCATGATTTAACTCCGTTAAATTTTCTAGCCTGAATTGGCAAGCACTCACTTTCTCCAGCTTTCCGAGGCTCAAGAGAAATGATACCGCTTAAGCCTATTTTAATCTATATTCTTTAAAATATTGTTTTGTATATCTCAAGGGATTTTATGAAAAATACTTCAATATAGTTCTTAAAATAAACCTCGAGGGTGATTTATAATATTTAGGGTTTTCATGAACATGTATTTTAAATTAAAAGGGTATTTTGGTGATGAAACTTAGCCTTTTTAAAAGTTTGTGTTATTTTATTGAAAACTAGCTCTTTTGGAAACTTGATGGTATTTTATTAAATTCTAATCTTTCATTAAATATAATATCATAATACGTTTTAATGAAAATACGGATTCATATTTTTATATAATTTTTTTAAAATTAGTTTTGTTTAGAAAAGTCGTATTTCTTAAAAACCGTATTTTTTATTCCTTTCAAGACCGAATACTCCGTGAAGAGTTCTGGATCTCACTCTACTATCCCAAGGATATGCGATAATCTGCACCATCCATTAGCAGGTCCCCTAACGAGGGTTTAGAGGCGTAATTGCCAAGGATTACAAAATATCGATTAAAAGAAACCCGTTTTGAATAGATGTGGTTTTTTAATGAAAAGCTTCTATTTTGAATTACCCATATACTAAGAATACCGTGTTATGAAACCATAGTGTGAGTGTGGGGTAGGGCGTTACCCCGTGAAGTTTTCCTAAAGGTATATTTAACAATTATCGAAATAAAAGTTATACTAAAGTTCATGGTATTTTAATGAAAAGTTCATTATTTGATTGTTTCATATGAAAATTTTGGTTCAATTCAAAACTAAATGATTGTAAACAAGATTACAAGTAGTGTGAGAAAGTTAGTTTGACCTATTTTGCATTAAAGAGGGGAGTACAAAGGTTAAAAGTACACATATCGGAGTTAACTCCACTTTTCCGATATATTTTTAGAAGATTATTTTGATATGAAAGAAGAAGAGGAGGGACTTACTCGCTGTGTAGCATTGGAAAAAGATTAAAGAAAAAAGGAGGGTTCCCGTGGCGTCACGAAAACTCTGGAAACGGCTTCGATCTTCGATGGAAAAAGCTTAGTTGCTAACTCCACTTGACTCCGCTTGCACTTAGGAACTTTTGGGATGATTTTGATAGAAATTTTCAGAATGGAGGGGAGCTGGGACATGGGGTGGTATTTATAGTGAAGAATTAGGATTTGAGAATTAAAAATGTTGATTAAAAGGATTTAAATGGTGTTAAATGATGAATTGAAGAGTCTCTATTTGATTGCAGAAAAATCAAACAATGCAAGAGAGTTGAGGGGAGCTGAAGAGTCAAGTGTGCAAAGCACGGAGGGATTTGAGCTCCATCGAACCGTCGGCGCCGGCCCTTTGGGGAGTTTGGGCGGTTGGATCTTGATGATCCGTCTCGAGATTTGTGCCACGTGTCAATCTGGATGTGTACACCTCATTGCGCCTGTTTGATTTTTCTGAAACTTTTCATTTCTCTGTGTATTGTACGTGCAACTCTAGGGCTTCCGAAAAATTAAGAAGAAAAATCTGAAAAAATAATTAGGGCTGAAGGGAATCGAACGCACAAGATGTCACAGCAGTGTAAAGGTTTTACCAGTGAGCTACAAGTTCTTTCTTGCTTTTATTTAACAAAAGTAACTTTTAACTCTTACACAGGCTAAAATACCCTTTTCTGTACAATAAAAGAATTTTCTGTACAGGAATTTCAGAGTTGTTACACAATATTTATATCAAATATAAATATACTTAAAGAGAAGAAAATAATAAAGTGGGCATGATAATAGTTAATATATAAATATATCGATTTATAAATATACATTTAATTATTAAATCAACACTTGATTTAATAATCTGGCGATATCATATATATACCGGCTAATATCAATAAACATCCAATTAAAATACGTGTATCAAATACACGTGTTTAACACGTGTTTAATCGAATTCCTGCACGTATCTCTATACGTGTCCTACATCGTTTCGCATATGCTGAGTGTTGGGTTCCGGTGCCTGCGCCGCAGAAAACCGTGGCCGGGGCGGAAGTGAAAATAAAAATTCTAGCGAACACCGGACGCCCGTAAAACCCAGGATTCGATTCATAGACCTAAACTAGCTAATCTACAAATGCAATGGTTGAGAAAATACAACTTTTGTCGCGTGTCCATCCAATTATGAAAGACCCCTCCAAGCTTGTAGCCGCTGAGATCGTGCTTGAGAATCGAACACCCTTGCCGAAGACAGGCACTAACCGACGATCCAAACTTGCTAGATTTGGATGGTCGGTGATTTAGGAATACTTCACTAAATTTCTCTCTCTTTTTATCTCAAGCTCATGAGAGCAAGTGAAGGAAGAGGAAGGAAAAGAGGAGAGCAACCATGGAGCATGAAGCTAGAGATGAATGTAGCATGAAGCAACAAGATCAAAGAATCTCATCATCAAGTCCAGCTCATGAAAATGAGAATGGCTACATATAACCCACCATGCATCAATACTGCACAATAAATGCTAGAACCATATCTATCACCATGATTCATTAAACCATACCTCCACCTCATTTCCCATTTAATTTTATAAAAAAGAAAATCAAATATGAGGTGTCCTTCATCTAGAAGCATTCCCGTATAAATACGGAATATTTCATCTGGTATATGTATTGCTACAAATACGTGTATCTAAAAATAAGGATAGCACCAAAAAGAGAAAATAAATAGTGAACAATAATACTAAAATATATGTATCAAAATACATACATACATACATATATATATATATATATATATATATATATATATATTTATATATAAATTATTAAATCAAATCCTGATTTAAAAATCCGGCTTAATCCTAAGCCGGCTAATATTATCAACCGCCCGATTAAAATCCGTGTATCGCGTACACATATTTAATTGGACCCCTACACGTACCAATGTACGGATCCAACATCTGTCGCCTGAACCGGGAAAACCCTCTGTGTGGGACTATAAAGACTCGACAATATGCTGGTAGTGGGTTTAAACACAAGCACGCCAGCGGCATTAGCTGTACGTAACGGCTACCCAGGTTATTGTCGAAAGGGGGGTCGACAATCAAGTGCGTTCTTACCCTACTGAGCCTGAATGTGACAATCTTCGTACAGTCCGGTCTCTTCGCCAAAGAGTATCTCATATCGGGTCTAAGGGGTGGATAACGCCAGACCCCTACTAACCCGATAAGTCGTATCTGAGTCAAGCACATCACCAACTGAGATACTACTGATCAACTACCAATAAATCTCATCCACCGTTGCCACGGATTTCTGGTGATAGCCAACTGAACACAGCGCGACATCGACTCCTAATACCAGGAGAGACGAATCCCTGACAGTCGACCACGACCTCCATGTGGCTCGGGACTGTACCTAACTAAAATCTGTTTGCACGACTCTTTTGAGCCATGGTAGGGTAGTAATCAAAGTACAGTGAGAACTCACACGAGATAAATGATGACTTCAGGTCATAGGACTAAACTGTACTCTGTCACCTGAGAACTTCTATCTGACGATAGATATAATACCATCTAGAAGTTCTCGGTGAGTCAGTCCGGTGTACTCACCTCCAGTGAGCACCTGTATACTATCTTAGGTGACACGATACCAATAGCTTGTGAGACCAGGCACCGCCTCTCGTCGGGGTCTAGAAGAGTATACACTAGTCTACTCAAGAATATCGATGCCCAGTCTCGATACTCCCACGGCTAGGGACATTTAAGGATGTGCTTATGGACAACCTAGCTCTCACATATATGATTACCATCATAATGCTGGTTGTCAAGAAACAATCCTACAGGCTTCATCAAAGATGAATATAAACCAGATAGCACACTATCATCTCGAGTAAGACCGTTATACCTGTATAGGTCATCCCTCAATTATCATAATCTCCTACTTGCGATCACAATAATTGCCTTGAGGGCACTATATCCAACAATATCCCACTTGCACTTAAGGCCAATTATTGCGGTATCTCTTATCTACAGTTCGTGTGCTACCGAATATGTAACTTCTCTACTAATCAGTTTCACAAACTATGTTTGTGAAACTTAACGTGCTCGAGATATAGTCTCAGTGAGTGGATCCGCTACAATATTCCAACTTCATCTCTATATATCTCAACTTTGCGGAGATTAACAATCTCCCAAACTTAGCGATACCCCGCCTCAAGAATTTGTCTGGATACCTGATGGGACCAAGTTCATCAATGAACAACTCCATCCAACAAACTTCTTGGGCTGTATCCTCTGTTGAGTTATAACAGGCATCCCGCACTATGATTACCTCAATATCCCTATTGGAATACCATCCAATATACTGATTCTCAGAAGAGGCTAAACTTAAGACTCTGACAGCATCTCTGTCATCCAGGTCATCTTGGAAGCCTGAACCAATAACCGCCTCGCAGAGGAGGCTGCCGTTATCTTATACCAAGAACGTGCACTTATGTTCATGATAGCTTCCCTTTTTTTCTCGAGAATTGGATTAATATATGCTTATTGCAACTAGTGCAAAAAGCAACATCTAGTGTTGTACAAGACATTGCATGATTGACTCAATTGCCGAAGTAAATGATATGCCATTCATGCCAGTCCCTCTCTACATAATTCTAGAAGACATCCCTTTTAGAGAGGGTGACTCCATTACCTGCGGGTACACCACCACGCCAGGAGTCATCCATTCTAAAATACTTTCAGAATGCTGTCTAAGTACCCGACTGGGAAACTTCCCAAATCTAGATCTAGTCACCAGAATTCCTAATATATTACCCACATCTAACATAGGGAAAGCACCGTGTGACAGCCAAAGTTTGACCGATTGTAGTATAGGAACATCACTTCCAATCTGGAGTAATCCAAATCTAGGACAGTACTCCCTATATCCTTCTTACTAGGTTCAACTTTTGTTTTGATGAAGTCAATCAACTTGACTGTCATATCAAAACAGATGATCCATCTCCGCTATCCATACTTCAGTCTACGAATAAACATAAGCAACTTGCATACCTTCCGCTGCTCCCACTGACTACGATAACCCTCTGGTAGAGTCATATACACGTGCACTTCCAAATTCCATTTGGAAAAATGTTATAGTCATCTACCTGCCAGATATCACAGCAATGAACTGCATTAGCGCCAAATTATATCCATATGGACTTCGGCGTAGACACTGAAGTAAAAGTCACATCACAATCTACAACGGGTATTTAATGAAAACTCTTTACAACAAGTCTAGCCTTATTAGGTAAGTATCTTTCCACCTGCAAAGATCTCGAAAGATCTACTTGTTCCTATTGGATTTCACCCCTTCAGGAGTACCCAGCACAGTCCAAAATCCATGACTTGCTGAAGTGCATAGAGTCCATCTCGGGTATGAAATACCTGGTCACTTGGAAGTTACTACTTCCTATGACCTGCTGATAACAGGTTGGGGGAATAGCAGTGTTAAATCATATCCATATATACTTCAGCATAGACACTAAAGTAAAAGTCTTATCACAATCCACAACGGGTATTTGATGAAAAATCTCTACAACAATTCTAGCCTTATTAGGTTAGTACCTATCCACCGGCACAGATCTCGAAAGATCTACCTGCTCCTAATGGGTTTTACCCCATCAGGAGCACCCAGCAAAATCCAAAATTCATAATTTGCTGAAGTGCGTGGAGTCCATCTTAGATATAAGCATCTGGTCACCTGGAAGTTACCATTTCCTATGACCTTCTGATAACTAGTAGGGTCATCATCACTATGATGCTGACCTCCCTGTCACCGTCTATAAGAAAACCAAAGTATCTCTCGGGTGTCTGAGGTCACCTACTAGAATCTGCGGAGTGGCTAACGGTTTTTCAAGTCCAATTTAATCCTTAGATTCAACTAAATTTTCGGTAATCATTTGTGGTCCTGGAATTACTTCCAATTCTACCATACTCCCACTAGTTTCTTTTGCAAAAAGATCCTTTTATAAAAAAGGCGGCGAGTCAAGAACAATATAACTATTGATCTTGAAAATGGTAGAAACAAAATCCAAGCGAATACTCAGGATAATCCATAAACCGCCATTACTGAAGTGTGCCTCGAGTTTGTCCAGATTCTGCTTTTAAACAGAAACCAGATAACTCCATATCTTCACAACCTTATGATATGCAACCATTTTATATCCATATAGAATCAAGGCACTAATTTACATGGAACCAGATTCAAATGTCATGCAGCTGTTTCCAGTGCATATTACCAAATAGAAAAAGACCAATACAACATTACTTATTATGGAGCGCGTCCACGGATGAGTAACCTATGAGAGAATCAAGTTATCGATATTACTATAATGGAATACCTAGCATAAGTATCTACATCTTCGATCACCTCAGAGAATCCCGATACTTCAAATGTATGGTTCTCTACTTTATTCTTATACCTATAAACTTCTCAAAATCTTTAACATTGCATTACTACGAATGCATGTCTAAACCCAGAGAACTCATAGGTAAACCTGAATGAAGTAAGAGTAACAACCCCTTGTCCTGAAGGACACTGGACAACATACATTTCCATGTATAAGTCCCGAGAGTATACTAACCCAAAATTCTGTGTTTTGCAAATTGAAAACTGTATCTTGGTTAAGAATGTCTTACACCGTTATTCAATGCACCTTACCTTATCCTCAATTGATAAAGGTAAATTTTTACAACACAATTTTCAAAATTCATATCTCACTTTATAAATTAATGGTACAGATATTTCATTTTAAAATTTGGTGTATAACAACAGTTATTCGAAACTAAATATTTGCCATCAGGAAAAAGCCAGGCGATTTAATCCAATATCACCAATTACAACGAATTCCGATATTTGAGGATCAAATTGCCTATTTACCAATATTCTACTCCCACTCATCATCTGTAATACCGTACAGATGTGAGATCTAAAACTGGTAAATACATACCTGGAGTCAGAATTGATTAGGAAAACACTTCTCTTTTACATGTATACAGAAAAACTGAAACATGAAAATGTTTCATAGGGGATGGTCTAGTATTACCAGTAATGCCTTTTCCATTATCCAGATTCATGACAGTAGTCGCAATTTCCTTTTCCCTCACTTCAATCCCTTTATATGTATCCACTTTTTACCTTCTGCACACCGTTCCTGCGCTAACTGGTTTTCTTCATTCCCTACCTTTCGGCACAGATTTGGAAGAAGACTGTCCAATAAGCGTAATAGGTGTACTCTCCTAATATAAGGAGCTCTCGCAACATGAGAGAAGGTAAAGGAAAGAGACAGCCTAAAAATCCTATTCAATTTCTCCAGAATATGTGGCCATTCTCGACTGAAGTAACTTCTTCGAGTTCGTATGTAACTATACGATGGTCGTACCAACAAATATGGATCATCATAGTGATACGCAAGATTGGGCACGTGACATAGCCAACCATGCTACCTGTGGGTAGGAAATATCCATCCACAGTCACATTACGGTTGTAGAGATATCAAGAACAAAATAATAAACTAATCTAATACATGTCCAAGTCCATAATAACAAGAATCAATAAACAATAAGTGCGGAAGCAAATGATCCAATGCAATAATAGAAAGGTACATCCCGTAATGCGGGATCACACCTGGAAGTAAAATGTAATAAATGAACTAACCACTACAGAACTCACAAATCAACCTGCTGGCTGAAGTACTCCTGCTCGGTCGTCGGTAGAGGTAAGGAATCTGGGCCATGCAAAACCCAGACGTCAGCGCGTCATGACATCAATATATAGTATAAACATGGTAATAAGCAGTGCAGGTATGAACATGAATAAAGCAGTACTAAGAAATAACAGAGCAGGGTAATGTGCAGTGGTAACTAAACTATCCTATCAGGTTTCTACTCTATAGTCTTTGAAACCAATTGATGAATCGTCGATGTAACTCAATAGTATCCCGTGCGTGCCCGGGACCACGGTCATGACCCTCGGGGCTGAATCCGAGACGTGCCGCTAAGCAGTAAAAGGTAGTAGGATGGACGAGTGATGTCAGCATCAACACTCCGGAGCTGGCCAAGCCCGTAAGACTGATCAGAACAATGTATCGAACTGTTGAGTTACAAGTCGGTTTCACCTTTGATTTCCCCATACCCCCAAACTATGTATGTCAGGTCAGGTATTCAGTAGTCAATGACTAATGCCAACACAAAATCAAGTGAAAGTAGGTCTGTCTGGATCGACAGCAGGAATGGTCAGGTTTGTCGGCATTAGGCATGAAATCAGGTAACAGGTAAAGCCATGGTACATCAGGTCAACCAGGTAATGTATAAAGGTGTCATGTCATGTCAAGAGTGTACGGTACCATATCATGTCAAGTAGGAAGTGTAACAGGTCATGTCAGGAAGCACAAGATGTCATGTGGGTGCTCATAATCAAACTAACATAAACATGTGTATAAATAAACAAGCATGAGTACTATCAGAACAATAACTGGAACATGTAATATGATATGCCAATAGATATAATTTCAAGGATATGGATGCACAGTTATCGATTAGGGTTACATTTATAGTTCCAATATTAATTAGGATACAATTTATTAAACATGGAGTGTTAATATCACATTATTATGTAGTGATGTGATCTATGGATGCAATTATATGTATCTTAAATGCGATGGATGCAAACGGGTATCCGAAAAGTTATAAAACTATAAAATGGTAATGTGGGATGTACAACTAAACAATATGTGATATAATAATATTAATATGGATAGCATATTCAAAGCGATTAGTAACTATAAAAGATGTATTGATTAACCATGCACAAGAAGGTTCCGTTCAGAAATTTAGCGTCACCCTAATTTGTAAAATAGCTTAAAAATAACAAATGTTCTCCAAAAGAGACGTATCTTATACCAAAACAAAGATAATTCAATAAGGTTTTCAGTTTTATAAGTATAAGCATCTCAGGTTATCCTTACAAAAAGTTATGAATATTCAAAGTTGAAAGTTTGCTGCTGGAATTTCCCTGGACAGCAGTTTAGAGACGTGTTAATTTGCATTTTACGTTAATTAAACAATTTATTTTGCAAGTAAATATTTCATGGAGTTATAGTATTCTGAATTATCTTCGTAACGAACTAAAGAACATATCCTAATGATTTTTCTATGATTTATAATGAATTTTATAAGATAAGGTGTACAGTAAATTTCAGATTTGTCATATCCGATTTTTCAACGACATTTCATATGTAAACTATAAGATTTTCAAATGTATAATATTATAAAATGAAGATTATAAAAGTATATAGCATGTAGCAAGATTAACTTGCCTCGATGGATCGCGAATCGGGAAAACGGAACATTAACCGTTGGCGGGGAAAACTCGCGACGGCGCACGGTTCACGGAATGAACCCAAACGACGAACAAAGGAACCACACGGGTCGGGGTATCTTGCTGGAACGTCGAGAAACGTCACCGGTACGACGGAATTCCGGCAACAAAAGAACAGTTAAAAGAAATGAGAAACGAGACATGAAGCAAGAAGAGAAAAATGATAAAGAGAAGTACGAGAGAATATATAAGGGGTAGAGAGAGAGAGAAAGTGGAGAGAGAGAGAAGAAGGAGAGAGAGAAAGTGGGGCCCACGGGGTTAAAGGGGAGGTTGCGATTGGCTGAGAGAATAAATTGAGAAGGATATAAAAGATCGTAAAAATATTATATGGTTAACTTAAAGATTTAAAAGATAGGTAATGAACAGTAAGATATCAGATTAGTTAGAAAAATATATGCGAAGGTTTTAATAATATTAAAATTTAGGATTTTGGCGCCAAATGAAACATTTCCAAATTGCGCCCGGGTTGGGTCCAAAAATTCGAAATTCAAATAATAGGATTTTAGGCGGGTTCCAAATTTTAAAATGAAATGTTTTATGATTAAAAAGCATACTCCCAAAACGGACACACGCACGTGCACGTAGCCATCCAAACTCGCCCGTTTCACTGAACGGGACGAGAACACAATGCACGGACGCTACCACGAGGCTAAGGGTGTCAAGTAGGCCAAGATGAATATTTTAATTTTATTTTAGATACTAAAATTTGTTATATGCAGAATGACTTAGCCAGATAAAATTTTACAGTAAGAACCAAATAAGCAAGATAAATGAAATGAGTAATATCTAATGCTCAACCAATAACAGAAAATAGTAGCATTGGGCTCGGGTGTTACAGTAAAGGAAAGAGACAGCCTAAAAATCCTATTCAATTTCTCCAGAATATGTGGCCATTCTCGACTGAAGTAACTTCTTCGAGTTCGTATGTAACTATACGATGGTCGTACCAACAAATATGGATCATCATAGTGATACAATGTGTTCTGAAGAAATTCAAAGGGTAGAGTAGGAGTGGCAGGGATATATGCGACTTTGTCGCAAATCAAGACAAGCCAAAGCCCAAGGGTGTAAGAGAGTTCGTTTAACTTGGTTCATGAGTTTTTAAGGTAAGTCATGAGTCGCTGTACCAGAGAGAGAAAAGAAACACTCAGCATGCACTCTATCAAGATCAGATTGGTTATTACTTTATCTGATAAGGATGGCTCCCACTGTATCCTCGAATCCTCCTTCAAACCCTAAAATGAGAACTATTCGGGATCATTTACACTTTACAAGTTCGCTAACCGTTCAGCCATGCCAGTATTGGTACTCCGAGGGAGGTCCCCCGTGCTTTCACAAGGACCCAATTAATAATCCCGTTTTCGCAAAGGTGTAACCTCGTTAACACTTTTTAGGCACCTAATAGGTTAGCTAATTGTGAAATGAAAAATCTCCCGAGGAGTAATACATACTCATCAGTGGAAATCGGGACCCGACTATCATCATGTGATAACTTAAAGGAATCCACTCAAGTCACTACACTCCAGAAGGTATGCGCATGCCTGGAAAGTTTCCCGTATGTTTGAAATTCCCGATATGGCTTTTTCCCCTAGGATCCAAGTGACCTTGACAAGGTCAACAAGTCAAAGGGTCCTAGTCAAGTTCAACCCATCATTACCCTGATTGCATTAGACCCACCCGCACAAACCCTTGACAAGGTCAAAAAAGTCAAGCGACTGTCCTAACCAATCCACATATCCATGCGACAAAAAAGTATTACAGAACTACCGCACACTACGCCTTGACAAGGTCAACAAACGCAACACGAATACTAAGCAATACTAATCTAAAATGATGGAGGGCTACGGCTGGTTTTTGGCAAAAAACCTTTAACGTAATGAACTTGATATCGTTGAAGGAACTCGAGTGGCTTTGAAATAGAGTGGTTTAAGCTTCGCATTTTAAAACTAGTAACATAAACTTTTTCTTAAGAGCGAACTCCCAGTGAAGGGATCAAGGCTTTTCCCTCATAGAATGAGGTGTGGGATATTCCTAACCGAATACATCTATGCAAAGAAAAAGAGTACGACCATGAGTTTTGAAGAAAACCGAGTAATTTTAAAATTGGTTCCGACAATATCATTTAGGTTTATTTTTCCTTGCATTATTCAGATAATGCGTTCCCATCATTTTATGTTTCTAAGCCATAAAAGAAAAAACCAAAATAACATACTTTTTATATGCCATCCGCATTCGCCACAGGCCCCGTCATGCACCGTTAGGTTACTTAACTAATGACAGAGCGGGGGCAGGAATAGCACGGATGCAAAACATATAGAAGCATCTAATATATATATATATATATATATATATATATATATATATATATATATATAAACATCGCAGGTAGATAATAGTCATCGTAGGCAGATAAAAATCATCACAAGCATGCGAACAACAATATGGAATAGCGGATAACATAGGAGCCCAGAGTTTCATTTGAGCCATAAATGAGATGCGACGTTCCCCGATCATGAGGATAGCCAGTACAATGAAGATCCTAGACCCCTACGAGTGCGGAAAGTTACCCGCCAATCCCCGAAGTGAGGCAACCCCAATCAAAAAAGTGAATGGGCCACCCAGCATTATACGGAATCCAGCAACTTGAGCACCCCTCCGTGGGTCAACCTATACCCACTACGAGTGCGACGAATAAACCGCCAATTCTAGAGTAAGGTCCCCCGGTCTCAACGCCATGAGATGTGGTCCCGTTGTCCTCCAGAACCCGGCTATCCGAGCACTCCTCCGCGGGGTAATCATAGCACAGAAAAGAAAATATATATACAACGGTGACATCGACCTCAACCCGGTTGTGCCCTAATAAAAGAATATACAAACTGACAGAAACGGCAGTCCACATGTCCACCCCGCAATAATCAATATACAAATGAATCTGAACTGTACATCTAACATTGCATACAAGGCTATCCATCATGACAATCCATCCATAACATCAGTGCAAAACAGAACATCAACGTGAATATCGTGTTCGTAAACCCATCCGATTTTATATATAACAACCAGTCGGATTGTACCGCTCTATGATATTCACGGTTGCAGAAAATAACATATGCACTGATAAACACGAATTCAAAATTTTGATCGATTAAAACTTTCTGCATTGGCCCCAAGTACAAATCAGTACTCAAACAAATCTGGGCCGAAACCAAATATCTCAAAAATCACATTCTATATCCCAGAGCATCAGAAGAAAGTTGGGGAACAACAACCCAAATTCGACCACGGAACCGTGGCCAATAGCCATGCTAAGCGGCGGTTCCACGGCCAAAATTTGGGCTCATGTGCCCAAATTTCATTCTGGCCTATAGAATTGCCTGCACATAATTTTAAGGTACTCTAAATATTTTTTTGAACAACTTTCAAATTCGGATAGCGGGCATGATAATGGAAATGCGATTCGGAAAATATTGTCGATCGAGACTTTAAACTTGTACAAGCTAGCTAGTAAAGGTTAATGGAGTGGCTCTGATACCATGTTGGGTACCGGTACCCGCACCGCCGAAAACCGCGGCCAAGGCGGAAGCGGAAAAAAATCTAGCGAACACCGGATGCCCGTAAAACCCAGGATTCAATCCATAGACCTAAAGTAGCTAATCTATAAGTGCAATGGTTGAGAAAATACAACCTTTTTCACGTGTCCACCCAATTGTGGAAGATCCCTCTAAGCTCGTAGCCGCCGGGATCGCGCTTGAGAATCGACCACCCTTACTGAAGACGATCCACCCGAGGGAATCTGGAGGAAGCTCTAACCGACAATCTAAACTTTCTAGGTTTGGGTAGTCGGTGATTTAGAAATACTTCGCTAAATTTTCCCCTTTTTATCTCAAGCTCATGAGAGCAAGAGAAGGAAGAAGAAGGAGAAGAGGAGAGCAACAATGGAGCATGAAGTTAGAGATGAATGAAGTATGAAGCAACAAGATCAAAGAATCTCATCATCAAGTCCAACTCATGAAAATGAGAATGGCTACATATAACCCACTATGCATCAATAGTGCACAATAAATGCTAGAACTATATGTATCACCATGCTTCATTAAACCATACCTCCACCTCATTTACTATTTAATTTTCTAAAAAAGAAAATCAAATATGAGGTGTCCTTCTTCTTGAAGCATTCCCGTATAAATACGAAATACTTCACCGGGTATATGTATCGCTACATATACGTGTATCCGTATAAAAATACGGATAGCACCAAAGAGAGAAAATAAATAGTGAACAATAATACTAAAATATATGTATCAAAATACATATATATAAATTATTAAATCAAATCATGATTAATAATCCGTCTTAATCCTAAGACGGCAAGTATTATCAACCGCCCGATTAAAGTTCGTATATCGCGTACACGTATTTAATCGGACCCCTGCACGTACCAACGTACGGCTCCTACATCTGTCGCCTGAACCGGAAAAACCCTCTGTGTGGGACTCTAAAAACTCGACAATATGCTGGAAGTGGGTTTAACCACAAGCACGTCATCGACACTAGCTGTACGTAACGGCTACCCAAGTACTTGTCAAAAGGGGGGTCGAAAATCAAGTGCGTCCTTACCCTACTGAGCCTAAATCTGATAATCTCCATACAGTCCGGTATCTTCTGTTAGTGTAATATGCCCTAAAGTCCATTATTCTATAGTACTAGTTTGTATATTACATTTTGGAACTTTGGGATATATACACGGATTTATGACAGTCTTGCTCGATATGATAGTATGCTACTTGGTTTGTATCTATCTTAATATGTGTATATGTTTCTTTTGACGTATCACTAATACATATTGGTAGAGCCTTTAGGATCTTTGCTTGACTACCAGCGTTGTGATGGCAGTCACACTAGTGGAGGCTGGGTAGTCTACAAACACATCCTTACACAGGTCCCTAGTCGCAGGATTATCGAGACAGGGCATCGATACTCTAAAGTAGACTAGTGTATATGCTTCTCATCCCAACAGGGGAGATGGTATGTCCCACAGCCATTAGTACGTCATACTGAAGATAGTATGCAGGTGCTCATTGGGTTATGAGTTACACTGGACGGACTCGTAGGGAACTGCTGGTTGGTACTATACCTATCGTCAGGAAGCAGTTCTCAGATGAAATGAGTACAGTTTAGTCTGTCGACTTGACACTGCTACTTTGCCTCAAGTGTGTTCCTACTGTTCTTAGATTACTACCCTACCATGGCTCTATTGATTCGTGCAAACAGGTAGTAGTTAGGTGCAGTCCCGAAGCACTTGGAGGCAGTGGCTGTTAGATAGGATTCGTCTCTCTCGGTATTAGGGTTGATGTCGCGCTTTGTTCGGAAAGCCATTACACAAAGTCACTAGCCAGGGCAAGCAAGATTTTCTGGTAGGGATTCCATTAGTTTCTCAGGGTGTTTTTCGACGCACTCCGACATGACTTATTGCACTATTAGGGGTCTGATGCTTGCCTCCCCCTGGGACCGATATGCGACACTCTTAGACGAACAGACCGGACTGTACGGAGATTGCCACAAACAGGCTCAGTAGGGGTATGGATGTGTTTGCTCGTCGACCTTCTTATCAACAGATACCTGAGTAGCCGTTACGTACAGCTAGTACCGCTGACGCGCTTGTGGTTAAACCCGCTGCCAGCGTACTGTCGAGTTTTTAAAGTCCCACACAGAGGGTTTCCCAGCTTCGGGTGAAACGTGTAGAGGTCGTTTGGTTTTATGACAGGGTTCGATCACATACGTGTAATTGTGCGCATATGTTGTTCGGGCGGACAATACTAGTGGGTTTTGGTTTAAACCGGATCCTAGTACATGATTATTGGATTAGTTTCGTCTTATTGTATTCGTGTTTCTCGAAATATAGATGCGGGTATGTATATACGGATGAGAGGGACATTCTTGTAATTTGATCAAGATTGTTTTTGGAGAATGACACCTCAATTTGGGTTTTTCTTTTTGGATTAATTCTTTTGTGAGGTGGAGGAAACGAGAGAGGAAACTTTGTGGTGTTTTAGTGAAATGGGATTAGGGTTTCATATTGACTTTCTTGGACTCATATGAGATTTGTTGACTTAGATATTTTGAGATATTTGTATGTGATATTTTCTTTTGATTTAAAAGAAAAAACTCTAGCCATTTTCACTTAATCTTTTCACTAGAAAAAACTATAGATACTTTCTCTCTCTCATTTTCCTCAAGCTTTCTCCATCTCATTTCAAACCCTGACCATCTCATGAGTTGAGAATCCTAAGGTTTTTGAGACTAATAGATTCCTCATCACTCTCTACACATCCTAGGATACTTAATTTAGCACACAAAGTGACCTAGTTACCTCAAGTTAGAGGTTAAGTTCAAAGTCGGAACTCTCGGGTGGATCTTCTACGATTTGAAGAAGCCGACGAGGAAGCACGATCCGTTCTTACATTGAGGAGCTCACGAGGTGGAGAAGGACAGCGAGGAGGTGAAGGACAGCAAGAACTTGAGGTATAACTTTCTCACATAGTAGTTAAACCTCTAAGCTAGATTGTTAGTTAGGGTTTAGTATCGATCCTGGAGTTTAGTCGATATTACGAAGCTTATAAAATTTGGTTTTTGCAAACTCCGCCTCCCTGGGAACACGTGGGGTGCATGGCATCGACTTACAGTGGTATCAAAGCCGACTAAACCATAGCTAACAGATTAAACGATAAGTAAAACCACGAAACCGAAATAACCCGAAAACATCGAAACGTAGATCCTAGTTTCTGTTGATTTTTTCCGAGGTTCTAAAAATTATTTTAGCAACCGTAGAGTACTCCTTTAGTTGTAAAGTGAACACACACAAAAAACGAGACAATTCCCTCTAAACTGGACCGGCCACAATAGCAAAAAACCCAGCCTCACTGGTTTTTTTGAAGGGTATTGCTTCGTGTTTTGGTATGTGGTTTTGTTACTTGGATCTAGTGTTTTAGGAGTAGTTTATTTTTGCTAATTTTGAATATAATGTCAATTCTTCACTGTGGAAATACGGGGTGTTTCGAAGTCGCAGTTTAACGTCGTTTAATGTTTCGAGTTGTGATATATGTGTTCGTAAACTTCCGCTAATTGCTATATGTCAGTTAGTTGGGGGTTGCATATTTCTGTGATGTTTGGTTTGTGTATATGGACTTATTGGATCATCGTGAATGAATAGCCGGGGGTGTGAGATGAGAGTTTCTTTCATTCAAATGTAAATTGTAATTTGTTGTAATATTTTTTTCGCGGGGCAAATCTGGGTTGAGGTTGTAGCCACCGTTGTATTATTTCATTTACTGTTTATTGCTCCTAGGATAGACCTAAGGTGGGGTGCACAAACTACCGGGTATTTTGAAGTGCCAAGTGGCCTACTCACATTGATGAGGGAGGTTGCTTCACTTCGGGTATTTGGCGGATAGTTTGCCGCACCCGTATGGGTCTGGAGTGGGGTTTGGCTATTCATCACGACCGTGGAATCCGTCTTTCGTTACAGGCTTAAACGAAACGCGGAATTCCTAGTATATCCAAAGTGTTCATGTAACATTTTGAAATATTTTAGATAATTAATTAAATTATTTAGTTAAATAGATAATGTTATTTAATTTTTATTGTAGTAAAGAGGGCTTTTTATGTTGAAGTGGAAATAAATTAGTAAAGAAAATAGTGTTTATATAATAACATATGTAATGAGGGGTTTATGTGAAAATGTTAGTTTCCTTATGCTAATTGGAGTTGTATGAGGGTGTTTATACAAATAGGGTAAGATAATGGTTAAGATTAAGATATACCTTCTAGATACCACACCCCAGGTTAACCTAATGGCCACACCTCCTCCTTGCTTGAAACCCCCACCATCTTGTATAGTGACACCACCTACTACCTTATCTCCCATTATCCCTTAATGTTACAAATTTGTTCAGTTGATATATATTAGGTTAGGAAAAGGAAACTAGTTTGGAAAAAGAAAAACTTTAGAACACAACAAGAGAAAAAAAAAAGAGAGAAGAGGAGAAGGACTAAGGGCTAAGGACTTTCACCACTACCATCAAGATAGGAGCTAAGAGCTTGTGCATCTTGGAGGAAGCCTTTTCAGCAATCCTCTGTAGGTATAATCTTTAAACACTGTAAAAATTTAGTTCTGAAATGTTTAAATATAGAAATCGGATATTGGATATATCGTATTTTAGGAAAATTAGGCTCTGTGTTAAATCTGCTATAATTTAGATGATAATTAACATAATCAAACAGTTACATCATCTTATAATTTGGGCTTAGAATAACCCATAGGAAGACGACCCAATTCCCTCGGATTTTGGCCGGCGAAAATTGCCAAAAATCCGAGCTCGCCGGATTTCAATAGGAGTTGGGTGTTGTGGTTTGTAGGGTAGCTCTCTGTATATGTATTAGGATGTTTGGTATTGCTAGTTTAAGTTATTTTATCAGTATATGAAATCTGGAAGCTAATATCTGTAAAGGGGTTAAAATTCTAAAATACGACACGGGTGTTTCGTAACACGTTTCTGTTTTCTGTTACGAACAGTAAATGGTTAAAATCCAGTTAGTATAAGTATTAGAAGTTTACAATAGTCGTACGTAGCATAGTTAGTACGTAAAACTTGTATTTTCATGTTTTCGCCGTATCGGAGTTTAGCCGTTTCTTATACGAAGTTAATTTCAATATTAGATTCGAATACGGAAACTTCGGAGGCCGCAAGGAAAGGAAAGGGATTGATAATTTCTGAGTAGATTCGACGTATTCCGGTGAGTAGACTAAACATCTACCGGGGGATTTTGTGTTCATGGCGTGATACGCCCGTTGTTTAAGTTTAAATAAAAAATTATGCCTTTGTATATAAAGTTGATCATATATATATATATATATATATATATATATATATATATATATATATATATATATATACATCATCATGTTAATAATTGTTAGAACACTGCATAATTATCGACGAGTCATGCTGCACATGCACATACCTACATGTTACACTACACCTTGTCGATATTAACATGTCACCTACATACTTAGTATTTATTATGTTAAATATGATTCCTAGTATACCTTAAGCATCAATAATGTTAGTTACTTTGCATAAATGTTATCATGTTTCTTATTCAAGTGTTGGTAGTTTGATATTAGATGCATTGGATTATTGAGAATTTATGATTTTGAGTTTTCATATACCATTGAGTAGATTCAGTGATTTTTCATGTTGATGTGAGATGTCCACCAGGAGATGTTGTTTTTATGATTTGGTTTTATTCTAGACCGAGTGGGAGAGCTATAGGGTCATGGATTTTCACGTTATTCAGACTGAGTGGGGGAGCTATACAGTCGGATTCATGGTGGACCCAGTCGAGACCGAGGGGCGGGAAAGCCGCATTTGAGGCGGAGAGCCTAGCGAGGATACTCGATACCGGAGACAATTGTGAAACACGGCGGATATCTAGGTGATACCGACCGGTGTTATAGGATGACATGATCGTTCGGGGAATGATGCCTAATGGAAATAGAAGATTTGTGTCGGTGTTGGACACGGAAAAATAAACCTTATTTGGAAATAATTGATGAGATTTCCGTTTTTGATTTATATACTTAGTTGTACATGTTCATGCTGCAACATATTATGATGCATTATATTCATCCTTGTTAATATTAGCTTTAGTTCGTCATACTTACATTATCAGCCGATATATATTAGTTTTATTCACTGAGTTGGCAACTCACCCCCGTTATGCCATAGTTCCTTGCAGGAGTCGTATGGACGCGTAGCAGCAGTGCAGATCTACTTATCAACTTTCATCGCTCTTTTTACTAGGTGGGTTACCAGCGTAGTAACCTCCTATTTTGGTTATGTGTATTGAATATAGTATTACTCCATCAGACCCTGTACAATTGACTTAGAACGAGATGTGGTTGTATGTATTTTATTTCGACTGATGAGATCATTTAGTTGTGTTAAATTATACTTCTTTTACTTATGCATGAGATTCTTCATTTCGAGCGTCGTATTATTATTGTGTATTGATTTCTGCTGTTTGGCATCGTGTTGCTCCCAACTAGGGATGCAACTTATTCACACACCCTATAACTGCTTTTATTAATAATTAAAATGGAGTACTGTCGAAATTTTTAAAATCAGTTGTTTAAACTTCAATTATTAAAAACCATTCGGCATGCTACTTCATTCTTTTACTCAAAAAACTAAAATTTGTTTAAATTCCGCAAAAAGGGTTTTTGATCTTGGTTTATGGCTTACTCAGATTGTGTCGATATCTTTAGATATCATACAATCTAAGTGCCGGTCACATCCAAATTTTGGGTCGTGACTAAGTTGGTATCAGAGCTTAGGATTAACCTTATGGAACCGAGTAGTGATTTAGAATTAGTAGACTTAAGTTTCGTTACGTAGGATGAACTTTGGTTTGATGGAGTAGGTGACTTAGGATGAGTAGGGTACCGTACATATGTTCCGCGTCATATTTATGCTACGATACTCAGCCTAAGTAATCTTAGGATGTATATCTTGCTTAAATCCTTCCTTTGACTTCCTATTATTGCTGCTCTTATTCGTACACCCTATCAACTCTCGTTTCTTCTTCCAGTTGCTATGGCTACGCGAGCTGCAGCCAGAGATGCAGCTAGGGCGAATCCGCCTGTGACGGCGACTGACACACCGGACATTCCGGCGGTACATGAGCATGTCGATCCTCCTCCTCCTCCAGACAAACTAACTAGGATAGAGGAGGGCATGTTGGGCCTACAGAAAATGGTGGGACAACTGACTGAGGCCACCCGTATGCAGAGGCATGATCAGGTACCGACGATAGTAGAACCCAATGAATAGCCTATGCAGACTGTCGCACTGGTAGAACCGAGAGTGATGGAGGTATCTCTTTCAGAGTTCATGAGGTTGAGGCCTCCGGTGTTTACAGGGACCAATGCAGCAGAGGATCCTCGGTCCTTTCTTGATGGGATGGCCAGGATTGGCAGGTCGTTGTGATATTCTGATGCGAGGTCAGTGGAGCTGACCAGCATTCGATTAGAGGGACTTGCACAGACATGGTATGAGTCAATGAAGAGAGGGCGAGCTACGGGTCTTCTTCCGATGTCATGGACGGAGTTTCCTGATATCTTCCTTACCAGATTTCTTCCACAGAGTGTGAGAGATGCTAGATCCAACAGTTTTGAAGCGTTGTGGAAAACTGCGAGTATATCGGTGGCAGAGTATGATTTACAGTTCAGCCAGTTGTCACGTTATGCTCCGTACTTAGTTCCCACGGAGGAGCACCGGGTGAAGATATTTGTGAGGAGCCTGGATACCCAGCTATTTCTTTCTATAGGCTCCCAGCATTTCGATACCTATGCACTGGCCATGGACGCATCTATGCGAGTGGAAGAGCGTCTGAACGAGGCAGTGATTGTTCCGGAGCCAAAGAGGACCAAACCTATTGGGCCAGTGACCAGGCAGTTTGGCAGAGGTAGAGGCAGGCACACTCCAAGCGCCAGTTTTGGACGAGGTTAGACCCAGGGCCAGATCTTCAGTTCATACCCCGATGATCAGAGATCCCCATCTACATGTTTTAGTTGCGGGCTTCCAGGGCATTACACGAGGGATTGTAGACCCTAGGGAGGGACTGTTTTTCCACAGGCTGCTTTACCCCCTCCTCCTTCTACTTCGATGGCCTTACTTCCTCCCCCAGTTGGCACTATGTGCCAGGCTGTTGCACCGCGAGATCAGGGCTTTGCAGGATGCTTTCAGAGAGGCCGAGGAGACCGAGGGAGAGGACGACAGGATGCGGGTAGGGGCCAGGCATGAGTCTTTGCTCTGACTCCACAGGAAGCCCAGGCATCTAATGCAGTTGTGACAGGTACTTTTGAAGTATGTTCCTTAGATGCACATATTTTATTTAATCCCGGTTCTACGCATTCTTACGTATCTGCACACTTTGCACTTTCTATGGGGAGAGAGTCGTCGTTGTTAGAGTTACCGCTAGTTGTGATTACTCCTGTAGAAGATTCTTTTGTAGCTCGACACGTATTCAGGTCTTGTTCAGTACGTATTGGCGATAGGGATTCATTAGTTGATTTGATTCTCCTGGATATGCTAGATTTTGATATACTTCTTGGTATGGATTGGCTGGCCGTTTTTCATGCTTATATAGATTGTCGGGGGAAAGCGGTCAGATTTTGTTTTCCAGGCGAACCGATTTTTGTTATGCAGGGAGACTGTAGTATAACTCCTGCCAACATGATTTCTTCTTTTTGTGTGGGACGGCTCTTGAAGAAGGCTTGTGTGGGTTCTTAGCGTTCGTTCAGGACGTAGGAGCCGCTGAAGTTCCGTTGGGTCAGGTTCCTATCATGCGAGAATTTCCGGATGTGTTTCCTACTGAATTACCAGGATTACCGCCTGATCGCGATATCGAATTTTGCATTGACTTGATTCCGGGTGCGGGGCCTATTTCTATACCACCTTATCGGATGGCCCCGACGGAGTTGAAGGAACTCAAAGGTCAGTTGCAAGAGTTGTTGGATAGAGGACTTGTTCGTCCGAGTGTATCACCGTGGGGAGCTCCTGTCTTGTTCGTTAAAAAGAAGGAAGGTAGCATGAGACTGTGCATCGACTACATGCAGCAGAATCGATTTACTGTGCGAAATATGTATCCACTACCTCGTATCGATGAATTATTCGATCAGCTGCAGGGAGATGGCTATTTCTCAAAGATTGATTTGCGATCAGGGTATCATCAGTTGAGAGTTCGGAAGGATGATATTCTGAAGACTGCTTTTCGCACACGATATGGGCATTATGAGTTTCTGGTGATGTCGTTCGGGCTCACCAACGCCCCAACAGCTTTCATGGATATGATGAATCGAATTTTCAGGCCATTCCTTGATCAGTTTATTATTGTATTCATTGATGATATTATTGTTTATTCCCAGAGCCGGGAGGAGCACGAGCAGCATTTGCGTATCACACTGCAGACCTTGAAGGAGCATCAGCTGTTCGCTAAATTCTTCAAGTGTGCTTTCTGGCTGGATAGTGTGGATTTCTTGGGTCACATAGTTACGAGAGATGGTATACGTATGGACCCAAAGAAGATCGAAGCAGTACAGCACTGGCCCAGACCTGTGTAAGTTACAGAGGTTCACAGTTTCTTGGGTCTGGCCGGTTATTACCGACGTTTTGTAGAGGATTTTTCTCGAATCGCTGCACCGCTGACCGGGTTGACCAGGAAAGAGGTTCCATTTCTTTGGACAGAGGTGTGTGCAGAGTTTCCAGCAGTTGAAGACTCGCTTAACTACTGCACCAGTCTTATCTTTACCTTCTGGGTCAGGTAGTTTTGTTGTTTATTATGATGCCTCTCGAGTGGGTTTAGGCTGTGTGTTAATGCAGCACGGCAGGGTTGTCGCTTATACTTCGCGGCAACTGAAGAGGCACGAGCAGAACTACCCTACTCATGACTTGGAGATGGCTGTTGTGGTATTCGCACTGAAGATTTGGAGGCATTACTTGTACGGTGAATCGTGCCATATATTCACAGACCACAAGAGCTTGAAATATATTTTTCAGCAGCGGGATCTGAATCCGAGGCAGCGTCGATGGATGAAACTCGTGAAATATTACGATTGCGAGATTCTTTATCATCCGGACAAAGTGAATGTTGTAGTAGATGCTTTGAGTCGGAGGCCTGGAGGTATCTTATCTCATTTGTGCACTATGCAGAGACAGTCTTCTGCGGACTGGCAGATTCTGTGTGATAGCCGTGTACAGTTTGAGTTCACATCGACAGGAGGACAATTAGCTCATGTTCACATCCGTCCTCAGTTATTGGATTGTATTCGAGAGACACAGCCTGCAGATGCGCGTATGTCGGAGATCATGGATCAGGTTAAACAGGGTAGAGAGTCTGAGTTCGTGATAGATGATCGTGGAGTATTACGATTTGGGACTCGTCTTTGTGTGTCGGATTCGGAGGGACTGAGACGTGAGATCTTAAAGGAGGCCTATCGGTCAGCATATAGTATTCATCCTGGTTCCACCAAGATGTATCATGACTTGAAAGAGGTCTATTGGTGGGAAGGAATGAAGAGAGATGTCACGGAGTTTGTTTCGAGATGCTTGACTTGTCAGCAAGTCAAGGCCGAGCACCAGAGGCCAGCAGGACAGTTACAACCCTTGTCTATTCCGGAGTGGAAATGGGAGCAGATCTCCATGGATTTCATTGTGGGTCTACCCAGGACTAGAAGAGGATATGATTCTATCAGGGTGATTGTAGATAGATTGACAAAAACAACTCACTTTCTTCCGGTGAAGAAAACGTTCGGATATGAGCAGTATGCTCAGATCTATATTGACGAGATTGAGCGATTGCATGGAGTTCTGACGTGCATAGTGTCCGATAGGGGTACACAGTTTACCAGCCGACTATGGCAGAAACTTCAAGAGGCTCTAGGTACCCGATTGAGTTTTAGTACAGCTTTTCACCCGCAGACAGATGGTCAGTCAGAGCGGACCATACAGACTCTTGAGGATATGCTTCGATCCTACAGTCTAGATTTCGGTGGTAGCTGGGATCATCATTTGCCTTTGATAGAATTATCTTACAACAACATTTTTCAAGAGATGATCCAAATGGCACCCTTTGAAGCTTTATATGGGAGAAAGTGTCGATCGCCCGTTTGCTGGACAGAACTCAACGAGAGTAGCATTTTGGGACCGCAGATAGTACATGAGACTAGAGAAAAGATCCAGTTGATACGGGACAGAATGAGAGTGGCCCAGTGCAGACAGAAATCATATGCCGATCGACGCCATCGTAGACTCGAGTTTGGTGCGGGAGATCATGTGTTCCTTCGTATATCTCCGATGAAGGGTGTGATGCGTTTCGGGAAAAAGGGGAAGCTCAGCCCCAGATATGTCGGACCCTATGAGATTCTGGAAAGAGTGGGTACTGTAGCTTATAGTTTAGCACTTCCACCGAGTTTTCCCGATGTGCATCTAGTATTTCATTTGTCTATGCTTCGTAAGTATCTTCACGATCGCTCTTACGCGATTCAGCATCAGACCTTACAGCTTGAGCATGATTTATCCTACACAGTGCAGCCAGTAGCTATCCTAGACCGACAGGCAAAGAAACTGAGATCAAGGGTACTTCTGTCTATAAAGGTTCTTTGGTGAGAAATGAATCGCGAGGAGGTCACTTGGGAGGCCGAGAATGCGATGCGGAAGAAATTTCCACATCTTTTTGAAGGTAAGTGTAGTTAAGTTTTAAATTCGGGGACCGAATTTTCTTAAAGGGGAATATTGTAACATTTTGAAATATTTTAGAAAATTAATTAAATTATTTAGTTAAATAGATAATGTTATTTAATTTTTATTGTAGTAAAGAGGGCTTTTTAAATTGAAGCGGAAATAAATTAGTAAAGAAAATAGTGTTTATATAATAACATATGTAATGAGGGGTTTATTTGAAAAGGTTAGTTTCCTTATGCTAATTGGAGTTGTATGAGCGTGTTTATGCAAATAGGGCTAGATAATGGTTAAGGTTAAGATACACCTCCTAGAAACCACACCATAGATTAACCTAATGGTCACACCTCCTCCTTGCATGAAACCCCCACCATCTTGTATAGTGACACCACCTAATACCTTATCTCCCCTTATCCCTTAATGTTACAAATTTGTTCAGTTGATATATATTAGGTTAGGAAAAGGAAAACTAGTTTAGAAAAAGAAAAACCTTAGAACACAACAAGAGAAAGAAAAGAGAGAAGAGGAGAAGGACTAAGGGCTAAGGACTTTCACCACTACCATCAAGCTAGTAGCTAAGAGCTTGTGTATCTTGGAGGAAGCCATTTCAGCAATCCTCTGTAGGTATAATCTTTAAACACTGTAGAAATTTAGTTCTGAAATGTTTAAATATAGAAATCGGATATCGGATATATCGTATTTTAAGAAAATTAGGCTCTGTGTTAAATCTGCTATAGTTTAGATGATAATTAACATAATCAAACAGTTACATCATCTTATAATTTGGACATAGAATAACCCATAGGAAGACGACCCCATTCCCTCGGATTTTGGCCGGCGACAATTGCCAAAAATCCGAGCTCGCCGGATTTCAATAGGAGTTGGGTGTTGGGGTTTTTAGGGTAGCTCTCTGTATATGTATTAGGATGTTTGGTTTTGCTAGTTTAAGTTATTTTATCAGTATATGAAATCTGGAAGATAATATCTGTAAAGGGGTTAAAATTCTAAAATACGACACGGGTGTTTCGTAACACGTTTCTGTTTTCTGTTACGAACAGCGAATGGTTAAAATCTAGTTAGTATAAGTATTAGATAGTTTGCAATAGTCGTACGTAGTATAGTTAGTATGCAAAACTTGTATTTTTATGTTTTCGCCGTATCCGAGTTTAGCCATTTCTTATACGAAGTTAATTTCAATATTAGATTTAAATATGGAAACTTCGGAGGCCGCAAGGAAAGGAAAGGGATTGCTGATTTCTGAGTAGATTCGACTTATTCCGGTGAGTAGACTAAACATCTACCAGGGGATTTTGTGTGGATAGCGTGATACGCCCGTAGTTTAAGTTTAAATAAAAAATTATGCCTTTGTATATAAAGTTGATCATATACACACACACACACACAGACACACACACACACACACACACACACACACATACATCGTCATGTTTATAATTGTTAGAACACTGTACAATTATCGACGAGTCATGCTGCACATGCACATACCTACATGTTACACTACACATCGTCGATATTAACATGTCACCTACAGACTTAGTATTTATTATGTTAAATATGATTCCTAGTATATCTTAAGCATCAATAATGTTAGTTGCTTTGCATAAATGTTATCACGTTTCATATTCAAGTGTTGGTTGTTTGATATTAGATACATTGGATTATTGAGAATTTATGGTTTTGAGTTTTCATATACTATTAAGTAGATTCAGTGATTCTTCATGTTGATGTGAGATGTCCACCAGGAGATATTGTTTTTATGATTTGGTTTTATTCCGGACCGAGTGGGGGAGCTATACGGTCGCGGATTTTTATATTATTCAGACTGAATGGGGGAGCTATACAGTCGGATTCATGGTGGACCCGTTCGAGACCAAGTGGCAAGAAATCCATATTTGAGGCGGAGAGCCTAGCGAGGATACTCAATACCGGAGACAGTTGTGAAACACGGCGGATATCTAGGTGATACCGATCGGTGTTATTGGATGACAGGATCGTTCGGGGAACGATGCGTAATGGAAATAGAAGATTTGTGTCGGTGTTAGACACGGAAAAATGAACCTTATTTGGAAATAATTAATGAGATTTCCGTTTTTGATTTATATACTTAGTTTTACATGTTCATGCTGCAACATATTATGATGTATTATATTCATCCTTGTTGATATTAGCTTTTGTTCGTCATACTTACATTATCAGCCGATATATGTTAGTTTTATTCACTGAGTTGGAAACTCACCCCCGTTGTTCCATAGTTCCTTGCAGGAGTCGTGTGGACAAGTAGCAGCAGTGCGGATCCACTTATCAGCTTTCATCGCTCTTTTTGCTAGGTGGGTTACCTGCACAGTAACCTCCTATTTTGGTTATGTATATTGAATCTAGTATTACTCCATCAGACCCTGTATAATTGACTTAGAACGAGATGTGGTTATATGTATCTTATTTCGACTGATGAGATCGTTTAGTTGTGTAAAATTATACTTCTTTTACTTATGCATGAGATTCTTCATTTCGAATGTCTTATTATTATTGTGTATTGATTTTCGCTGTTTAGTATCGTGTTGCTCCCAACTAGAGATGCAACCTATTCACACACCCTATAACTGCTTTTATAAATAATTAAAAGGGAGTACTGTCGAAATTTTTAAAATCAGTTGTTTAAACATCAATTATTAAAATCCATTCGGCACGCTACTTCATTCTTTTACTCAAAAAACTAAAATTTGTCTAAATTCCGCAAAAAGGGTTTTTGATCTTGGTTTTTGACTTACTCAGATTGTGTCGATATCTTTAGATATCATACAATCTAAGTGCCGGTCACATCCAAACTTTAGGTCGTGATAGTTCATCTGTGATCTGAAATGCCTATTATTGCGTCTGAAGAATGGATATATATATATATATATATATATATATTATATAATAGACGTTGCTTATGTTTTGCATCCGCGCTAGTCCTGCCCCCAGCTCTGGCGTTAGTTATCTAACCTAACGGTATAAGACGGGACCCCGTGGCGAATGCGGATGACATAAGAGTACGTTGTATTTTCCTCTTTTTCTGCAATGGTAGGTTAATTAATGGGACTGCATTACATTAACGCAAAAAAAACAAACCAAAGCTGAATCGTTGGAACAATTTTAAAACCACTCGGTTTTTTCAAAACAGAAAACTTTTAAAATGCGGGGCTTAAACCACTCCTTTTAAAAGCTATCAGGTTCCTTCGATTATATCAAGTTCACTACGTTCATAGTTTCGCCAAAACCATTCGTAGCCCTCCTTTATTTCAGTTGGACATTCAGTAGTATTCAAGCTATGTATTTTGACCTTCGCCAAGGCATAGTGATTGGTAGCTACTGAATATTCATCTGTAACATAGATAGACGCATTGGTTTGGGACAGTCGTACTTCTATTTTGGCCTTCGTCAAGGGTATGTATGGGTGGGTTCAAATTAACCTGGACAATAACGGGTAGAACTTGACATATGACTTATGATATGTTGGCCTTCATCAAGGTCATAAGAGCATGGGGCAAAAATCCACATCGGGAGTTTCTAAAGAAACTGAAATTTGCTAGTTTTGCATACCATTTGGAGTGTGATAATTTTGGTAGGATTCCTTCGACTTTATCACACGATGATATTTGGATCTCGATCCTACTGTGAGTATATGCTGCTCCTCGGGAGATTTTTTTCACTTAACGATCAATACTATAAACCAAGTAGGTGTCTAGAACAGTGTTAGCGGGGCTACACCACCAGAGAAAAGAGATTATTTAATTAAGGAACTTCGCGAAAGCATCGTAAAACCTCTCTCGAAGTACCGACACCAGCCTAGCTGAAAGGTTAAGCAAGTATTGTACGGTGAAATTAATCCTGACTAATTCTTCTTTTATGGTTTGAGGAAGGATTCGAGAAACAGTGGGAGCCATCCTGTTTAGATAAACTAAAAACCAATCTAAACTTGCAAGAGTATCATGCTAAAGTGTTTCTTCTCTCTCTCCTAATTGCAGCAACCAAAGATGACGGACCTTAAGTTACTATTAGATAAAAATATATTGACAGGTCCAAACTACAAAGATCGGTTCAGGAATGTCAAGATGGCAATTACTTATGACAAGTTGGGCTATATCCTTACTACTAAAGCCCCCGCCGTCCCAGATCCAGACTCCATTGTCGCGGATAAGGAAATCCGTAAGACTTGAGAGATTGACTGCACAAAGGCCAAGTGTCTCGTGCTGGCCTCTATGGACAATGAACATCAGAGGCGGCATAAGAATATGGATCTTGAATCCATATTCCCATATACCAAGGAATTATATGGAAAGCAATCTCGTATCGCAAGAAACGAGACCTCGAAGAAGCTATTTCAGGCAAGGTTGGCCATCGGATCATCTATAGGGGAACACGTCCTTAAGATGATCGGCTACATTGAGGAGCTCGCGGACCTCGGGACCACGTTAGAGAATGAGCTGCATACAGACTTAATTCTGCAGTCTCTCCCTTCCACCTACGTTTAGTTTATCTTGAATTTTAATATTCAAGGTAAAGAAGTTGAACTTCCGGAACTCCTTAACATGTTGAGGAGTGCTGAGGGCACCCTGCAGAAAGCCAGAGAAACACCCGCTCTACTTGTTGGTGGAGCTTCTTCTTCTAGATCCAAGGCGAAAGCCAAAGAAAAGAAGAAGAAGGCCCCTACCAAGCCGAGAGGCGGTGTTAGTAAGGTGGAAGCAAAGGGCAAGGCAAGGGTAGCGGGTCCGACAGTAGGAAAGAAAGAATGATTCTACTGTTATAAGAAGGGCCATTGGAAGAAAGATTGCAGGGCTTGAAAGGCCAAGAACCAGGACCCGAAGCAAGTTGAGGTTTCGAATTCAGGTGTGTTTGTAATTGAAAACTGTCTGTCAATCAACTCTACTTCCTGGGTATTAGATACCGGATCAGGATCTCATATCTGTAATTCTTTGCAGGCACTGAGAAGCCATAGGGTTCTGAAGACCGGTGATATGACTCTCAAGGTTGCTAATGGAGCGAGCGTGGATGCTGTGTCTGTAGGGGAATACCATCTCGGATTGACGAGTGGACATATTTTGGTTTTGCGCAACTGTTTTTGTGTACCTAGTTTGACTTGTAATATCATTTTTGTATCTTTGTTATCTAAAGAAGGTTATGATTTTACATTTGTAAGCGATGTCGTAAACATCCACCTTAATCATGGTCTGATTGGGTCAGGTACTCTAAACAACAGTATATATGTATTAAACCAACTACAAATTTTCAATGTCCAGAACACTCATAAAAGAAAGACTCCAGAAATAAATCATGCTTTCTTATGGCATTGTAGACTGGGTCACATCAACGAAACAAGGTTGACCAAGTTACATAAAGAAGGATATTTGGATCCGTTCGAATATCAATCTTATACAACTTGTCAATCATGTCTCAAAGGAAAGATGACAAAGAATCCATTCACTGGATGTGGAGAAAGAGCGAGTGAGCTCTTAGGACTAATACACAGCGACGTGTGTGGTCCAATGTCTACATATGCAAGAAATGGTTATTCCTATTTCATTACTTTTACGGATGATTTCTCTAGGTATGGACATGTCTTCTTGATGAAACACAAATCCGAGGCCTTTGAGAAATTCCGAGAATATAAGAATGAAGTGGAAAAAAAACCGACAAGGTTATCAAGACACTGAGATCTAATCGAAGTGGTGAATACTTGAGTGCCGAGTTCCTGGATTACCTAAAAGAGAATGGAATTCTCTCTCACCTTACTCCTCTATACACACCATAACACAACGGTGTATCGGAAAGACGGAACCGAACCCTATTGGATATGGTACGTTCCATGATGAGTAACGCTAAGTTACCGCGATCATTCTTGGGTTATTCACTAGAATCAGCTGCATATCTTTTGAATAAGCTTCCTACCAAGACTGTGCCTACCACACCATATCAGATGTGGAGTGGGAAGAAACCCTATCTTCAATATCTGAAGATATGGGGATGTCCAGATTTTGTTAAAAAGCAGCATGCGGACAAGCTCGAGGAACGCTCAGTACTGTGTAAGTTTGTGGGATACCTAAAGAACTCTAGGGAGTATCTTTTCTATTACGCATAGGAACAAAATGTTTTTGTTTCTCGTCATGCCCACTTTTTGGAACATCAATTTTTAGAAGAAAAAAAACTAGTAAGAGCGCAATAGAACTGGAAGAAATTCCAGAACCACAAGCTATTACTAAAAGCTTGGTAGAACCAGAAGTTTTAAAAGAACAGGACATTCCCATGCCACTCCGCAGGAGTAGTAGGCTGTCTCATCTTCCTGAGAGATACTATGATTTTCTCGTAGACATGGATAGAGAATATTGTATCATTGATACTGATGAGCCAACTAACTTCCAGAAAGCCATTCAGAGCACAGACACCGTAAAATGGCTTGATGCAATGCGGAACGAGATGGATTCCATGTACACCAACAAAGTATGGATTTTGGACATTGCTCCAGAAGTAGTAAAACCCGTAGGCTGCAAATGGATCTTCAGAAAGAAGATTGGTGTAGATGGACAGGTTGAAACCTATAAGGCTAGACTTGTTGCAAAAGGATTTCGTCAAAGACCTGGTTTGGACTATGATGAAACATTTTCTCCAGTGGTTATGCTCAAATCCATTCGGATCCTTCTTGCCATTGCCTCCTTCCACGATTATGAGATTTGGCAGATGGACGTAACGACTGCTTTTCTAAATGGATATTTGGAAGAGTGCTTCTATATGGACCAGCCAGAGGGTTTTATTCAGAGTGGGAGCAGCAGAAAAGTGTGCAAGTTGCTTAAGTCCATCTATGGACTAAAGCAGGCATCGCGGAGTTGGCACATCTGTTTTGATAAGACGGTCAAAGAATTTGACTTTATCAAAAATCCAGATGAGCCATACATTTATAGTAAGATTGTAGCATGAACTGTTGTATTCCTCGTCTTGTACGTGGATGACATTCTCTTGATAGGAAATGTCATTCCTATGCTACAATCTGTCAAAGGGTTCTTGTCACAAAGGTTCTCCATGAAAGACCTGGGTGATACCTCTTACATTCTTGGGATCCAGATCTATCGTGATAGATCTAAGAGGATGTTGGGACTTTCACAGTCCAGGTACATCGACACCATACTGAAAAGATTCAGTATGGAAGATTCAAAGCGCGGTAATTTACCGGCTTGTCACGGAATCACCCTCTCCAAAGAGATGTCTCCCAAGACTGATTTGGAAAGGGATCGCATGTCTATTATACCCTACGCTTCTGCGGTCGGCTCTATAATGTATGCGATGTTGTGTACCGGACCAGATGTAGCTTATGCATTAAGCGTGGTAAGCTGGTATCAGTCAAACCCTGGGGAGAAGCACTGGATAGCAGTAAATAACATTCTCAAGTACCTGAGAAGGACTAAGGAAATGTTCTTTGTTTATGGCTGAAAAGACCTCCAGATCGAGGCCTTTGCTGACTCCAGCTTCCAGAGTGACAAGGATGACTCCAAGTCCATATCGGGTTATGTCTTTACCCTCAATGAAGGGGCGGTCTGTTGGAAGAGTTCCAAGCAAGACACCGTTGCTGACTCGATGATGGAAGCGGAGTATCTCGCAGCTTCAGATGCCGTAAAAGAAACAGTATGGATGAGGAAGTTCTTAACAGAAATTCAGGTGGTTCCGTCCATTATTGATCCAATACCTCTGTATTGTGACAACAACGGGGCTATAGCTTTAGCAAAGGAACCCAGGTCCCATCAGAAGTCCAGACACATCTTGAGGAGGTATCACCTGATCAGGTAGGTCGTGGATCGCCGGGAGATCGAGGTACAGAGAGTTTCTACTGAGGACAATACAGCAGATCTATTCACAAAGGTCATCTCTTAGACGCGGTTCGAGAGGCTATTCGAGATGATAGGTCTGCGATATGCCAGCACATGGTCTTAGTACAAATGGGAGATTGTTAGTGTAATATACCCTAGAGGCCATTATTGTATAGTATTAGTTTGTATATTATATTTTGGAAGCTTGGGATATATACACGGATTTATGACAGTTTTGCTCGATATGGTAGTATGCTACTTGGTTTGTATCTATCTTAACATGTGTATAAGTTTCTTTTGACGTATCGCTAATACATATTGGTAGAGCCCTCAGGATCTTTGCTTGACTACCAGCGTTGTGATGGCAGTCACACTGGTGGGGGCTGGGTAGTTTACAAGCACATCCTTACACAGGTCCCTAGTCACAGGATTATCGAGACAGGGCATCGATACTCCAGAGCATACTAGTGTATACGCTTCTCATCCCAGAAGGGGAGATGGTATGTCCCACAGCCATCAATACGTCGTACTGGAGATAGTATGCAGGTGCTCATTGGGTTATGAGTTACACTGGACGGACTCGTGGGGAACTGCTGGTTGGTACTATACCAATCATCAGGAAGCAGTTCCCAGGTGACATGAGTACAGCTTAGTCTGTCGACTTGACACTGCTACTTTGCCTTAAGTGTGTTCCCACTGTTCTTAGATTACTATCCTACCACGGCTCTGTTGAGTCGTGCAAACAGTTAGTAGTTGGATGCAGTCCCGAAGCACTTGAAGGCAGTGGCGATTAGATAGGATTCGTCTCTCCCAGTATTGGGGGTTGATGTCGCGCTGTGTTCGGAAAGCCATTACACAAAGTCCCTGGCCAGGACAAGCGAGATTTGCTGGTAGGGATTCCAGTAGTTTCTCAGGGTGTTTTTGGCCGCACTTCGACACGAATTATTGCCCTATTAGGGGTCTAACGCTTTCCGCCCCCTAGGACTGATATGCGACACTCTTAGATGAATTGACCAGACTGTACGAAGATTGCCACAGACAGGCTCAATAGGGGTACGGATGAGTTTGCTCGTCGACCTTCTTATCGACAGATACCTGGGTAGCCATTACGTACAGCTAGTACCGCTGACGCGCTTATGGTTAAACCCACTGCCAGCGTATTGTCGAGTCTTTAGAGTCCTACACAGAGGGTTTCCCAGCTTCGGGCGAAACGTATAGAGGTCGTATGGTTTTACGACAGGGTTCAATCACATACGTGTACTTGTGCGCATATGATGTTCGGGCAGACAATACAAGTGGGCTTTGGTTTAAGCCAGATCCTAGTATATGATTATTGGATTAGTTTAGTCTCATTGTATTCATGTTTCTCGAAATACGGATGCGGGTATGTATATAAGGATGAGAGGGACATTCTTGTAATTTGATCAAGATTGTTTTTGGAGAATGACACCTTAATTAGGGTTTTTCTTTTTAGATTAATTCTTTTGTGAGGTGGAGGAAATGAGAGAGGAAACTTTGTGGTATTTTAATGAAATGGGATTAGGGTTTCATATTGACTTTCTTGGACTCATATGAGATTTGTTGACTTAGATATTTTGAGATATTTGTATGAGATATTTTCTTTTGATTTAAAAGAAAAAACTCTAGCCATTTTCACTTAATATTTTCACTCAAAAAAACTACAGATACTTTCTCTCTCTCATTTTCCTCAGGCTTTCTCCATCTCATTTCAATTCCTAACCATCTCATGAGTTGAGAATCCTAGGGTTTGTGAGACTACTAGACTCCTTATCACTCTCTACACATCCTAGGCTATTTAGTTTAGCACACAAAGTGACCTAGTTACCTCAAGTTAGAGGTTAAGCTCAAATTCGGGAACTCTCGGGTGGATCTTCTACGATTTGTAGAAGCCGACGAGGAAGCACGATCCATTCTCACATCGAGTAGCCCACGAGGTGGAGAAGGACAGCGAGGAGGTGAAGGAAAGCAAGAACTTAAGGTATAACTTTCTCACATAGTAGTTAAACCTCTAAGCTAAATTGTTAGTTAGGGTTTAGTATCGATCCTGGAGTTTACTCGATGTTACGAAGCTTATAAAAATCATTTTTTTGTGAAACTCCACCTCCCCGTGAACACGTGGGGTGCGTGGCATCGACTTACATCTTCGTCAAATAGTATCGCATATCGGGTCTAGGGAGTGGATAACGTCAGACCCCTACTAACCCGATAATTCGTGTCTGGGTCAAGCTCGTCACCAACTGAGATACTACTGATCAACTATCAGTAAATCCCATTCACCGTAGCCATGGATTTCTGGTGATAACCAACTGAACACAACACTACATCGACTCATAATACCAGGAGAGACGAATCCCTGATAGTCGACCACGGCCTCCATGTGGCTCGGGACTGTACCCAACTAAAACCTGTTTGCACGACTCCATTGAGCCGTGGTAGGTTAGTAATCAAAGTACAGTGGGAACTCACACGAGACAAATGACGACTTCAGGTCAAAGGACTAACTTGTACTCATGCCACCTGAGAACTTCCATCTGAAGATAGATATAATACCATCTAGAAGTTCTCGGGGAGTCCGTCCGGTGTACTCACCTCCAGTGAGCACTTGTATACTATCTTAGGTGACACAACACCAATGGCTTGTGAGATCGGCCACCGCCCCTCGTCATGGTCTAGAACCGTATACACTAGTCTACTCCGGAATATCGATGCTCAGTCTCGATACTCCCATGGTTAGGGACATTTAAGGATGTGCTTATAGACAACCCAGCTCTCATATATATGATAGCTATCATAATGCTGGTTGTCAGGCAACAATCCTACGGGCTTTATGAAAGATGAATAAAACCAGATATCACTCTATCATCTCGAGTAAGACCGTTATACCTGTATAGTTCCTCTCTTAATTATCATAATCGCCTACTTGCGATCACAATAATTGCCTTGAGGGCACTATATCCAACAATAGGAAACCTGTGTATGGGACTCTAAAGACTCGACAATACGCTGGCGGTATGTTAGGATCATATCTATAACCCATAAGCACGTCAGCAGTATAAGTTGCACGTAACGGAAACTCAGGTATTGAACGAAAGAAGTTCAATGACAAAGCTCATCTGAACCCTGCAAAGTCTATCAGTGATATTACTGTACAGTCTAGTCTTTTCTTCTAAGAGTATCGCATATCGGGTCTAAAGTTTGGAATCTGTCAAACCCCAATATCTCGATAAGTCGTGCGACAGAAGACTCATAACCAACTGGAGATACAACTGATAACACTTATCATTTTATCTCTACTGCAATGGCCATCGAATTATAGTTGTAGTCATGTCCTGCACAGTGCAACATCAACTCCCTATACCGTGATTGACGAATCCCCTCAACTGAAAGTATGTCCTAGCACCTCTACTAAGGTTTTATGATCATCAAGTATGCAATTTAAAAAAATCTAGAGGGCTAAATATACTAAACAAGAATCGAACTAGAGAATTAGGATTTAAAGTTGAGCAAACTAGCAATCTAAACAAAGTGAAGAGAAACTATAACCTTTGTAGTCTAGTCCTTCACTTCAAATGCTCCGAGTAGTAATCCTAAAACTCTTCTTTGACTCCACTGTTGGATATAGTGCCCTCAAGTCAATTATTGTAATTGCAGGCAAGTGGTTGTAATGATTGAGGGATGAGCTATATGGGTAGAACAGTCTTACTCGAGATGATAGTATACTATCTGGTTTGTCTTTATTATCATGTACATGCATTATATGGTATTACAGATCGCTATTTCATGTTGATAAAAGCTATAGGATTATTGCTTGACTACCAGCATTATGATGGCGATCATGCATGTGGGGGCTGGGTAGTCCATAAGCACATCCTTAAATGTCCCTAGTCGTGGGAGCATCAAGACTGGGCATCGATATTCTGGAATAGACTAGTGTATATGTTTCTAGACAACGACAAAGGGTGAAAGTTGGTCCCACGGCCTTTGGACCTTCGCACCTAAGATCGTATACAGGTGCCCACTGGGGGTGAGTACACTGGACGGACTCGCCGAGAACATTCTAGTTGATATTATACATATTGTCAGATAGCAGTTCTCAGATGACATGAGTACAGGTTATTCCTTCGAACTAAGATCGTCATTTGTCTCGTGTGAATTCCCACTGTGCTTTGATTACTATCCTACCACGGCTCAAACGAGTCGTGCAGACAGGTTTTAGTTGGGTACATTCCTGAGCCACATGGAGGCAGTGAGCGGATCGTCGGGGATTCATCTCTCCCGGTATTGGTGGTTGATGTCGTGCTGTGCACGGGTGGCCATCACTAGAAATCTTTGGCCAAGGTGGACGAGAATTACTAGTTTGGATCAGTAGTTTCTCAGTGGGTGATGGGTTTCACACCGACATGAAATATCGCGTTATTAGGGGTCTGACTTTATCCACCCCCTAGACTCGATATGCGATACTCTTAGACGAAGAGACCGGAATGTATAGAGATTGTCACAGATAGGCTCAGTAGGGATCCGGATGAGTCGGCCTTCCTTTTCGACAGGTACCCGAGTAATCGTTGCGTACATCTAGTGCCGCTGATATGCTTGTGGTTATGGATTTATCCAGTAACTCACTGTCGGCGTACTGTTGAGTCTTTAGATTCCCACATAGGGGGTTTCCTTGGTTCAAACGAAATGATGTAATAGCCGTATTTTGATACGTCCAGGGTTCTGATCGAATGATTGTACTAGTTACCCGGACTTTCGATTGGACGGTTAATAATACTAGCCGGCTTAGGATTGAGCTGGATTATTAAATCAGGTATTGATTTAATAATTTACGTATATATATTTCGATATGTATATTCTAGTATTATGTTCTTTGTTTTATTCTATCTCTTTGGGTATTCGTATTTTGATACGAATACGGGTATGTATGTATAGTTGAGTGTATTCTGTATTTATACGGAATACATTCAAGAAGGTGGACACCATATTTTAGTTTATCCATTTATTAATTTAAATGGAAAATGAGGTGTAAAGGTAGTGAGGTGAGAACCATACTTGAATAGTGTTGACAAATGAATTATAAATTTATTTGTGCAAACTATTCAAGTATGGTTGCTATATTTTTATTGGAAAATGGTTATATACAAAACTATGCTTCATATTTTTCTCTCACTTGGTTGATTGGATGAAACCATTCTCACCATTTTTTTGCCCATCTCTCCTCACTAGCCTTTCTTGACCTCCTCCTCCTTCTTCTTGATCTTCCATTTGTTGAGAATCAAGGATGGGAGAGAGATAGATATACACTAAGAACAACTCACTACATCACTAGATACTCTAGATCAGCAACCTAGAGTCCCTAGTTGCTCCACGAGATTTTTGTGTGGAGCTAGAGCCACGAACCACATCACTCGAGTGGATCATCTTCGACGGAGGAAGACCGGCGGCCAAGCTCAATCAAGAAGACCTCAAGGAGCTAAGGAAGAGGGTAGAAGACCTAATAACACGGATCTTTTAGTAAAATACTCTATCACAATAGATAACCTCTTTGTTGCTTGCTAGTTTCATGTTTTGTTTCGATTATAGGTAGTTGTTTCTAGCGCCAAAGTTTATAAACCCAAAATTTTTTGTTCCGCAACGGCCGCAGTCGACGGCCAAGGCGCTAGGAACCCCAACATGGTATCAGAGCCACCCAAACATTAGAAATTAGTAGTAGACGATGCATTAGTTTCAAAACCGAAAAAATCCGATTTCAAAACTGAAAAATTCCGATTTCAAAACCCACTCTCTGTTCTGAAATTTTTTTGGTCTTCGAAATTTTTTTAAATAAGTGCAGAGACTTACTCTATACATGTATGTAACACATGATGAAAACGAGGCGGATCCAACAAATTTTGGCAGGGCGAAACCCTTAAAAACCCGATATGGACGGTTCACTGTTCACCATTGTACCTCATTTTCATCCAGTGTCTGGGGATTTGTAAATTGGTATTTTTGGTCTTATTTGATTTGCCCAAGATTTCACTTAGTGTTGTCTTTGCTTTGGGGCAACTTGGATAGTTTCAAAACTTGAAATTTTGCATCGTTCATATCTGTGATGTAGTGTATGTGTTTTCAAATGTCGTCTACTTGCTATATGTCATTTAGACAGGGTTGCACATGTTGGGATTCCTTAGCACCTCAACTAGGGTTTGCTAGCAACACACATGCCACAATAAAAATTTTAGGGTGCTAAGTAATCTTTAACCTAGGATCAAACTAGAAGTTTAGGGTAACACAAATAAAAACAAGTGTCTAACACTAAGTGAAAGTGAATACAACCTTTGTAGACTTCCTTGCTAGACTCCTTGGAACGACTTGAGTTTGCACCGGCTTGCTTGAGATCTTCCAAGTCAACGATGATCTATCCGGGGCCCCTTTTCTCAAGCTCCAAGCTCCTCTTGATCTAAGATGAAGATGAGGCAAACACTCTAATCTAGTGGGCAATACTAAAGTAGAATGATGATATGGGTTTTGATCTCACTTAAAAACCTTTCCTTTTTTGTCAATTTCACTCACTTAAGAAAAGGTAGTGAGCTTTGAGGAAGGAGAAGGAGGAGAAAGGAAATGCTAGAGCTCTTTTCTTTTTATGATAAAGATGAAGATAAATGAGAAGAGAATAATATATATATTATAGTCACTCTCACTTACAACCATGGTAAACAAATATCTTAATATTTAACCATTGAGTTAAAACCCAAATGAAGAACTAAATCATGGTTAATAGTTAGGTGAGGTCAATGTCAACAAGAAGAGTGTAGAAACTCTTAACCATGAATTAATCCCATTTGATTTTCTCAATAAATAAAAATATACGGATATTTGATTCTATGTGATTCTTGCATTCCCATCTCCACTATATCAACAACCATGACAAGTATGTATGCTTGTATGTGTGCATACACATCAACATGTGCACATACACTCATTCATGCATGCATGCAAATAGAAAAGGTTTTAAATGAAAAATATAATGGTCATTATTAAACCAACACTTGATTTAATAACCATGTCATATCACATATGACTCGACCAATAGAAAACGCCAGATTATAATGCGGTATCATATACACGCATTTAATCGAGCACCTGCGCATATCCCCATATGCACCCCGCATCGTTTCGCCTGAGCTAGGTAACACCATTGTGGGACTCTAAGACTTGTCAATACGCTAGCAGTAGGCAGTGATCATATCACATGCCCACAAACCGTCAGCGGCACCAGCAGTGCGTTACGGCTCCTAGGTATTGAGCGATCAGAAGAAAAACAAGCGAGCCTGTAAAAACTCCATTCAAGCCAACCGGTAACACTTACCGTACAGTCCAGTCTCTTAATCAGATATGCTGCATATCAAGTCTAGGGATGGCAAAGTCGACCCCAATAACTCAATAAGTTGTGCCGATGAATGGTCTATAACAGATCGAGAAACTACTGATAACACTTATCTGTGAATCTCAACAGCCATGGCCAGGGACTTACTGATATAGCCAATCGCGCACAGCGCAACATTAACCCCCAATATCGGGAAATATGAAAACCCCTCCTATCGCTCATTGCCTCCACATGTCTCGGGACTGCACCCAAAAGCCACCTGTTTGCACGACTCAGTAGAGCCGTGGTAGGGTGGAAATCAAAGCACAGTGAGAGAACACATGAGACACTATGACGATCTCGGGTCTACAGACTAACCTATACCAGTGTCATCTGAGAACTGCTATCCGACGATAGATATAATACGATATATGAGTTCTCGGTGAGTCCGTCCAGTGTACACAGTCTCCACTGAGCACCCGCATACGATCTCGATATCAAACATCAATGGATATAGGAACATCCATCGCCCATCTCATGGGTCTAGTATCATATACGCTAGTCTACTCTGGAATATTGATGCCCTATATCGATACACCCATGACTAGGAACATTTCAGGATATGCTTAAAAACTACACATGTCCCACTAGTATGATCTGCATCATAATCACAGTAGTCAAGCAAATATCCTCAGGGTTTTATCAACATGTGCAAATGAATAAAAGCATAATCAAGTCAACATGTCAGATAAAGAGCAACCAGATAGCATACTATCATGTCGAGCAATAATGTCCTCTGTATATATATACATGGATAAATACATCCACTATCATATAATGGCCTCTAGGGCATACATATATCCAACAATCTCCCACTTGCACTAAGGCCAGTTATTGGCGTATCTCATACCCAACATCTCAAAAAGTCGCTCATGCTGCGGCTGAGGGAAGGTCTTGGTGAGTGGATCCGCGGTGTTATTCTTTGTGTCTGCTCTCATAATCTCGATCTCACGGCGATCAACTATCTCCCGGATCAGATGAAAACGCCTTAGGATGTGTCTGGACCGCTGATGGGACCTGGGCTCTGTAAGCCCGCGGGGGCGCCCCGGCCGTCGACCCGACGCCGGAAACGCGGAAAACAAAAACTTTGCGAACTTTGCAAAACGGCACCGCCGCGGACTTTTCACCCGGATCGGGCCATTAACCTAGCTAGCTAGCAAAAAAGAAAAGAGTAGAGATGCTATACCAAGCGATCCGTGTCCTTCGGTCTTCGTCTCCACTCCGATCTCCCGCGGAATCTCCGTCACCTCCTCGCTCGTCGGAAAGGGGCACCACGTAGCCGGAATCTTTTACGGGCTCCCGCCTCTTGACCGAGGCAACTCGGGCGCGAAGTTGGCTAGCCGACGCGTCCAAGGCTTGCTATAGAATAGTGTAGAATGCTATGTCTCCTTGGGGTTTCATGAAGTTGCCATGGATGGATGGAAGAAAAAGAATGAACTTTTTAACCCTTTTGTGATGTGAGGAATTTCTAGCATGAATGAATGAGATGAAAACATTTCCTCATCTAAAAAGAAACCCTCATTCTCCCTCTCTCTCTTTAGTGGCCGGCCCCTCACAAAAAAATAAGATTGGAGAGAGGAAAAATAGAATATCATAACAATATGTGTAGATAAGATCAATTTATCTCACATCCAAATCCAATCAAAAACAAATCAACCCCTTTTCTCATTAATGCATAAGAAGAGAAAGAAAAGGAATCTCATGATGATGGTCAAATCATAATCCACACTCATGCAAAGAAACCCCTCACAAAAATGTTAATTGCAAACTTGCAATTAACACCCTCCAACGAAAAGTCCGACCGGGAAGGAAAAAGAGAAAACCGGCAGGAACGGAATGCAAACTGGCAACCCCAGAAAAACCGATCCTGTAATAAATTATAGGAAAACCCCGCTACTGCAAATACATGCCCGCATTTGTATTCCCACTGAACACAAATGCAAAAGACAAAACTACACTATCAAATACTAGGATCCGGCTTAAGCCAAAGCCGGCTAGTAAAATCCGTCCGATCACGATCCGTGCAATACCGCACGTATCTGATCGAACCCTGCCATATCTCCATACGGCCTCTACAGCGTTTCGCCCGAAACTTGAGTAACTGTCTGTGTGGTGGACTCTAAAGACTCGTCAATACTGTGGCTGTGGATTTAACCACTAGCACGTCAGAGGTATAAGCCAATACATGACGGGCCACCAGGTATTGACCAAAAGGGACGTCGATGAGCGAACTCATCCTGACACCCTACTGAGCCTGTCAGTGACAATATCCGTACAGTCCGGTCCGTTCGTCTATGAGTATCGCATGGCGGGCCTAGGGGGTTGGTAAAAGTCAGACCCCCAAAAGCGGTACAAGTCGTGTCGGAGTGTAGCCCAGAACACCCTGAGATACTACTGGAATACCTACCAGCAAATCTCCTGCCTTGGCCAAGGACTTTTCATGTTCTGGCTCTCCTAGACACAGCACGACCTCACCCCCAATACCGGGAGAGACGAACCCCTGCAGATCCGCTCACTGCCTCCATGTGGCTCGGGACTGTACCCAACTAAAACCTGTTTGCACGACTCCTTTGAGCCGTGGTAGGGTAGTAATCAAAGTACAGTGGGAACTCACACGAGACAAATGACGATCCCAGGTCGATGAACTAACCTGTACACATGTCACCTGGGAACTGCTATCTGACGTCTGGTATATCCCAACTAGCAGGTTCCCGGCGAGTCCTGTCCGGTGTACTCATAACCTAATGAGCACCTGTATACATCTTAGGTGAACCAACTGACACCAGTGGCTTGTGAGACCGGCCACCGCCCCTCGTCGGGGTCTCGACTGTATACACTAGTCTACTCTGGAGAAACGATGCCCTGTCTCGAATCTCCCACGACTAGGGACCTTTTAAGGATATGCTTGTAGACCCCCAGCTCCCACTTATATGATCGCCCTCATACTGCTGGTGGTCAAGCAAGAATCCAAGGGGCTTTATCAACGTGTAATAGCGACTCGAAAGGTCACCTAAAGCAGTACACGATGATAAAGATAAACCAGATAGCATACTATCATCTCGAGTAAGACTGTCCTACTGGGACAGGTCCTCCCCTCAATCATTGCAATCACGTGCCTGTGATCCAATAATTGACTCTGAGGGCACTATCTCCAACAATCTCCCACTTGCACTCGAGGCTAATTATTGCGATGTCGCATACTCACAGCCCGTGTGATACCGAACACCCAACTCCTCTACTAGTCAGTCTCACAAAGCTCGTTTGCGAGACTATTGCGTTCGAGGAATAGCCTCAGTGAGTGGATCCGCTTTGATGTTTCTTTCTATGTCTCTCTAAATCTCAAGTTCGCGGAGAAAGCCATCTCCCGAAATGAGCAATACCTGTCTTAGAATGTCTGGATGTCTGATGGGACCTAGCTCATAAGTGAACTCCAAATCCAAACTTCTTAGACTGTATCGACAACTGAACTTAATCAGTGTCCTGCGCCATGCCTTCCCTCAGTATCCACCTGGACCAACTGTCCAAAATACTGCCCCTCGTCAGAGGGAAAACTATAACTCTGACAGCCACTCTGCCATCCATGTCACCTTGGAAGCCTGGAATGATAACTGTCTCCCGAAGAAGACTGCCGTTATCATATCCCTAGAACATTCACTTATGTTCTAAAACTGCTTCCGACTGTTTCTCCAGGATTGGATCAATATCAACTTATTGCACCTACTGCAAGAACAACATCTGGTGTGGTACTTGACATCTCATGATTGACTCAATTGCCTAAGCAAGTGATCTGTCAATCATGCGTGTCCCTCTCCCCTTTAGTCTGCAAGACACCTTCAGAGAGGGCGACTCCATCACCTGCAGGTATACTACCGTGCCAGGAGTCGTCCATTCTAAATACTCATAGAATGCGGTCAAAGTACCCAGATTGGGAAACCACCCAAATCTAGATCTAAAATCATAGATCTAGTAACCAGAATGTCTGATATAATATCCAAGTCCTATGTGGAGAAACCACCGTGTGACGACCAAAGTATAACCGATCGTAGTATAGGAATATCACTTCCTACTCTGTGTATGTCATCAAACACCAGGACATCACACCCTACTACCTTCTTAACAGATCCATCCCTTATTCTGATGAAGTCAAACCTATGACTGTCACATCAGAAATAGATGATCTATCTCCGCTATATCTGCTTTAGTCTATAAATAGACATGAGCTTGATGTCCACCAATGCTTCCGCTGCTCCCACTGACTACGACAACCCTCTGGCAGAGTCATATATACGTACGCTTCTAAAACCAGTTTAGAACGACGCTATACTCATTCTCCTGCCGGGTCTCACAGTCTGGAACAACAGCAATGGCAAGTCTGGGTAAACAAGAACCTCTCTGCCACTGTCCTTGAGTATACCGAAGTACCTCTCGGGTGCCTGAGGTTACCCACCTTATCTGCGGAGTGGCCAATGGAATGTCAATCCATATTGAATCTTTAGGTTCCTTATCAAATCTTCAGTAATCGTTTGCGGTTCTGGAATCACTTCCAGTTCTACCATACTCCCACTACTGTTTTCTAAAAAAATCCATTTTTGATAAAACTGTGGCGAGTCAAGAACAATATCACTATTGATCTTCCAGATGGTAGAAAATCAACCCTCGTCATAGCCCGGGTCAACCCACAAACAGCCACTACTGAAACGTGCCTTGAGTTGTCCAGTGTCTGGTTTTAAGCATAAGCCGGACAACTCCCCGTATCTTAACAATATCAAGATATGAACTGTTCTATATCCAAGAAACAGAGGCACTGATTTAATTGAACCAGATTCAAATCATGCAGCTGTCTCCAGTGTATGTCAACTAAATGGAAGAGAGGCCGATCAACGTTACTCAACTTAGGAGTACTTCCAATTATGAGTAACCTGAAAGAGAAGTTAGTTCTCTTAATCATTACTATCAACTGAATACTATTCACAAATATCTACTCTTCGATCACCTTGAAGAATCCCGATACTTGCAATGCTTGGTTCTCTACTTTATTCTTATACCTATAACTCCTCAAAACTTAGACCCTGTGTTTCTAGGAAACACATGTCTAAGAACTAGAGAAGTCATAAGTAAACAGAATATAGTACGAGGACCAACCCCTCCGTCCTAATGGACACTGGACAATATACAATACTCTGTATAAGTCCCCTGAGTCTAGTGACTCATTCACTGTGAGTCGTAGGTTGAAAACTGTACTTTTGGTTAAGAAGACTTACACCGCTGTTCAATGCTCCTTACCTAACCATCCACTGGTATAGGTAAATGTCATAGACATAATTTCAAAAAGGTATGTCTCACTCTATAAAAATAGACGTACAGATATATCAATTTGAAATTGGTGCATAACAACGGATATTCAAAACCAAATATTTGCCGACCGGCAAACAACCCAGGTGACTTCCTCAAATATCACCGATTACAACGAATCCCGATATAATGAGGATGGTCACCTAATTCCCAATAACTTACTCCCACTCATCGTCTGTAAAACCATACAGATGTGAGAATCCAACCTGGTAAATACATACCCTGGAGTAAGTGTCTAATCGGGAAATCAGTTTTCTTTTAACAGTACACAGTGGAACTGAAACATTGAAATGTTTCGATGGGGTATCCTGGTATTCTTAGTAATGCCTCTTCCATTATCCAGATTCACAACTATAACTGTATAATTCTTTGCCACCTCTCCAAATCCCTTTATATGTCTTTAGTCATTACCTTCTGTACACCCCTTTAGGCCAAATGGTTTTCTTCCTTCCATACCGTTCGGCACCAGCCTATGGTTTGGAAGAAGACTATCCAATAAGCATAATGGGTGTACTGTCCTAATCCTAGGAGCACTCGCAATGCGAGAGAAGGTGAGGATAAAAGACAACCGAATGTACTTAATTCATAGGTGATTTAGGATTGACAAAGAAGTACATGGTTTGGTCGTGAATAGCAGTCGCATTTTACTTTGCCCTCTTACTAATCCCTTGCTTTGTCTGAACTTAATACCTTCTGTACACCGTTTAGGCTAATTGGCTTTCTTCATTCCCAGCGTTCGGCACCAGCCTAAGGTTTGGAAGAAGACTATCCAATTTGCGAAATAGGTGTACTATCTCCTAAACCAAGGAGTACTCACAACCTGAGAGAAGGTAAAAGGTAAAGACAACTGAATAGTCCTATTCGTTTTCTCCAGAACCTGAAACCATCCTCGAAGTCCTTCGAGTTCGTATATAACCATACGATGGTTTTGTCCAATGGAAGTGGACGTTCGTAGTAATACGGGGTGTCCCGGAGAAAAGGGTAAAAGTAGGAGTGGCAAAGAGGTCTGCAACTCTGACAATCCAAAAGCCAGTGTTAAGAAGGTTCGGTCAACTTGGTCACAGAGTCATAGTCTAGGGTCGGGTCAATGGTCGCTGCCAAAGAGAGAGAGAAAAGAAACACTCAGCGTGCACTCTAACCTAGATCAGAATGGTTACCAATTTATCTAATCTGGAAACCTCCCACTGTAACGTCAAATTCTTCCCCAAACCTGAAAGAAGAATTAGCCGGGATAACCCGAGGAGTAAACCAACTCATCAGTGGGAATCGGGATCCAACTCTCATCGCATGATAACGTGACGGAATCCGCTCACGTTATCACACTCCAGAAGGTATGCGCATATCTGGCAAGTTTCAGTACTTTTGAAACTCCCGATGAGGATTTCTGCCCCATGCTCTTATGACCTTGACTTTGGCCAACATATCATAAGTCACATGTCAAGTTCTACCCGTCATTTTCCTGGTTAATTTGAACCCACCCGTACATACCCTTGACTTTGGCCAAAATGGCAGTACGACTGTCCCAAACCAACGCATCTATCTATGCTGCATATGAATACCCAACAGCTACCAAACACTGTGCCTTGACTTTGGCCAAAATACACAGCTTGAATACTATTGACCATCCATATGAAACGACGGAGGGCTACGAATGGTTTCTGGCGAAAACCTTTAACGTAATGAACTTGATATCGTTGAAGGAACTGATAGCTTTTGAAAATATAGTTACGAAAACCTTTGCTAAAGAGGTCACTCCCGGTGAAGGGATCTCGGCTCTTTCCCCGTAGAATGAGGTGCAGGATATTCCAACTGAATACCACGATGCAAAGCAAAAGTAAACGGCTATAGTGAAGTTACTGCCCTGACGCAAACTTTTGTCCAAGGGGTCACTCCCGGTGAAGGGATCTCGGCCCTTGCCTCGTCGACTGAGGAGCAGGATATTCCAACTGAATACCACTGTGCAAAACAAAAGAGAACGCCCTTGCAATAACAGCTTTTTGAAAAAGTGTTCCAACAACATCAGATTAGGTTTGTTTATCTTGCATTGATCCGAATCAACGCAGTCCCATCAATTGATCACACCACAAAGAACGAAAATATACTGACGTACGTATATGCCATCCGCATTCGCCACTGGGTCCCGTCATCACCCGTTAGGTTAGCTAACTAACGACAGAGCGGGGACTGGACTAGCGCGGATGAAAAACATATACAACATCTATAAATATATATATACCAATATATAATTTTCGCTCAAGGCGAGATAAAATGCAACACAGAAATGTATAGCAACACAGATCAATACAGATATCTGGGATCCCCGGGTTTCACAGAGCCGCTACTGAAACCCGACGTTCCCCTGGTCGTGTGGATAGCCTGTGCAATGAAAATCCTAGACCCCTACGGGCGCGGCAAGTCACCCGCCAAAACCTGAAGCGAGGCAGCCCCCTTCAGCAACGTGAATGGACCACCCAGCACCTCACGGAATCCGGTAACTTGGGCACCCCTCCTGGGTCAACCTGTACCCCCTACGAGTGCGGCGAATAGCCCGCCAATTCTAGAGTGAAGCCCCCTCCGTCCCAATGCCATGAGATGCGGGCTTGTTGCCCTCTAGAACCCGGCTATCCGTGCACCCCACCTTGGGGTAATCCTAGTACAGAAAGTAAAATATACATACAACGGGTACATCGACCGCAACCAGGTCGTGCCCCAAAAGAATAATACAAACAGGCAGTGACGGCAGTCCACATGTCGGACGCTCGCCCCGCAATATCAAATGTACATAAAAACAGAACTGTACTACCACTGCAACCAGGCTATCCCCCACGACCGATTCGCAACAACATAGTACAATCACAGAACATCAACGTGAAAGTCACGTTCGCAAATCCGTCTAACCGGGCTATAGCAGTTAGACGCGACTTACCGATCAAGTGACATTCACGGTCGCAGATATAATGTAAAAACTGTGAACTAGCATGTTTAAAATATCCGATCGAACAAATTTATCAAAGTGGGCCCCACACACTACTGTAACACTTACAGAAAATCTGGGCCCAAAGAAAATGTCCCAAAAGCCCTATTTCCTACTCATAAGCTTACTGGGAAAATATGGTGCCACGATTCCTCCTTTCCGCCGCGCAAGCGCGGCCAAACCAGGGGTTTGGCCGCGCTTCCGCGGTCGAAGTGAGGAATCAGTGGATCGTATTTTCCCAGAATTCTTATAATTTGTTGTACATGTCTCTGCAATCACCAGAAAAATTTTAGGAGCTCAAAAAATTTTAACAGAGAACACATGTGCACAAAAATACGGTTTTCGGGTTTTTGTTCGATCGAGTTCTAAACGCGCTAGAGCAAGCTAGGGAAGGTTAACGGCGTGGCTCTGATACCATTGTAAGCCCGCGGGGGCGCCCCGGCCGTCGACCCGACGCCGGAAACGCGGAAAACAAAAACTTTGCGAACTTTGCAAAACGGCACCGCCGCGGACTTTTCACCCGGATCGGGCCATTAACCTAGCTAGCTAGCAAAAAAGAAAAGAGTAGAGATGCTATACCAAGCGATCCGTGTCCTTCGGTCTTCGTCTCCACTCCGATCTCCCGCGGAATCTCCGTCACCTCCTCGCTCGTCGGAAAGGGGCACCACGTAGCCGGAATCTTTTACGGGCTCCCGCCTCTTGACCGAGGCAACTCGGGCGCGAAGTTGGCTAGCCGACGCGTCCAAGGCTTGCTATAGAATAGTGTAGAATGCTATGTCTCCTTGGGGTTTCATGAAGTTGCCATGGATGGATGGAAGAAAAAGAATGAACTTTTTAACCCTTTTGTGATGTGAGGAATTTCTAGCATGAATGAATGAGATGAAAACATTTCCTCATCTAAAAAGAAACCCTCATTCTCCCTCTCTCTCTTTAGTGGCCGGCCCCTCACAAAAAAATAAGATTGGAGAGAGGAAAAATAGAATATCATAACAATATGTGTAGATAAGATCAATTTATCTCACATCCAAATCCAATCAAAAACAAATCAACCCCTTTTCTCATTAATGCATAAGAAGAGAAAGAAAAGGAATCTCATGATGATGGTCAAATCATAATCCACACTCATGCAAAGAAACCCCTCACAAAAATGTTAATTGCAAACTTGCAATTAACACCCTCCAACGAAAAGTCCGACCGGGAAGGAAAAAGAGAAAACCGGCAGGAACGGAATGCAAACTGGCAACCCCAGAAAAACCGATCCTGTAATAAATTATAGGAAAACCCCGCTACTGCAAATACATGCCCGCATTTGTATTCCCACTGAACACAAATGCAAAAGACAAAACTACACTATCAAATACTAGGATCCGGCTTAAGCCAAAGCCGGCTAGTAAAATCCGTCCGATCACGATCCGTGCAATACCGCACGTATCTGATCGAACCCTGCCATATCTCCATACGGCCTCTACAGCGTTTCGCCCGAAACTTGAGTAACTGTCTGTGTGGTGGACTCTAAAGACTCGTCAATACTGTGGCTGTGGATTTAACCACTAGCACGTCAGAGGTATAAGCCAATACATGACGGGCCACCAGGTATTGACCAAAAGGGACGTCGATGAGCGAACTCATCCTGACACCCTACTGAGCCTGTCAGTGACAATATCCGTACAGTCCGGTCCGTTCGTCTATGAGTATCGCATGGCGGGCCTAGGGGGTTGGTAAAAGTCAGACCCCCAAAAGCGGTACAAGTCGTGTCGGAGTGTAGCCCAGAACACCCTGAGATACTACTGGAATACCTACCAGCAAATCTCCTGCCTTGGCCAAGGACTTTTCATGTTCTGGCTCTCCTAGACACAGCACGACCTCACCCCCAATACCGGGAGAGACGAACCCCTGCAGATCCGCTCACTGCCTCCATGTGGCTCGGGACTGTACCCAACTAAAACCTGTTTGCACGACTCCTTTGAGCCGTGGTAGGGTAGTAATCAAAGTACAGTGGGAACTCACACGAGACAAATGACGATCCCAGGTCGATGAACTAACCTATACACATGTCACCTGGGAACTGCTATCTGACGTCTGGTATATCCCAACTAGCAGGTTCCCGGCGAGTCCTGTCCGGTGTACTCATAACCTAATGAGCACCTGTATACATCTTAGGTGAACCAACTGACACCAGTGGCTTGTGAGACCGGCCACCGCCCCTCGTCGGGGTCTCGACTGTATACACTAGTCTACTCTGGAGAAACGATGCCCTGTCTCGAATCTCCCACGACTAGGGACCTTTTAAGGATATGCTTGTAGACCCCCAGCTCCCACTTATATGATCGCCCTCATACTGCTGGTGGTCAAGCAAGAATCCAAGGGGCTTTATCAACGTGTAATAGCGACTCGAAAGGTCACCTAAAGCAGTACACGATGATAAAGATAAACCAGATAGCATACTATCATCTCGAGTAAGACTGTCCTACTGGGACAGGTCCTCCCCTCAATCATTGCAATCACGTGCCTGTGATCCAATAATTGACTCTGAGGGCACTATCTCCAACAGGCTCCTTGGCTAACACCATAGCCCCGTTATTATCACAATACAATGGTATTAGATCAATAATGGTTGGAACTACTCCTAGCACCGAGACGAACTTCCTCATCCAGACGGCTTCCTTGGCGGCATCATTTGCAGCAATGTACTCAGCTTCCATCGTAGAGTCTGCAATGGTATCCTGTTTGGAACGCCCCTCCGTTGAGAGTAAATACAAACCCATAGATAGATTTGCTATCGTCCTTATCACTCTGGAAGCTCGAATCGGTAAAGGCCTCCATTTGGAGATCTTCGTCACCATACACCAAGAACAATTGTTTAGTCCTTCCCAAGTACTTAAGAATGTTCTTCACAGCTGCCCAGTGATTCTCCCCTAGGTTGGACTGATACCTGCTTACTACACCAAGTGCATAAGCTATATCAGGGCGTGTACATAACATCGCATACATTATAGATCCTACGGCTGAAGCATAGGGTATAATGCTCATGCGAGCTCTCTCTTCATCTGTCTTTGGGCAAAAGTCCTTGGAGAGAGTGACTCCATGGCAAGCGGGTAAGGCACCCCTTGGAGTCTTCCATACTAAACCTCTTTAGGATGGTGTTAATGTATCTGGTTTGGGACAATCCCAATAACCTTTTGGATCTATCCCTATAGATCCGAATGCCCAGTATGTACGTGGCATCACCCAAGTCCTTCATGGAGAACCTTTGTGATAAGAATGATTTGACCGACTGCAGCATAGGAATGTCTTTTCCTATCAGAAGAATGTCATCCACGTACAATACGAAGAATGCGACAGCTCTCCCTATAGCCTTCTTATAAACACAAGGTTCATCTGTGTTTTTGATGAAATCAAACTCTTTGATAATATCATCAAAACAGATGTTCCAACTCCGTGATGCCTGCTTCAATCCATAAATGGATTTAAGCAATCTACATGCTTTCCCGCTGCTCCCATTATCAATGAAGCCCTCTGGCTGATCCATATAAACGCATTCTTCCAAATCACCATTTAGAAATGCAGTTTTAACATCTGTCTGCCAGATTTCATAGTCATAATGAGCAGCAATAGCAAGTATGATCCGAATGGATTTAAGCATGGATACGGGAGAAAAAGTTTCTTCATAGTCCAAACCTGGTTTTTGACGAAAACCCTTCGCCACAAGTCTTGCCTTATAGGTCTCCACCTGTCCATCTACACCAATCATTCTTTTAAAAATCCATTTGCACCCTACGGGTTTTACCCTAGAGGGTACAACATCCAAAGTCCATACTTTGTTGGTGTACATAGACTCCATTTCAGATCTCATGGCATCCAGCCACTTCACAGAGTCTCCACTCGTGATAGCTTGCTGAAAACTGGTAGGATCATCATCGTCCATAATGCAATTTTCTCTATCACCATCAATGAGAAAACCGTAGTATCTCTCCGGTGGGCGAGAATTCCTACCAGATCTTCAGAGTGGCCGAGGTTCATTAGTTTCTGTTGCAACAGCCGGTTCAACCAAGTCGTCATTTATAACTTGTGTCTCCAGAACCTCTTCTAGATCTACCACATTGCCATCTGTATCATTTGTAAAAAATTCTTTTTCTAAAACCGTGGTATGCTGAGAAATAAACACTTTTTATTCTTCCTTGTTGTAGAATAGATATCCATAGGAATTCTTTGGATACCCCACAAAATTACACATGACTAACCGTGTCTCGAGTTTGTCCGGATTTTGCTTTTTGACATAGGCTGGACAACCCCAAATCTTAACTCGTTTAAGAGATGGTCTCTTCCCATGCCATATCTCATATGGCGTGGTAGATAAGGTTTTAGTTGGAACTCTGTCCAATAAAAACGCTGCAGTCTCCAATGCATGCCCCCAAAATGAGACAGGTAACTCAGCATCACTCATCATGGAACGAACCATATCCAAAAGGGTCCAATTCCTCCGCTCTAATACACCGTTGTGTTGTGGTGTGTAAGGAGGAGTGAGCTGAGAGAGAATCTCATTCTCTTTTAGAAAGTTTGCAAATTCTGTACTGAGATACTCCCCACCTCGATCTGATCGAAGCATCTTGATACTCAATCCGGTTTTTTTCTACTTCAAGTTTGTACTCAGTGAATTTCTTGAAAGCTTCAAACTTATGCTTTAGTAAAAACACATGACCGAACCTTGAGAAATCATCAGTAAAGGTTATGAAGTAAGAAAAACCGCCTCTAGCCTGTATAGACATTGGCCCGCATACATCACTATGTATGAGGGCTAAGAGCTGAGTAGCTCTTTCTCCGTTTCCTGTAAACGGAGATTTGGTCATTTTACTCTTGATACAAGACTGGCAAGTCGCATAAGATTTATATTCAAAAGGGTTTAAATATCCATCTTTATGTAGCTTGTTTAGTCTTGTTTCGTTAATATGACCAAGCCTACAGTGCCAAAGAAAAGCTTCATTTATTTCTGAAAGTTTTCTTTTATTAGCGTGTTGTATGCTGAAAACTGTGTGTTGATTTAGGACGTATATCCCGTTATTAAGTGTACCATACCCAACCAACATTTGATTCAGGTTAATGTTCATAACATTATTCTACAACACAAAATTATATCCTTCATTGTCTAACAAAGAAACGAATACAATATTACAAAGCATGCTAGGTATATAATTGAAGGGTTACACTAGCGCCCCGGCCAACTTCCGTGGCTAAATGCGGAACAAAAATTTCGTAGCGATAACGAACTTGGCGCTAACATAAACCCTAATCGTATCTTTACCATAAACTTAGTTAGCACTTAATAGAGTTCTATCTACTATGAAAAGATGTTATATCTAAAGAAACTAAGTCCTTCTGGTCTTCGATCCTCTCCTTAAGCTCCTTGATGGTCGTATGGATCGTGCTTGAACTCCGATCTCCTTGTGTCTATGATGATCCACCCAAGAGCTCCAACCTTGAACTAAATCTCTAGCTTGAGCTAACTAGAATACTTGATTTGCTAATCCAAGTAAACTAGAGAGAGTAGAGAGTGATTTGGATGTCTTAATCTAACTAACTCTTGATTATCAACTCATGATAGATTAGGGTTAGGGTTTGAGAGAGGAAGAAGAAGGAGAGAGCTTGCATGAATAGAGATAATGCTTTTATGATGAATGATTAAAAGAATTGGAAAATAGATATATATATTGTTGACCATTTACTTTGGAGAGAAGAAAAATATCTAAAGAAACTTCTAGCTTGAAAATATCCATCCATAATATCTTTGGTCAACAAGTCAACCAAAGTCAAATGATCAACAAAGTCAAATGGTCAACAAAAAGATATCCATTCCAAAAACAATTATCATTTATCAAAAATAACATAATATTTTCTTTTCCTCATTTGTGTTTTGTCCATATCAATGGTCAAAACCCTAATAAGAAAGTCTCCGTCTGTAGCCCCTCTCAATCGTATATACATACCCGCATCCGTGTTCCGAAAAACACGAATGCCCTGAGACGAAGCCAATCCAATAATCATATACTAGGATCTGGCTTAAACCAAAGCCCACTAGTATAGTCCGCTCGAACACCATACGTGCACAAGTGCACGTATGTGATCGAACCCTGTCGTAAAACCATACGACCTCTACTCATTTCGCTCGAGGCTGGGAAACCCTCTGTGTGGGACTCTAAAGACTCGACAGTACTCTGGCAGTGGGTTTAACCACAAGCACGTCAGCAGCATTAGCTGTGCGTAACGGCTACCCAGGTATCTGTCGAAAAGAAGGTCGACGAGCAAGCTCATCCAAACTCCTACTGAGCTTATCTGTGACAATCTCCGTACAGTCCTGTCTGTTCGTCTAAGAGTATTGCAGATCGGGCCTAGGGGGTGATAAACGTTAGACCGCCTAATAGCGGTATAAGTCATGTCGGAGTGTAGCCTAGAACACCCTGAGAAACTACTAGAAACACTACCAGTAAATCTTGCTTGCCCTGGCCAGGGACGAATATGTGTAATGGCTCTCCTAAACACAGCGCGATATCAACCCCCAATACTGGGAGAGACGAATCCTGTCTAACCGTTACTGCCTCCAAGTGCTTCGGGACTGCACCCAACTACTACCTGTTTGCACGACTCAATAAAGTCATGGTAGGGTAGCAATCAAAGAACAGTGGGAACACACTTGAGGCGAAGTGGCAGTGTCAAGTCAACGGACTAAGCTGTACTCATGTTACCTGGGAACTGTTAACCGACGATAGGTAAAATACCAACCAACAGTTCCCGACGAGTCATGTCCAGTGTACTCATAACCCAATGATCACCTGCATACTATCTCCAGTACGACGTACTGATGGCTGTGGGACAGATCATCTCCCCTGCTGGGATGAGAAGCATATGCACCAGTCTACTCTGGAGTATCGATGCCCTGTCTCGATAATCCTACCACTAGGGACCAGAATAAGGATGTGCTTATAGACTACCTAGCCCCCACTAGTGTGATCGCCATCACAACGCCGATAGTCAAGAAAAAATCATAAGGGCTCCATCAATATGTATTAGCGATATGTTAAAAAGAAACATATACACATATTAAAATAGAAACAAACCAAGTAGCATACTACTATATTGAGCAAGACTGTCGCAAACCCGTGTATATATCCCAAACTTCCAAAATGTATTATACAAACTAGTACTATACAATAATGGCCTCTAGGGCATACATATCCAACAATAATAACATGGGTTCAAAACCAATATACACCCTGACGGCAACCCCAGGTGATACTCTCCCACTGAAACTGCATGTACATTGGAACCATTTCCAACCCGGAGAGTATGGTCACCTGTCTTCAAAACTTTGCTATTTCTCAGCCCCTGCATGGAATTGCAAATGTGAGAATCTGAACCGGTATCTAATACCCAGGAAGCAGAGTTTATAGAAAAACAGTTTTCTGTCACAAACACACCTGAAGCAGAAGCATCACCATGCTTCTTCCTTTTGAGATCCAAGTACTCAGTGCAGTTGCACTTTCAGTATCCCGCTTTGTGGCAGTGATAACATTCCCCTTTTCTCGATTCCCCAGCCGTGGACTTGTCTTTTCCCTTAACCTTTTTAACTCCACCTCTAGGTTTGGTGGGTTTCTTCTTCATCTTTCCCTTAGACTTAGCCTTCGAGCGAGAGGAAGAAGATGGCCCAACAGTCAAAGCGGGAGTCTTCACTGACTTCAGCGTGCTCTCTGCACTCCTCAACATATTGAGGAGTTCAGGTAGTGACTTCTCCATGATGTGCATGTTGAAGTTTACTACAAACTGAGCAAAAGTGGGGGGGGGAGACTGCAGAATGATATCAGTATATTATTCGTTGTCCATTGTCCGTCCGAGGTCCTCAAGCTCATCTATAAGGGCTATCATCTTCAGAACATGGTCACCTATTGGTGTGCCAGGAGCCATCCGCGTTTGAAACAACTTTCATGACGCTTCGTATCGTAAGACACGAGATTGCTCCCCATAGGGTATTTGGCCGTGGCACAGTCAGCGTCCCATGTCTTGCGGACTTCCTTATCCGCAACCGAAGATTTAGGACCTGGGACGGGCGGGGCTGGAGCCGTGAGGACATATGATACCTTATCATAAGTCAAGGCTATATTAATGTTCCTCAGCCAGTCTTTATAATTGGTCCCATTCGGTTTATTTTTATCTAGTAGAAGCTTGAGTCATGTCATTGGTATCTGCAATTAAGAGAGAGAAAAGAATACACTCAGCGAAAGCTCTTGCAAAGATCAGATTGGTTATTTATCTTATCTAATCGATGTCTCCCACTGTTTTTATCAAATTTCCCTTCAAAACTTAATAGGAAAACTAGCTGGGATTAATTGCATTCTACAACTTCGCTAACCGTTCAGCCAGGCCAGTGTCGGTACTTGAGGGAGGTTCCCCGTGCTTTCGCATGGACCTAATTAAAGTAAAACTCAGTTTCTCAGAGGCGTAGCCCCATTAACACCTTTCTAGACACCTAATGGGTTAGCTAATTGTAAAGTGCAAAACTCTCCTGGGAGCAACTCTTGCTCACAGTGGGATCAGGATCTAACCATCATATGGAAGGTATGCAATCTCATTGCAAATTTCAACTCTTGAAACTCCCGATATGGTTTTTACCCCTAGCACTCATGACCTTGGCTATGGTCAACAAATCATAAGCACTAGTCAAGTTCAACCCGTCATTTCTTGATTAATTAGACCCATTCACATGACCCTTGGCTAAGGTCAACAAAGTCACATGCATGTCCTAATTAATCACATCATATGCTGTGTAGGAAGACATCACTTAGCTACCGTACACTACGCCTTGGCTAAGGTCAACAAACGTAGCACGATTACTGAGTACTCTACTTCCTAAAGTGACAGAGGGCTGCGGATAGTTTTTAAGAAAACTTTTAACGCTTTGAACTTGATACCTTTGTAGAATCAAATGGTTTTTCAAAAGGAGTGGCTTAAGCTCCGCAATTTTGAAATGTAGCTTTTTCGTAAAAAGCCGAGTGGGTTTCAAATTCGATTCTACAACATCTTTTAGGTTTATTTTTCCTTACGTTAATCATATTAATGTAGTCCCATCATTTAAGTCATAAGCCAAACACAGAAAAGAAACGAAAATACAATGTATGCTTATGCCACCCGCAATCGCCACAATATTCCGTTATGTACCCTTAGGTTACTTAACTAACGGCATACCGGGACGGAACTATAGCGGGTGTAAAACATAGCAACGTTTACTATATATTTCATATATAATATTACATTCGTCTCAGATATATCAAGCGATCACATCACAGAATATAAGCAGCAGAAACACATATATGAAAATATAGGATATACTAGGACGTCCGTATTTTGTATTTAGCCAACAATAGAAAATATGGATTCCACGGTTGTGATGAATAGCCAATCCCACACCCCTAGACCCCTACGAGAGCGGCAAGTGACCCTACCAATTCTGGAGTTAGGAAACCCGGTCTCGACACCTCGAGATGGTCTCCCACTGAACTCCAGAACCCGGTTACTTGTGCTCCCCACCTTGGGTCTATCATAATGCGGAAAAGTAAATAATATACATCAATGGTGACATCACCCTCAACCCGGATGTGCCCCAAATAAAAGAATATTACATACATATGAATTTTACATGAATGAAAAGAAAAACTCTCATCTCACATAAAAAAAAACCGGCCATTCGACCACGACGATCCTATACATCATAGCACAGCAACATATAACATCACATGTCATCAATGTAAGCAAGTATGCGTACCCCAATTGCCGTTGACATATAACAACGAAACCGGCGATACACATATTACACTTACGGTCACAGAAATAAGTATCATATAAATCTAGGCGATGTTAAACCCTTCGATCGAATTAACGAACACCCATATTTCCCAGCAAGCTCAACACTTGAGCACCGTTAAACAATACCCAAAAATTATGCCACAGTACTTTATGGACCAGCTGTAGAAGGGCAAACCCAAGCCTCATTTGTGGCGCCACTAACTACGGTAAACCCTAAGGTTTAGCCACGGTTCTGTGGTCACAGATCGAGTTAGGGTTTCATTCTTCTAGAGGGTCCATAGGAATACCTGCATGATACATTGAGTACATTTAACCTGGAAAATACGAGTGTTTTATATTCGTTCGACCTGTTTAACGTCGTCTAGGTTACCAATACAATGCTAAAATTACGACTACGAATAGCTCCGAATTAGTCCCACAAGAAATTAACATCACAGGAAATTTATTAACTAAGCAAACAATACCTAAAACCCTACAACCCAGATACCAGAGCACAGGCAAAATTCCAGACAGAACAGGGGAGGGGGGCCGGGCTGCTCGGATTTGAGCAAGGGGAGCTCGGCTAAAATCCGAGGGGTTTTCTTGGAACTTAGTCTGTGCTCTCAGTGTAGTGTCAGTAAGCTTCTGCAGTTGTTTGAAAAAAATTTCGACCATTTTTTAAAATCAACAGGGAAGCTAATTTTAGGGTTTCAGTTTTTGTAAATCCGGAGTTGTTTCGGTTTCGTAATTATTTTAACATCGTAACTAAAAATCTAGCTTCGCTCTGATACCATGTTGGGATTCCTTAGCACCTCAACTAGGGTTTGCTAGCAACACACATGCCACAATAAAAATTTTAGGGTGCTAAGTAATCATTAACCTAGGATCAAACTAGAACTTTAGGGTAACACAAATAAAAACAAGTGTCTAACACTAAGTGAAAGTGAATACAACCTTTGTAGACTTCTTTGCTAGACTCCTTGGAACGACTTGAGTTTGCACCGGCTTGCTTGTGATCTTCCAAGTCAACGATGATCCACCCGGGGCCGCTTTTCTTAAGCTCCAAGCTCCTCTTGATCTAAGATGAAGATGAGGCAAACACTCTAATCTAGTAGGCAATACTAAAGTATAATGATGATATGGGTTTTGATTTCACATAAAAACCTTTCCTTTTTGTCAATTTCACTCACTTAAGAAAAGGTAGTGGGCTTTGAGAAAGAAAAAGGAGGAGAATGGAAATGCTAGAGCTCTTTTTTTTTATGATAAAGATGAAGATAAATAAGAAGAGAATAATATATATATTATAGTCACTCTCACTTACAACCATGGTAAACAAATATCTTAATATTTAACCATTGAGTTAAAACCCAAATGAAGAACTAAATCATGGTTAATAGTTAGGTGAGGTAAAAGTCAACAAGAAGAGTGTAGAAACTATTAACCATGAATTAATCCCATTTGATTTTCTCAATAAATAAAAATATATGGATATTTGATTCCATGTGAGTCTTTCATTCTCATCTCCACTATATCAACAACCATAACCATGACAAGTACGTATGCATGTATGTGTGCATACACATCAACATGTGCACATATACTCATTCATGCATGCATGCAAATAGAAAAGGTTTTAAATGAAAAATCTAATGGTAATTATTAAACCAACACTTGATTTAATAACCCGGTCATATCACATACGACCCGACCAATAGAAAACGCCATATTATAATGTGGTATCATATACACGCATTTAATCGAGCATTTGCGCATATCCCCATATGCACCCCCACATCGTTTCGCCTGAGCTAGGTAACTCCATTGTGGGACTCTAAGACTCGTCAATACGCTAGCAGTAGGCAGTGATCATATCATATACCCACAAACCGTTAGCGGCACCAGCAGTGCATAACGGCTCCTAGGTATTGAGCGATAAGAGAAAACAAGCAAGCCAGTAAAACTCCTGTCGAGACAACCGGTAACACATACCGTACAGTCCGGCATCTTCGTCAGATATGCTGCATATCAAGTCTAGAGATGGCAACGTTGACCCCAATAACTCAATAAGTCATGCCGATGAATGGTCTATAACAGATCGAGAAACTACTGATAACACTTATCAGTAAATCTCAACAGCCCTGACCAGGGACTTACTGATATAGCCAATCGCGCACAGCGCAACATTATCCCCTAATACCGGGAGAGACTAAAACCCCTCCTATCGCTCATTGCCTCCACATGTCTCGGGATTGCACCCAAAATCCACCTGTTTGCACGACTCAGTAGAGCCGTGGTAGGGTGGTAATCAAAGCACGGTGGGAGAACACATGAGACACTATGACGATCTCGGGTCTACAGACTAACCTGTACCAGTGTCACCTGAGAACAGCTATACGATGATAGATATAATACCATATAGGAGTTCTCGGTGAGTCCGTCCAGTATACCCAGTCTCCACTGAGCACCCGCATACGATCTCGATGTCAAACATCAATAGATATGGGAACATCCATCGCCCATCTCATGGGTCTAGTATCATATACGCTAGTCTACTCTCGAATATCGATGCCCCATCTCTATACACCCATGACTAGGGACATTTCAGGATATGCTTAGAAACTGCATATATCCCACTAGTATGATCTGCATCATAATCACAGTAGTTAAGCTAATATCCTCAGGGCTTTATCAACATGTGCAAATGAATAAAAGCATGATCAAGTCAACATGTCAGATAAAGAGCAACCAGATAGCATACTATCATGTCGAGCAAGAATGTCCTCTGTATATATATACATGTATAAATACATCTACTATCATATAATGGCCTCTAGGGCATACATATATCCAACAGCACATATTTGCTTATACTGTTGTGATGTTGATATCTGTGATGGCATGTTCGGATTGTCGTGTTGGATAGCCCCTAGTGCAATGGTAGTTGTACAGTTTAGATTCATTTGTATATTCATTATTGCGGGGCGAGCGTCCGACATGTGGACTGCCGTTTCTGCCAGTTTGTATATTCTTTTATTGGGGCACGACCGGGTTGAGGTCGATATCACCTTTGTAGATATGTTTTTCTTTTCTATACTAGGATTACCTTGCGGTGGAGTGCTCGAGTAGCCAGGTTCGAGAGGGCAACAGGCCCGCATCTCATAGCGTTGAGACAGAGAGGGACTCACTCTAGAATTGACGGGCTATTCGCCGCACTTGTAGGGGGTATAGGATGACCCACGGAGGGGTGCTCAAGTTACTGGATTCTGTGAAGTGCTGGGTGGCACATTCACTTCATTGATTGGTGTTGCCTCACATCTGGGATTGGCGGGTAACTTGCCGCACTCATAGGGTTCTTGGTTCTTCATTGCACGGGCTATCCACATGACCAGGAAACGTCATGTTTCATTTGCGGCTCAAATGAAACCCGGAGCTTCTAGATTATTCGTTATTCTGTGTTGCTTATTGATTTTTTGTGATGTTACTTATATCATACCTGGGACGAATGTTATATATATTTATATATACTTGTAGATGTTGTTTATGTTTTGCATCCTCGCTAGTCCAGCCCCCGCTCTGCCGTTAGTTAAGTAACCTAACGGTGCATGACAGGGCCCCGTGGCGAATGCGGATGACATATACAAACATTGTATTTTTGTTCTTTTCTGGTGTGATAGGGATTAATTGATGGGACCACATTAATTTTGATTAATGCAAGGAAAATAAACCAAAAAGATGTTGTCGGAACAAATTTCGAAAAACTAAAGTTGTATTCTTTTGCTTTGCATTGTGGTGTTCGTTCAGGAATATACAGCACCTCAATCTTGAAGGAAAGAGCCTATATCCCTTCACGGGGAGTGACCTCTTAAGAAAAAGTTTATGATACTGTAGATTACTCGGTTTTCTTCAAAACCACTAGTTTTTAAAATCGGAGCCTAAACTACTCATTTTAAAAACTATTCGGTTCCTTCAACAATATCAAGTTCAATACGTTTGATTGATCATTATGTTCGTGTGTATGTAAAATGTTTCACAACCAAACAAATTTATACCACAATCAATTGACGGTGTCTATTGTAGTTTTGTCAATGAGAATGGATCGTCCACTGAGAAAGTGTGATTTGCTCGTTATTGTTTTAGTTGAGTTGAAAATTAAAGAATAAAAAAAATGCACGAAAATTGATTCAAGATTTGTGAATTTTCATTTCAAGAACATAAAGAAAATAAAGATCTAGAATCAAGAATCAAGAAATATCCCAATCAATTTAGTTATCAAGATTTTGTAAAGAGGCTTGTCGGAATCGATCCAATTGGTAGTGATGATGAATACGAATTATTACAAATTCTTATCTATTGATGATTTGTTGCTAGATCGATGACGATCAACGAGAATTAGGGATCTATTGCAGAAACTAGGGTTTCTTCATCATCATCTCTTGTCCTTTCATTGATTATCATTCAAATTCTAGCCTCTAGCAAATTAAATCATCGATCGTTGATCTCTAATTTGGAGCGAAAACATTCAAAAAAGCGATCTCGCTCAAATTAGGTTTTCGATAATTCAATTTCCTAAAGTTTACAAAACTCATAAGACTTAAGAATCGTTCAAGAATTTATTCATCATCATCTACCTATTTTCTCGATTTCGATACAAGCGGGGATTTCACTCACACGTTATGAAAAACGAAAAGAATCAAGAATCGATAAATTTTCATAATGCAAGAATGTAAAGAAAAGCAAGATTTACAATATTCACCTTTATTAATCGACGATTAGGTACAATTCACTCAACTCGACCTTACAAGATTTGAGGAAGTAACTAGATCCGCCGAAATTAGCTTCGCATTGATCTTCTTGAGTCGTGGATCGTTGTGGATCTCTTGCTCGGATGAAGGTCGGGGTTGCTTCAAAGGATCTTCATTTGCTTGCTTGATTCGCTTCTCGATGGATCTTGATTTGGCTTTGGATTTGGTTTGGAGCTAGGGTTTGAGTTGCAAGTTGTGTCACTCAACTTGCGGAATTTTTGGCTCAATAGTCAACAACCTTTTTAATGAAGCTCTAGGTCCCTTTTTATAGTTTCCCTTCAAGCTTCCACTAGAAGCTAGGTCTAGCTTCCCTTGGAAGCTTGGTTGTTATGACGCTTGCACAAGAAGCTTGGTAGTTGTAGGGAAGTTTCTAGATTAAGGTAGTAAGCTAGCTTGCATGAGAAGCTTGGTAAGTATTAAACTTGCATAAGAAACTTGGCTGTTAGAAGGGAAGCTTTAGGAGAAATCTAGGAACTTAAGCGTCTTGAAGAAGTTTGGCCATTTAAAAGGAGACTTCAGCAACATGACCAACCGCCGACGAGTCAACGCGGCCGCGGATCCGCGGCGGATCGGCCTGACTCGGCTGCGGATCCGCGGCCGTTTGATGGACTCAGTGCATGGAATTCTCAGGGTACTCTGGTGTTGGCTTTATGGCACTTTCCTGATGTCTGGAATATTTTTATACTTCCTTGTTCACTGCCAGATTTCAAGTCTTAGACTTGACGTATTTTATCAGCACTTTTATCAATTCTGGCTCTTTTACCTGGAGAATTTCCTGCATACAATCTCGAGACAAGTGTTTGATACAAAAGATCACATATGCAATAATAAACACACAATTTCCCTCATAATACTGGTTATAATGTATAACACATGTTATTTGGTATTTTGCAGACAAATTGCTAATATGTGCTATATTTATACCAAACACCTTTAAATGATTGCAAAGAGTAAGGAAATTGATGTGTTAAAAATACAATATTTCCGAATGATCAAATTCCCCCAAACTTAATTTTGGTCGTCTCCAGCAAACTTGTTTTATTTAAGAGAAGGAGAAAATATAAGAAAAAAGAAAAACTAACTAGCACACTTTCGTAGGCAACACGATTGCACTGAGCACGTGCAACAAGCCTTTAAACCTCTAGGTGTCCCTAGTAGGAGGAGTGTTGTCTCCTGAGGGTTTTCAGCGGATTGCATCGACAAAATCCAATAATAAAAGGAATACGTGAAAGTTACATGTAAAGATAAGAATTGTAAAAGAAAGACTTTGAAAATTAGAGTTTCCAACTATACCAGCTTTTCGGTTGTCATGAGCCCTATCTTAATAGTCATGAAAAGATGTCAGAAATCACATCATCCCTCAATAAAACATCGTCTTTATTCTTCATTCCTACCTTTCTTCCAAACATCGATTATATACCCCTACGTGTGTGTAAAAGAACATCCCTACACTTGGAGAATTCAATTCAAGCTATCATACTTTTGTCCATCTACCTCAGTACTTTTTAATCGATGAATATTTAGATAGATTTGCTCACACATTCTTCATGCGACCGTTAATACTTCTTGAGGTACTAACCGACCGATTACTCGTGTGCTTGCTTATTAGGCGTATTAGTATTTTCCTCGTCTTGCACCACCTAAGGCTTAGCAGTGACTCCCAAACCAGTTGGTCTAAGGCACTAGGTGATGAAGCACCCTCGCTGTATTTTTTTATTGCTACCTTGGTGATAACGAAACCAGTGTTTATTTTTCTATACTATTTTATCTTTTATTCATTTATTATTTCCTTCATATTTTGGCTTTTAGACAAGAGTATTTTAAGGTATCCTCTACTATCCCGAGTTTCATGACGTGTGTAAGTGCGAATAGTAGGGTATCAACATTCAAATATTTGGCTTCCAAAATAGGAACTATTTTTCAGATTTATTTTTATCCTCAGATTAGTGACTTCCTTCATCTTACTAACCCTTGGGACAACGGCTCATAACTACTTATTAGTAGTTCGTTTAAGAAAACTTCTAAATTTCTTGGTTTTCTTTAATTTTTCCAATCTTTTGGATGTAATTTTTCACTATCTAATCTTTTATTATCTAATTAAATATTAAATATTTTTATCTTTTGAATTTTTTTTTCTTTTTATATGTTTTAAAATTTTTGTGCTTATACAAAGTATGATGCAAAGTGATGCATAAATAAGCACAAACATCTCCCAAACTTGTTTACAACAGTGTCCTCACTGTTGCCATCTGCTGGATCACAAAAACCTGTAAGCCTGGGAGGAAATTTATTAATGGGGGCAATAAATATGATCGTGAAACTCTCCCCCAAACTTATTCTTTTCACTCACCTCTATTCTAAAGATGATACAGTATTTTACAAGACATGGAGGTGAGACGGAGGAATTTTAATCGAGATAAAGCGGCTCCTGTAAAAACAGGAGCTCCTCCGTAGGGTCAGTGGAAAAATACGGTTTTAATCTATGTCCATTTATTTTGAAAATTGTACCGTTTTCAACATTTTCAACCTCAACTGCCCCGTGCGGGTATACATACCGCACAACAAAAGTCCTTTCCACCGAGATTTTAGCTTATCCGCATAAAGATCGAGTCGTGAATCATAAAGAAGGACTTGTTGACTAAGTGTAAAAGTTTTTCTCAAAATATTTTTATCGTGAAATACCTTAGTCCGATTCTTTACAATCACTGCATTATCGTAAGCTTCATCGCGAAGTTCGCTTAGCTCGTTTAATTGCAGCTTCCGAAAGTGCAAGCTTAATTTAAGTCAAAATTCAGTTCTCTAATGGCCCACATTGCTTTATGTTCAATCTTGACCAGAAGGTGACAAGCCTTACCAAACACTAGTCTGTAAGGAGACATACCTAGATCGGTTTTATATGCAGTTCGGAAAGCCCAAAGAGCATCCGTCAATTTGGTTGACCAATCTTTTCGATTTTTAGAAACTGTTTTCTCAAAAATTTGTTTGATTTGTCTGTTAGAAATCTCAGCCTGCCCACTCGTTTGGGGATGATAGGGTGTGGAAAGTTTGTGGTTGATTGCATATTTCCGCATCAAAGTCTCGAAAGACCGATTGCAGAAATGTGTCCCGTTATCGCTAATGATAGCACGTGGGTGTCCAAATCGTGAAAAGATGTTTGCTTTTAAGAACTTAATGACAACCTTTTTGTCATTAGTGTGACAAGGAATAGCTTCAACCCATTTCGAGACGTAATCAACCACAAGCAATATGTACAAATTCCCAAAGGAGTTGGGAAAATGACCCATAAAGTGAATACCCCAAACGTCGAAAATTTCAACCACTAAGATTAGTTGCTGTAGCATCTCATTTCTCCGGGAAATCCTACCCGTGTGTTGACACTGTGCACAGGTTTTACAATTATCAAATGAGTCTTTGAAAAAAGTCGGCCAGTAAAAATCGCCTTGCAAAACCTTCTCCGCCGTCTTTCGAGGACCAAAGTGACCCCCACATACCAGATCATGACAAAAAGATAGAACACTCTTGAATTCATCACTAAGGACACACCTGATTTGTATGTCAAAAACTATTTCTAAACCGCAATCAAGAACGGCGTCGCATAAAGCTAGCCGGTGAGTACGGGTCGGTCCACAGGGATGTTGTGAATCTCCGATTCATTCTTACGAGTTAATTCCGAAGGGTGTTCGGAGTTGTTATTAAATCTAAAAATCTAATTAACCTAGGGAAATTATCTAGATCTATTCATGCTAGGGTTAGGTTTAGGGATGGTTTGGAAATGCAATTAAATCTCAACGCTTTCTATACCCGAATGAAGATCTATGAGGAGTTATGGTAATTATCAATAAAGGGGATTAGATCCATTCGGGAAGGTGTTCCTTCCTCTAAGTTCTTGTCCTTCCTTTAGAGATCCTTATCCTAACCTCCATGGAAAACGCGCGCAACCGGGCTTTTACACTACGGTGTCATCGGTACCTCGAGGGGTAGGATGCCGTAGGGCGCGGTATGTGCGTGTATGCATGGAGTTCTATTGTAAATATTTGGTGGGTAAGAAAGGGATGAGAGATCTCATCTCTCAAAATCCTTCCCCAAAGCTAAACCCTAAATAAGTTCCTAGGGCATGAAATTAAATCTACCTAGGGCAAAGAATTAAAATCTACACTAGGGCGAGAAATTAAATCTACTTACAGATGCATCCCTCCAATCATCCATGCAGTTTTGTCAGATCTGAATTTCTGAATGGAAAAGAAACACCGATGCTCTCCAAAAGAATTCTGGAATTTATTATTAAAAGGAGGCATAAGAATTACAATGTTTTGGGTTCCTATTTATAAAGAATAGGAAACCCTAGGGTTACATTTGTTTCGCATGTCTGAAATTACAAAAATAGCCCTTAGGAAATATTTTCAGAGCCGCACCCAAATTATGTAAAAATTTCACGAAGCGAAGGCACCAGAAGGCCGCGGAACCGCGGCAATGGCGGGCTTGGGCCGCGGTTCCGCGGCCCTTTAACAAGATTGAATGACCATTTTTTCTGGGCTTCTTCAAGGTCTTTTGGGGCTTCTGATTCTTTGGTTCTTTTTCCATTTGGGCTTCTAGGTTGGTTCCAGATCTTCAGTGAACACTTTGCAATGGATTTTTAACCGTTCGCTTTGTAATTTTGGACCTTGCATTTCCTTGTTGAGTGTGAACTGTTCTTCGTTATAGGCTTGATCAAGAGTCTTCTGTTTGTTGGTCAAAGTCCATTTTTTCATCGTCTTTACATCGTTTTCTCTGTTTTCTGTCCAAGAACCTATAACCTGTAACATGTAGCAGACATGCGTCAAAAGCACATGTTTATTTATAAAAAAAATAAGAATGGGGAATATAATAATGCAATATTATGGTCTGAACAAATACCCCCAAACTTATCTTTTGCCCGTCCTCGAGCAAACTTATTTTTATTCACTAAAATTCTAACCACACTTTCGCAGGGAAACGCGATTGCACTGAGCTCGTGCAACAAGCCGTTAAACCTCTAGGTGTCCCTAGTAGGAGGAGTGTTGTCTCCTGAGGGTTTTCAGCGGATTACACCCACAAAATCCTATCAACTTGGCTTTTCGATTTTAATTCTTCAATTAGGTTTTCCAACAAGAAACTCTATTATCTTCTACTTGTAAATTATCCACCCATATTCTTCACACTTCCTCATCATCTAACTTAAGATTATATATGTTTTGCAGACCTACTTAGCTTTCGGCATTTCTTAAGTTTTCCTTCTAAAGTTCCATCTCCACTTAGGAATTTCTATCAACTCTATTAAAGATACAAGTTCTATCTTTCATTCCTCTCTCTTATCTAAATTCCAATCACATACCCCCTACATGTGTGTATAGATCACCCCTACACTTGGAAATTCAAATCAAGCAATCGACCTCTCGTCCATTGTCCAAAGCACTTATTAGTGAATTTTTAATTGAATTTCGCTTACACATCCTTCATGCGACCGTTAATACTTCTTGAGGTACCAACAACCGATTACAAGATGCGTTAGCACTTTAAAGCGTACTTCCTAGTTTTGCAACACCTAAGGCTTTAGCAGTGACTCCCAAACCAGTTGGTCTAAGGCACTAGGTGATGAAGCACCCTCGCTAAATATTTTTCTATTTTTTACAGCCTTAAGTAATCACAAAAACCAGTGTCCGTTTTTTTTTCTTTATTCACTTTTTTTTTCTTTTATTTTCTTCGTACTAAGGACTTTAGACAAGAGCATTTCAAGGTCTCTTCTACTATTCTAAGTTTTAAGGTGCGTGATTGTGCAAACTGTAGGGTATACATTTTCAGAATCTAGACTTAAGCTAGGAACTATTTTTCAAACTTATACTCTAATAAGAACATCAATACTCTTCCCTTGTTTCGACTTAGCCTAAGAAATGAACCCAAAATTTGCGTATTTCTAAATAAACTACAAAGGCATATACTTTCTACCGTTAAATTTTAAGGAAGATTATCTTTAGGGTTTTTAATTTACTAAGTCTAAGATCTAGTTGTTCCTAACCAGTTAACCTATTTGTCAAACTCAAGTCAATTAGCCCAAAATTGAATACAATAATTTTTATAATTTTTGAAAATTTTCAATTTTTATGGGTTTTCAAATAAATATGCAAATGCAAAAATATGTACAAATGAATGCGAAGGAAGAAGACGTACCGAGCATACCCCCAAACTTAAACTTGACAGTGTCCTCACTGTCATGCTACACCAAGAGGGTCAAAATGCCGGCACTCCCCTGTTTATTTATTTACAATTTTTTTTAATGTTTTGAATTTTTTTTTATTTTTTATAGAAAAAGAAAACAAAAATATATGTACATATATACAAAGGTTCCCCCCAAACTTAAGCTTGGCCTTACTCAAGCCAAAGGTTAGCACCAACCATTCAAAAATCTTATCGTGGTAATGGTATAGTTGGTGCAAGAATGGAGTAGAAAGAAAAGAGATGAGACACACACGAGACCGAATGGGAAGATGAGAATATGGTCTCGGTGGGGGAGAAGAATGGCGGAAAGGAGAAAGAAGGGTCGCACGATCTTGAGGGTGTAAATCGAGTGAATAAATTAGCGCAATATGTGATGACCGATGTGTTAAAAGCGATTGCGCTAACCTATAAACCCGTCGAGAAATGGGATCAAATCCCTCAAGATTCGCAATAAAACATGGGTACGCCGAACTTGGTATTGGAGATGAACGCGTAACGGTCTATTGTTCGGTCGGAACAATGGGAAAGACGAAAGGGAGTGAATTAAGGATAGTATCTTTCTCACCGTAATAAACTGTTTCGAACTTGAAAGATTCCATTAATGGTTCGAAACTATTGTAAGCACCCGAGTCTGATGGTTCATCTGAAAATGTAAAGGACTCAAACTCGGGCGGTGAGTCATCAGCATCGTCCGAAAAAGTGAAACACTCGTAGGTGTTATCGTCTGTGAGAATTGTGTCAGATTCAAAAGAAAGTTTTTCAAGCTCACAGTCTTCAAGCGTGGTCGGAACGATGGAAAGGAGGGAGGGTGATATAACAGTTAAAGGTTCAGGAGGATGAATTGGAAAATCAGACACATCAAATAAAAATGATTCAACCTCAATATTATCCTCAAAACTCTCCTCAGCACTTTCCTTATAATTATCCTCAAAATTCAACTCATCCATGCCAGTATCATCAAAGTCAAGACGCATATGAGATTCGGGAGAAACATTTAATAACTCGGGATGATGATTTGGACATAAAATCTCAATTAAATCGACAGGTTCATCATCCGAAATATTCCCGGCGTCTATATCCTCAATCAAGTGAAAATCAATTTTCTTAGACACCTCATCAAAAGCATGGATATCTATTGATTTAGGTTCTAGATGGGAGGTGTAAAGGTAAACCCACCGTTGCCGGTCCCAAGTCCGGATGAGAAAGGGTGAGGGTTGTGGTAGGCTTGTGACAGCCAACGGAAAACTTTGTCACATTCTATGACATGAACCATTACAAGAATATCGTTGGGGCGTCCCCTACTCAGCGACGCGCTACATCGGATCCCGGGTGTAGTGTTAAATATGCAAGGGCTTGGTCGTCGTCCAGATGCGGCGCGCTACATCGGACCCCGGGTGTAGTGACAAATAAGCAAGGGTCGTCGTCTACAGACGGCGCGCTACATCGGACCCCGGGTGTAGTGACAAATATGCAAGGGTCGTCGTCTACAGACGGCGCGCTACATCGGACCCCGGGTGTAGTGACAAATAAGCAAGGGTCGTCGTCCAGAGACGGCGCACTACATCGGACCCCGGGTGTAGTGACAAATAAGCAAGGGTTTCATAGGATCCGTCTAGCTTCTTGGAACATAGGTTCCCTTACGGGTAGACTAATAGAATTAGTGGAGGTGATGATTAGGAGGAGAGTTGGTATTATGTGTTTGCAAGAAACTAAATGGGTAGGTGAAAAGAGTAGAGTCATAGAGCCTTGGGGTTATAAGCTTTGGTATACGGGTAGAGATAAAAATCGTAATGGGGTAGGTATAATCATAGATAGACGGTTGCTTGAGGATGTAGTTGATATTAGGAGAAAAGGTGATAGAATTTTACTGGTTAAGCTTATTCTAGGTGGAGAGATCTTTAATGTTATTAGTGCTTATGCACCACAGATAGGTCTTGATGACGCTAGTAAGCGTCTATTCTGGGAGGATTTAGACGAGGTGGTGCAAAGTATACCTAGTGGAGAGAAGTTATTTATTGGTGGTGATCTTAATGGACATGTAGGTACTAGTCGTAGTGGGTTTGATACTATCCATGGAGGTTTTGGTTTCGGACAAAGGAATGAAGTAGGTGACTCGATTCTAGATTTCGCTTTATCTTATGACTTGATCTTAGCAAACATCTGGTTTAGGAAAAGAGAGTCCCACCTTATCACTTTTAGGAGCGGATCAAATGCTAGTCAAATAGACTTTTTTCTGACGAGAAGAATAGATAGAGGTTGTTGTATCGACTGTAAGGTAGTGCCAGGTGAGAGTGTAACTACTCAACATAGACTTTTAGTTCTAGATTTTCGATTTAGAAGAGAACCTAGGAAGATTAGACGTAAGGTAGAGCCTAAAATTAAATGGTGGCGATTGAAAGAAGGTAATCAAAAGGCTTTTATAGATCGTGTAGTACAAGAAGCGGATTGGCAGTCGGAAGATGATCCAGACAAAACATGGAACAAAATGGCTAGTTGTATCAAGAAAGTAGCTAGAGATCTACTTGGTGAGTCGAGAGGTGGTGCTCCACCATCTAAGGACATATCATGGTGGAATGAAGATGTAAAGGCTGCTATTAAAATTAAAAGGGATTCTTATAAAGATTTGAAGAAAAGTAGAGATGTGGAGAGATTTGAGAAGTACAAAATGGCTACAAAGGAAGTTAAGAAAGCTGTTCGGGAAGCTAAATCTAAGGTCTACAAGGAGGTGTACGAGAAATTAGACACTAAAGAGGCTGCAAATGATATATACCGGATTGCTCGAATGCGGGAAAGGAAGACTAGAGACTTATGTGCGGTGAAGTGTGTCAAAAATGAAAATCAGAAGGTTTTAGTTCGAGATGAGGATATCAAGGAAAGATGGAGAGATTATTTTGACAAATTGTTCAATGAGAGCTTTACTAAGAATTTGGATGGACTTGTCATTCAATCTCAAGATATAAATCGTGATTTCATGCGTAAAATAAGACTTGCTGAGGTTAAAGAAGCTTTGAACAGAATGGGTTTAAGAAAAGCGGTTGGTCCTGACAGGATTCCTATCGAGATTTGGAGATGCTTAGGCGAAATAGGCGTTAAATGGCTGACAGATCTGTTTAATAAGATTTGGCAGACAAAAAAGATGCCAAATGAATGGAGGAAAAGTATCCTTGTACCTATCTACAAGAATAAGGGTGACATTCAAAGTTGTTCAAACTACCGTGGAATAAAACTAATGTGTCACACCATGAAACTTTGGGAGAGGGTGATTGAACACAGGCTAAGGAAGGATATTAAGATAACAGAGAACCAATTTGGGTTCATGCCTGGACGATCGACGACAGAGGCGATTCATTTGCTTCGTCAACTTGTCGAGCGCTTTCGAGAGAGGAGAAGAGATTTGCATATGATATTTATTGATTTAGAAAAAGCGTACGACAAGGTACCTAGAGAGGTATTATGGGGGACAATGATGAAAAAGAGGGTCCCCGTCAAGTATATTGACATAATCAAGGATATGTACGACGGAGTAGTGGCAAATGTCAGAACTTGCGGTGGCTTAACAAGTGATTTTCCGATTACTATTGGTTTACATCAAGGATCTGCATTAAGTCCTTTCCTGTTTACCATCGTGATGGATGAGCTTACTAGAACTATCCAAGATGAAGTCCCTTGGTGCATGCTATTCGCTGATGATATTGTTCTAGTAAATGAGACGAAAGCAGGGGTTAATGCCAAATTGGAATTATGGAGACAAACATTGGAATCTCGGGGATTCAGATTGAGCAGGTCCAAGACAGCATATATGCACTGCAAATTTAGTAGCCAGAGAAATCAAAACCATATTGGTATAACATTGGAAGGGCAAGAGATATCACCGAGCGACCAGTTTAGATATCTAGGTTCCATCATCCAAAGGAATGGGGAGATCGATAGTGATGTTAATCAAAGGATCCAAGGTGGTTGGTTGAAATGGAGGAGTGCAACAGGGATTTTGTGTGATCGTAACTTTCCGTTAAAATTGAAAGGGAAGTTTTATCGGAGCGCTATTCGGCCTGCCTTATTATATGGTACAGAATGCTGAGCTCCTAAGAAGCATCATACACAGAAGATGCACGTAGCGGAGATGCGCATGCTTCGTTGGATGTGCGGTAACACTAGAAAAGACAAGGTACGAAATGAGGATATTCGTGCAAAAGTTGGTGTAGCACCCGTGGAGGAGAAGATGCGGGAAAACCGGCTTAGATGGTTTGGGCATGTGCGACGCAGACCTATGGAAGCACCGGTTCGACGAATAGATACTCTCGATATGGGTAATAGCAAAAGGGCAAAAGGGCAAAAGGGAGACCGAAGAAAACATGGATGGAGGTGATACGAAACGATATGGTTGCCAAAGGACTCAATGAAAGTATATTGTTCGATAGAAGTGAGTGGAGACAGAGGATTCATGTGTTGGACCCGGCGTGATTCTCATGTTGGTTCATGTAGCCCACCCCTTATGCTTGGGATAAAAGGCTTAGTTGTTGTTGTTGTTGTTGTATGGGAGGTGTAAAGGTCAAACGGATTAGGTGCGGTTTCACTCGAAAGGGGTTCTTCACAATTTGGCAAATCAAACACTACAAAGTCGCACAACTCATCATTTTGGACACATGTTTGAAAACTGGAGTTGTTGGATTCAATTGGGTAGGGGTAGGTTTGATTTTGAAATCCTCTCACATTCTCACTCTTTCCAACCGCCTCCTTATACATTGAAAAATTTGGAGCTAGCGGAAAACTAGCTACCGGTTCACTAGGTTGCATAAGGGCGGTAATGGATGCTTCCACATTCCTAACCATTTTGTTTGTTGCTGAAATATAAGCCTCCAACGACTCTTCCAAACTAGACTTGGGTGTTGAGGGGGTTTCGGTAAAAGATTCGAAATTGTTTGGATATGTGAAACTCCCAAAAAGCTGTGTAGAAACAGTGTCTAGTGAAGGTGGGAAGGTCGGGTAGGATTGGTAGGAAGTGGGTGGTTGGTCAGGTGTAGGGTCAACATGTGGATAAAAAGGTGAATAGTCTTGTTGATCCCTAGAACTAGATAAGTGGAGAGGGGTGAAAGGTCGGCTGCGGGATTGAGCAATATGCTCAGCAATGGACATCGGCTTAGGAGTGACAGAAGGACTTGAAAAAGTGGTATCAACATATTGAAGTGGTAAAGGTTGACTTGGTTGACACGAAGTGGGTTGAAAAGTCAAACTGTTTCTCCTAGACGCCTCTATTTGATCTTTCAAAGATATTTTAGGCAAGGAAGGATCATCTTTAAATTGACGGAACAAATTGACGTACGACGCAAAATTAGGTTCGGGATACCAAAGTTCGGCAAGTGATTTATTATGTGGGGTACCCATGTTAGAAGAAGAAAGGGTGATAGAAAGAAAGTCGGGTGGTGGTGGTGCACAGATTTATTTGCGGCAAAAATTTGCAAGTTATTTATAAAAGATTTTCCCTTTTTATTTTTATTCTTTTTCGCTTTATTTGGAAAAATTTGTTACAAAAAGATTTTAGAGAAAAGATACGCAACAGCAAAATATTACTTGCAATCTATTTTATTTCAAGCGGGGCGCAAAAATCCTACACAAGATCGTTATTTGGAAGGGAATATATTTTTAAAGCGCACGAAATCCTGCAGGCATTTCCAGAAAATATATTTCAAAATATACAGAAAAGAGACAGTGGGGCTTACAGAAAAATTTTCCTCAGATGAAGCCTCGAGATAGCCGCGTTTCCGCGGCAAATTTGCTCTAACACCGCGGTTCCGCGGTCCCTTGAACTCTTTGGATCCCCAGAAAAATTTTGGTGCGACGATTCGATAAGAAGGCCGCGGTTCCGCGGCCTAAGGTGGGTTTTGGCCGCGAAATCGCGGCAGTATGGGGGGTTCACTGCTCCAAAAAATTTGCACTGTTCTGTTGTTCAAAATCTCTTCTGTTCCGATATTTTGTTTCCTGTTTTGCTTTCTGAAAATCTCTAGATCCGAATTTGTATATCCTGCAAAAATTCAACCACAAAGTATCCCTTCCAAAAATAACAAATTATATATATTTATATATATATTTTTTTTTGATTTTTTCAGATTTTTATGATTTCTTTTTTAAATTTTATGATTAACCCGAAATTGCGAAAAGGAAATTTCTACGCTATCCCCGGCAACGGCGCCATTTGATTTGTATATCAAAAACTATTTCTAAACCGCAATTAAGAACGGCATCGCAAGAAGCTAGCCGGTGAGTACGGGTCGGTCCACAGGGATGTTGTGAATCTCCGATTCGTTCTTACGAGTTAATTCTGAAGGGTGTTCAGAGTTGTTATTAAATCTAAAAATCTAATTAACCTAGGGCAATTATCTAGATCTATTCATGCTAGGATTAGGTTTAGGGATGGTTTGGAAATGCAATTAAATCTCAATGCTTTCTATACCCGAATGAAGATCTGTGAGAAGTTATGGTAATTATCAATAAAGGGGATTAGATCCATTCGGGAAGGTGTTCCTTCCTGTAGGTTCTTGTCCTTCCTTTAGAGATCCTTATCCTAACCTCCATCGAAAACACGCGCAACCGTGCTTTTACACTACGGTGTCATCGGTACCTCGAGGGGTAGGATGCCGTAGGGCACGGTATGTGCGTGTATGCATGGAGTTCTATTGTAAATATTTGGTGGGTAAGAAAGGGATGAGAGATCTCATCTCTCAAAATCCTTCCCCAAAGCTAAACCCTAAACAAGTTCCTAGGGCATGAAATTAAATCTACCTAGGATAAAGAATTAAAATCTACACTAGGGCGAGAAATTAAATCTACTTACAGATGCATCCCTCCAATCATCCATGCAGGTTTGTCAGATCTGAATTTCTGAATGGAAAAGAAACACCGATGCTCTCCAAAAGAATTCTGGAATTTATTATTAAAAGGAAGCATAAGAATTACAATGTTTTCGGTTCCTATTTATAAAGAATAGGAAACCCTAGGGTTACATTTGTTTCTCATGTCTGAAATTACAAAAATAGCCCTTAGGAAATATTTTCATAGCCGCACCCAAATTATGTAAAAATTTCACGAAGCGAAGGCACCAGAAGGCCGCGGAACCGCGGCAATGGCAGGCTTGGGCCGCGGTTCCGCGGCCCTTTAACAAGATTGAATGACCATTTTTTCTGGGCTTCTTCAAGGTCTTTTGGGGCTTCTGATTCTTTGGTTCTTTTTCCATTTGGGCTTCTAGGTTGGTTCCAGATCTTCAGTGAACACTTTGCAATCGATTTTTAACCGTTCGCTTTGTAATTTTGGACCTTACATTTCCTTGTTGATTGTGAACTGTTCTTCGTTATAGGCTTGATCAAGAGTCTTCTGTTTGTTGGTCAAAGTCCACTTTTTCATCGTCTTTACATCGTTTTCTCTGTTTTCTGTCTAAGAACCTGTAACCTGTAACATGTAGCAGACATGCGTCAAAAGCACCTGTTTATTTATAAAAAGAATAAGAATGGGGAATATAATAATGCAATATTATGGTCTGAACAACACCTGCGAATGATCTGATCAGGACAATACTTAAAAAGATATAGTTCATCCCAGTAAAAGTGTTTTACTTGGGATAGAAATCGATGTTTGTTCTGTTTCGACCATTCGCGGGGAATAAGTCTCGTAGCAAGATAATTCACAATATCCTTGAACCAAGGTTCGTCTGATACATTCAAGAGTTGTTCGTCTGGAAAAGAATCATTGATCAGCAGGGTCACAGGTGAAGAAGAGATGCGCGACAGATGGTCGACTACAACGTTTTCACATCCTTTCTTATCTTTAATAACAAGATCAAATTCTTGTAATAGAAGGATCCAACGTATTAGCCTACCTTTAGCATCTTTCTTCGCCAAAAGATGTTTCAAGGCGGAGTGGTCAGTTTACACAACAATTGGTGAGCCAATCAAGCAAGGCCTGAATTTTTCTAATACGAATACAATTGCCAAAAGTTCTTTTTCGGTAGTTGTATAGTTAATTTGAGCATCATTCAGAGTCTTACTTGCATAATAGATCACGTATGGCATCTTTTCCATATGCTGTCCTAAGACTGTACCAACTGTAAAATCTGATGCATCACACATAAGCTCAAAAGGGTGGTTCCAATCTGGAGATGATAGAACGGGGGCTGTAGTGAGAGAGTGTTTAAGTGAGTCAATTGCTGCCTCACAATCCGAGTCAAAGTGAAAGATTGTATCCTTGGCCAAGAGAAGAGTTAAGGGTCTAGCAATTTTGCTAAAATTCTTAATGAATCTCCGATAAAAGCCTGCATGGCCAAGAAAGGATCGTATATCCTTGACGTATTTGGGATGAGGAAGGTTTTGAATGATATCTATTTTGGCTTTGTCAACCTCAATGCCTTTTCGTGAAATAACATGTCCAAGCACAATTCTCTCTTGGACCATGAAATGGCATTTTTCCCAATTCAAGGTTAAGTTCTTCTCTTTACAACGAGTAAGAACTGCCTCAAGATGAGATAGGCAGTCAGCAAAAGAATCTCCGAATATCGAGAAATCGTCCAAGAAAATCTCCAGAAAATTATCGACCATGTCCGAGAATATCCCCATCATACGCCGCTGAAATGTAGCGGGAGCATTGCATAACCCAAAGGGCATGCGTCTATAAGCAAAAGTACCAAAAGGACAAGTAAATGTGGTTTTGTCTTGATCTTTTTTGGCAATAGCGACCTGGTTATAGCCAGAGTATCCGTCCATGAAGCAGTAGTATTCACGTTCAGCTAAGCGTTCTAACATCTGGTCAATAAAAGGTAGAGGAAAGTGGTCTTTCTTCGTTGCGGTATTGAGTTTTCTATAATTAATATATACACGCCACCCAGTTTGAGCGTGTGTCTGGATTAACTCATTTGCCTCATTTGTTATGACCGTGATGCCAGATTTCTTAGGGACGACATGAATTGGACTTACCCATTGGCTATCGGAGATTGGGTAAATGATACCATTGTCAAGGCATTTGACGATTTCTTTCTTCACCGCCTCCTTCATGACGGGTTTTAACCATCTCTGTGGTTCTCGGGTTGGCTTGGCTTCATCCATCAGATGTATATGATGTTCTACAATCAAGTGACTAATCCCTTTGATGTCAGCCATAGTCCAACAAAACGCCTGCCTATTAGATCTCAATACCGTTAAAAGCGCATTCTCTTGCTCTGAGGCTAGAGAAGCGGATATGATCACAGGTAAAGATTCATTCTCACCTAAATATGCATATTTAATATGAGAAGGTAAAAGTTTGAGATCTAATGTCGGCGGAGAAACTATATAAGGTGGGGTCAGCGAATGATATTTAGAGTCACAAAGAAGCTCGTAGCCTGCATAGGATACAGACTTGGAAGGTGATGAGTCAAGAATGTCAGACTCAGGAGTGGAAAGAGTGTCCTCACTAAGATGTGCAAGATCAAATATTGATGTACTAATTTCATCGAGATCTTCAAAGCAAAATTCATCAACTTCGCAACTTTCGGGAGCAATCTCGTGGACAGAACAGACATCAAGTATGTGAGAGGATTCAGACGGCTGACTTTCAATTTTATAGATGTTCAGTTCAATTGTCATTTTTCCAAAAGATAGGTTCATTGAACCGTTTCGACAGTTAATGACAGCATTGGAAGTGGCAAAGAATGGTCGACCCAAAATCACCGGAATTTGGTTCCGTGGGTTTGCTACAGGTTGTGTATCGAGAACAATAAAGTCCACAGGGAATATAAATTCCCCGACTTTTATCAACACATCCTCCAGTTCACCCGTAGGTTTGGTGATTGATCGGTATGCCATTTGGAGAGTGCAATGAGCCGGTTTTAACTCTCCAATCCCTAACTGCTCGTAAACAGAATATGGAAGCAGGTTAACACTTGCGCCAAAGTCAAGTAAAGCACGGTTAATATTTTTACCCCCAATAGAAATCGATATCGTAGGACATCCTGGGTCCTTACGTTTCTTTGGTAACTGTGGGTTAAAAGCAGTGCTAACATTATTAGTCATGAAAAACTTCTTGGGCACTTGAGTCTTTCTCTTTCTAGCGCAGAAGTCTTTGAGAATTTTCGCATAAGCGGGGACTTGTTAAATAGCATCTAGGAGAGGGATGTTGATGTTAACCTGTTTAAACATTTCCATAATCTTCTCCATATGTGGACTCGATTTATTTCCCCTTAACCAATTCGGATAAGGAGCTTTAGCAATAAGAGCTGGGTCTAACATTGGAGAAGGTGATGTGTGTGGAACTAATCCCAGAATAGGAGTGGGGATCATCTTTGGTGGACTAGAAGAAGTATACTGAGGTGTCGAGCCTTGAGGAAAACGAAGAATAGGCTCGCAAGAAGGTGGTGGGGTAAAAGAACAAGGGTCAGAAGTAGAAGTAGATGTGGAAGGAAAAGTCTCAGCCGGGGTATTATTGATAAATTTTTCATTATCATCAATCTCTTCCCCAATGTGATTATTCAGCACTCTTCCTGATCTCAACGTTGTGATGGCATTCACATTGTAGTGTTGTGAATGCCCAGGATTTTGTAAGGGTTGAGACGGAAGTTTCCTTTTCTCTCTCACACTCATTTTGGCTTTTAATTGTGCAATTTGTGCTTCCATCGATTTTATACTCTCGGCTTGGGAGGTGGAGTTTTTCTTTATATCATCGACAGAAGACTGAATCTCAGCCGAAACTTGCATGAAATTTTTCAGAATCAAATTCATGGTTTATGCAAGTGAAGAGGATTCATCAGAACCGGTCAACTGCAAAGGATTATACGGTGCAGGTATGTTGACCGGGCTTTGAAAGTTTTATGACTGGTAGGGGTGCTGACTCAGTTAAAGTGGTTGCTGTTGTGGTGGAGGACCCCTTTGGAAATTGTTTTGGTTTGGAACCGTGTTTTGAGTTCGTTGTTGGTTCCAAGCAAAGTTATGGTGATTCCTCCAACCCTGATTATAAGTGGAAGAATACGGATCGTTTCTAGATCTTTGTTGGAAAGAAGCATTGGTATGCTCTTGACCTTGAAACGGAGAATTCAATGGACATTCTTCCGTAAGATGTGATGAATCAGAACACCATCCACAGACAGTTTTGGGGAGCGACGTTTGATTTAGGAAGGCTGCTTAAAATTTATGTTCCATAGCTTCGAGTTTCTTTTGCATTGCTGCCATTTCAGCTCTAACTCCTATGGAAACATCAATTTGGTGAATGCCACCCCTAGACGATGACCGGTTTATACTCTCCCACTGTAAAGTTTTCTCAGCGAAATCTTCTAAAAATATCCAGGCTTCACCATCATCTTTATTCATGAAGGTGCCTTGATACATGGATTCAAGGTTCTGTTTTGTTGTAGGATTAATTCCTTCATATATGATTCTGCACAGATCCCATCTAGGAATTCTGTGATGAGGACATTGAACTAACATATCCTTGAAGCGTTCAAAACACTTCGAGAATGGTTCATTTGGAAGCTGGGTAAATTGATTTATTTCGCTACGGACTCGAGCTGTCTTATGATTGGGGTAGAATTTCTTTAGGAAAGCTATTACGAATTCTCCCCAGTTCGAAATAGAATGTGCGGCTGTGTTATAAAGCCACTTCTTGGCTATATCGCACAAAGTGAATAGGGGAAGACGTAATCTCATAGCATCCACAGAAAGCTGTGAAGTACCCATCATAGCGCATACATTTTCAAATTTGGTAATAAAGACATATGCGTCTTCAGACTCGAGACCGTGGTATTTGGGTAGAAGATTGATGTATTGTGGTTTGATTTCAAAGTTGTCCCCATTGGCTGGTGGAATGGTGAGACAGGTCAAAAGAGGACCTCGCATAGGGTAACATCTCTTTTGGAGAGAGATGCGGGGCGGATTCTACGCACCTGCAGACGGTGGCAGAGTAGTGTTAAAGAAGTTCGATGGAGAATTGTCCATCAAAGTGGGCGTGGTGGTGGGTGAAGAAAATGCAGATGTAGAAATACCGAGTTCGGAGTCGATAGAAGAAACGCGGACAAGACGGGAACTAGAATCCCGTGTCCAGCCGAGCATGCACTAAATGGTTTAGCACAAGTGGCAGCGTTGAGTGATAATTAGAGAAAAGTTTGGATTGGTGTTTGGTTTGAAAAGGATACGGATTTTTGAAAAATTCACACAAACAATGCACAAGCAACCCTAATTCTAGTGGTCACCTAGGTCAAGTCTCTAGACCGCTCCTAGACTTCCAGAAGACAAGTCGCAAGATAGATCCTCTACTGCCTCTTTGCCCCTTCTGTGGCCAGGTAAGTGCCAGGTAAGTGGGAGGTTCTCCACTACGTAAGTAGTGGGCCTAATTAAGTAACCACTTGCCTTAGACACACTTGCCTTAGACACCACAAAAGAAACGCGGATAAGCAATAGATTACCCACGACCTCCTTCTATCCTAAGTGAGCACGAAGGTCCTTAGAGTCTTGTCTAGATATTTTTTTAATTAACGAGGGTGATGTGGATGCAAGTTTTATGATTTTTGGGGCTTAGGAAGGGTAATGAACTCCCCACCTAATCTGAATTTGGTCGTTGCCCCTTAATTTCTGTATTAAAAATGCAAACAACCAAGATCAAACACGAAACAATTTTTCTTTTTGCGGCGCTGCGAATTTTTGTAAAGAAACCTGCAGAAATTGGTTAATGGACAGAGCAGGGAGGAGATAAGAAAGTCAGAAGAGGACCTGAGAAGTTTGAAGCAGTGAAACCCTAAGAGTGCCGCGGAACCGCCGCGAGAAGCACACTATGGCCGTAGATGCGCGGTGTTATGATGAGATCCCTGCACAAAAATTGGTACAGATGCTCCTGTTCACTCACTAAACTCTCTGAGATGTCCTGAAATTTTTTTCTCTCGCTCCACAGATTCCAGATCTTCTTGCAACAAATCACAACAAATCGTTAAGCGTTTGTGCGAATTTTGATCTAAAAATTCTGATGGATTAATAAACTTTTCAACTCAATTAACAAAAACAAACAAATTAGCACACTATCCCCGGCAACGGCGCCATTTGATTGATCATTATCTTCGTGTGTATGTAAAATGTTTCACAACCAAAGAAATTTATACCGCAATCAATTGACGGTGTCTATTTTAGTTTTGTCAATGAGAACAGATCGTCCACTGACAAAGTGTGATTTGCTCGTTATTGTTTTAGTTGAGTTGAAAATTAAAGAATAAAAGAAAATGCACGAAAATTGATTCAAGATTTGTGAGTTTTCATTTCAAGAACATAAAGAAAATAAAGATCTAGAATCAAGAATCAAGAAATATCCCAATCAATTTAGTTATCAAGATTTTGTAAAGAGGCTTGTCGGAATCGATCCAATTGGTAGTGATGATGAATACGAATTATTATAAATTCTTATCTATTGAAAATTTGTTGCTAGATCGATGACGATCAACGAGAATTAGGGATCTATTGGAGAAACTAGGGTTTCTTCATCATCATCCCTTGTCCTTTCATTGATTATCATTCAAATTCTAGCCTCTAGCAAATTAAATCATCGATCGTTGATCTCTAATTTGGAGCGAAAACATTCAAGAAAGCGATCTCACTCAATTTCCTAAAGTTTACAAAACTCATAAGACTTAAGAATCGTTCAAGAATTTATTCATCATCATCTACCTATTTTCTCGATTCCGATACAAGCGGAGATTTCACTCACACATCATGAAAAAGGATAGAATCAAGAATCGATAAATTTTCATAATGCAAGAATGTAAAGAAAAGCAAGATTTACAATATTCACCTTTATTAATCGACGATTAGGTACAATTCACTCAACTCGAGGTTACAAGATTTGAGGAGGTAACTAGATCCGCCGAAATTAGCTTCGCATCGATCTTCTTGAGTCGTGGATCGTCGTGGATCTCTTGCTCGGATGAAGGTCGGCGTTGCTTCAAAGGATCTTCATTTGCTTGTTTGATTCGCTTCTCGATGGATCTTGATTTGGCTTTGGATTTGGTTTGGGGTTAGGGTTTGAGTTGCAAGTTGTGTCACTCAACTTGCGGAATTTATGACTCAATAGTCAACAACCTTTTTAATGAAGCAATAGGTCCCTTTTTATAGTTTCCCCTCAAGCTTCCCCTAGAAGCTAGGTCCCTTTTTAAGGTAGTAAGCTAGCTTGCATGAGAAGCTTGTGTTAGGTTTACCTAGCACCTCATGAAGGGTTTGGAAGCATCACATGTGTCAAAATCAAATTTTTATGGTGCTAAGTGAACATACAAAGAATCATCACTAGAAATTTAGGGTTTCATAACATAGACATCATCACAAGTAGTAAAAGCTAGGGTTTTGAGAGTACAACCTTTGTAGCTCCCTACGCTAGACTCCTTGGCTACTTGAGGGTTGGAAAAAAGTCCGCTTGAGATCCTCTAGGTCCACGATGATCCACCCGGAGTCCTCTTTGTCCAAGCTTGAAACTTCACAAGATCAAGAGAAGAAATGGAAGCTAACACTCTTCACTAATGGGCAAGACTAGTGTAGAATGGTGTTGTGGTTGGTTTTCTCACTTCAAAATCCTAACTTGGTAACTCTTTTGCTTACTTGAGAGAACTAGAGAGCAAGAGAGAAAGGAGGAAGAAGATGATGGAAAGATAATGATAAGCTTGTGTAGAAAATGAGAAAATGAAAATATATATATTTTCACTCTCTCATTCTAAACCATGGTTGTAAAATATCTTAGATATTTTTGTTTGGAACAAAAATGACCATAGAAAATGAATCATGATTAATACAAGGGGTTAGTGTAAGAATAATAAAATAAACCATGAAACAATTTCCATTTCATTTTTCTTTTTCCAAATAAATAATATCCATATATTTTACATATGGTGTGAGTCTTATATTGCCACCATCTACTATATCAACAACCATGATAACCATTATGTATGCATGTATGTGTGCATGCACATCCTATGTGCATGAATGAGAATGAATGAGAATAAATGCATACATGCATGCATACAAACTAATGACAAGAAAGGATTTCAAGTGAGAAACTAATGGTTAATGATAAATCAACACTTGATTTAGCAACCCGGTCGTATCACATACGACCCAACCAAAACCAAGCCGCCCGATTAATATACGGTATCTCATACGCGCATTTTAACCGGGTCCACGCGCATATCGTATATGCGCACCACATCGTTTCGCCTGGACTAGGTAACTCCATTGTGGGACTCTAAGACTCGTCAATACGCCGGCAGTGGGTGATGATCATATCAAGCACCCCTAATCCGCAAGCGGTCGGCTAAACGTAACGGCCATCCGGGTATTGAGCGATCAGAAGAAAACAAGCGAACCTGTTACAACTCCTGTCGAGCCAACCGGCAACACTACCGTACAGTCCGGTCTCTTCGTCAGATATGCTGCATATCGAGTCTAGGGATGGTAACGTCGACCCCAATAACTCAATAAGTCATGCCGATGAAAGGTCTATAACAGATCGAGAAACTACTGATAACACTTATCAGTAAATCTCAACAGCCCTGGCCAGGGACTTACTGATATAGCCAATCGAGCACAGCACAACATCAACTCCCAATACCGGGAGAGACGAAACCCCTCCTATCGCTCATCGCCTTCGTGTGTCTCGGGACAGTATCCAATGGCCACCTGTTTGCACGACTCAGTAGAGTCGTGGTAGGGTGGTAATCAAAGTACAGTGGGAGAACACACAAGACTCTATGACGATCTCGGGTCTATAGACTAACCTGCACCAGTGTCACCTGAGAACTGCTATCCGGGAGAGACGAAACCCCTCCTATCGCTCATCGCCTTCGTGTGTCTCGGGACTGTACCCAATGGCCACCTGTTTGGACGACTCAGTAGAGCCGTAGTAGGGTGGTAATCAAAGCACAGTGGGAGAACACAAAAGACTCTATGACGATCTCGGGTCTACAGACTAACCCTTCATATGTGTTCTCTTTAGTCCTTCTCAAGTACTTGAGAATGTTCTTCACAGCTGTCAAGTGACTCTCTCCTGGATCTGCTTGATACCTACTCACTACACTTAGTGAGTATGCTGTAGAGTTACTAGGCATACTAAGGAGGTTTCACAAGGCATCAACCATGCCAAAATCAAATTTTTCTTGTGCCGAGAAACCCTAATGTAAAATCGATTACTAGAGGATAGGCGAAACATCAAGCAAGTTAACAACTTAACTACTAAGTGAATGGAAATACAACCTTTGTAGATCCGGTCCTCCACTTCCTTAGCTCCGTGATGATGTCCCTCCATTGCGATCATCGGATCCCAGACTCTAGCGATGGTTTCGTCGAAGAAATGATCGGGCTAGGTCGTCGACATCGATGCCGAAGATGATCTACGTCGAGGCAACTCAAGATCAAGCTCCACCTTCACAAAGTCATGAAACTTGTGAAGAAAATACCCTATACTATATGGCAAGTGGTAGAGGATGAAGAAATAGGAAGTGAGTTCACTTTGGATTTGGGTTTCTCACTTGATTTCATCACTTGACAATTTTCTAGCAAGCTTTCATTTTCTTCATGAAGAAGAAGAAGAAGATGAATGAAAAAGAATTATGGATTAATTCCAAAAAGAAAAATGAAGTGATGGTTATCATAATGTAACCATGGGTGAGGCTAACTCATGTAGAGAATGAACTAGGGTTTAGATAAATGGTTAGGGTTAAGGCAAAAGACAAAATGGTCAAAGCTTTTCAAAGCTTCATGAAGCTTCAAGTAGAAAACAAAAGAAGCCACCATCTTATATTTTGCCAAAAAAGAATAAATAAGTAAACCAAACCCTAACCATTAACCTAATCAAGGATTAAAGCATACACACACCCAAGTTTGCATGTATCATAAAACATGATACAAACTAGTGCACAAACATATATCATATATACAATGTGCACAATCAAGTGAGATAATCAATCTTAAGTGAACCAATACTAGTTAATGTAAAGTAATATATCAAATATATAATTATACATTAAATCATTAAATCAACACTTGATTTAACGATCCGGTCATATCGCATATGACCGACTAATATCCAAAGTATCGACTTATCGAATCAATCCTCGATTCGATAACTAGGTTATATCGCATACAACCAATCGATACATTCATCGCGAGAATAGAATAAGGTATCACATACACGCATTATTCTCGGTCCCGCACATATCTCATATGCGCTCCTATTTCGTTTTGCTTGAGCCAGGAAACCTCTGTGTAGGACTCTAAAGACTCGTCAATACGCCGGCAGCAGGTGATGATCATATCAAACACCCACAAGCTGCAAGCGGTCTGCTAAACGTAACGACCACCCGGGTATTGAGCTATCAGAAGATCAACGAGCAAGCCCGCTCACACTCCTATGAATCCGACCAGTAACACTTACCGTACAGTCTGGTCTCGTCGTCTGATATGTCGCATATCTTGCCTAGGGGTGGTAAACGTCAAACCCCAATAGCTCGATAAGTCGTGTCGATATGAGGTCTATAACAGTTCGAGATACTACTGATAACACTTACCAGTAAATCTCAGCAACCCTGGTCAGGGATTTCCGGTTATAGCCAATCGAACACAGCGCAACATCAACTCCCTATACCGGGAGAGACGAATCCCCTCCTATCGCTCATTGCCTCCATGTGATTCGGGACTGTACCCAAAAGCCACCATTTTGCACGCCCTCTTGGACGTGGTAAGGTGGAAATCAAAGCACAGTGGGAATCACACAAGACTCTATGACGATCTCGGGTCTACAGACTAACCTGTACCAGTGTCTCCAGAGAACTGCCATCTGACGTAAGGTATAATATCATCTGGGAGTTCTCGGCGAGTCCGTCCAGTGTACCCAGTCTCCACTGAGCACCCATATATAATCTCTGATGTCAAACACCAATGGATATGGGATCATCCATCGCCCATCTGTATGGGTCGAGAAGGTATACGCTAGTCTAATCTGGTATATCGATGCCCCGTCTCGATACACCCTCGACTAGGGACCTTGAAGGATGTACTTATGGACTACCATGTCCCCACTAGTATGATCCACATCATAATCCAGGTAGTCAAGTACACATCCTAAGGGCTTTACCAACATGTAACAGAGAGACAATCAGTATACACGTTAAGATAAAGAGCAACCAGATAGCATACTATCATGTAGAGCAAGAAAGTCCTCTCTATATATATCCCAGCATCCACTACAATATACATCCTATGTACAGTAATGGCCTCTAGGGCATACATATAACTAATAATCTCCCACTTGCACTAGGGCCATCTGTAGCAGTGGTTGCAGTATCTCATACTCAACCATCCCATAATCGTCTCTCTCTGGGAAAAGGCCTTTGTGAGTGGATCCTCCGTGTTGTCCTCTGAGTCTACTCTCCTAATCTCGATCACCTTGGAGATCAACCATCTCCATGATCAGGTGATACTGCTTTAGAATATGTCTGGATCACTGATGGGACGGACATTCCTTGGCATTAGCTACATCTCCATTGTCACACAATGGGAGGAACTAAGTTCATCTCATGAACAAATATACATCCAGACTGCCTCTTTGGTAGCATCTTAAGTAGCAATGTATCCAAGTATTATCGTCTAGTATGCCACGGTATCTAGCTTGGAACTCTTCCAATCACACCGTCCCTTTACTGAGGGTAAAGACAATGCCTGTGACTGACATTCAGTCGTCCTTATCACCCTGGAACCTTTCCAGTGATTCTCCCCAGGATCGATTGATACCATCTCACTACATCTAGTGAGAATCCTAACATCCATTTAGATCTATCTCATAGATCCAAAACCCAGGATTTAGTAGGTATCACTTTGATCCTATGTGGAGAATCATTGTGATAAGCGAAGATTGATCGAGCGTAGCATAGGAAACTCCTTTCTTATCAAGAGTATGTCATCCACGTACTCTACGAGGATCACCACCATACTCCCTACTACCTTTTTGTATATACAAGGTTCATCTACCATTTTGATGAAGTCAAACTATTTGACTACTACATCAAAACAGATGTTCCTACTCCGCGTTACCTGCTTTATCCTATAAAGCATCTTGTACACGTTTCCGCTGCTCCCACTATCTACGAAGCCCTCTGACTGTGTACTTATAGACTCTCTCTTCTAAAATATCATTTAGAGGAGCAGTCATGACATCCAACCGCCAGATATCGTAGTCATGGTATGTAACCGTGGCAAGTAGGATCCGGATGGACTTAAGCATAGCCACTGGAAAAGGTTTCATCATTATCCACGCCTGGTCGATGACGAAAACCTTTAACAAGTCTAGCTTTGAAAGTCTCAACTTTTCCATCTACACCAAGTAATCTTCTCAAGATATACTTGCTCCTGGTGGAGATTTAACCCTTCAGATATAGCAACCAAAGTCCATACTTTGTTGGTGTACATGGATTCCATCTCAGATTACTAAGCATCCAGCCATTCTTACAGAGTCTCACTCCTGATGGCCAGCTCGAAACTAGTTGGGTCATCATCTCATGATGCAATTCTCGCTCCCACTGTCATAGAGAAACCAAAGTAACTCTCAGGTGGGTGAGGAACCCTACTAGATCGGCGGAGAGGCTGAGGTTCGTCGGTGACTATTGAATCCTTTGGTTCTATCAAATCATCTGCTGTAGTTTGTATACCTGGAACCTTTCCAGTTCTACATAACAGGCCTTGCCTCGAGCTTGTCCGGATTTTACTTTTGACATAGCCCGGATAACCCCAAATTTTAACCAACTTAAGATATGGGCTCTTCCCTTTCCATATCATATATGAAGTGGTAGGCAACTGCTTTGATTCGAACCTTATTCAATAGGTATGCAACTTCTCAAGTGCACAACTCCCAAAAGGAAATAGGAAACTCAGTAGTACTCATCATAGAGCACACCATATCACATAGGGTGCTATTGCTCCGTCCCGATATACCATCGTGCTATGGTGTATACGGAGGAGTAATGCTAAGAGAGAATCTCATTCTCCTTTAGAATAGTCCAAGAATTCCATGCACAAGTATTCTCCTCCCTGTTCTCATCATAGGACATAATACTTATACCCGGTTTTTGGTTCTCTACATCTAACTTATATTCTGTGAATATCTCAAAAGGTTCGGACTTGTGTTTCAACAGGAACAAATGTCTGAATCTTGAGAGATTATCAGAGAATGTAATGAAATACAAAGAACCGGTCCTGGCATGTGTAGACAGGGGACCTTGCATACATCACTATGTATCAGTCCCAAGAGTTCACTAACTCTTTCTCTGTTTCCAATAAACAGAGCTATGGTCATCTAATCTTTGTGACATGACTGGCAAGTTTCATAAGATGTAAATTCAAACTGATTTAAATATGCATCTAAATGTAACTTCAGCCAGTCGGGTCGCATTGATATGACCTAGTCTACAATGCCTCAAGAAGGATTCGTTCATTTCTGAACTCTTCCTCTTGTGTGTGTTCTGTATACTAGGAACTGTAGTTCGATTTAGAACATCAATGCTTTTAGATAACGTGCCTGAACGAATCAACTTTTGATATAGGAAATGTTCAAAACATTATCCAACAATACAAAATTATATCCTTTCTTTACTAATAAAGAGACTGATATGATTTTGTATATCAGGTTCGGTATCTAATAACATTCGTTCAGAATCAATGTATTTGGAATACAGGGTGATAGTGACCAACAGACTTGGCTACAACACTTGCACCGTTTTCTGTCTCATGAAACTTATCACCCGTTCTCAGTTCTCTACCTTTCTATAGCCCTATGTAACAGATTACATATCTGGGATCCTGATCCGGTATCAAATACCCAGGACGTAGAGGATACAGAGAAACAGTTCTTTGTAATGAACACACCCGAAGGAGATGCATCTTATGCACATTCTTCGTTTGGGCGGCATAGGAATTCAGGTATTCCTCTATTTCCTGCTCTGTCTTATAACAATTATAAGTTGGAGCGGGACCAACGTTCCCCAGCTCAGTATAACAAGCGGGTTCGGTCAATATATCCGTTTTATTATTTTGATTAAGGCGTAATATGGTCGCTACCTGGAGAGAGAGAGAAGAAAACACTCTGCGTGCGCTCTTGCAAGAATAGATTGGTTATTATTTTATCTAATCAGGATGGCTCCCACTGTTTTTATCAAATCTTCCTTCAAACCCTAAAAGGAAAGACTAGCCGGGATTAATTACACGCTACAAGTTCGCCAATCTTTCGGCCAGGCCAGTGTCGGTACTTTGAGGGAGGTCCCCCGTGCTTTCGCACGAACCTAATTAATGTAAACCCCGTTTTCCCAGAGGCGTAACCTCGTTAACACCTTTCTAGACACCTACTTGATCGGCTAATTGTAATGTGTAAAACTCTCCCAGGAGTAACAATTACTCGCAGTGGGTATCGGGATCCAGCTATCTCATAGAAGGTATGCAATCTCATTGCAAATTTCAACACTTGAAATTCCCGATAATATTTTTCCCCAAACGATCTATGACCTTGACAAGGTCAATAAACCATAGACCGTAAGTCAAGTTCAACCCGTCATTTCTTGATTGAATCAAACCCACCCGCACGACCCTTGATAAGGTCAACAAGGCCTTACGACTACCCTAACCCAATCTGTATCATATGCATAAGCAGATAAATACTGGTTAGCTACCGCACACTGCGCCTTGACAAGGTCAACAAACGCAGCACGAATACTAAACAGGACTTATCTGAAATGACGGAGGGCTACGACAGGTTTTTCTGAAAACCTATTGTGTAATGAACTTGATATCGTTGTAGAATCAAATGATTTTAAAATGGAGTGTTTTTTAGGCTTTTCTAGTTTTGCTAAAGGGGTCACTCCCGGTGAAGGGATCGTCGGCCCTTTCCTCGTCGAATGAGGTGCGGGATATATCATATATATCGCTGTACAAAGCAGAAACTATAGAAGCAATCAAAGGACAAACCGAGGGTTGTAGCATCTGCCAGTTATTGCTAAAGGAGTCACTCCCGGTGAAGGGATCTCGGTCCTTTCCTTATCGAATAAAGTGCAGGATGTTCTACAAGGAACACCGCGATGCAAAGCAAGAACTGTAGCTACCTATTTTATTTTTGAAATTCGATTCTACAACATCTTTAGGTTTCTTTTACTTTCATTAATCATATTAATGAAGTCCCATCATTTAAGTCACCTAAACATCACAGATAAATACGACGTACACTTATGCCATCCGTGTTCGCCTCGATGTCCCGTCTGCACCGTTAGGTTAGGTAACTAACGGCAGAGCGGGGCAGGGCTAGCGCGGGTGTAAAACATAAGTAACGTCTATATAATATATCATATATACTATATACAATATCTATCTGAACATATCACATGATCACATCACAGATAACGCAGCAGAAAATATCATATGAAATATTGGATATACTAGGACGTTCGTGTTTTTAATACGAGCCAGTATAAAACACGGATTCCACGGTCGCGATGAATAGCCAAACCCACACCCCTAGACCCCTACGAGAGTGGCAAGCAACCTTACCAATACTAGAGTTAGGAGACCCGGACTCGACACCTCGAGTTGGTCTCCCATTGGACTCCAGAACCCGGTTACTTGTGCTCCGCTCCTTGGGTCTATCCTAGTGCGGAAAAGTAAATAATATAGAAAAGGTGATATCTTCCGCAACCTGGAAGTGCCCTAATAAAAGAATATTACATACAAGTTTTTTACATGAATGAAAATGAAAAACACTCATCTCACATAAAAAAAACCCGGCTATTCAAACACGACGATCCAATATAACATATCCAGCAACACATAACATCACATGTCATCAACATAAGTAAATATGCGCATCCCAATTGTCGTTGATATATAGCAACGAAACCGGCGATATCATATATTACACTTACGGTCACAGAAAAGAAAGTGTAAAACTACAACAGTTGGAATCCGCAACTTTTTAGACATCGCATGCCTAACCAAATGAATTCCTAAGACATCGCATGCCTAACAATTATAAACCCCGCATTTTAGTCTCATTATCGAAAACTCTTTTCAATAACAAGTCGGGCAATTCAACAGGATTCCCGACATTCTGATCGAATGCTCGTCGCAAACTTTAGTAGACGGCCGCACCCTCGATACCGTCGACGAAGTGCACACAGGCGGAACACCGCTGCCGCGAGCACCCGAACAGATGCTTTCGGCGACGGGGTTCTCCTACAGTCACTTGGTCGGGGCTATGGGGCGTGGCTGTCTATTAAGTTTACCCGGCGGATATCCACGTACGCTACGTGATTGCGATGGACTTTTGATCGCATCAAAATTCCGTGGCAACCGATCAAGTGAGACCAAAGTGTTATATTTATAACATTCATATTAGTTATCTCATAACTACTTGTGGATTCCAGATATTGTATCACATTCCAGATAAATAGAAAATGTTAAACTTTCCGATCGAACATCCAAACACCCAAGTTTTCCCGATAACAGATCAATACATGAAATAGGTTTTAAGAACATTCACTTCATGCCACAGTACCAACGGTCCAGCCGTAGAAGGGTCAAGCCAACGCCTCACATGTGGCACGCCGTACCGCCTCAAACCCTAAAGTTCAAAGGCCAGTTCAAGACGGTCACATAATCGAGTTAAGGTTTGTTGTCTTCTAGAGGGACCATTGCGTTACTTGCACTACTTAGAACGTCAACTATGGAAAAATCCAACACTTGGAAATTTCCCGGCAGAGGAAAAATTGGATATTTATATCCGGTCGAACTTTTTAACATATTCTAAAATTACCCGGAAAACACAATAACGAATTTAAAATTCCCGATCGAATTGACGATTACAAAACAAACCCCAGAATACTCAACACTTGAGTCAGATTAAAAATACCCATAAAATAGTAACCACAGAGACAAGAATTACTGTGCAAAAATCGGTCCTTAATACCCTTAACTTGCCGCGGAACCGCCGCTAAAGGTGGGTCATCGCCGCGGTTCCGCGGCCATCTTGAAGAATTAGGGGTTCGTTTTTCACCATAATTCTTATTTTAGCCTGCTGAATTTTTTAGGTATTTTTAATTTTGGAAAAACCCAGATTTTAAAAAATGTATAGAGAGGGGTTTGAAATGTCGTATTCGGGTTCGATCAGGGTTTTAACTTCGTTAACACATCGCCTAATGCTCTAGCTAGGCTCTGATACCACTGTAGGGTTACTAGGCACACTAAGGAGGTTCCACAAGGCATCAACCATGCCAAAATTAAATTTTTCTTGTGCCGAGAAACCCTAATGTAAGATCGATTACTAGAGGATAGGCGAAACATCAAGCAAGTTAACAACTTAACTACTAAGTGAATGGAAATACAACTTTTGTAGATCCGGTCCTCCACTTCCTTAGCTCCGTGATGATGTCCCTCCGCTGCGATCATCGGATCCCGGACTCTAGCGATGGTTTCGTCGAAGAAATGATCGGGCTAGGTCGTCGACATCGATGCCGAAGATGATCTACATCGAGGCAACTCAAGATCAAGCTCCAACTTCACCAATTCATGAAACTTGTGAAGAAAACACCCTATACTACATGGCAAGTGGTAGACGATGAAGAAATAGGAAGTGGGTTCACTTTGGATTTGGGTTTCTCACTTGATTTCATTACTTGACAATTTTCTAGCAAGCTTTAATTTTCTTCATGAAGAAGAAGAAGAAGATGAATGAAAAAGAATTATGGATTAATTTCAAAAAGAAAAATGAAGTGATGGTTATCATAATGCAACCATGGTTGAGGCTAACTCATGTAGAGAATGAACTAGGGTTTAGGTAAATGGTTAGGGTTAAGGCAAAAGATAAAATGGTCAAAGCTTTTCAAAGCTTCATGAATCTTCAAGTAGAAAACAAAAGAAGCCACCATCTTATATTTTGCAAAAAATAAATAAAAAGAATAAATAAGTAAACCAAACCCTAACCATTAACCTAATCAAGGTTTAAAGCATACACACACCCAAGTTTGCATGTATCATCAAACATGATACAAACTAGTGCACAAACATATATCATATATACAATGTGCACAATCAAGTGAGATAATCAATCTTAAGTGAACCAGTACTAGTTAATGTAAAGTAATATATCAAATATATAATTATACATTAAATCATTAAATCAACACTTGATTAACGATCCGGTCATATCGCATATGACCGACTAATATCCAATGTATCGACTTATCGAATCAATCCTCGATTCGATAACTAGGTTATATCGCATACAACCAATCGATACATTCATCGCGAGAATAGAATACGGTATCACATACACGCATTATTCTCGGTCCCGCACATATCTCATATGCGCTCCTATTTCGTTTTGCTTGAGCCAGGAAACCTCTGTGTAGAACTCTAAAGACTCGTCAATACGCCGGCAGCAGGTGATGATCATATCAAACACCCACAAGCCGCAAGCGGTCTGCTAAACGTAACGGCCACCCGGGTATTGAGCGATCAGAAGATCAACGAGCAAGCCCACTCACACTCCTGTGAATCCGACCAGTAACACTTACCGTACAGTCCGGTCTCGTCGTCTGATATGTCGCATATCTTGCCTAGGGGTGGTAAACGTCAGACCCCAATAGCTCGATAAGTCATGTTGATATGAGGTCTATAACAGTTCAAGATACTACTGATAACACTTACCAGTAAATCTCAGCAACCCTGGCCAGGGATTTCCGGTTATAGCCAATCGAACACAGCGCAACATCAACTCCCTATACCGGGAGAGACGAATCCCCTCCTATCGCTCATTGCCTCCATGTAATTCGGGACTGTACCCAAAAGCCACCGTTTTGCACGCCCTCTTGGACACGGTAAGGTGGAAATCAAAGCACAGTGGGAATCACACAAGACTCTATGACGATCTCGGGTCTACAGACTAACCTGTACCAGTGTCTCCAGAGAACTGCCATCTGACGTAAGGTATAATACCATCTGGGAGTTCTCGACGAGTCCGTCCAGTGTACCCAGTCTCCACTGAGCACCCGTATATAATCTCTGATGTCAAACACCAATGGATATGGGATCATCCATCGCCTATCTGTATGGGTCGAGAAGGTATACACTAGTCTACTCTGGTATATCGATGCCCCGTCTCGATACACCCTCGACTAGGGACCTTGAAGGATGTACTTATGGACTACGATGTCCCCACTAGTATGATCCGCATCATAATCCAGGTAGTCAAGTGCACATCCTAAGGGCTTTACCAACATGTAACAGAGAGACAATCAGTGTACACGTTAAGATAAAGAGCAACCAGATAGCATACTATCATGTCGAGCAAGAAAGTCCTCCCTATATATGTCCCAGCATCCACTACTACATACATCCTATGTACAGTAATGGCGTCTAGGGCATACATATAACTAACATATGCTACATCGGGTCTGGTACATAGCATCGCGTACATGATAGAGCCTACTGCCGAAGCATAGGGTATCCCTTCTATGCAAGCTCTCTCCAAATCAGTCTTAGGAGACATCTCTTTGGAGAGAGTGAATCAAGAGATCATGGGTAAATTCCCATGCTTGGATTCTTCCAAACTAAACCTCTTTAGTATGGTGTCAATGTATCTGGATTGGGACAATCCCAGTATGCTCTTAGATCTATCTCTATACAAGACCTTACACAGGCCAAAGGTTAGCACCAACCATTCAAAAATTCGATCGTGATAATGGTAGGGTTGGTAGAAGAATGGAGTGTAGAGAAAGGAAATAAGAAACACACGAGACCGTATGGGAAGAAGGATGGAATATGGTCTCGGTAGAGGAGAAGAATGGCGTAAAAGAGAAAGAAGTGTAGTACGAACTTGAGGGTGTAAATCGAGTGAATAAATTAGCGCAATTTTTGATGACCGATGTGTTAAAAGCGATTGTGCTAATCTATCAAACCGTCAATAAATGGGGTCAAATCCCTCAAGATTCGCAAGAAAACATGGGTACTTTGAACTTGGTGACCCATCCATTGAAAATGGAAACGCGACGGATTCTTGCGTGGTCGAAAAGATGGAAAGTACGAAAGGGAGTGATTTACGGATAGTCTTATTCTCACCTAAGTAATTTGTCTCGAACTTGAAGGATTCCATCAATGGTTCGAAATGACTGTAAGCAACCGAGTCTGATGGTTCAACCAACTCATCAGAAAATTTAAAGGACTCAAACTCGGGCGGTGAGTCTTCAAAATCGTCCGAAAAAGTGAAACACTCGTAATCGTTATCAGCTGTGAGAACTGTGTCAGATTCAAATAGGTACGCACTAGTGGCGTCCAAACTGTTGTGATCAAACAGAAATTTTTCAAGCTCACAGTCCTCCTGCGTGATCTTTTGTGTGGTCGGAACGATGGAAAGGAGGAAGGGTGATTTAGGAAGTATAACAGTTAAGAGTTCACGAGGATGAATTGGAAAATCCGACTCGTCAAAAAAAAATGGTTCATCCTCAATACTCTCCTCAATACTATCCTCATAAATCTCCTCAAAAATTATCTCTTCCATGCAATTATCATCAAAATCAAGACGCATATGAAGTTCGGGAGAAACATTTAATGACTAGGGATTATGAATTGGAGAGAAAATTTCAGTCAAATCTATGGATTCATCATCCAAACTATTCCCGGCGTCAATATCCTCAATCAAGTGAAAATTAATTCTCTCAGACACCTCATCAAAAGCATGGATATCAATCAATTTAGGTTCTAGAGTGGAGGTGTAGAGGTCGAAAGGATTGGAGATGGTTTCACTCGAAAAGGACCCTTCACAATCTAGCAAATCAAGCACTACAAAGACGCACAACTCATTAAAAGTTTTATTTTTAACTGGTGAATCATTTGGGACACTTGTTTGAAAACCGGAGTTGTGGGATTCAATTGAGGATGGGTAGGTTTGATTTGGAATTGTATAGAACTCACTCTCACCACTCAAATTCTCACTCTGTCCAACCGCCTCATCATATATTGGAAAATTTGGAGCTAGTTGGAAACTAGCTACCGGTTCACTAAGTTGTATAAGGGCGGACATGGACGCATCCACATTCCTCATCATTTGGTTTGTCTCTACCATATAAACATCCAACGACTGTTCTAGACTAGACATGGGTTGTGAAGGGGTTTCAGTAAAAGATTCAAGGTTGTTTGGATACGTGAAACTCCCAAATGGTTGTGTAGAAGCAATGTCTAGGGAAGGTGCGAAATTCAGGTAGGAATGGTAGGAATTGAATGGTTGGATAGGAGTAGGATCAACATTTGGATAAAAAGGTGATTGGACTTGTTGATCCCAAGAACTCGAAGTGTTGAAAGGAGTGAAAGATCGGTTACGAGATTGTTCAATATGTTCGGCGATAGACATGGGTTCCATAGTTACAACAGGACACGAAAAAGTAGTATCAACAAAAGAAGGTGGTGAAGGTTGAAATGGTTGATACAAAGTTGATTGCGGAGTCGAACTGTTTCTCCTAGACGCTTCTATTCGGTCTTTCAAAGAAATTTTGGGCATGGAGGGGTCGTCTGTAATTTGACCAAAACAATTCGCGTATGAAGCAATGTTCGGTTCAGGATACCAAAGTTCGGCAAGAGTTTTATGAGGTGGGGTACCCAAGATGTAGGAAAGGGGAAGAAAAAGAATGTAGGGTGCACGGATTTCTTAGCGACAAGTTGCAAGTTTTTGTAAAAAAATTTCCTTTTTTCTTTTTGTGTTTTTTTTTATGTGGAGCTTTTTGCAAAAAAGATTTTCGATAAAAGGCTTAGACACACGTTCAATCAATCACAAATGCACAATCAAGCCTAGATCTAGGGTCACCTAGGTCAGCTAGACAGCTCCTAACTGTTCCAAAAGGCAAGAAGTAGGACCTCAAACCGCCTTTTCACCGCAAATTGTGACCAGGTAAGCATAAGTAGAGAAAGGAGGGATCCGCTCATGGATCACCGTGAGACGGGCCTTTTAAAATTACCATTCACTACCTGTCTAGCTTAGGCACCACAAAGTCAGGTTAGGATCAACGGTCGATGTCTACAACTATTCCTTTGTCCTATTGAGCGCGAAGTCCTTAAGGCTGAGTCTAATATTTTTTAATTAACTTGATGGTCAATGCAGTATGCCTTATGTGATTTTTGGGGTCCTGGGAAGGGTAATGAAATCCCCACCCAATCTGGATTGGTTTCAAGCCCCTTAAAGTCAGTTTAAAGTATGCGAAGCAATAAACACAATCAAACACTTGCAAACAATCTTTTTTAGCGTGGCGCAAAGAATGCTGCACAAGATCAATTATTAGAAGGGGGAGAGATTTTTTTAGCGCAAAGAATCCTACTGGCAAATTTTACAGAGGAGATATTAGGGGGTTCAGAGAAGGAGAAAGGGAGCTTACAGTGGAGATTCCACCTGATGACGTCAGCAAGTAGCGGCGCTTCCGCGGCCAAACAGCACCTCGAGCGGCGGTTCCACAGCTTAAAAGTAGGTTCAGTTCCCGAGAAAATTTTTGCTCCTCTGGTTTGACTTTTTCTCTGTTGTTCAGATCTAGGGTTTTCTGTTTTGATCTCTGGATTTTTCCAGATCTGAATTTGTTCTTCGATCCTGCACAATTCAAACAAAAATACCCTTCACAAAATAACAAGATGATAAATTTTTTATATTTTTTTTTATTTTTCAGTTTTTATGATTTTTCAATTTTATATTAACCCGAAATTACAAAAAGAGAATAACAACGTCATCCCCGGCAACGGCGCCATTTGATTTGTTCAAAGAATTTGTTATAACCGTAATTAAGAACGGCGTCGCTTGGTAGCTAGCCGGTGAGTACGGGTCGGTCCACAGGGATTTTGTGTATTCTCAATTTGTTCTAACGAGTTAATTCCGATTGTTGTCGGTTTGATTAAATCTAAAAACTAAAGTTGATCTAAACTAGGATTAAAATCTTGCTAGGGTTAGATTTAGGTTAAGTTTGGAAAGTCAATATTCCTCACCGCTTTCTATGCCCTAATTAAGATCCATGAGGTGTTATGGTAAAAATTAATAAAGTGGATTAGTACCATCGGAAAGAAACGATATTTCTTCCTCTAGGTTCTTGTCCTTCCTTTCTTAATTCTTACCCTAACCTCCATGGAAAACACGCTCAACTGGTCCTTTATACTACGGTATCACCGCTACCTCGTGGGATAGGGTGCCGTAGGGAGCGGTATGTGCATATATGCATGGAGTCCTATAAAAACGTATGATGGGCAAGAAAGGGGTGAGAGATTTTCATGTCTCAAGCCTTCCCTAAATCTAACCCTAACAAGCGAGGAGACTACTCACTCATTAGGGAATTGAAAAACATGTTCTAAACTAATTAACTAGGACAGAGAATAAAAGATCTATGCTAGGGCAAGAAAGAAATTACCTAGGGTATGGAAATAAAATTTAACTAGGGCAATGAAAAGAAAAATTACTCCTAATTTTTATTTGATACTCTCTTCCTTCTTTACAGAAATTTACAGATCTGAATTTAGATAGATGAAATGAGGCACAAGAAGAGGCATAACCTAAAAAAGGTTTTAGGATTTCTATTTATAGATTCATAGAAAGCCTAGGGTTACAGTCGACGCACATCAGCTTTTACAATTTTACCCCCTAAGAAACCTAACTAATGCACCGACGCACCGACACGAGGAACACGTGCCAGCACGTACGACACACGGCTGCGGATCCGCGACCAAAACCCCTGTTTGGCTGCGGTTCCCCGGCCGTTTTGAGAGCTTGTTGGTTTCTGCTTCTTGGTAATTCTCCTATTGCTTTTTCCTTGGTCTTTCTTTACTTGGTTTCTCAGATTGTCTCTAGTTTTCTTCCAGATTTCCACTGTGCATATTTTCGTGGACTTTTACCCTTTGCTTCGTGTCGATGTCTTGAATCTTGTGCTGCCTTTGTACTTTGTGAACTCGTTCATTGATCTTCGTTTAGTCTTCAAACTGTAGGCATGATCAAGATCTTTCCATTTGTTGGTCATAGTCTCACTTTTGTATCATCTTTTCATCGTTTTCACTGTTTTTGTTCCGAGAACCTGTAACCTGCAACTATGTAGCAGATATGGGTAAAAAGCACCTGTTTATTTGTAAACTGAATAAGAATGGGGAATAAAATAATGCAAAATTATGGTATGAACAAGCGGCTGAGGTTCGTCGGGAACTGCTGAATCCTCTGGTTCCACCAAATCTTCTGTTGTAGTTTGTATTGCTGGAACTTCTTCCAGTTCTACCTCCTTTCCACTAATTTCCTTTGCAAGAAATTCCTTTTATAAAAAGGTGTCATTTCTAGAAACAAACACTTTTTGTTCCCCAGTGTGGTAGAAGATATACCCTTGTGAGTTTTTGGAATATCCTACAAACTTGCACAGGACATACCTTGCCTCGAGTTTGTCCGAATTGTGCCTTTTGACATAGGCCGAACAACCCCATATCTTAACATAATTAAGAGATGGTCTCTTCCCCTTCCATATCTCATATAGAGTGGTAGGCACTGATTTAGTAGGAACCATATTCAATAAGTGTATGGCTGTCTCAAGCGCATACCCCCAGAAAGAAATAGGCAACCCAACAGTGCTCATCATAGAGCGCACCATATCTAATAAGGTGCGATTCCTACGCTCCGATACACCGTTGTGCTGTGGTGTATACGAATGAGTAAGATGAGAGAGAATCCCATTCTCTTTTAGATAGTCCAGGAACTCATTGCTCAAGTATTCTCCTCCTCGATCAGATCGAAAGATCTTAATACTTTTACCCAATTGGTTCTCTACTTCGTGTTTATATTCTTTGAATTTCTCAAAAGTTTCTGACCTGTGTTTCAACAGGAACACATGTCTGTATCTTGAGAGATTGTCAGTGAATGTAATGAAGTATGAGGAACCATTCCTGGTATGTGTAGACATGGGACCGCATACATCACTATGTATCAGTACCAAGAGTTCCGTAACTCTTTCTCCGTGTCCACTAAACAGAGTTTTGGTCATCTTTCCATTGAGACATGACTAGCAAGTATCATAAGATGAAATTTCGAACGGATTCAAATATCCATCCTTATCTAACTTAGCTTGTCGTTTTGCATTGATATGACCTAGTCTACAATGCCATAAGAATGATTCGTTCATTTCTAAACTCTGCCTCTTGTGTGTGTTCTGTACATTAAGAACCGTGGTTTGATTCAGAACGTATATGCCATTATTTAGCGAGCCTGATCCAATCAACTTTTGATCTAGGAAGATGTTCATAACATTATCCTGTACTACAAAATTATATCCTTCTTTACTCAATAAAGAAACTGATATAAGATCGCATATCAGGGTCGTAATGTAATAGCATTCGTTCAGAATCAATGCATTACCATTTGGTAATACAAGGTGATATTCGCCAACTGCTTTGGCTGCAACATTTGCACCATTCACTACTCTTATGGAATGATCACCCTCTCCCAGTTCTCTACCTTTTCTTAGCCCATGTAACATATTACATATATGGGATCCCGATCCGGTATCTAAAACCCAGGACGTAGAGTGAACTAAGAAACAGTTCTCGATGACTAATACTCCCGAAGAAGATGCATCAGCATGCTTATTCTTCGTTTGGGCAGCATGGGAATTCGGATATTATCCTATTTCCTGATCAGTCTTATAACAATTATAAGAAAAAATAGAACCAACGTTCCCCTGCTCAGTATAACAAGCGGGTTCGGTCAATACATCCATATTATTATCTTGATTAAGGCCTGACATGGTCGCTGTCTGGAGAGAGAGAAGAAAACATTTTAGCGTATACTCTTGCAAGATTAGATTGGTCATTATCTTATCTAATCAGGATGTCTCCCACTGCTTTTATCAAATCTTCCTTCAAACCCTAAAAGGTAAGACTAGACGGGATTAATTACACCTTACAAGTTCGTCAATCTTTCAGCCAGGTCAGTGTTGGTATTTTGAGGGAGGTTCCCCGTGCTTTCGCATGGACCTAATTAAAATAAACCCCGTTTTCCCAGAGGCATAACCCCGTTAACAGTTTTCTAGACACCTACTTGATCGGTTAATTGTCATGTGTAAAACTCTCCCAGAGTAACTCTTACTCGCAGTGGGTATCAGGATCCAACTATCTCATAGAAGGTATGCAATCTTATTGCAAATTTCAACACTTGAAATTTCCGATAATACTTTTACCCCTAACATGCGATGACCTTGACGAAAGCCAACAAACCATGGTCTGCTAGTCAAGTTCAACCCGTACATTTCTTGATTGAATTAAACCCACCCGCACGACCCTTGAAGAAAGCCAACAAAGTCTTACGACTATCCTAATCCAATCGCATCATTTCCTATCAAGATTATGTCAACCATGTACAATACGAGGAATACAACCTTACTCTTTACCACTTTCTTGTAAATACAAGGTTCATCTACGTTCTTGATGAAGTCAAACTCTTTGACTACAACATCAAAACAAATGTTCCAACTCCGCGATGATTGTTTTAACCCGTAGATGGATTTAAGCAGCTTGCACACCTTTCCGCTGCTCCCACTATCTATGAAGCCCTCTGGCTGAGTCATGTACACACACTCCTCTAAATCACCATTTAGAAAGGCGGTCTTAATTTCCATTTGCCAGATTTCGTAATCATGGTATGCAGCAATGGAAAGTAGGATCCGGTTGGACTTAAGCATAGCCATTGGAGAAAAGGTTTCATTATAATCCGCACCTGGTCGTTGACGAAAATCTTTTGCAACAAGTCTAGTTTTGAAAGTCTCAACTTTTCCATCTACACCAAGTATCTTCTTAAAGATCCATTTGCTCCCAATGGGTTTTACCCCTTTAGGAGCAACTTCCAAAGTCCATATTTTGTTGGTGTACATGGATTCCATCTCAGATCGCATTGCATCCAGCCACTTCACAGAGTCCCCACTCGTGATGGCCTGCTCGAAACTAGTCGGGCCATCATCTTCCATGATGCAATCCTTGCTCCCACCATCAATGAGAAAACCGTAGTATCTCTCAGGCGGATGAGGAACCCTACTAGATCGGCGGAGCGGTGATTTGTTCAAAGAATTTATTATAACCGCAATCAAGAACGGCGTCGCGTGGTAGCTAGCCGGTGAGTATGGGTCGGTCTACAAGGATTTTGTGTATTCTCAATTTGTTCTAACGAGTTAATTCCAATTGTTGTCGGTTTGATTAAATCTAAAAACTAAAGTTGATCTAAACTAGGATTAAAATCTTGATAGGGTTAGGTTTAGGTTAAGTTTGGAAAGTCAATATTCCTCACCGCTTTCTATGCCCTAATTAAGATCTAAGAGGTGTTATAGTAACAATTAATAATGTGGATTAGTACCATCGGGAAGAAACGATGTTTCTTCCTCTAGGTTCTTTTCCTTCCTTTCTTAATTCTTACCCTAACCTCCATGGAAAACACGCTCAACCGGTCCTTTATACTACGGTATCACCGCTACCTCGTGGGATAGGGTGCCGTAGGGAGCGGTGTGTGCATGTATGCATGGAGTCCTATAAAAACGTATGATGGGCAAGAAAAGGGTGAGAGATCTTCATCTCTCAAGCCTTCCCCAAATCTAACCCTAACAAGCGAGGAGACTATTCACTCATTAGGGAATTGAAAAACATGTTCTAAACTAATTAACTAGGGCAGAGAATAAAAGATCTATGCTAGGGCAAGAAAGAAATTACCTAGGCCATGGAAATAAAATTTAACTAGGGCAATGAAAAGAAAACTTACTCCTAATTTTTATTTGATGCTCTCTTCCTTCTTTACAGAAATTTACAGATCTGAATTTAGATAGATGAAATGAGGCACAAGAAGAGGCATAACCTAAAAAAGGTTTTAGGGTTTCTATTTATAGATTCATAGAAACCCTAGGGTTACAGTCGACGCACATCTGCTTTTACAATTTTACCCCGTAAGAAACCTAACTAATGCACCGACATGAGAAACACGTGCCGGCACGTGCGACACACGGCCGCGGATCCGCGGCCAAAACCCATGTTTGGCCGCGGTTCCCCGGCTGTCTTGAGAGCTTGTTGGTTTCTGCTTCTTTGGTAATTCTCCTGTTGTTTTTTCCTTGGTCTTTATTCACTTGGTTTCTCAGATTGTCTCTAGTTTTCTTCCAGATTTCCATAGTCATATTGTCGTGGACTTTTACCCTTTGCTTCGTGTCGAAGTCTTGAATCTTGTGCTGCTTTTGTACTTTGTGAACTCGTTCATTGATCTTCGTTTAGTCTTCAAACTGTAGGCATGATCAAGATCTTTCCATTTGTTGGTCATAGTCTCACTTTTGTATCATCTTTTCATCGTTTTCACTATTTTTGTTCCGAGAACCTGTAACCTTCAACTATGTAGAACACATGGGTCAAAAGCACCTGTTTATTTGTAAACTGAATAAGAATGGGGAATAAAATAATGCAAAATTATGGTATGAACAAATATCCCCAAACTTATCTTTTGCTCATCCTCGAACAAACCTAGTTTTATTCTCGAAAAAGACCTAGCCTCACTTTCGCAGGGAAACGCGATTGCACTGAGCTCGTGCAACAAACCGTTAAACCTCTAGGTGTCTCTAGTAGGAGGAGTGTTGTCTCCTGAGGGTTTTCAGCGGATACTACCCACAAAATCCTATCAATTAGGCCTATTGACTTTCATTCTCCAATTAGGTTTTCTAACAAGAACTCTATTATCTTCGACTCATAAATTATCCTCTCGTATTTTCACGCTTCCTTATTATTTAACTTAAGATTATATATATTATGTAGACTTACTTAGCTTTTAGCATCTTTTAAGTTTTCCTTCTAGGGTTCTATCTCAACTTAGGAATTTTTATCATTTCTACTAAAGATACAAGTCATATTCTTCATTCCTATCTCTTATCTAAACCCCAATCACATACCCCTACGTGTGTGTATATATCACCCCTACACTTGGAAATTCAAATCAAGCTATCATACTCTTGTCTGTCGTCCGAAGCACTTCTTAATTGGTGAATTTTTAGATGAAGTTTGCTCACACATCCTTCATGCGACCGTTAATACTTTTTGAGGTACCACCAACCGATTACAAAATGTGTTTGCACATTAAAGCGTTATTCCTAGTCTTGTAACACCTGAGGCCTTAGCAGTGACTTCCAAACCAGTTGGTCTTAGGCACTAGGTGATGAAGCACCCTCGCAAAATATTTTTTCTATTAATGCAGCCTTAAGTAGTTACAAAAACCAGTGTTCATTTTTTTTATCTCTTTATTCACACTTTTATTTTTATTTTATTTTTTTCTTCGTACTAAGGACTTTAGACAAGAGCATTTCAAGGTCTCTTCTACTATTCCAAGTTTTAAGGTTCGTTTTTGTGCAATTTGTAGGGTATACATTTTCAGAATTTAGACTTAAGTTAGGAATTATTTTTCAAACTTATACTTTAATAAAAATATCAATACTTTTCCCTTGTTTTAATTTAGACCAAGAAGTCAACTCGAAATTTGCCTATTTCTAATTAAACTACAAAAACATATACTTTCAACCGTTAAATTTTTAAGAAAGGTTATTTTTAGGGTTTTTAATTTACTAAGTCTAAGATCTAGTTGTTCCTAGCTAGTTAACCTATTTGTCAAACTCAAGTCAATTATGGCCAAAATTGAATACTTTAATTTTTATAATTTTTATAATTTTCAATTTTTATGGGTTTTAAAATAAGTATGCAAATGCAAAAATGTACATATAAATGCGAAGGAAGAAAGCTTACCGAGCGCACCCCCAAACTTAAACTTGAAAGTGTCCTCACTCTCAGGCTACACTAAGAGGGTCAAAATGTCGGCACTCCCCTGTTTATTTATTTATAAAAAAAAAAAAATTATTGTTAAAAGAAAAAAGAAAAAATATATATATAAAACATGGTCCCCCCCCAAATTTAAGGGAAACAGTGTTTCCACTGTTTTAAACGTTAAAGTTCAGAGTCAGGGAAGAGAAAAATCAAATTATACAAGGCCTTACACAGGCCAAAGGTTAGCACCAACCATTCAAAAATTCGATCGTGATAATGGTAGGGTTGGTAGAAGAATGGAGTGTAGAGAAAGGAAATAAGAAACACACGAGACCGTATAGGAAGAAGGATGGAATATGCTCTCGGTGGAGGAGAAGAATGGCGTAAAAGAGAAAGAAGTGTAGTACGAACTTGAGGGTGTAAATCGAGTGAATAAATTAGTGCAATTTTTGATGACCGATGTGTTAAAAGCGATTGTGCTAATCTATCAAACCATCAAGAAATGGGGTCAAATCCCTCAAGATTCGCAAGAAAACATGGGTACTTTGAACTTGGTGACCCATCCATTGAAAATGGAAACGCGACGGATTCTTGCGTGGTCGAAAAGATGGAAAGGACGAAAGGGAGTGATTTACGGATAGTCTTATTCTCACCTAAGTAATTTGTCTCGAACTTGAAGGATTCCATCAATGGTTCGAAATGACTGTAAGCAACCGAGTCTGATGGTTCAACCAACTCATCAGAAAATTCAAAGGACTCAAACTCGGGCGGTGAGTCTTCAAAATCGTCCGAAAAAGTGAAACACTCGTAATCGTTATCAGCTGTGAGAACTGTGTCAGATTCAAAGAGGTACGCACTAGTGGCGTCCAAACTGTTGTGATCAAACAGAAATTTTTCAAGCTCACAGTCCTCCTGCGTGATCTTTTGTGTGGTCGGAACGATGGAAAGGAGGAAGGGTGATTTAGGAAGTATAACAGTTAAAGGTTCACGAGAATGAATTGGAAAATCCGACCCGTCAAACAAAAATGGTTCATCCTCAATACTATCCTCATAAATCTCCTCAAAAATTATCTCTTCCATGCAATTATCATCAAAATCAAGACGCATATGAACTTCGGGAGAAACATTTAATGACTCGGGATGATGAATTGGAGAGAAAATTTCAGTCAAATATATGGATTCATCATCCAAACTATTCCCGGCGTCAATATCCTCAATCAAGTGAAAATTAATTCTCTCAGACACCTCATCAAAAGCATGGATATCAATCAATTTAGGTTCTAGAGTGGAGGTGTAGAGGTCGAAAGGATTGGTGATGGTTTCACTCGAAAAGGACCCTTCACAATCTAGCAAATCAAGCACTACAAAGACGCACAACTCATTAAAAGCTTTATTTTTAACTGGTGAATCATTTGGGACACTTGTTTGAAAACCGGAGTTGTGGGATTCAATTGAGGATGGGTAGGTTTGATTTGGAATTGTATAGAACTCACTCTCACCACTCAAATTCTCAATCTGTCCAACCGCCTCATCATACATTGGAAAATTTGGAGCTAGTTGGAAACTAGCTACCGGTTCACTAAGTTGTATAAGGGCGGCCATGGACGCATCCACATTCCTCATCATTTGGTTTATCGCTACCATATAAGCTTCCAACGACTGTTCTAGACTAGACATGGGTTGTGAAGGGGTTTCAGTAAAAGATTCAAGGTTGTTTGGATACGTGAAACTCCCAAATGGTTGTGTAGAAGCAATGTCTAGGGAAGGTGCGAAAGTCGGGTAGGACTGGTAGGAATTGAATGGTTGGATAGGAGTAGGATCAACATTTGGATAAAAAGGTGATTGGACTTGTTGATCCCAAGAACTCGAAGTGTTGAAAGGAGTGAAAGATCGGTTACGAGATTGTTCAATATGTTCGGCGATAGACATGGGTTCCGGAGTTACAACAGGACTCGAAAAAGTAGTATCAACATAAGAAGGTGGTGAAGGTTGAAATGGTTGATACAAAGTGGATTGCGGAGTCGAACTGTTTCTCCTAGACGCTTCTATTCGATCTTTCAAAGAAATTTTGGGCATGGAGAGGTCGTCTGTAATTCGACCAAAACAATTCGCGTATGAAGCAATGTTTGGTTCAGGATACCAAAGTTCGGCAAGAGTTTTATGAGGTGGGGTACCCATGATGTAGGAAAGGGGAATAAAAAGAATGTAGGGTGCACGGATTTCTTAGCGACAAGTTGCAAGTTTTTGTAAAAAAATTTCCTTTTTTCTTTTTGTGTTTTTTTATGTGGAGCTTTTTGCAAAAAAGATTTTCGATAAAAGGCTTAGACACATGTTCAATCAATCACAAATGCACAATCAAGCCTAGATCTAGGGTCATCTAGGTCAGCTAGACAGCTCCTAACTGTTCCAAAGGGCAAGAAGTAGGACCTCAAACCGCCTTTTCACCGCCAATTGTGACCAGGTAAGCACAAGTAGAGAAAGGAGGGATCCGCTCACGGATCACCGTGAGACGGGCATTTTAAAATTACCTTTCACTACCTGTCTAGCCTAGGCACCACAAAGTCAGGTTAGGATCAACGGTCGATGCCTACAACTATTCCTTTGTCCTATTGAGCGCGAAGTCCTTAAGGCTGAGTCTAATCTTTTTTAATTAACTTGATGGTCAATGCAGTATGCCTTATGTGATTTTTGGGGTCCTGGGAAGGGTAATGAAATCCCCACCCAATCTGGATTGGTTTCAAGCCCCTTAAAGTCAGTTTAAAATATGCAAAGCAATAAACACAATCAAACACATGCAAACAATATTTTTTAGCATGGCGCAAAGAATCCTACACAAGATCAATTATTAGAAGGGGGAGAGATATTTTTAGCGCAAAGAATCCTGCTGGCAAATTTTACAGAGGAGATATTAGGGGGTTCAGAGAAGGAGAAAGGGAGCTTACAGTGGAGATTCCACCTGATGACGTCAGCAAGTAGCGGCGCTTCCGCGGCCAAACAGCACTTCGAGCGGCTGTTCCGCGGCTTAAAAGTAGGTTCAGTTCCCGAGAAAATTTTTGCTCCTATGGTTTGACTTTTTCTCTGTTGTTCAGATCTAGGGTTTTCTGTTTTGATCTCTCGATTTTTCCATATCTGAATTTGTTCTTCGATCCTGCACAATTCAAACAAAAATACCCTTCATAAAATAACAAGATGATAAATTTTTTATATTTTTTTTTATTTTTCAGTTTTTATGATTTTTCAATTTTATATTAACCCGAAATTACAAAAAGAGAATAACAACGTCATCCCCGACAACGGCGCCATTTGATTTGTTCAAAGAATTTGTTATAACCGCAATTAAGAACGGCGTCGCTTGGTAGCTAGCCGGTGAGTACGGGTCGGTCCACAGGGATTTTGTGTATTCTTAATTTGTTCTAACGAGTTAATTCCGATTGTTGTCGGTTTGATTAAATCTAAAAACTAAAGTTGATCTAAACTAGGATTAAAATCTTGCTAGGGTCAGGTTTAGGTTAAGTTTGGAAAGTCAATATTCCTCACCGCTTTCTATGCCCTAATTAAGATCCATGAGGTGTTATGGTAACAATTATAAAGTGGATTAGTACCATCGGAAAGAAACGATGTTTCTTCCTCTAGGTTCTTGTCCTTCCTTTCTTAATTCTTACCCTAACCTCCATGGAAAACACGCTCAACCGGTCCTTTATATTACGGTATACCGCCACCTCGTGGGATAGGGTGCCGTAGGGAGAGGTGTGTGCATGTATGCATGGAGTCCTATAAAAACGTATGATGGGCAAGAAAAGGGTGAGAGATCTTCATCTCTAAAGCCTTCCCCAAATCTAACCCTAACAAGCGAGGAGACTACTCACTCATTAGGGAATTGAAAAACATGTTCTAAACTAATTAACTAGGGCAGAGAATAAAAGATCTATGCTAGGGCAAGAAAGAAATTACCTAGGGCATGGAAATAAAATTTAACTAGGGCAATGAAAAGAAAACTTACTCCTAATTTTTATTTGATGCTATCTTCCTTCTTTACAGAAATTTACAACTCTGAATTTAGATAGATGAAATGAGGCACAAGAAGAGGCATAACCTAAAAAAGGTTTTAGGGTTTCTATTTATAGATTCATAGAAATCCTAGGGTTACAGTCGACGCACATCAGCTTTTAGAATTTTACCCCCTAAGAAACCTAACTAATGCACCGACGCACCGACACGAGGAACACGTGCCAGCACGTACGACACACGGCCGCGGATCCGCGACCAAAACCCCAGTTTGGCTGCGGTTCCCCGGCCGTCTTGAGAGCTTGTTGGTTTCTGCTTCTTGGTAATTCTCCTGTTGCTTTTTCCTTGGTCTTTCTTCACTTGGTTTCTCAGATTGTCTCTAGTTTTCTTCCAGATTTCCACTGTGCATATTGTCGTGGACTTTTACCCTTTGCTTCGTGTCAAAGTCTTGAATCTTGTGCAGCCTTTGTACTTTGTGAACTCGTTAATTGATCTTCGTTTAGTCCTCAAACTGTAGGCATGATCAAGATCTTTCCATTTGTTGGTCATAGTCTCACTTTTGTATCATCTTTTTATCGTTTTCACTGTTTTTGTTCCGAGAACCTGTAACCTGGAACTATGTAGCAGACATGGGTAAAAAGCACCTGTTTATTTGTAAACTGAATAAGAATGGGGAATAAAATAATGCAAAATTATGGTATGAACAAGCGGCTGAGGTTCGTCAAGAACTGCTGAATCCTCTGGTTCCACCAAATTTTCTGTCGTAGTTTGTATTGCTGGAACTTCTTCCAGTTCTACCTCCTTTCCACTAATTTCCTTTGCAAGAAATTCCTTTTCTAAAAAGGTGTCATTTCGAGAAACAAACACTTTTTGTTCCTCAGTGTGGTAGAAGATATACCCTTGTGACTTTTTGGAATATCCTACAAACTTGCACAGGACATACCTTGCCTCGAGTTTGTCCAGATTGTGCCTTTTGACATAGGCCGAACAACCCCATATCTAAACATAATTAAGAGATGGTCTCTTCCCCTTCCATATCTCATATGGAGTGGTAGGCACTGCTTTAGTAGGAATCATATTCAATAGGTGTATGGCTGTCTCAAGCGCATACCCCCAGAAGGAAATAGGCAACCCAACAGTGCTCATCATAGAGCGCACCATATCTAATAAGGTGCGATTCCTCTGCTCCGATACACCGTTGTGCTGTGGTGTATACGAAGGAGTAAAATGAGAGAGAATTCCATTCTCTTTTAGATAGTCCAGGAACTCATTGCTCAAGTATTCTCCTCCTCGATCAGATCGAAGGATCTTAATACTTTTACCCGTTTGGTTCTCCATTTCGTGTTTATATTCTTTGAATTTCTCAAAAGTTTCAGACCTGTGTTTCAACAGGAACACATGTCTGTATCTTAAGAGATTGTCAGTGAATGTAATGAAGTATGAGGAACCGTTCCTGGTATGTATAGACATGGGACCGCATACATTACTATGTATCAGTCCCAAGAGTTCTGTAACTCTTTCTCCGTGTCCACTAAACAGAGTTTTGGTCATCTTTCCATTGAGACATGACTGGCAAGTATCATAAGATGAAAATTAGAACGGATTCAAATATCTATTCTTATGTAACTTAGCTAGTCGTTTCGCATTGATATGACCTAGTCTACAATGCCATAAGAATGATTCGTTCATTTCTGAACTCTGCCTCTTGTATGTGTTCTTTACATTAAGAACCGTGGTTTGATTCAGAATGTATATGCCATTATTTAGCGAGCCTAATCCAATCAACTTTTGATCTAGGAAGATGTTCATAACATTATCATGTACTACAAAATTATATCCTTCTTTACTCAATAAAGAAACTGATATAAGATTGTATATCAGGGTCGGAATGTAATAGCATTCGTTCATTATCAATGTATTACCATTTGGTAATACAAGATGATATTCGCCAACTGCTTTGGCTGCAACATTTGCACCATTCACTACTCATATGGAATGATCACCCTCTTCCAGTTCTCTACCTTTCCTTAGCCCATGTAACATATTACATATATGGGATCCCGATCCGGTATCTAATACTCAGGACGTAGAGTGAACTAAGAAACAGTTCTCGATGACTAACACACCCGAAGAAGATGCATCAGCATGCTTATTCTTCGTTTGGGCAGCATGGGAATCCGGATATTCTCCTATTTCCTGATCAGTCTTATAACAATTATAAGAAAGAACGGAACCAACGTTCCCCTGCTCAGTATAACAAGCGGGTTCGGTCAATACATCCATAATATTATCTTGATTAAGGCCTGACATGGTCGCTGTCTGGAGAGAGAGAAGAAAACATTTTAGCGTATACACTTGCAAGATTAGATTGGTTATTATCTTATCTAATCAGGATGTCTCCCACTGCTTTTATCAAATCTTCCTTCAAATCCTAAAAGGTAAGACTAGACGGGATTAATTACACCTTACAAGTTCGTCAATCTTTCAGCCAGGTCAGTGTTGGTATTTTGAGAGAGGTTCCCCGTGCTTTCGCATGGACCTAATTAAAATAAACCCCGTTTTCCCAGAGGCATAACCCCGTTTACAGTTTTCTAGACACCTACTTGATCGGTTAATTGTCATGTGTAAAACTCTCCCAAGAGTAACTCTTACTCGCAGTGGGTATCAGGATCCAACTATCTCATAGAAGGTATGCAATTTTATTGCAAATTTCAACACTTGAAATTCCCGATAATACTTTTACCCCTAACATGCGATGGCCTTGACGAAAGCCAACAAACCATAGTATGCTAGTCAAGTTCAACCCGTACGTTTCTTGATTGAATTAAACCCACCCGCACGACCCTTGAAGAAAGCCAACAAAGTCTTACGACTACCCTAATCCAATCGCATCATATGCTGCAGATAAGCAGTAAGTAGCTGCCGCATATTACGCCTTGACGAAAGCCAACAAACGCAACATGAATACTAAATATTACTTATCTGAAATGTCGGAGGGCTACGACAGGTTTTTCAGAAAACATTTCGCGTAATGAACTTGATATCGCTGTAGAAACAAGTGATTTTGAAAAGGAGTGTTTTTTAGGCTTTTACTAATTTCGCTAAAGAGGTCACTCCCGGTGAAGGGATCTCGGCTCTTTCCTTATCGAATAAGGTGCAGGATATTTTACAAATACCACTATACAATGCAAGAACTATAGAAGCAGTCAAAAACAAAACCGAGTGATTTGTAGCATCTGCTAGTTTCGCTAAAGAGGCCACTCCCGGTGAAGGGATCTTGGCTCTTTCCCTATCGAATAAGGTGCTGGATTTTCTACAAGGAATACCGCTATGCAAAGAAAAAACTAGAGCTTCCCTTTTTGAAAATTTGATTCTACAACATCTTTTAGGCTTCTTTTTCTTTCATTAATCTCATTAACGAATTTCCATCATTTATGCTTCCTAAGTATCACAGAAGAAACGAAAATACAACGTACGCTTATGCCATCCGCATTCGCCACAGTATCCCGTTATGCACCGTTAGGTTACTTAACTAACGGCATACCGGGATGGGACTAGCGCGAGTGTAAAACATAAGTGACGTTTATTATATATCATATATACAATAATAAAACATTCGTCTCACGCATATAAAATGATCATATCACAGTATATCAGCAGCAGAAGATAACATATGAAATATTAGATATTCTACGAGGTCCGTGTTTTATTTTGAGCCTGTATAAAATACGGATTCCAAGGTCGCGATGAATAGCCAAACCCATATCCCTAGACCCCTACGAGAGCAGCAAGTAACCCTCCCAATTCTAGGGTTAGGAGACCGGTCTCGACTCCTCGAGATGGCCTCCCACAGGACCCTAGAACCCGGTTACTTATGCTCCCTTCGTTGGATTTATCCTAATGCGGAAAAGTAAATAATATACAATGGTGACATCATCCTCAACCCGGAAGTTCCCAAATAAAAGAATATTACATATAATGAATTTTACATGAATGAAAATAAAGCCCTTATCTCACATAAAACCCCCGGCTATTCAAATCATGACGGTCCAATATAACATATCACAGCAACACATAACATCCCATGTCATCAACGTAATCAAATATGCGTATCTCAATTGTCGTTGATGTATAGCAACGAAACCGGCGATACACCACATATTACACTTACGGTCGCATAAAAGAAAGTGAAAAACTACAACATTTGGAATCCACAATCACCTTAGACATCGTAAACCCAAAATATCACATATTACGGATTTCATGCCTAACTTTATGAATTCCACATATTGTATCACATTCCAGATAACTAGACAATGTTAAACTTTCTAATCGAATAAGCAAACACCCAAAATTTTCCAAATAGCTCAACACTTGAGCGGAGTTCAAAAGGTCCCAGAACATGCCACAGCTCCTATGAACCAGCCGTAAAAGGGTCAACCAATGCCTCACATGTGTCACCGCTGAACTACCACAAACCTTAGGATTTAGTGGCGGTTCTGACGGTCACATAATCGAGTTAAGGATTCGTTCTTCTAGAGGGTTAACACCGTCTAAATAACCAGAAAATAAACTAGAATTACGAATACGAAACACTCCGAATTGCCTCTGTAAAAAGATAAGATCACAAGCAAATTTAGCAACAACAAACAACACCTGAATTACCAAATCCTAGAGACTGGAACACCACCCCAAACCCAACCCTAAACTCTTCTAAAAATCCAAGCATGCCGGATTTTATGCCCATGTGGCCGGCCAAATTCCGAGGGAAGGGGTGAATTTTGTACAGTGTTCATTATGTATCTCATACATCATTCTGCAACTGTTTAAATAAATTTTGGACACCTGAAAAATTTCGACAGAAACTAGGGTTTGCATTTGGGTTTTTCGGAGTTGTTTCGGTTTCGTAATCCTACACTTATCCGTTTAATTCTCTAGCGAGGCTCTAATACCACTGTTGGGTTATTTATCACGACAGCAAGATTTCGGGTGGTATCAACCATGCCAATTTAAAATTTTGGCATATTTAAACAACCCTAAAACAAGATCTTTAACTAGAGAATCAAACTTAACTACATGTTAACAACTTAACATCTAAGTGTTAGGGATTACAACCTTTGTAGTCCGTTCCTTCGCTTCAAAAGCTCCAAGTTGTGGTCCCTTCGCTGCGATCATCAAGCTCCCAGACTCTAGAGAGGCTCCATGAAGTGAATGATCCATGCTTGCTTGAAGTCTTCACAATCCAACATGATCTATTTTGAGGAGTCACAAACCCAAGCTATCTTTTCACTAATTATGGATTAGTGAAACTAACACACTAATCTATATGGCTAGTATAAAAGAGGATGATGAAGTAGGAATTTTACTCTCTTTAGTTTTCTTTTTCTCACAATCATTCATCACAAATGAAAAATCTAGAAAGGTTTTGTGAGGAGAAGGAAGAAGATGAAGTGTGATGAATGAATTATTGTTATGGTTAGAAATGCAACCAAGGGATAAGAATGTCATACTTAACCCTTGTAGAGAATTGACCATAATCTAGGGTTAGGGTTAGGTTACTAAATATCTTAGAAATATCCATAAGGGTGGACTTAGTCAACAATGATAAATATCTTAGGATAAATCCACACACATATTGAATTATCTATAAATAAAAAGTAAACCCTAATCTTAACCCTAGAATGGTTCAACTCTCATAAAGCCTAGTTGTATTTGTAACCCTAGTATGTTACAATATCACATATCACATATATAATATTTTGTAACAAAAAAAAGAATACATTTAACATATATCACATATATATCAATGCATCCTAAGTGAGAAAAAGAATTATTTAAGTGAGCTTATATTAGTTAATGTAATTTAATATATCACATATATAATTATACATTAAATTATTAAATCAATACTTAATTTAATAATCCAGCTATATTCATATAACCGACTAATATAAAATGTATCATTTTATTGAATCAACACTTGATCCAATAACCCGGCTATATCTCATATAACCAGCCAATGTCACATATCGTGAGAATAGAATACGGTATCACATATCGTATCAATCTCGGTCCCGCACATATCACATATGTGCTTCTACTCCGTTTCTCCCGAGCCAGGAAACCTCTGTGTAGGACTCTAAAGACTCGTCAATACGCCGGCAGTAAGTGATGATCATATCAAACACCCATAAGCTGCAAGCGGTCAGCTAAACGTAACAGCCACCCGGGTATTCAGCGATCATAAGATCAAGCAAACCTACTCACACTCCTGTGAATCCAATCAGTAACACTACCGTACAGTCCAGTCTCTTCGTCTGATATGTCGCACATCCAGTCTAGGGGTGGTAAACGTCAGACCCTAGTAACCGATAAATCGTGTCGATGTGAGCCTCATAACGGGTCGAGAAACTACTGATAACACTTACCAGTAGATCTCCATATCATCCCTGGCCAGGGACTTCCAGTTATAGCCAATAGAACACAGCGCAACATCAACCCCCAATACCGGGAGAGACGAAACCCTTCCTATCGCTCATTTCCACCATGTGATTCGGGACTGTACCCAAAATCCACCGTTTTGCACGTTCTCATGAACGTGGTAAGGTGGAAATCAAAGCACAGTGGGAATCACACAAGTCTCTATGACGATCTCGGGTCTACAGACTAACATGTACCAGTGTCACAAGAGAACTGCTATCTGACGATAGGTATAATACCATCTAGGAGTTCTCTGCGAGTCCGTTCAGTGTACCAAGTCTCCACTGAGCACCCGTACACCATCTTTGATTTCAAACACCAATGAATATGGGATCATCCATCGCCCATCATATGGGTCAAGATGCGTATACGCTAGTCTACTCTGGAGTATCGATGCCCTGTCTCGATACACCCTCGACTAGGAACTATTAGAGGATGTACTCTTAGACTACCCTGGCCCTACTAGTATGATCTACATCATAGTCTTAGTAGTCAAGTACATATCCTAAGGGCTTTATCAACATGTGAGAGCAAGACAGTAAACCAATACAAGTCAACATGTTTAGACAAAGTGAAACCAGATAGCATACTATCATATCGAGCAAGAAAGTCCTCTCTATATATATTCAAGCCTCCACTATAATATACATCATATGTACAACAATGGCCTCTAGGGCATATACATAACTAACAACATGTGAAGGTTAGGGCTTGGAGAGGGAGGAAGAAAAAGATGGAGAGAGCTTAGGAAATGAGCTAAAGAAAAAATGAACAAGTGAAGTGAATGGATACTCTCTTGACCTCACTTATTGAAGCATGGATTATTTTCACATAAATAATTCCAACAATACTTCAATTGTGAGTCAAGACCAATAAAAAAAATGAAAATGCCATGCCTCACCCATTCCACAAATATCTCCCATTTTCCACCTCTTTTTCTATTTTCTAAAAATATAAAATCCAAGCTATGCTTCATAATATATATATATATATATATATATATATATATATATATATTAAGAAGAAAATAATTAGTGAGCTTAATATTAGTTAATATATAATTATATCAAATTATTAAATCAACACTTGATTTAATAATCCGGTTATATCACATATAACCGACTAATATCATTTATATGTATATCACATTATCAAATCAACACTTGATTCAATAATCCGGTTATATCACATATAACCTAACCGATATCAAATTACCGCCAGATTAGAATACAGTATCACATACTCGTGTTTAATCAGGCCCCTCGCACATATCATCATATGTGCCCAACTTCGTTTCGGTTGAACTAGGAAACCTTTGTGTAGAACTCTAAAGACTCGTCAATACGTCAGCAGTAGGTAATGATCACATTAGTTACCCATAAGCCGTCAGCGGTACTAGCTGGACGTAACGGCTACCCAGGTATTGAGCGAATAGAAGATCCACAAGCAAACTTGTCCAAACTCCCATGAAGCCTATAAGTAACACTTACCGTACAGTACAGTCTTTTCGTCTGATATGCCGCATATCAAGTCTAGGGGTGGAATCGTCAGGCCTCAGTAACTTGATAAGCCATGCCGATGTATGGCTCATAACGGTTCGAGAAACTACTGACAACACTTACCAGTAAATCTCATCATCCTTGGCCAGTGACTTACTGTTATAGACAATCGAGCATAGCGCAACATCAACTCCCAATACCGAGAGAGACGAAACCCCTCCTATCGCTTACGGCCTCCATATGACTCGGGACTGTACCCAAAATCCACCTGTTTGCATGACTCCTTTGAGCCGTGGTAGGGAGGAAATCAAAGCATGGTGGGAACCACACAAGACACTATGAATATCTCGGGTCTACAGACTAACCTGTACCAGTGTCACCAGAGAACTGCTATCTGAGGATAGGTATGGTACCATCTAGGAGTTCTTGGCGAGTCCTGTTCAGTGTACCCATTCTCTAATGAGCACATGTGTACAATCTTTGATGTCAAATGCCAATGGTTATGGGATCAACCATCTCCCCCTACAGGGTTAAGAAACGTACACACTAGTCTACTCTGGAATATCGATACTCTGTCTCGATACTCCCTTGACTAGGAATAGTTAAAGGATGTGCTTGTGGACTACATAAGTCCCAGTAGTATGATCCGCATCATAGTCCTGGTAGTCAAGAAAACATCCTAAGGGATTTATCAATATGTATCAGAGAGACGGTATAATAATACAAGTGTACATGTTAAGATAAAGTGCAAACAGATAGCATACTATCATGTCGAGCAAGAAAGTCATCTATATATATGTCCAAGCATCCACTATATCATACAATAATGGCCTCTAGGGCATACATATTCCTAACAATCTCCCACTTGCACTAAGGCCAGTTGCTGTAGTATCTCTTAAACTGCGTCTGGGGGAAGGCCTTCGTGAGTGGATCCGCTACGTTGTCCTTCATGTCAACTCTCCTGATCTCGATCTCCCGTCGATCTACTATCTCCTGGATCGGGTGATACCGCCTAAGAATATGTCTGAATCGCTGATGGAACCGGGGTTCCTTAGCCAAAGCCACAGCTCCATTGTTATCACAATACACAGGTATTGGATGCTCAATGGATGGAACCATGCCAAGTTCAGCAATGAATTTATTCATACAAACAGCCTCTTTGGCAGTATCGTTGGCAGCGATGTATTCAGCCTCCATCGTCGAGTCTACTACGGTATCTTGCTTGGAACTCTTCCAACATACAACCCCTCCATTAAGGATGAAGTAAAAACCCGAGAACGACTTACTGTCGTCCTTATCACTCTGGAAGCTCGAATCGGTAAAGGACTCCAGTTGGAGTTCTCCGTTACCATACACCAAGAACATTACTTTAGTCCTTCTCAAGTAATTAAGAATGTTCTTCATAACTGTCCAGTGTTTCTCCCCAGGGATCTAATTGATACCTACCCACTACACCTAGTGAGTAAGTTACATCCGGTCTGGTACATAACATCGCAAATATGATAGACCCGACTGTCGAAGCATAGGGTATCCCTTGCATGCGGGCCCTCTCCAAATCAGTCTTAGGAGACATCTCTTTTGAGAGAGTGATTCCTGAACAAGCGGGTAAATTACCACGCTTAGAATCTTCCATACTAAACCTTTTTAGTATGGTGTCACTGTACCTGGATTAGGACAATCCCAACATCCGCTTAGATCTATCTCTATACATCTTAATCCCCAGGATGTAAAAGGCATCACCCAGATCTTTTAAGGAGAACTTGTGTGATAAGAAGAGCTTGACTGAGTGTAGCATAGGAACATCGTTTCCTATCAAGAGTATGTCATCCACGTACAATACGAGGAAGAAAACCTTACTCTCTACAACCTTCTTGTATATACATGGTTCATCTATATTTTTTATGAAGTCAAACTCTTTGATAGCTTCATCAAAACAGATGTTCCAGCTCTGTGATGCCTTCTTTAATCCGTACATGGATTTAAGTAGCTTGCACACGCTTCCGCTGCTCCCACTGTCTACGAAGTCCTCTGGCTGTGCCATATACACACTCTCTTCTAAATCACCATTTAGAAAAGCGGTCTTGACGTCCATCTGTCAGATTTCGTAGTCATGGTATGCGGCAATGGAAAATAAGATCCAGATGGACTTAAGCATAGCCACTGGAGAACAGGTTTCATCATAGTCGACATCTGGTCGTTGACAAAAACCTTTTTCTACAAGTCTAGCTTTGAAAGTCTCAACTTTTCCATCTACACCAATTTTCTTCTTAAAGATCCACTTGCTCCCGATGGGATTTACCTTTTCAGGAGCAACTTACAAATTCCATACTTTGTTGGTATACATGGATTCCATCTCAGATCGCATAGTATCCAGCCATTCCATAGAGTCCCCACTTATGATGGCGTGCTCGAAACTAGTTGGGTCATCATCTTCCATGATGCAATCCTCGCTCCCACCGTCTATGAGAAAACTGTAGTATTTCTCAGGTGGATGAGGAACCCTACTAGATCTGCGGAGTGGCTGAGGTTCATCGGAAACTATTAGAACCTCCGGTTCTATCAAATCATCAATTGTAGTTTGTGTAACTGGACCTTCATCCAGCTCTACCTCATTACCACTAAGTTTTTTACAAGAAATTTCTTTTCTACAAAGGTGGCATATTGAGAAACAAACACTTTTTGTTCCTCAGTGTGGTAGAAGAGATATCCATATGAATTATTTGGATATTCCACAAACTTGCAAAGAACTGACCTTGCCTCGAGCTTGTCCGGATTTTGCTTTTTGACATATGCCGGACAACCCTATATCTTAACTCTTTTAAAATATAGTCTCTTTCCACTCCATATCTCATATGGTGTTTTAGGCATAGATTTTGACAGAACTTAATTCAATAGGTATGCAGTTGTCTCAAGTGCATAACTCCAAAAGGAAATAGGTAACTCAGCAGTACTCATCATAGAGCTCACCATATCTAATAGGGTGTGATTTCTCTGCTCCGATACACCGTTGTGATGTGGTATCTACGGAGGAGTAAGTTGAGAGAGAATCCCATTCTCTTTTAAATAGTCTCTGAATTCCTTGCTCAAGTATTCTCCTCCCCGATCAGATCATAGGACTTTAATACATATACCCGTTTGGTTCTCTACTTCGCACTTATATTCCTTAAATTTCTCAAAAGATTCAGATTTGTGTTTCATCAGGAACACATATCCGTATCTTGAGAGATCATCGGGGAATGTAATGAAGTATGAGGAACTAATCCTGGCATGTGTAGACATAGGACCGGATACATCATTATGTATCAGTCCCAAGAGTTCAGTAGCTTTTTCTCCGTGTCCAGTAAACGGAGTTTTGGTCATCTTCCCTTTGAGACATTAATTGCAAGTTTCATAAGATGTAAATTCAAACAGATTCAAATATCCATTTTTATACAACTTAGCTAGTCTTGTCGCATTGATATGACCTAGTCTACAATGCCACAAGAAGGCTTCGTTCATTTCAGAACTTTTCCTCTTGTGTGTGTTCTGTATGCTTAGAACTGTCGTTTGATTTAGAACGTATATACCATTACATAACGTATCAAACCCAATTGTTCAGTCGAAAATATTGCACATTTAATATTGCACATTTGATGAAATATTTTCCTTACTTTTGTTAAGTACTTAAAGGTGTTTATCGTAATTATGGAACATATGCGAGTTTATCTGCAAAATACTCTTTCTCATATGTTTATACACTATACTTAACATTATGAAGGAAAATATATTCATATAATATTTATATGATATTTTGATAATTTAAATATGCATATCATATCAAATAATCCTAATCAATATTCCTAAAATATTGTATCATATAAAATGATTAGGATAATATATCAAATATAACAAATATTAATAATACTATGAATTGAGATATTGTGCAGATATAGCTCAGGTCGGGAGATCGAGATATTCGACATGTCGGGAAAAAAAATCTGCCGATAAAATTGAATCAAATCGTAAAATCATGAATGGCAGAGACTCAGAGAAGATATGAAGAATCCAGACATTAAAACAATCTCCACGTGTCAACACCTAGAAGAAGAAGAAATTTCAAAATGAGATCTCACCAAGATGCCGCCCAACCGTGGCCAATAGCCTATATACGCGGTGGATCTGCAGCTTCATCGTGGCCGTAGGATCTGAGATTTTCTCAGTGTGATCAAAACAGTAAATCCTAAAATAGGGCATCTAGGGTTTCTGCTTCTAAGACTATTTACAGGACTGAGAGCTACTCTTGGAAGATCATCACCTAATAGATCAAACCGAAGAGATCAAGAGGTCCAAGACGATCCACGCATTCAGGTTGATCATCAGCTGTTCATCTACTTCCTACGAGACAGAGATCGAGAGCATAAACTAGGGTTCTTATACTCTAAATTCAATGGATTTGTAAATGATAGTTGATTAATAAAAAGGTAGATCTTTAGTTTAGATCTTTGCATTCTGCATTACTTTCTGCATTTATATTATGATCTCCCTCTTCATCTTCTCTTCTATCTCAACCATGCGTGAATAATTCCTAGCTTGCTAGGGTTCGTAGGATCAAGGTAGATCAATGGATGATAAAATATCTTACTCCTTTTACATCTTTTAAAGTTTATAAACTTTAGCAAAATAAATGTTAACATCCTTATCGGGCGCACTACCAATTTATTGATGGTCTCGACCGTGATTTGAGAATAGATTAACACTTGTTTTGGTAAAGTCTAGACATGAATAGATGTCAATGAAAAGATAAGGGTTAAGGGTGGGAACCATATTCCCTCCAAAAACCATAATTTTCATTCACCACTATCGATCTAATTTTAAATCTATTGAAAGATAAAAGGATTCATCTTTAATTAATCATCCATTACTACGAAATTCTATGAACCATGCAAGACTCTTCTTTATAGATTTTACATCCGTATATCGTAGATCTACAACCAATCACCCTTTCTTTCAATCAACTCATCTAAAGCAAGTAAAAGATTCGATGTTTCCCTTAGGATGACCTGTACTCATCTCGGCTAGTTACTAGTGAAACCGTTATTGATTACGGTTACTTGCAAAACACTTCTAGAAAAACATCATCAATTAAATGGCGTCGTTGCCGAAGATACATGCGTAATTTTTTTTCTTGCTATTGGTGTTGAATTTTTATAAAATCTAGAAAACATATTATAATAAAGAACTAAAACCGCATCATGTATATTTAACGATTATTGTGCGACTTTTGTGAGGGAATCTGGAGTCATAGAAGCTAGGAAATAGAGATTCAGAGATTTTCATCGAAGCCCAAAGGATCAAAAGGGTGCACTGAAGAAACATTGTCAAAAGAACCCACTTTTCCGCGGCGGAACCGCGGTAATAGGAAGCATTTAGCCGCGGTTAGGCAGAGGCTCTGGGGAATTGTGCCCCCAAAATTTTCTGGTATATTCCTCATATCTTTCTCTCTCCTCTAGAAATCCAATAATATAATTTTCTGCATGATTCTTTGCAAAATATCACCGCTCAAAAATCTTTTTGCGTGTTTTGAAATTGGTTTGTTTGTGCATATTTTAATACGGACTTTAAGCGGCAAAACCAAAATTCAGATTATGTGGGGATTTCATCACCGTTTCTAGACCCCACGAATCACAAAACGAGCATCTGCATAATCCTACATTAACTAAAAAATATCTAAACCAAGACTCTAAGGACTTTCACGCTCAATTAAGACAGAGGAGGGTCGTGGGTAATCTATCGCTTATCCGCATCTCTCTTGTTGTGTCTAAAAAAGTGGTTACTTAATTAGGCCCTCTAATTTCGGTGATTCATATAGCAGATACCTCCCACTTATCTGGCACTTATCTGGCCACAAGAGTGATAAAGAGGTGGTAGAGGATTGATCCTGCGGCTTGTCCTTTGGAAGTCTATGAGCGGTCTAGTGCTTGACCTGGGTGACCTTAGTTCTAGGGTTGATTGTGCATTTTGTGATTTGTTGAGTCAAGCCTCACGTCCGACACTTTTTCAAAACAAACCATTTTAAAATCGTTCTCACACACATTGCCATGTGCGCTAAACCCGCTTAGTGCATGATCGGCTGGACACAGGATTCTAGTGCCCGTCTTGTCCGCGTTTCTGCTATTAACTCCGAAGTCGGTACTTCTTCATCTTTTATTTTCCCTCCAACCACCACATCGACCGAGATGGACGGTTCTCCATCATATTTTACCAACACACCCCTGCCACCACCCGTATGTGCGCAGAATCCACCGTGTATCTCTCTTCAAGAAAGATGCTACCTGATACGCGGTCCCCTTCCTACCTATCTATCTATTCCACCAGCCAATGGGGATAATTTTGAAATTAAACCCCACTTCATCAATCGGTTTCCCAAATTTCATGGGCTTGAATCCAAAGACACATACGTTTTTATAACCAAATTCAAAAACGTATGCGCAATGATGGGCACTACACAACTTTCTGTGAATATTATGCGATTTCGTCTTCTCCTTTTTACCTTGTGTGGCCTAGCAGAAAAACGGCTTTATAGCACTGCCGCACATTCTATCGCCAAATGGGACGAATTCGTTATAGCATTCCTTAAGAAATTTTATCCCATCACAAAACCACCCGTGTTCGAAGCAAGATTAACCAGTTTACCCAACTTCCCAACGAACCATTCTGAAAATGCTTTGAACGGTTCAAGGATCTTCTTCTATAATACCCCCATCACGGAATTGATAAATGGCAACTTTGCCGAATTATATATGAGAGTGTTAATCCAGCGACAAAACAGATGCTTGAAACCATTTGTCAACGCCATTTCATGTCTAAAGACGATGATGAAGCTTGGCAATTTTTGGAAGATCTCGCCGAACAAACTTTGCAGTGGGAAAGCATTAGACCAACATCGTCTAGAGGAGGTATCCATCAGCTTGATGTTTCCATCGCAGCGAAAGCCGAAATGGCCGCGTTGCAAAAGAAACTCGACGCTATTGAAAACAAATTCTCATCTGCCTCCCTAAACCAAGTTACGCTTTCCAAAACCGTGTGTGGTTGCTATTCCGACCCATCGCATTTAACGGAAGAATGTCCTTTGAATCTTCCGTTTTAAGGTCAAGAACAAACAAATGCTGCTTTTCAGCAACGACCTAAAAACGATCCTTATTCTTCCACATACAATCGGGGATGGAGGAATTATCCTAATTTTGCTTGGAACCAAACTCAACATCAAAACCAGTTCCCAAGCAACTATCAAAAGCCTCCCCCCACAGCAACAGCAACCACCACAACAAAATCAGCACCCCTTTCAACCGCAACCTTTTCAAAACCCGGTCAACAATTTTGATCCTTATAATATTTCAACGGCCGGTACCGATAAAATCTCTGCGCTCGAACGTTACTTAGAAACGTTCATTTAACAATCTACGCAAACGACGGCTAATTTAACGTATTCTATCCAAACATTAGTGCAACATACTGCTTCCCACAGTGTAAGCATAAAATCGATAGAAGCACAACTTGCACAGTTAAATGCCATGATGTGCGAGAGAGAGAAAGGGAAACTTCCATCTCAAGCTCTACCAAATCCCGGCCACTCACAAAGTCATAATGTGTGTGCCGTAACCACTTTGAGATCAGGAAGAGTGTTGAATAACCAAGTAGGTGAACATGTTGATGTTGATGATATTGATGATACCCTGGTTTCTACTTCTGATCATCTTTCGTCTAATCCAACAACTTCTTCCGAGCCTATTCTCCGTTTTCCACTAGGCTCAAACCCTCAGCCCACTTCCTCAAGTCAACCTCAAACGATCCCAACTCTAATTCAGGGATCCATTCCATTCCCACAAACTTCTCCACAAAAGTTGGACCCAACCCTTATTGATAAAGCTCATTTTCTACATAGGTTAAGGGCCAACAGACCAAGTCCCCAAATGAAGAAGATTATGGAAATTTTTAAGCAAGTTAACATAAATATTCCTCTCCTAGATGTTATCCACCAAGTTCCGTCCTATGCGAAAATTCTAAAGGACTTGTGCACAAGGAAAAGGAAAATTCAAGTGCCTAAAAAAGTTTTTGTAACGTGTCGGAATATTTTAGATAATTATTTAGTTAGTTATTTAATTTTATTTTTTAAAAATATTAATTTAAATTGTAATAAAGAGATTTTCTCAAAATGGGATAGGATAATTAAGTAAAAGGGTATTTAGTTTGTAACCTTAGTTGTAAGGAGAGGTTTTAATGGAAGTGTTAGATTCCTTGTGTTATATTGTATGGTGTGAGGGTTTATGTGTTAATGTATTGATTATAGGATTAGGTTATGGTGAACCTCAAGCATAACACTCCTTGTATGAACCTTATGCCGACATCTCCTACTTGCATGAATGCACAACACTTCTTCATGGTGACACCTCCTCCTAATCTCATCACTTCTTGTCTTTATCTTTTCCATATTTGTTCAGTTGGTATATTAGGGTTAGAAAAAAAATACTTAGTTTGGTATCCTTTGCCTCAATTAAAAAAAATTAAAGAAGAAAAGTAAAGCTAAGTATTAGTGATCCTTACCTCAACCCTCAAGCTAGGCTTACTATGTTCTTGTGTACCCCTTGATGAATTAACCCAGTGGATCCTTCAGTTGGTATAAATCTCAAACTTCAGATCTTATTTTTAGTTCTATTTAGTATAGGTTTTAGGATATCGGTAATAACGTATTTTGTTAGATTTTAACACTGTTTTGTATATGCTATAATCTTGCTAATCTTTAACCAAATAAAATAGAAAATTAGCCTTACAAATTTGATCTAGAATGTATACTTGAAACACAGACCAATTCTAACACTTTTCAACCAACGAGATTTGATAAATTCCCTGCGTCGCCGAACTTTTCAGGGAGTTGGGTGTTGAAATTTCTAGGATAGCTCTTTGTATGTTGATCAGTCGAAAATATTGCATTTTTAACACATCAATTTCCCTACTATTTGCAATCATCTAAAAGTGTTCGGTATAAATATAGCACATATTAGCAATTTGTCTGTAAAATACCAAATAGCATGTGTTATACATTATAACCGACATTTTGAGGGAAATTGTGTGTTTATTATTGCACGCATGATCTTTTGTATATCGCAACACTTGTCTCGAGATTGTGTGCAGGAAATTCTCCAGGTAAAAGAGCCGGAATCATAAAAGTGCTGATAAAAATACGCCAAGTTTAAGATTTGTGATCTGGCAGTGAACAAGAAAGTATAAAAAGATTCCAGACATCAGGAAACAGCCCTAAAGCCAACACAAGAGTACCCTGGAAATTGCATGCACCAAGCCCTCTAAACGGCCGCGAATCCGCGGCCGAATTGGCCGATCTGCGGCCACGTTGACACATCATTGGCAGAATATTATTTCAGAGGACTCCGTTCAAATGGAAAACTTCTTTAAGACACTTCAGTCCCCAGAGATCTCCAGAAACTTCCTTTCTAACAGCCAAGCTTTTTGTACAAGCCTAATACCTACCAAGCTTCTCAAACAAGCTAGCTAACTACCTTAATCTAGAAGCTTCTTCTCATAACCACCAAGCTTCTCTTGTAAGCTAAATAACTAACTCAATCTAGAAGCTTCTACTCAACTACCAAGCTTGCAAAGGAAGCTAAACCTAGCTTAGCTTCTAAAGGAAGCTAGATCAAGGTTTTAGGGGAAGCTAAAGGAGAAGACTATAAAAAGGGACCTAAGGCTTCAGTTGTTGGTTATTCATCAATTAGGGTAAAATTCTAGTGAGATCCAAATCAAAATCCACACAAATTGAGTGACACAATTTGATCCAAATCAAGATCATCGAGTACCGATTCAAGCAAGCATTCAACAAGCCTTTTTGAAGCAACGCCGATCTTCATCCGAGCAAGAGATCCACGACGATCCGCGACTCACGAAGACGATGCGAAGCTATTTCAACGATCGAGTTCTCTCCTCAATTCTTGTAGTCTTTGAGTGAATTGTAACGAAACGTTGAATAATAAAAGGTGAAAATTCTTGATCTTGCTTTTCTTTATATTTGAGCATTATGAAGAGTTATCAATTCTTGATTGTTTTCTTTTTCATGATGTTTGAGTGAAAACTCCGCTCGTGGAGGAATCGAGAAAATAGATAGATGATGATGATTAAATTCTTGAACGATTCTTAAGTCTTATGAGTTTTGTAAATTTTAGGAAATTGAATCATTGACAACCTAGTTTTGAGCGAGATGCTTTCTTGAATGTTTTCGCTCTTAATTAGAGATCAATAATCGATGATTGAATTTCCTAGAGGCTAGAATTTGAATGCTAATCAACGAAAAGACAAAGGATATGATGAAGAAACCCTAGTTTCTTTAATAAATCCTTAATTCACGTTGATCGTCATCGATCTAGCAACAAATCATCAATAGATAAGAATTTGTAATCATAATTCTTCATCATCACTATCGATTGGATCGATTCCTACGAGCCTCTTTACAAATCTTGATAATTCATTCGATTTGGATATCATCTTGACAATTCTTGATTCTTGATTCTTGATCTTTATTTTCTTGATGATTCTTGAAACTAAATTTCACAATTATTGAATCATTTTCTTTTATCTTTTAATTTTCGACACAACTAAAACAATAGCGAGCAAATCACACTTTCTCAGTGGACGATCCGTTCTCATTGACGAAACTACAATAGACACCGTCAATTGATTGCGGTATAAATTTCTTTGGTTGTGAAACATCTTAAACACGATACGGAAATGAATCAATCAAATGGCGCCGTTGCCGGGGAAAGTGTGCTAATTTATTCGTTTTTGTAATTTGAGTTGAAAAAATTTATTATTCCATCAGTTTTTTAGATCAAAATTCATACCAAGTGCTTAACGATTTGTTATGATTTGTTGCAAGGAGATCTGAAATCTGTGGAGCGAGAGGAAAAATTTTCAGGACATCTCATAAAGTCCAGAGAGTCAACAGGAACATTTGCTGAAATTTTTGTGCAGGGATCTCTTCATCACGCGGCGGAACCGCGGCATTAGAGCCTTATTGCGGCGAAAGCGTGGCGAACTTAGGGTTTCAGTGCACGAAAATTCTCAGGTATACTTCTGTCTTTCTTATCTCCTCCCTGCTCTGTCCATTAACCAATTCCTGCAGGATTCTTTGCAAAAAATTCGCAGCACCGCAAAAAGAAAAAAATGTTGTGTGTTTTGATCTTGGTTGTTTGCATTTTTTAATACGGAAATTAAGGGGCACAGACCAAATTCAGATTAGGTGGGGAGTACATTACCCTTCCTAAGCCCCAAAAATCACAAAACTGCATCTGCATCACCCTCATTAACTAAAAAATATCTAGACATGACTCTAAGGACCGTCGCGCTCACTTAGGACAGAAGGAGGTCGTGGGTAATCTATTGCTTATCCACGTTTCTTTTGTGGTGTCTAAGGCAAGTGTGTCTAAGGCAAGTGGTTACTTAATTAGGCCCACTACTTACGTAGTGGAGAACCTCCCACATACCTGGCACTTACCTGGCCACAGGAGAGGCAAAGAGGCAGTAGAGGATCTATCTTGTGACTTGTCTTCTGGAAGTCTAGGAACGGTCTAGAGACTTGACCTAGGTGACCACTAGATTTAGGGTTGCTTGTGCATTGTTTGTGTAATTTTTCAAAAATCCGTATATTTTTCAAAACCAAACACCAAACTCATCTTTTCCTTAATTATCACAACGCTGCCACTTGTGCTAAACCATTTAGTGCATGCTCGGCTGGACACGGGATTCTAGTGCCCGTCTTGTCTGCGTTCCTCCTATCGACTCCGAAGTCGATAGTTCTACGTCTACTTTTTCTTTACCCACCACCACACCCACTTCGATGGACAATTCTCCATCGAACTTCTTTAACACTACTCTACCACCGTCCGTAGGTGCGCAGAATCCACCCCGCATCTCTCTCCAAGAGAGATGCTATCCTATGCGAGATCCTCTTTCGACCTGTCTCACCATTCCACCAGCCAATGGGGACAACTTTGAAATCAAACCACAATACATCAATCTTCCACCAAAATATCACGGTCTCGAGTCTGAAGACGCATATGTCTTTATTACCAAATTTGAAAATGTATGCGCTATGATGTGTACTTCACAGCTTTCTGTAGATGCTATGTGTTTACGTCTTCTCCCATTCACCTTGTGCGATATAGCCGAGAAGTGGTTTTATAACACAGCCGCACATTCTATTTCAAACTGGGATGAATTCGTCGCAGCTTTCTTAAAGAAATTTTACCCTAATCATAAAACAGCTCGAGTCCGTAGCGAAATAAATCAATTTACCCAGCTTACAAATGAGCCATTCTCGATGTGTTTTGAATGCTTCAAGGATCTGTTAGTTCAATGTCCATATCACAGAATCCCTAGATGGGATCTGTGCAGAATCATATATGAGGGTATTAATCCTACCACAAAACAGACCCTTGAATCCATGTGTCAAGGCACCTTCATGACTAAAGATGATGGTGAAGCCTGGATATTTTTAGAAGATTTCGCTGAAAAATCTTTACAGTGGGAGAGTGTAATTCAACCATCGTCTAGGGGTGGTAACCACCAATCTGATATTTTCATAGGAGTTAGAGCTGAAATGTTAGCAATGCAAAAGAAACTCGAAACTATGGAAAATAAATTTTTAGCAGCCGCCCTAAATCAGATGTCCCTCCCCAAAACTGTCTGTGGATGCTGTTCTGATCCATCTCATCTTACGGAAGAATGTCCATTGAATTATCTGTTTCAAGGTCAAGAGTATATCAATGCTGCTTTCCAATAAAGATCTAGAAACGACCCGTATTCTTCCACTTCTAATCAGGGTTGGAGGAATCACCTTAACTTTGCTTGGAACCACCAACAAACTCAAAACACGGTTCCAAATCAAAATAATTTTCAAAGGGCTCCTCCACTACAACAGCAGCCATTTCAACTGACTCAGCACCCCTAACAATCACAAAACTTTTAAAATCCAGTCAACACACCTGCACCATATAATCCTTCACAGTTGACCGGTACTGATATTTCCTTTTCACTCGAACGGACGTTTGAAATGTACATGAAACAAATGTCAGCTGAATTTAGGTCTTCCCTCGATAAATTCGAGAAAAACTCTTACCTCCAAGCTGAGAGTTTAAAATCGTTGGAAACCCAAATTGCCCAATTAAAAGCCGAAATGAGTGCAAGAGAGAAAGGGAAACTTCCGTTTCAACCCTTACCGAATCCTGGGCATTCACAACACTACAATGTGAACGCCATCACAAAGTTGAGATCAGGAAGAGTGTTGAATAATCACGTTGGGGGAGAGATTGATGATAATGAAAAATCTATCAATAATACCCCGGTTGAGACCTTTCCTTCCACACACACTTCAACTTCTTATCCTTGTTCTTCTACCCCGCCACCTTCTTGCGAGCTTATTCTTCGTTTCCCCCAAGGCTTGACACCTCAGCAAACCTCTTCTAGTCTACCAAAGACGATCCCCACTCCTATTCTGGGATCACTTCCACACACACCACCTTCTCCAATGATGGACCCAGCTCTTATTGCTAAAGCTCCTTATCCTAATCGGTTAAAGGGTAATAAATCCAGTCCACATATGGAGAAGATTATGGAAATGTTCAAACGGGTTAACATCAATATCTCTCTCCTAGATGCTATTCAACAAGTCCCCGCTTATGCAAAAATTCTCAAAGACTTGTGCACTAAGAAGAAGAAGACTCAAGTGCCCAAAAAGGTTTTCATGACCAATAATGTTAGCACTGCATTTACCCCACAGTTACCAAAAAAACGTAAGGACCCAGGATGTCCTACAATATCGATTTCTATTGGGGGTAAAAACATCAACCGTGCTTTACTTTACCTAGGCACAAGTGTTTACCTGCTTCCATATTCTGTTTATGAGCAGTTAGGGATTGGAGAGTTGAAACCAGCTCATTGCACTCTCCAAATGGCAGACCGTTCAATCACCAAACCTAAGGGTGAACTGGAGGATGTGTTGATAAAAGTCAGGGAATTTGTATTCCCTATGGACTTTATTGTTCTCGATACACAACCTGTAGCAAACCCACGGAACCAAATTCCGGTGATTTTGGGTCGACCATTCCTTGTCACTTCCAATGTTGTCATTAACTGTCGAAACGGTTAAATGAACCTATCTTTTGGAAAAATGACAATTGAACTGAACATCTACAAAATTGGAAGCCAGCCGTCTGAACCCTCTGCTCATATACTTGATGTCTGTTCTGTCCACGAGATTGCTCCCGAAAGTTGCGAAGTTGATGAACTTTGCTTTGAAGATCTCAATGACACTAGCACATCAATGTTTGATCTTTCACATCTTAGTGAGGACACATTTTCCACGCTTGAGTCTGAAACTCTTGACTCATCACATTCCGAGTCTGAATCTTTTACAGGCTACGAGCTTCTTTGTGACTCTGAATATCATTCGATTACCCCACCTTCTATAGTTTCTCCGCCAGCATTAGATCTCAAACTTTTACCTTCTCATCTTAAATATGCATATTTAGGTGAGAATGAGTCTTTACTTGTAATCATATCCGCTTATCTAGCATCAGAGCAAGAGAATACGCTTTTGACGGTATTGAGATCTAATAGGCAGGCGTTTGGTTGGACTATGGCAGACATCAAAGGGATCAGTCCCTTGATTGTTGAACATCATATACATTTGATGGATGAAGCCAAGCCAACCCGAGAACCACAGAGACGGTTAAACCCCGTCATGAAGGATGCGGTGAAGAAAGAAATCGTCAAATGCCTTGACAATGGTATCATTTACCCAATCTCCGATAGCTAATGGGTAAGTCCAATTCATGTTGTCCCTAAGAAATCTGGCATCACAGTCATTACAAATGAGGCAAATGAGTTAATCTAGACACGCACTCAAACTGGGTGGCGTGTATGTATTGATTATAGAAAACTCAATGCCACAACGAGGAAAGACCACTTTCCTCTACCTTTCATTGACCTGATGCTAGAACGCTTAGCTGGACGTGAATATTATTGCTTCATGGATGGATACTCTGGCTACAACCAGGTCCCTATTGCCGAAAAGGATCAAGATAAAACCACATTTACTTGTCCTTTTGGTACCTTTGCTTATAAACGCATGCCCTTTGGGTTATGCAATGCTCCCGCTACATTTCAGCGGTGTATGATGGGGATATTCTCGGATATGGTCGAGAATTTTCTGGAGATTTTCATTGACGATTTCTCGATATTCGGATATTCTTTTGCTGACTGCCTATCACATCTTGACGCGGTTCTTACTCGTTGTAAAGAGAAGAACTTAACCTTGAATTGGGAAAAATGCCATTTCATGGTCCAAGAGGGAATTATGCTTGGACATATTATTTCACGCAAAGGCATTGAGGTTGACAAAGCCAAGTCATTCAAAACCTTTCTCATCCCAAATGCATCAAGGATATACGATCTTTTCTTGGCCATGTAGGCTTTTATCAGAGATTCATTAAGGATTTTAGCAAAATTGCTAGACCTTTAACTCTTCTCTTGGGCAAGGACACAACCTTTCACTTTGACTCGGATTGTGAGGCAGCATTCGACTCACTCAAACACTCTCTCACTACAGCCCCCGTTCTATCATCTCCAGATTGGAACCACCCTTTTGAGCTTATGTGTGATGCATCAGATTTTGCAGTCGGTGCAGTCTTAGGACAGCATATTGAAAAGATGCCACACATGATCTATTATGCAAGTAAGACCTTGAACGATGCTCAAACTAATTATATAACTACCGAAAAAGAACTTTTGACAGTTGTATTTGCATTAGAAAAATTTAGGCCTTACTTGATTGGCTCACCTATTGTTGTGTACACTGACCACTCCGCTTTGAAATATCTTTTGGAGAAGAAAGATGCTAAAGGTAGGCTAATACGTTGGATCTTGCTATTACAAGAATTTGATCTTGTTATTAAAGATAAGAAAGGATGTGAAAACGTTGTAGCCGACCATCTTTCGCGCATCTCTTCTTCACCGGTGACCCTGCCGATCAATGATTCTTTTCCGGAAGAACAACTCTTGAATGTATCCGACGAACCTTGGTTCAGGGATATTTTGAATTATCTTGCCACGGGACTTATTCCCTGCGAATGGTCAAAACTAGACAAACATCGATTTCTATCCCAAGTAAAAATAATTTACTGGGATGAACCATATCTGTTTAAGTATTGTCCTGACCAGATCATTCGTAGGTGTGTCCCTAATGATGCATTCAAGAGTGTTCTATCTTTTTGTCATGATCAGGCATGTGGGGGTCACTTCGGTCCTTGAAAGACGGCGGAGAAGGTTTTGCAATGCGGTTTTTATTAGCCGACTTTGTTCAAAGATGCATTTGATCATTGCAAAACCTGTGCACAGTGTCAACACATAGGTAGGATTTCCCGGAGAAATGAAATGCCACAACAACCCATCTTGGTGGTTGAAATTTTTGACGTTTGGGGTATTGACTTTATGGGTCCTTTTCCTAACTCCTTTGGGAATCTGTACATATTGCTTGCGGTTGATTACGTCTCGAAGTGGGTTGAAGCTATTCCTTGTCGTACTAATGACAAAAAGGTTGTCATTAAGTTCTTAAAAGAAAACATCTTTTCGCGATTTTGACACCCATGCGCTATCATTAGCGATAACGGGACACATTTCTGCAATCAGTCTTTTGAGACTTTGATGCGGAAATATGCAATCAACCACAAACTTTCCACACCCTATCATCCCCAAACGAGCGGGCAGGCTGAGATTTCAAAAAGACAAATCAAACAAATTTTGGAGAAAACTGTTTCTAAAAATCGAAAAGATTGGTCAACAAAATTGACGGATGCTCTTTGGTCGTTCCGGACTGCATATAAAACCGATCTAGGTATTTCTCCTTACAGACTAGTGTTTGGTAAGGCTTGTCACCTTTCGGTCGAGATTGAGCACAAAGCAATGTGGGCCATTAGAGAACTTAACTTTGACTTAAATCAAGCCTGCAACTTTCGGAAGCTGTAATTAAACGAGCTAAGCGAACTCCGCAATGAAGCTTATGATAATACTGTAATTGTAAAGAATCGGACTAAGGTATTTCACGCTAAAAATATTTTGAGAAAATTTTTTACACCTGGTCAACAAGTCCTTCTTTATGATTCACGACTCCATCTTCATACGGGTAAGCTACGATCTCGGTGGAAAGGACCTTTTATTGTGCGGTATGTATACCCGCACGGGGCAGTTGAGGTTGAAAATGTTTAAAACGGTATATTTTTCAAAGTAAATGGACATAGATTAAAACCGTATTTTTCCACTGACCCCACGGAGGAGCTCCTGTTTTTACAGGAGCCATTTTATCTTGATTAAAACTCCTCCGTCTCACCTCCATGTCCTATAAATTACTGTATCATCTTTAGAATGGAGGTGGATGAAAAGAATAAGTTTGGGGGACGATTTTCACGATCATATTTATTGCCCCATTAATAAATTTTCTCTCAGGCTTACAGGTTTTTGTGATCTAGCGGTTGGCAACAGTGAAAAATTTTGGGAGAGGTTTGTGCTTATTTACGCATCATTTTGCATCATACTTTGCATAAGCACAAAACATTTAAAACATATAAAAAGTTAAAAATTTCAAAAGATAAAAATATTTAATATTTAATTAGATAATAAAAGATTAGATAGTGAAAAATTACATCCAAAAGATTAGAAAAGTTTAAGAAAACAAAGAAAATTAGAAGTTTTCTTAAACGAACTAGTAATAAGTAGTTATGAGCCGTTGTCCCAAGGATTAGTAAGATGAAGGAAGTCACTAATCTGAGGATAAAAATAAGTCTGAAAAATAGTTCCTATTTTGGAAGCCAAACATGTGAACGTTGATACCCTACTATATGCACTTACACACGTCTTGAAACTCGGGATAGTAGAGGATACCTTAAAATACTCTTGTCTAAAAGCCAAAGTATGAAGGAAATAAAAAATGAAAAAGATAAAATGGTGTTAAGAAAAAAATGAACACTGGTTTTGTTATCACTAAGGCAGCAATAAAAAAATATAGCGAAAGTGCTTCATCACCTAGTGCCTTAGACCAACTGGTCTGGGAGTCACTGCTAAGCCTTAGATGGTGCAAGACGAGGAAAATACTAATACACCTAATAAGCAAGCACATGAGTAATCGGTCGGTTAGTACCTCAAGAAGTATTAATGGTCGCATGAAAAATGTGTGAGCAATCTCATCTAAATATTCATCAATTAAAAAGTACCGAGGTCGATGGACAATAGTATGATAGCTTGAATTGAATTCTCCGAGTGTAGGGATGTCTTTTACACACACGTAGGGGTATATGATCGATGTTTGGAAGAAAGATAGGAATAAAGAATAAATACGATGTTTTATTGAGGGATGATGTGATTTCTAACATCTTTTCATGACTATTAAGATAGGGCTCATGACAACCGAAAAGCTAGTGTAGTTGGAAACTCTAATTTTCAAAGTCTTTCTTTTACAATTCTTATCTTTATATGTAACTTTCACGGTCTTCCTTTTAATATTGGATTTTGTGGGTGCAATCCGCTGAAAACCCTCAGGAGACAACACTCCTCCTACTAAGGACACCTAGAGGTTTAAAGGCTTGTTGCACGTGCTCAGTGCAATCGTGTTGCCTACGAAAGTGTGATAGTTAGTTTTTCTTTTTTCTTATATTTTCTCCTTCACCTGAATAAAACAATTTTGCTCGAGACGACCAAAATTAAGTTTGGGGGAATTTGATCAGTCGAAAATATTGCATTTTTAACACGACAATTTCCCTACTATTTGCAATCATCTGAAGGTGTTCGGTATAAATATAGCACATATTAGCAATTTGTCTGTAAAATACCAAATAACATGTGTTATATATTATAACCGGCATTTTGAGGGAAATTGTGTGTTTATTATTGCACGCATGATCTTTTATATATCGCAACACTTGTCTCGAGATTGTGTGCAGGAAATTCTCCGGGTAAAAGAGCCGGAATCATAAAAGTGCTGATAAAATATGCCAAGTCCAAGACTTGTGATCTGGAAGTGAACAAGAAAGTATAAAAAGATTCCAAACATCAGGAAACAACCTTAAAGCCAACACAAGAGTACCCTGGAAATTGCATGCACCAAGCCCTCTAAACAGCCGCGGATCCGCTGCCGAATGGGCCGATCCGCGGCCACGTTGACACATCATTGGCAGAATATTATTTCAGAGGTCTCCGTTCAAATGGCAAACTTCTTCAAGACACTTCATTCCCAAGAGATCTTCAGAAGCTTCCTTTCTAACAGTCAAGCTTCTTGTACAAGCCTAATACCTACCGAGCTTCTCAAGCAAGCTAGCTAACTATCTTAATCTAGAAGCTTCTTCTCATAACAACCAAGCTTCTCTTGTAAGCTAAATAACTAACTCAATCTAGAACCTTCTACTTAACTACCATGCTTGCAAAGGAAGCTAAACCTAGCTTAGCTTCTAAAGGAAGCTGGATCAAGCTTCTAGGGGAAGCTAAAGGAGAAGACTATAAAAAGGGACCTAAGGCTTCAGTTGTTGGTTGTTTATAAATTAGGGTAAAATTCTAGTGAGATCCAAATCAAAATCCACACAAATTGAGTGCTACAATTTGATCCAAATCAAGATCATCAAGTACCGATTCAAGCAAGCATTCAACAAGCCTTTTTGAAGCAATGCCGATCTTCATCCGAGCAAGAGATCCATGAAGATCCGCGACTCACGAAGACGATGCGAAGCTAGTTCGACGATCGAGTTCTCTCCTCAATTCTTGTAGTCTTTGAGTGAATTGTAACGAAACGTTGAATAATAAAAGATGAAAATTCTTGATCTTGCTTTTCTTTACATTTAAGCATTATGAAGAGTTATCAATTCTTGATTGTTTTCTTTTTCAGGATGTTTGAGTGAAAACTCCGCTCGTTGAGGAATCGAGAAAATAGATAGATGATGATGATTAAATTCTTGAACGATTCTTAAGTCTTATGAGTTTTGTAAACTTTAGGAAATTGAATCATTGACAACCTAGTTTTGAGCGAGATGCTTTCTTGAATGTTTTCGCTCTTAATTATCGATCAATGATCGATGATTAAATTTCCTAGAGGCTAGAATCAACAAAAGGACAAAGGATATGATGAAGAAACCCTAGTTTTTTTAATAGATCCTTAATTCTCGTTGATCGTCATCGATCTAGAAACAAATCATCAATAGATAAGAATTTGTAATCATAATTCTTCATCATCACTATCAATTGGATCGATTCCTACGAGCCTCTTTACAAATCTTGATAATTCATTCGATTTGGATATCATCTTGACAATTCTTGATTCTTGATTCATAATCTTTATTTTCTTGATGATACTTGAAACTAAATTTCATAATTATTGAATCATTTTCTTTTATCTTTTAATTTTTGACTCAACTAAAACAATAGCGAGCAAATCACACTTTCTCAGTGGACGATCCGTTCTCATTGACGAAATTACAATAGACACCGTCAATTGATTGTGGTATAAATTTCTTTGGTTGTGAAACATCTTAAACACGACATGGAAACGAATCAATCATATGTCTTTTAGGGTATCTGGTATAGTTTGATTTTGTTATTTAGTCTGTATATAAAATCTGGAAGTAAATTGCTTGTTTTGGTTATAATTCTAAAATACGATACGAGTATTTCGTGTCACGATTCTGTTTTCCCAGTTACGGACAGAATGGGGTTAGCTCAGGTTAGTCTAGATTCTTGATAATTCACGATATTCTCACGTAGCACGTTAGAATGTAAGTTTGTTAGCTACACGTTATCACCGTATCGTATTTTAGCCGCTTTTATACGAAAGTTCCTTTCGATGTTAGATTTGACCGCGGGGACTTCGGAGGCCGTAAAGAAAAGAAAGGGATTGATGATATCCGAGTAGATTCGACTTATTCCGGTGAGTAGACTAAACAACTACTGGGGGACATTGTATGGATGGCGTATAACTCCCGTAACTATAAGTTGGTTATAATTGCTTTCCATTCATAATGTTTTATATTTAAACATGGCATTTCATATTATGCACCAATAACCATAAATTGTTGCTGATTAACACTTGTTAGAACACTTGCACTATTATCGATGAGTTATGTTGCACTTGCACCTCCCTACCTGTTACACCACACCTCATCGGTAATTGACATGTCAGGTACACCCTTAGAACTTGTTATGTCACATATACTCTATTGCACACAATTAGCATCACTAATAATTATTGTTATACATACTTGTTGTTATTATGACACATATCATATCTCAATTTAAATTGCTACTCTACCATCATATATATTGGATTACAAGGAATTCTATTTTGAGTTTTATACATTGCTGGTCATATTCGATGAATTTTCATGATTGATGTGATATGTCCAACATGGGTTGTTTTTTCTATTTGGATATACTCCGAACCGAGTAGGGGGCTATACGGTTGCGGATTTATATGTTATCCAGACTGAGTGGGGGGATATACAGTCGGATACATGGTGGACCCGGTCGAGACCGAGGGGAAAGAAAGCCGCATTTGAGGCAGGGAGCCTAGCGAGGATACTCGATACCGGAGATAGTTGTAAAACACGGCGGATATCTGGAGGATACCGACCGATATTACTGATTGACAGGATCGTTCGGGGAACAATGACTGCTAAAACAGATCGATGTTGAACACGGAAAAATGAATCTTATTTGGAAATGGCTAACATTTTGAAATATTTGACGAGACTTCAGTGTTGTTTTATACATTCATTTAGTACATATTCATGCGTCGATGTGTCATTATGCATCATGCTTACCTTGTTTGCTTTTAGCATTATTTCGTCACGCTTACAATGTCAACTGTTAGATGTTAGTTTTGCTCACTGAGTTGGCAACTCACCCCCGTTGTGACTTAGTTCCGTGCAGGAGACGCGTGGACGCATAGCAGCAGAGTGGACACATTTTGCAGCTTTTATCGCTTTTCTTGCTGGGTGGGTTACATATGTGGTAACTTCCTATTTTGGTATATGTATTTTGGATCTAGTATTACTCCATCAGACCCTGTACATTTGACTTAGAATGAAGCATGTTTGTATATTTTTTTATTCGATTGAGTGAGATCGGATAGTTGTGTAAATTTATGCTTCCTTTACTTATGCATGTGATTCTTCGCTTTGAGCGTCGTATTGTTATTGCGTGTTGATTTCCGCCGTTTAGCGTTGTTTTGCTCCCAATTAGGGACGCCGCTTATTTAAAAATTTTATAGCTGCTTTTATTAATAGTTTAAAAGAAGGTGCTGTCGAAATTTTAAATGCTAAAATTAGTTGTTTAAATTTCATTTCTTAACAACCATTCAACATGCTACCTCATCCTTTTCACTTAAAAACAGTAAATTTCTTAATTCCGCAAATAGGGTTTTGATCTTGGTTTTCTGGCTTACTCGGCTTGTGTCAGCATCTTTAGATGTCATACAATCTAAGTGCCGGTCACGCACCAAATTCGGGTCGTGACAGTTTTCCTAGCGAGTAATGTGAGCACTGCTTTTACCCAACAAATACCCAAGAAACGAAAGGACCCCGGGATTCCTACAATATCTATTGCTATTGGGGGTAAAAATATCAATCGTGCTCTACTCAATTTAGGTGCTAGTGTTAACTCGCTTCTGTATTATGTCTATGAGCAATTAGGCATCGGAGATTTAAAACCGGTGCACTGCTCTCTTCGGATGGCCAATCGATCTATCACCCAACCTAAGGGTGAGCTAGAGGACGTGTTAATCAAAGTCGGGGAATTTATATTTCCTGTGGACTTCATAGTTATTGATACATATCCTGTAGCAAACCCCCGAAACCAAATCCCGGTGATTCTAGGTCGACCTTTTCTAGCGACTTCCAACACAATAATCAATTGTCGAAACGGTTCTATGACCCTATCCTTCGGGAAGATATCAATTGAGTTTAACATTTACAAGTTAGAAAGTGAACCTTACGAACCCTATGCTCATGTGTGTTCTTTCGAAATGATAGATTCCGACAGCATCGAACTTGAAGAGCTTCACGATACGTATCTCGACTCTACTAGTGCGTTGTTGTTTGATCATGCTTTTTATTATACACATGAGGCCCCTTTTATCGACAAGTCTATACCCAAGTCCGAATCCTTTGACTTGTTGAATAAGTTAGTCGAGTTGTCCGGGTCAACATCTAACGCTAAATATGAACCTTTTATGGAGTCCGAGGATCATACATTTCTTTCCGAGGTGATTATCATTCGGAATATCGATGAAAAATTTGAAGACATTTTCGCCGAAGAACTCGCATTCTTAGAAAACATGGGAGTTGTGATGAATCAACCACAACCCAAAGAAGTTGAACCGCCAGCCCTTCTTCTTATCAAGAACGAGAATGCGACTAATCCATCGTCATTGTTTCGTCTCTACAAACCGAGACGTAAACCCGTTCTATTACACTTCTTATCTCCTCCCCACTTCTTCACGTCTATAGGTGACATGATCTTCTACCAATCTTTGTGTTACATTGATAAAATATTTGAATGGTTGGTGTTGACTTTTGGTCTTTGTAAAGCTTTGCATAGACCAATAACTTTACCCCCCCTCATAATTTTAAATACTTAATACTATTTTACTCAATTTTGGGGGGGAGAAATATTTTGGCTCTTGAAATAAAGATTTTACAAAATTGTGAGCCAAAAATAAGTTTGGGGGAGGACTTTAACTGTCATTAATTCTTGTCCCTTTTAATAACTTTTCCTCCTAAGTCTACAGGTTTTTTTGAGATTAAAAGATGACATCAGTGAGGACACTGCTGCAAACAGGTTTGGGGGAGGTTTGTGTTTATTTACGCATCATTTTTTTTGCATTATCATAAATAAAAGCACAAAAATTTTTTGATAATAAAATATTAGAAAGTGAAAAATTACATATGAAAGATAGGAAAAGTTTAAGAAAATTAGATGCTTTGTAACGAAATTAGTAATAGGTACTCATGAGCTGTTGTCCCAAGGGTTAGTAAGATGAAGGAAATCACTAATCTGAGAATAGAATTAAGTCTAAAAAATAGTCCATATTCTTGAGTCCAAACTTTTGAACATTGATACCCTACTATACGCACTTGCACACGTCTTAAAACTTAGGATAGTAGAGGATACCTTGAAATGCTCTTGTCTAAAATCCTTAGTATGAAGATCAATAAATAAAAAAATTAAAAAAAAAGTGAAACATAAAAAAATAAAATGGTGAAAAAAAATGAACACTGGTTTTGTAATTGTTTAAGGCAGCATAAAAAAATATAGCGTGGGTGCTTTATCACCTAGTGCCATAGACCAACTGGTTTGGGAGCCATTGCTAAGTCTTAGGTGTTGCAAGACTAGGATATTGCTAATTACGCCTAAATGAGTGAGCATATTTAGTAATCGGTCGGTTAGTACCTCAAGAAATATTAACAGTCGCATGAAGAATGTGTGAGCAATTCCATCTAAAATATTCACCGACTAAAAAGTACTGAGGAAGATGGAAAAGAGTATGATAGCTTGAATTGAATTCTCTAAGTGTAGGGATGTGTTTTACACACACGTAGGGGTATATGATCAATGTTTGGAAGAAAGGTAGGGAGGAAGACTAAAAGCGATGTTTTATTGAGGGATGACGTGATTGCTGGTATCTTTTCACGACCATTAAGATAGGGCTCATGGCAACCGAAAAACTAGTGTAGTTTTAAACTCTTATTTTCAAGTTCTTTCTTTTATATAATCTTTATCTTTGTATGTAATTTTTATCGTCTTTCTTTTATTATGGGATTTTGTGGGTGTAATCCGCGGAAAACCCTCAAGAGACAACACTCTTCCTATTAGGAACACCTAGAAGTTTAATGGCTTGTTACACGTGTTAAGTGCAATCGTGTTACCTACGAAAGTGTGCTAGGTTTTTCTTTTTCTTTTTCTTCTCCCTCTCTTGAATAACTAGTTTGCTCAGGACGATCAAAATTAAGTTTGGGGGTATTTGTTCAGTCGAAAATATTACACATTTGATGGAACATTTTCCTTACTTTTGTTCAGTACTTAAAGGTGTTTATCGTAATTATGGAACATATATGAGTTTATCTGCAAAATACTCTTTATCATATGTTTATACACTATACTTATGTCACGACCCGTAATTTAACACGTGATCGGCACTTAAATCATGCAACGTCTAAAGGCGTAACGTAATTCAAGTAAGCCGAAGCCCAGAAAATCTAAACCTTTTTAAGAAAAATAGTGGGGGTGTAGTTTTGAAATAAAGGTATAATAAAATAAAGCTTATCTATAAATGCATAACTAATGATATAAGGAAATGCAAATAGAACGTAATAAAGTTGAGAACATTTTTCGTCTTTAAAATTTTGAGCAGCGCCTCCCTTATATATTTTGAACCGAAACCATATATACATAACAATATAAAAGGCATCCCCAAGCGGGAGGTGGCTCTTCACCAATCGGCGGAATCACAACCACGCAAGTAAGCAATGAGATATATACGATGCCCAACGGCGAAGATCAGCACAGAAGAATAATAATTAAGCAAGACATCAAAACCTCCAAGAAGCGAGCATAACACCCATCGCTCTAAGTATCGCAATCATAAGTCTGTCTAAATCTACCAATATAAAAATTCTAGTTTCTGATTGATGGAGTTTATCTAGATACAACCAAATAAAAACAGTACAAGAGTTGGCACGATCCAATATGTGTCCCACCTCCCAAAGAAAAACACACTGGATGAAGCTGTGTGCCAGCGATACCGCTACTGATCCCAAGCGGTCAAACCTGCAAGAAATTATGGCACAACGGGGGTGAGTTGCCAACTCGTGAGTAGAAAACATCAGCAGATAGAAATCGAATACATAACGATTTCCTAGGTCACTATATCAAGAAGGTAATACTATGATATCTAGGGTGACCATATATGCTTATATATCAACAATATAATCAATACCAATGACATATACAAATAAACGTCTGAATCATATGCCTATATGCAGGTGGATATCATCCACGTGTCCATCAATGACACAAACAACATCATGGAACCTGAGTGTCCAACATTGACACTCGAAACATCATGAAAGCATATGCATGTATGTATGAGGATATCAACCAACGTTTGTCCATCAACGACACATCAAAATCATGGAATCTGAGTGTACAACACCGACACTCGAAACATCATGAAACCCGTGTCCAGCATCGACATGTAAATCCTCATATCTCGGGCTCCGTCAGTCCAGATCGGCCCATATGCATCTCACGACTCCGGTCGGTATCCTCTGGATAACCGCCGGGTCCAAACTATCACCGGTAGGCAGTAGTCCCTCTTTCAGGCTCATCGTCTACTGCACAACATACCTTTCTTGCCCCAGGGTACCATACCGGGTCCACCATGTACCCACAAACGGATCGTCCATCCCCTCGAATCGAGTTTCTAAAACCAATCTCAGAACCGAGAAAACTCATGGTGGATGTCTCGAAATATCATATCAAGAGAAACCGGATTTTTAAAACAATACATACTTTCTTTTGAAATATAACCACGGTTCTCAAATCCAGAATCTCATGAAAACAGCATCTCAATGCGTATAATCGTAAAGCATGATGTATGCGAACATAGAACAGAAATGTGAGCATATCAGTATATCATGCAATATAGAATAGTGATGTGAGCATATCAGTATATCATGCAACATAGAATAGCGATGTGAGCATATCAATATATCATGCCAACGAGACATGTAATAGTACTGAACAATTAAGAGTAATAGCATGATATAGCAGTTTGACTGTGTAAGTGACATAGCAATTACCGATGATGATTGTATGTGAGCCGGCAAATCAGTGTAAGTGTAACATACACATCATCGATAACTGTGCAGGTGTACTAGTAGATGATATCATAACAATAATGGAAGCACCGGTGCATACCATGCAATGAGAATATCATAAATGTAGCAGAAAGTAAACCCTAAGCGCCTTATTATAAAAGATACGTATCTAATCTAACATCTACCTAGGGATTAAGATATCTATAACATATCCGAGTCGATGAATCTATTAATCGGCAATCTGGCCTCATAGCATCACGTACGGTATAATCCATCGTACGTCATCCTCTAGTCAAGGGTATGGATCAAACATCTGGTAAAACTCATCGCGTACGGTAATCCATCGTATAGCAGCAACAAACAGAATAAGGATTCTATCGACCTATACAACAATGAGAGTACGGATCTAAAGTCTCGTACGGCATATCACTCATTATTCTCATAAATATATATATACACATATATCTCAAGTCACATCTGTATCAATCTCATATTATGTCTTGGAAAAAGTATCTATATTCTCATATCTCCTCCATCTGTATATCGACATATTCAGCCAAGTCATCATATTTCATCATATACTCTTTTCATCACATTAATATCTCACATCAAGTCATCTTACATATACATTCTATCTTATTAATCTCATGTCATGCTACTATAAATCTCATACTTAATCTCTTGCACTACATATATATATCGCGATTCACATTCACATTTCATATCCTCATATATCAATTCGATACATCCTTATCAATCATATCATTTCACACTAAAACCTTTAATTACATCTGTAGGTTCCTAGTATAGGTTTCTCCGACTATATTCTACATATCGGTTTCCATTTTAAAATTGCTGGGGTGCATTACGCCATCCACCCGACTTCCCCCGTAGATATAAATCTACTCACCTGCATTCTCCTCGCTTAGCCGAAGTCGATGTGCTTCGTCTTTTCTCGGAAGTCCACGCGAAGGTACCTACAATAAATACACAGTCGCGATAACATCAAAATCAATGTCCGAAAACCGATATGGCACATGAATTGCTTATAGGTTAGAACATATAGCCTACGCATGCAAAATCACCCAAATAACTCTCGTCGTTGACGTACAAACATCCAACGACCAAATCACATCAAGAAATCCATAAATCCAAATTTCAATATCGGAAAACATAACCAAATCACTCACAAACAACTCACAGATTTTATCTCAGGTCAATTGGGACTAAACAACCAAGTACAGAGAATAGGTTATAGTGTAAGTGAGCTATAGGCAAAACCACAACACCAACCTACAAAATTAGTCTGGCGAGATGGCCTCAAAATCCGGCGCCGCCGGTCATACTAGGGACAAAAAGGCTCGTATTTTGATGGTGGGTTTCTAGTGGTTAATTTAGGTTAATATACTTGTTTGTTTATCTCAGAAACATCCCAGATAGCTCCAGATACCCTGTAGTCCAACAAAACTTCATAAAACCGACACGGGGAAAATTCTAAGTTCGTGTATCGGGTTCTATTCTCTGTTCTTGTCCAGAAAAGCAATCTCTAAGGTCTTGAAACACTCACTAGACCTCAAATACTACTTCACAAGTCCACACAATCATCTAACATCAACTTGGAAAATTCCAAGATCGCTAAACATGCTAAATCAAGTTCTAAGCTAAACTAGAATGGATTAACAAATGACTTAGCTAAAGGAATGGAAATAATACGTCATTTGGCAACTCAAGAATTTTCTTGAGTTGCTCGAAGTCTTCAAAATCCAAACTTGAAAGGTCCAAAGGGTTTAGGATGAGGTGGGGATCATTTTTAATGAAGGTGGCATGGGTTTTGGCAAGGTTTGAGGGTGACTGCCATAGGGTAGAGAGGGGTGAAGGAGGAGAAGAAGGAGATGAAGGAAGAATAGGGAAATGGTGAAGTGAAGGAACAAATGAGGAATGGTCAAAGGTGGAACCATACCCCCCTCTATCTCTCTCTCATGGCATTCTCTCATTCCATCACTATGTCCCCTCTCTATCTCAATTATTCTCTCTTCTCTTTTTCTCTCTCTTTCATCAACCAAAAACTAAATACAATATGAAACAAACAAAATAACACAACATGGAACAACAATGCAACATAACATGGTGCACTAGCCATGGCTAATTAAAAATACGGATTTGGCATAATTGTGATTAGTAGTGCACTAATCGAGTTTAATTTAAACTTGCATATAATTAATTATAAAAATGTACAAATCCGATAAATAAATTTTTAAATGAATAAATCATTTTAATCTCCAATTATTTCCCAAATATTGGTATATATTTATACCATTTTGCGAAAACCCCAAATTTACAAATCGAATAGTTTTCGCGAATATAGTATTTTAATATTTAAATTCCAAAAATAATATTTTATATTTTCTGAAATGTTACAACTTAATATTATGAAGGAAAATATATGCATATAATATTTATATGATATTTTGATAATTTAAATATGCATATCATATCAAATAATCCTAATCAATATTCCTAAAATATTGTATCATATAAAATGATTAGGATAATATCTCAAATATAACAAATATTACTAATACTATGAATTGAGATATTGTACAGATAGCTCAAGTCTGGAGATTGAGATATTCGAGATGTCGGGAAAAAAATCTACCGATAAAATTGAATCAAATCGTAAAATCATGAATGGCAGAGACTCCGAGAAGATATGAAGAATCCAGATATTGAAACAATCTCCACATGTCAACACCTAGAAGCAGAAGAAATTTCAAAACGAGATCTCACCAAGATGCCGCCCAAGCGTGGCCAATAGCCTATATACGCGGCGGATCCACGGCTTCATCATGGCCGTAGGATCTGAGATTTTCTCAGTGTGATCGAAACAATAAATCCTAACATAGGGCATCTAGGGTTTCTGCTTCTAGGACTATTTAAAGGACCGAGAGCTACTCTTGGATGATCATCACCTAATAATTCAAACCGAAGAGATCAAGAGGTCCAAGACGATCCACGCATCCAGGTTAATCATCAGCTGTTCATCTACTTCCTACGAGACAGAGATCAGGAGCATAAACTAGGGTTCTTTTACTCTAAATTCGACGGATTTGTAAATGATAGTTGATTAATAAAAAGGTAGATCTTTAGTTTAGATCTTTGCATTCTGCATTTAATTTCTGCATTACTTTCTGCATTTACATCATGATCACCCTCTTCATCTTCTCTTCTATCTCAACCATGCGTGAGTAATTCCTAACTTGCTAGGGTTTGTAGGATTAAAGTAGATAAACGGATGATAAAATATCTTAACTCTTTTTACATCTTTTAAAGTTTATAAACTTTAGGAAAATAAATGTTAACATCCTTATCAGGCATGCTACCAATTTATTGATAGTCTCGACAACGATTTGAGATTAGATTAACACTTGTTTTGGTAAAGGCTAGATATGAATAGAGGTCAATGAAAAAATAAGGGTTAAGAGTGGGAACCATATTCCCTCCAAAAACCCTAATCTTCATTCACCACTATCGATCTAGTTTTAAATCTATTGAAAGATAAAAGAAGTCATCTTTAATTAATCATCCATTACTACTAAATTCTATGAACCCTCCAAGTTTCTTCTTTATAAATTCTACATCCGTATATCGCAGATTTAACCAATCACACCTTCTTTCAGTCAACTCGTCTAAAGCAAGTAAAAGATTCAACGTTTTCCTGAGGACGACCCGTACTCATCTTGGCTAGCTAACAGCGACACCGTTATTGATTGCAGTTACTTTCCAAAAACACTTCTTTCCAAAAACATCATCAATCAACTAGTGTGTACGTTTCTTGACCCTATATGGGGCGATGGTTGATCATATAACCATTGGTGTTTGACATCAAAGATTGTACATAGGTGCTAATTAGAGAATGAGAACACTGAACATGATTCGCCGAGAACTCCTAAATGGTACCATACCTATCGTTAGATAGCAGTTCTCTGGTGACACTTGCAAAGGTTAGTCAGTAGACCTGAGATCATCATAGTGTCTTGTATGGTTCCCACTGTGCTTTGATTTCCTCCCTACTACGGCTCAAATGAGTTATGCAAACAGGTGGTTTTTGGGTATATTCAACTTGGTTCGAGTGATGTGGAGAAAAGACACTCCAGGAGAATCGATAAGGGAAAGGGAAGATGAAATGTGTGCAAGATATCCTCACTTATTTGTAAACTGGTCCTTAAAATAAATTGTAAATTTCGAGGACGAAATTTTTGTAAGGAGGGTAGACTGTAACAACTCCAATTCTTGTGTACATAAAATTAATTTAAAGTTAATGTATACTTGGGGTATTTACATTTTCTGTGAGTACTATAAGTATTTGATTCAATTTTTAACAGCAAGAAAGAGCTTGTAGCTCACTAGTAAGACCTTGCACTGCTGAACCAAAGCACCAGAGTTCAAATCCCATCGCCACACATTATTTTTATTTAAAATTATTTTAATCTTTTAAAAGCCCAAGAGTCTACACGTGCACAACACGTAAAACCAAGAGTCACACATAAAACAAACGAGTCCACTGCAGTAGTCAAAGCGTCGGGGACACGTAGCGTCGAGGGGAGCCCCGACTCGGCCGACTCGGGCCGACGGGAAACATGAATCGGCCGGCGCTGCCGGCCGACTCGGCTTGAAACCCAATTTTTCTTATCTCCTATGCAACCTTTGGCCTATCCCATAACCCCTGTACTATTTAATTTCCCTGCACATTTACAGAGCAAATTAAAACCCCATTTAATCCATTTTTTAATACAAAATTTTAATACACCCCTCCATTACCCTAAACCCTAATTTTTCCTATAAATACCACACCTCAAATCACCCCCCTCACTCTCAAATCTCTGTCCAAACTCTCAAGAAAATTCCCTAGACTTTTTGTGTGCAAGTGGAGAAAGCAAAGGGCGAAGCTCCGGCGAACTTCCGACGACGATTCGAGGAGTTTCCGGCGACGAAACAACGCACCGGTTCTTCCTCGATATTCCTCTTCCTCTTCTCTTGACCCTAATCTAGTAAGTCCCCCTTCTCTCTCTCTTTCACTATTCTCAATTTCTTAACTCTTAAAATGTGTCGGAAGCGGAGTTATCCGGCATCCGATTATCTTTTCTTTCAAAAATACAACATTTTCTTAATAAAAAACCTATAACTTTTGATATATATTATTTAATACTCATTAACTAAGACAATAGAACAAGTTTGACATTAAAATGATAACCATAGCAAGTCTTATTCCACTTTTACATTAAAATACCTTTATGTTTCATATCGACATGTTTATACCTTTAAACTATACTAGCTTTAGAAAACTCACGAGGTAATGACCCACCTCCTCAAAACACTCATATGTAACATAGCATTATGGAATTTGAGAATATAGGTTTGGAAAAAATACAACTTTACACATAACTACCTCCGACTTATAAAAACCCTTTTCTACAAGAAATGTATTTTAATAAATCTTTGCAAATGTGCCGCGACAAACCATTTCTGGGAACCCGTTCTGGATGGTGCGGATTATCGCACATCCTCGGGCTTAGTAGTGAGAGATGCAGACCTCCGCAGGGAGCATACGGTCTCGAAAGATTTAAAATACAATTTTCTTTAGAAAATGTGATTTCTATTATAAATAAAACTTATATTTTTAATAAATAAATATATATGTAATTAATATAAAAATATCTATTTTTAATATTTATAATATTCCACATTTCCAAAATTCAAGAAAAACGTCTCATTTACAAGAAAATACCAAACAATTCCAATATTACAAATAAATACCATATATTATGAAAGTAGGTTTTATTCACCAGAAATGTCACATTAATAAAATATACATCCATGAACACTCTAAAGACGATAATAAAATACTTGAGATGTATTTTGAAAACTATACAAAATTATTTTTACATAAAACCCCCTCAATGTATACTAAATTACAATATGGACCCTAGTAAATATAGGTTTAAGCGGGACCAGTCTCTTGAGCCTCAGAGAGCCGGAGATATGGGTGCTTGCATATTTAAGGTAGACAACTTTAAAAAAGGTGTTATCAATACTGTAATCGTTTTTGAAAAACACATAAATCTTACCGTCCATATGCAGCGGTTACCGATAACACCAAAACCTAATCCAGCATTCAATTTCTTTTCTAATTGTCTGACTTAGACTGAGTCTCAATATAATCAATCTGACTTGAATATGATTCAAGTATCAAACTTCAATACAACAAGGATCTATGAATCCATATATTCAATCTAATCAATCTATATTGACTGAACCGAACCATGGATTTACATCCATCTACATGATTCTCCGGTTACATCCATTTATTGATATCATGGTTTCGGCAAGTCATCCATCTATATACAATATACAATTCAAACAATACAAACAATATAATCAAGACATCGCGGGGTTTATAAGGGGTAGATTGGTACGGAAGGTGTTAGAAGTGGCACGAGACTGCAACCATAAAGACACTTAACCTGAATTCAATTGTCGTTGTACCATGGCTGAACGGTTTCTTGTACTTCGTATACAGTAGTCTCTGGTCTAGTAAGACTCCTCTCGTATACACTGTCCTCTTCTATACTAAGCTACAAACAACAGCGTTAACCCTAAATATAACATTATAACAATATACTCTCTTTTCTGTCTATTCCATTCTTATCTATTTACGGGACTTACCGAGCGATTTGTTCGCTGACGACATTCTCTTTCTTCTTCTTTAGAATGTCGTCGGGTGATTCGGACCTTCAGGAGATCGAGCCCACCGGTGAGAACTTGGATCAGCTAGCCTTCGACCCGGAGCTCTAGTTACTTGTACATTTCATTTCAGTACTTTCCATTTCTGTTATGCCACTGTTTAGGCATTGCTTTTCATTCCATGTATTTACTTTTCAGATGTATTGTAAAAGAATGTTAATAAATAAAGTTGTTGTTCAATACATATCTATTATCATTGTCTCTTGTGCATTTTACTTATATTGCTTAGATACACTTAGCGTATTTACTTCAGAGTAAATACGTAGCGGCCTCGTCGCGTCTTCTGCCCGTACACTGGAAAGCGGGACGAGACAGGTTTTGTTGGTGGCCCATGCAGGTCCGAGCTGTATGGAACCCTACCATGTAGTTCAGTTCTGCATGGACAACATAAGCAATATAACACAAGAACCAGCAACTGGAAACATTCATTACAATTCATATTCTTTGAATCTTATCATTTCATATACATTGAATCTGTCATAACCCAAAATTTTTCTTTCAAGGTTATGGATTCCCCAAACAATACCAACACCAACTTCAACAACACTCCACCTCCCCTACCGATTACACCTGCCGTCGCTGCTCCGATCAATGAGCAGACGGTTCTGCTTGAGGCAAGCCGCAGCCTCCTGGAAGGATAGAAGCAGCAGACTGCTATCCTGATGTACCGACCAGAGGCAGAAGCACCTGGGGTGAAGCAATTCAGGGCCTTGCACCCCAAACAGTTCGCGGGAAAGGAGAGCCCTCTAGAAGCTGAGGAATGGGCTCAAATTATCGAAGATGATCTGGCAGCGGCACAAGTGCCAGAGACAGCTTGGGTCCGTGTTGCGAAATTACAGCTCACGGACAATGCACGGGTTTGGTGGAAGGCGGAAGAAAGCCGTCTTGATCAACCCATCTAATGGAAGACTTTCTGCGACATGTTCGACGCAAAGTACTTCCCGGAGACTGCCAGGTTCGACATGGAATAGAAGTTCATCTATCTGCAACAAGGATCAATGTGGACCAAGTCAGTAGATGAATATGACGCTGAGTTCACCATGCTCAGTCGGTAAGATATGTCTCAATAATTCGATTTTTCAGTAAATCACGTACTACACAGCTAACACAATACTTTAACAAATTTGCGGCACACCTGATACCGACGGATGAGATCAGAGCCCGTCGGTTTCAACAAGGGTTGGATTCGGAGATCCAGGCTGCATTACCCACGGGAGATTTTCCGACTCATGAATCGGCTCTGAAATCTGCCCGCCTTTATGAGGCAGTGGTAAAGATGAGGGCAGATCTCAAGCTGCTAGTGTTAAGCGCCCTGCCAACCAGATGGCAGGAGGAGCCTCATCAAGGCCACCATTTGTGCCCAGGAGACCGGGAGTTCCAATCAACCGGCCCAGCCCAGCCTTTTGCACATACTGCAAGAGAGATGAACATCTGATGAAAGACTGTCGACGAGCCAACCATCTTTGCTTATTCTGTGGCTTAGCTACTCATGATATTGGGTCTTGTCCCAGAAGACACAACCCAATTGCTGCACCCAGGCCAGCAATCACTTACCAGCAGAGACCAGCCCTTTAGGCACCTGCTCCAAGACTCACTATCCCTGCTCCACCACCTAGAGGACCATCGACTGCACCTCCTCCTCGTCAGTTCCATCAAGCTCAACGGAACGTTTTGAGGAATGCTCCTCCGGCCAGGAGGAATGTACCACGGCGACAGGCTTTCACGATGACCGTGGAAGAAGCTGAGGCCACTGGCCAAGTCATCACTGGTAACCCTTTCTTCTCAAGCTTTTCTTTCTGTCTTAACACCTATCTACATATTTTTCATATACCTAAAACATATCCCACATACCTTAGGTACAATCTTAGTAGCCTCACTTCTTGCACTAGCACTCTTCGATACTGGAGCATCTCATTGCTTTATGTCGCAACGGTTCATCCGAACTCATGCGATTCCAGTCACACCGCTTGTATCCAGCTGGAATGTTAGTTCAGGGAACGGCGTTCTAAAGGCAATAATGGGATACAGCTTGTATCCAGTAGTCGTCTGCAGCAGAGAATTCTATGCCGACTTCAAGGTGCTGTACATACCGAACTTCGATGTGGTTCTAGGTATGGATTGGCTCGGAACAATTTATGCTACCATTGACTGGCGTCAAAGGAGGGTAGTATTCGAGATTCCAGAGCATCCGGTCTTCTATTTCAAAAGTGGAGACCGTACCCTGGAACCAAGTACTTACAAGGCGAAACCAAAGAAGGCAGTGATTGCAGCAATTCAAGCGGAGGAAGGATCAAAGCCAGAAGTGGTTCGAGAGTTCGACGATGTGTTTCCTAACGATATATCAGGTTTGCCTCCCGATCGAGCTCTTGAATTCAGTATTGATTTAGTACCAAGAGCACAACCGGTAATCAAAGCACCTTATCGATTAAGTCCGGAAGGTTTGAAGGAAGTCCGAACTCAGTTGGACGAATTATTGGCGAAAGGATGGATTCGTCCCAGCACTTCAAGTTGGGGATCTCCTGTACTGCTTTTGAAAAAGAAGGAAGGTTCATACAGAATGTGCATCGATTATAGAGCCTTGAATGAAGTAACGATAAAGAACAAGTATCCGCTACCACGTATCGACGATTTATTCGATCAGCTAAGTGGATCTTGTGTTTTCTCCAAATTAGATCTTCGTTCAGGTTATCATCAGATGAAGGTTAAGGAAGCTGATATTCATAAAACAGCATTCAGAACTCGCTATGGTCATTACAAATTTCTTGTGATGCCATTTAGAGTGACCAACTCACCAGCAATATTCATGAACCAGATAAATCAAGTTTTCCGGGAGTACTTAGATAGGTTCGTTGTCATCTTCATCGACGAAATCCAGGTGTATTCTAAGAGTCGGAAAGAACATGCCAAGCACCTACGAATTGTCTTGGAAACTTTACAACAACATCAACTCTACGCCAAGTACAGCAAGTGCGAGTTTTGGCTAGATCAAGTTGGTTTTCTTAGACATATTGTATCAGGTGAAAGAATCTCTGTGGATCCAGTGAAAGTTTCAGCAGTAAGCGAATGGCCGACACCAAAGTCAGTGAAGGACATTCGAAGTTTCTTGGGTCTAGCTGGATATTACAGAAGATTCATTGAAGGTTTTTCGAAAATAGAAACACCCCTGACTAAGCTCACACGTAAAGATGAAGAATTTGTGTGGTCAAAAGCATGCGAACAAGCTTTCGTAGAACTCAAGTCAAGGTTGACATTAGAGCCTATTCTCGTTATACCGGACCAATCTGGAGGTTTCGAAGTGCATTTCGATGCATCCGGTAAGGGATTAGGATGTGTTCTACATCAGCACGAAAAGGTTGTGGCTTATGCTTCAAGGCAGCTGAAGATTCATGAGTGCAATCAACTGATGCATGATTTGGAATTGGCAGCCGTTATCTTTGCTCTTAAGATTTGGCGCCATTATTTCCTTGGTAAGCGAGTGAACATATACATAGATCACAAGAGTCTGAAATATGTGTTTACTCAGAAGGAGCTTAATATGCGGCAGAGACGATGGTTAGAACTCATGGCATACTTTGACATCAACCGGCAATATCACCCAAGGAAGGTGAATGTGGTACCTGATGCCCTTAGTCGCCAACCATTATCGATGAATCTCACCGCCCAGTAGAAGCTTCAACAGGAATTGCATCAGATGGAGATTGAAGATTGAAGTAGTCATGCCAGGTAACGCTTCAAGTTTGATGAATTTACAAGTTCAATCTACCATTGTCAATCAGATCAAAGCAGCTCAAGCAAGTGATGCTAAGTTGCAAAAGATCCGAGAACAAGTAGAGAATGGACTCAGAACAGACTTCATCATCCATGAAGACGGTTCTTTGAGATATGGCAGAAGATTATGTGTACCAAAAGGTTCTGTTCGGGAAGAGTTAATGAAAGAAGCTCACATCTCTCCTTACTCAGTACACCCTAGAGGTACAAAGATATACAAAGATCTATGTCAGAATTACCGGTGGCATGGAATGAAGTGTGAAGTAGCCAGAAGTATCGCTAAATGCTTAGTGTGTCAGCAAGTGAAGGCTGAACATCATATGACAGCTGGATTACTTCAACCATTACCTATTCCAGAATGGAGGTGGCAACACATCACAATAGATTTTGTGACTGCACTTCCTCTCAGCACGAAGGGTAACGATGCGGTATAGGTTATTGTTGATCGACTCACAAAGTCGACACAATTCATCCCATTTCAAGTTGGCCAATCAAATGAGACACTAGCAAAGAAGTATATGGAGATAAGAATCTAAGTAAGATTTAATCTCTTCAAATATATACTATCTCTGATACCCATGAACTCATACAGGAAATTGTGCGACTTCATGAAGTACCGGTTTGCATTGTCTCCAATCGTGACACCAGGTTCCGATCATAATTTTGGCAGAGTCTACAAGCGAGCTTGGGAACAAGTCTGAACTTTAGCACAGCTTATCATTCACAAACTGTTGGTCAGTCTGAGCAAACTATTCAGATCTTGGAAGATATGCTCAGAGCGTGTATGTTAGACTTCGGAGGATCGTGGGAAGATCATCTACATCTTATGGAGTTTTCATACAACAACAACTACCAAGCAAGTATCGGAATGGCACATTTTGCAACACTTTATGGAAGGAAGTGTTGATCGCCATTAAGTTGGGACGACATCGGTGATAGAGAACTTCTTGGACATGAGATGATAGTGGCAACTGTTGATGTGGTTCGTACTATCAAGGAAAGAATGCGCATAACCCAAGATCGACAGAAACACTGGGCTGATGCAAAGCGCTGTCACTTGGAGTTCCAGCTGGGAGATCATGTATATCTGAAGATATCTCCAAACAGTGGAGTGATTCGATTTGGAAGACGGGGTAAGCTAAGTTCGAGATACATTGGACCGTTCGACATACTCGAATGAGTCGATGAAGTGGCATACCGCTTGGCACTTCCACCTTCATTGGAAGGAGTACATAATGTGTTCCACATATCCCAACTCAGAACGTATGTGAGTGCCCCAGCCATATTCTCGATCATTCCGAGCTCACTATACAGCCTGACATATCTTGTGAGAAACAACTTGTGGAGATTCTGGACAGAAAAGTGAATTCACTTCGGAACAAGGAAGTCAACTTGGTTCAAGAGATGTGGAGAAAAGATACTCCAGGAGAATCGACATGGGAAAGGGAAGATGAGATGCATGCAAGATATGCTCACTTATTTGTCCTTAAAATAAATTGTAAATTTCGAGGACGAAATTTTTGTAAGGAGGGTAGACTGTAACAACTCCAATTCTTGTGTACATAAAATTGATTTAAAATTAATGTATACTTGGGGTATTTACATTTCCTGTGAGTACTATAAATATTTGATTCAATTTTTAACAGCAAGAAGGAGCTTGTAGCTCACTGGTAAGACCTTGCACTGCTGAACCAAAGCACCAGAGTTCAAATCCCATCAGCCACACATTATTTTTATTTAAAATTCTTTTAATCTTTTAGAAGCCCAAGAGTCTACACGTGCACAACACGTAAAACCAAGAGCCACACATAAAACAAACGAGTCCACTGCAGTAATCAAAGCGTCGGGGACACGTGGCGTCGAGGGGAGCCCCAACTCGGCCGACTCGGGCCGGCGGGAAGCGTGAATCGGACGGCGCTGCCGGCCGACTCAGCTCGAAACCCAATTTTTCTTAACTCCTTTGCAACCTTTGGCCTACCCCATAACCCCTGTACTATTCAATTTCCCTGCACATTTACAGAGCAAATTAAAACTCCATTTAATCCATTTTTTAATACAAAATTTTAATACACCCCTTCATTACCCTAAACCCTAATTTTTACTATAAATACCACACCTCAAATCACCCCCCTCACTCTCAAATCTCTGCCCAAACTCTCAAAAAAATTCCCTAGACTTTTTGTGTGCAGGTGGAGTTAGCAAAGGGCGAAACTCCGGCGAACTTCTGACGACGATCTGAGGAGTTTCCGGCGACGAAACGACGTACCGATGGTTCCCCAATATTCCTCTTCCTCTTCTCTTGACCCTAATCCAGTAATTCCTCCTTCTCTCTCTCTTTCACTATTATCAATTTCTTAACTCTTAAAATGTGTCGGAAGCGGAGTTATCCGGCTTCCGATTATCTTTTCTTTCAAAAATACAACATTTTCTTAAAAACAAACCTACAACTTTTGATATATATTGTTTGATACTCATTAACTAAGATAATAGAACAAGTTTAACATTAAAATGGACCATAGCAAGTCTTATTCCACTTTTACATAAAAATACTTTTATGTTTCATATCGACATGTTTATACCTTTTAACCATGCTAGCTTTAGAAAACTTAGGAGGTAATGACCTACCTCCTCACAATACTCATATGTAACATAGCACGATGGAATTTGGGAATATAGGTTTGGGAAAAATACGACTTTACACATAACTACCTCCGACTTATAAAAAACCCTTTTCTACAAGAAATGTATTTTAATAAATCTTTGCAAATGTGCCGCTACAACCCATTTCGGGGAACCCATTCAGGATGGTGCGGATTATCGCACATCCTCAGGCTTAGTAATGCAAGATGCAGACCTCCGCAAGGAGCATACGGCCTCGAAAGATTTAAAATACAATTTTCTTTAGAAAATGTGATTTCTATTATAAATAAAACTTATAATTTTAATAAATAAATATATATGTAACTAATATCAAAATATCTATTTTTAATATTTATAATATTCCACATTTCCAAAATTTAAGAAAAACATCTCATTTACAAGAAAATACCAAACAATACCAATATTACAAATAAATACCATATATTATGAAAGCAGGTTTTATTCACTAGAAATGTCACATTGATAAGATATACATCCATGAAAACTCAAAAGACGATAATAAAATACTTGAGGTGTATTTTGAAAACTATACAAAATTATTTTTATATAAAACCCCCTCAAATTATACTAAATTACAATAATGACCCTAGTGAGCATAGGTTTAAGCGGGACCAGTCTCTTGAGCCTCAGGGAGCCGGATATATGGGTGCTTGCCTATTTAAAGTAGACAACTTAACAAAAGGTGTTATCAACACGGTAATCGTCTTTGAAAAAGACACAAATTCTGCCGTCCATGTGCAGCGGTTACCGATAACACCAAAACCTAATTCAGGATTCAATTTCTTTTCTAATTGTCCGACTCAGACTGAGTCTCAATATAATCAATATGACTTGAATATGATTCAAGTATCAAACTTCAATACAATATGGATATATGAATCCATATATTCAATCTAATCAATCTATATTGACTGAACCGAACCATTGATATACATCCATCTACAAGATTCTCCAATTACATCCATTTACTAATATCATGGTTTCGGCAAGTCATCCATCTATATACAATATACAATTCAAACAATAAAAAAAATAAAATCAAGACATCGCAAGGTTTATAAGGGGTAGATTGGTACGGAAGATGTTAGAAGTGGCACGAGGCAGCAACCATTAAGACACCTAACCTGAATTCAATTGCCGTTGTACCGTGGCTGAACGGTTCCTTGTACTCCGTATACTGTAGTCTCTGGTCTAGTGAGACTCCTCTCGTATACACTGGCCTCTTCTGTACCAAGCTACAAACTACAGCGTTAACACTAAATATAATATTATAACAATATACTCTCTATTCTGTCTATTCCATTCTTGTCTATTTACAGTACTTACCGAACGATTTATTCGCTGACGACATTCTCTTTCTTCTTCTTTGGAATGTTGTCAGGTGATTCAGACCTTCAGGAGATCGAGCCCACCAGCGAGGACTTGGATCAGCTAGCCTTCGACCCGGAGCTCTAGTTACTTGTACATTTCATTTCAGTACTTTCCATTTCTGTTATGCCACTGTTTAGGCATTGTTTTTCATTCCATGTATTTACTTTTCAGATGTATTGTAAAAAGAATGTTAATAAATAATGTTGTTGTTCAATATATATCTATTGCCATTGTCTCTTGTGCATTTTACTTATTTTGCTTAGATACGCTTAGCGTATTTACTTCAGAGTAAATACGTAGCGGCATCGTCGCGTCCTCTGCCCGTACACTAGGAAGCGGGGCATGACAGTTAGCCAGGCAGGTATTGGTACTCCGAGGGAGTCTCCCCATGCTTTCGCATGGAACTAATTAAATAACCTGGTTTCCGCAGGGGCATAACCCCATTAACACCTTTCTTAAACACCTACTGGATCGGCTAATTGTAAAGTGGAAAACTCTCCTAAGAGTAACTCTTACTCGTAGTGGGTATCGGGATCCAACTATCTCATAGAAGGTATGCAATCTCATTGCAAATTTCAACACTTGAAATCCCCAATATTTGTTTTTACCCCTAGCTACTTATGACCTTAACAAGGTCAACAAATCATAAGCGCTAACCAAGTTCAACCCGTCATTTCATGATTGAATTAAACCCACCCGTATGACCCTTAACAAGGTCAATAAAGCTGTACGACTACCCTAATCCAATCTCATCACATGCGGCAGATAAGCATTAATCAGCTACCAAACACTACGGCTTGACAAGGTCAACAAACGCAGCACGAAAACTAAATGGCACTTATTCTAAATGACGGAGGGCTACGACTAGTTTTGATGAAAACCTTTAACGTAATGAACTTGATATCGTTGTGGAATCAAGTGTTTTGAAAAGGAGTGGTTTTGTAGCATTTGCTAGTTTTGCTAAAGAGGTCACTCCCGGTGAAGGAATCTCGGCTCTTTCCTCATCGAATGAAGTGCTGGATATACATCAAGGAATACCACAATGCAAAGCAAGAACTAAAGAAGATATCAAAAACAAAACCGAGTGGGTTGTAGCATTTGCTAGTTTCTATAAAGAGGTCACTCCCGGTGAAGGGATCTTGGCTCTTTCCTCATCGAATGAGGTGCTGGATATTCATCAAGGAATACCACTATGCAAAGCAAGAACTAGAGCTACCTTTTTATAAATTTTGATTCTACAACATCTTTAGGTTTCTTTTCTTTCCATTAATCTCATTAATGAAGTCTCATCATTTATGTTTCCCTAAACATCACAGAAAAGAAACGAAAATAGAATGTACGCTTATGTCGCATTCGCCACGAGTCCCGTCATGCACCGTTAGGTTACTTAACTAACAACAGAGTGGGGTCTGGACTAGCGCGGGTGCAAAACATAAGCAACGTTTATTATATATATCATATATATATAGCATTCATCTCACGCGGTTATATGATCACATCACATAACTCAAGCAGCAGAAGTCAACATATAAAATATTGGATATATTAGGAGGTCCGTGTTTTAAATTAAACCAATAATTAAAAATACAGATTCCATGGTCGTGATGAATAGCTAAACCCACATCCTTAGACCCCTACGAGAGTGATAAGCAACCCTGCCAATTCTAGAATTAGGAGACCCGGTCTCAACTCCTCGAGATGGCCTCCCATTGGACTCTAGAACCCGGTTACTTGTGCTCCCCACCTTGGGTCTATCCTAATGCGGAAAAGTAAATAATATATATCAATGGTGACATCATCCTTAACCCGGAAGTGTCCCAATAAAATAATATTACATACAACTTTTACATGAATGAAAATTAAAAAACTCTCATCTCACGCATAAAACCCCGGCTATTCAATCACGACGATCTAATATAACATATCACAGCAACACATAATATCACATGTCATCAACGTAAGTAAATATGCGTATCCTGAATTCCGTTGACATATAGCAACGAGATCGGAGATACACCATATATTACACTTACGGTCGCAGAAAAGAAATAAAAAACTACAATATTTAGAATCTGCAAATACCTTAGACATCATAAACCCTAAATATCTTATGCATCTCGAGCACCATTAGTCTCACAATCTTCCCTTTCTTTTCATCTCTCCAAATGTGCATATTAAGTCATGCTCGCTCACTTCAACTCGTGCGCTAGATTACGCTTTGCTTAACTCTCGGGATGTTCCGAATTTCATGTTTAACCTTATAAACCTTGCATTTTATTCTCAAATTGAAAACTCTTTTCAATAAGCAATCGGATAATTCAACAAGATTCTCGACTAGGTGTTCACGTATTATACGCGATTGCGACGGAGTTTTGATCCGAATCGAAACTCCGTGGCAATCGATCAACCGAGACTAAAACGCTAGATTTATAATACACTAACTAGTTTTCTCAAAGCTAATTATTGTGGATTCCAAATATTGTATCATATATCATCATGTTCTAGACGATGTTAAACATTTCGATCGATTTATCAAACACCCACAAATCACAGAGATCTCAACATTTTGAGTCTCACTAAAAATATCTAGAAAGTGCCAAATAAGAAAATGGAGCAGCACAAGAAGAACGATCCCTCAATTCCATAAACATGCGGCGGAACAGCGGCCAAACATGGGGTTAGGCCGTGGTTCCGCTGCGGTTTGGAGTAATTGAGTCCTCGTACTTCTTGAGGCTCCATAAAATACCCTGCACAATTTTCTATATATTTTTAATTTGAAAATTTTCAACTTTTGAAAAATGGACAGAAACCAGATGAAATCCGGGTTTTCGAAGTTCGATTGAACACTTTAACGTCGTAAAGACTTCCGTTAATATTCTAGCTTGGCTCTGATACCATGAAAGTGTATCCTAGAACCACAATGAGGTTAAAACCGGCATCAAGCATGCAATTTTCAAAAATTCGAGGTGCTAAGCTATACTATCCAAAGATCTAACTAGATTATTAGGGTTTAAAGCATGATATTATAAAAACTACACTAAGTGAAGAATGCTACAACCTTTGTTGACTAATTCCTTCACTTCTAAAGCTCTGGGTTGTAGTCCCTACGACTCCTCATAGCTCCACTTGAAAAAGTGCACGAACTTGCTTCGCGATCTTCGTGTCGAAGATGATCCACCCGAAATTTCTCTAATACAAGCTACCTCTTCACTAATCTTTCTTTAGTGAAGGAAACACCCTAAACTCAAGTGCTAATCAAGTGTAGGATGGTGAAGTATGGGTGTTAAGCTCACTAGGTATGTCCAAAACCCTATGGTTCAAATCACATGTGAGGGTTAGGGCTTGGAGAGGAAGGAAGAAGAAGATGGAGAGAGCTTAGGAAATGAGCTTAAGAAAAAATGAACAAGTGAAGTGAATGGCTACTCTCTTGACCTCACTTATTGAAACATAGATTATTTTCACATAATAATTCTAACCATGCTTCAATAGTGAGTCAAGACCAATAAACAAATGAAATTGCCATGCCTCACCAATTCCACAAATATCTCTCATTTTCCACCTCTTTTTCCATTTTCTAAAAATAGAAATCCAAGCCATGCTTCATAATATATATATATATATATATATATATATATATTAAGAAGAAAATAATTAGTGAAATTAATAATAGTTAATATATAATTATATCAAATTATTAAATCAACACTTGATTTAATAATCCGGTTATATCACATATAACCGACTAATATCATTTATCCGTATATCACATTATCAAATCAACACTAGATTCAATAATCCGGTTATATCACATATAACCTAACCGATATCAAATTACCGCCAGATTAGAATACGGTATCACATACTCGTATTTAATCAGGCCCCCCGCATATATCAGCATATGTGCCCTACTTCGTTTCGCTTGAACTAGAAAACCTCTGTGTGGGACTCTAAAGACTCATCAATACGCCAGCAGTAGGTAATGATCACATCAGTTACCCATAAGCCGTCAGCGGTACTAGTTGGACGTAACGGCTACCCAGGTATTGAGCGAATAGAAGATCAACAAGCAAGCTTGTCCAAACTCGCATGAAGCCTATAAGTAACACTTACCGTACAGTCCAGTCCCTTCATCTGATATGTCGCATATCAAGTCTAAGGGTGGAATTTTCAGACCTCGGTAACTTGATAAGTCATGCCGATATATGGCTCATAACGGTTTGAGAAACTACTGAAAACACTTACCAATAAATCTCATCAGCCCTGGTCAGGGACTTACTGTTATAGCCAATCGAGCATCGCGCAACATCAACTCCCAATACCGGGAGAGATGAAACCCCTCATATCGCTCACAGCCTCCATGTGACTCGGGACTGTACCCAAAATCCACATGTTTGCACGACTCCTTTAAGCCGTGGTAGGGAGGAAATCAAAGCACAATGGAAACCATACAAGACACTATGACAATCTCGGGTCTACAGACTAACCTGTACCAGTGTCACCAGAGAACTGCTATCTGACGATATGTATAGTACCATCTAGGAGTTCTCGGCGAGTCTTGTTTAGTGTACCCATTCTCTAATGAGCACCTGTGTACAATCTTTGATGTCAAACACCAATGGTTATGGGATCAACCATCGCCCCCTACAGGGTCAAGAAACGTAAACACTAGTCTACTATGGAATATCGATGCCCTGTCTCGATACTCCCTCGATAGGAACAGTTAAAGGATGTGATTGTAGACTATACAAGCCCCAGTAGTATGATCCGCATCATAGTCCTGTAGTCAAGCAAACATCCTAAGAGCTTTATCAACATGTATCAGAGAGACAGTATAATAATACAACTGTACATGTTAAGATAAAGAGCAACCAGATAGCATACTAACATGTCGAGCAAGAAATTCCTCTCTATATATGTCCAAGCATCCACTATATCATACAATAATGGCCTCTAGGGCATACATATTCCTAACAACAGATAGGCTCGGTAGGGATCTGAATGAGTTTGCTCGTCGGCCTTCCTTTTCGATAGGTACCCGAGTAGCCGTTACGTACAGCTAGTGCCACTGACGTGCTTATGGTTATGGATTTATCTAGTAACTCACTGCCGGCGTACTGTCGAGTCCTTAGAGTCCCATACAGAGGGTTTCCCTGGTTCAGGCGAAATGATGTAGCAGCCATATTTTGATACGTTCAGGGTTCCGATCGAATGATTGTAATAGTTACCCGGACTTTCGATCGGACGATTGATAATACTAGCCGGCTTAGGATTGAGCCGGATTATTTAAATTAGGTATTGATTTAATAATTTACGTATATATATTTCGATATATATATTGTAGTATTATGTTCTTTGTTTTATTATATCTCTTTGGTTATTCCTATTTTGATACGAATACGGGTATGTATATACAGTAGTGTATTCCGTATTTATACGGAATACATTCTAGAAAGTGGACACCACATTTAAGTTTATCCATTTATTAATTTAAATAGAAAATGAGGTGTAAAGGTAGTGAGGTAAGAATGGTGAGAACCATGCTTGAATAGTTTTGACAAATGAATTATAAATTTATTTGTGCAAACTATTCAAGTATGGTTGCTATATTTTTATGGGAAAATGTTATATACAAAACCATGCTTCATATATTTCTCTCACTTGGTTGGTTGGATGAAATCATTCTCACCATTATTTTTCTTATCTCTCCTCACTAGCCTTTATTGAGCTCCTCCTCCTTCTTCTTCATCTTCCACCCTACCATCTCATGTGTTGAGAATCAAGGGTGGGAGAAAGATAGATATACACTAAGAACAACTCGCTATATCACTAGACACTCTAGATTAGCAACCTAGAGTTCCTAGTTGCTCCACTAGATTTTTGTGTAGAGCTAGAATCATGAACCACATCTCTCGTGTGGATCATCTTCGACGGAGGAAGACCGGCAGCCAAACTTAATCAAGGAGACCTTAAGGAGCTAGGGAAGATGGTAGAAGACCGAATGACACGGATCTTTGGGTAAAATACTCTATCACAGTAGATAACCTTTTTGTAGCTTGCTAGTTTTATGTTTGGTTTTGATTCTATGTAGTTTTTTCTCGTGCCAAAGTTTTTAAACCCAAATTTTTTTGTTCCGCAACGGCCACGGTCGACGGTCAGGGCGCTAGGAACCCCAACATCTACTTGAAGGATGGAACAAGCTTCCTTGAAGTCATTGTCGTCGAAGATGATCTACTTTGAAGTTTCTCACACTCAAGCTCACACTTCACTAATCAAAGTCTTAGTGAAATTAACAACCTATACTAATTTGATGGAGTAGTGTAGCTTGATGTAGTAGGAATTTTGCTCACAAAAAATCTTTCTTTCTTTTTCTTTTTCTTTTTCTTTTTCTTTTTCTTTTTCTCGACCTAGAAAAATCTAGAGAGGAGATGAAGAAGATGAACTTGGAAGTGAGTGTGAACCATGAAGATAAGATGAGATCATAAGAATGATAAATATCTATGAATAAAACAAGGAAAAAAATGAGTCATGGCTTCTCCATGCTTCTCGAAGTAATTAAAGAAATGACTCATTCTTCTTTTCTTTTAATTCATATTTCTTTATTATTATCTTTTCTCTAGTATGATTCTCACACATCCTAGTTCTATGTATCATCAAGCATGATACTATATATATATATATATATATATATATATATATAATCATTAAATCAACACTTGATTCAATGATCCGGCTATATCATATATAACCCGGCTAATATCAAATATACAAATATATATATATATAATCATTAAATCAACACTTGATTCAATGATCCGGCTATATCATATTTAACCCTGCTAATATCAAATATACAAATATATATATATATATATATCAAATTATTAAATCAACACTTGATTCAATGATCCGGTTATATCATATATAAGCCGGCTAATATCAAATATACAAATATATATATATATATATCAAATCATTAAATCAACACTTGATTCAATGATCTGGTTATATCATATATATAACCTGGCTAATATGAATATATATATATATATATATATATCAAATCATTGAATGAACACTTGATTCAATAATCCGGTAATATCATAACGCTAAATTAGAATACGGTATCATATACTCGTATTTAATCAAGCTCCCGCACACATCTCCATACGTGCCCTACTTCGTTTCGCTTGAACTAGAAAAGCTCTTTGTGGGACTCTAAAGACTCGCCAATACGCAAGCAGTAGGTAATGATCATATCAAAGACCTACAAGCCGTCAGCGGTACTAACTGGACGTAACTGCTGCTCAGGTATTGAACGAATAGAAGGTCAACAAGCAAACTTTTCCAAACTCCCGTAGATCCTATAAGCAACACTTACCATACAGTCCGGTCTCTTCGTCTGATATGTCGCATATCGAGTCTGGAGGTGGAATCGTCAAACCCCGATAACTCGATAATTCATGCCGATGTGTGGCCTATAACCTTTCGAGAAACTACTGATAACACTTATCAGTAAATCTCATCAGTCCTGATCGGGGACTTGTTGTTATAGCCAATCGAGTATAGCACAACATCAACTCCTAATACCGGGAGAAACGAAACCCCTCCTATCACTCACTGCCTCCATGTGATTCGGGACTGTACCCAAAAACCACCTGTTTACACAACTCATTTGAGCTGTGGTAGGGAGGAAATCTAAGCACAGTGGGAACCATACAAGACACTATGACGATCTCAGGTCTACAGACTAACCTTTGCAAGTGTCACCGGAGAACTGCTATCTGACGATAGGTATGGTACCATCTAGGAGTTCTCGGCGAATCATGTTCGGTGTTCTTATTCCCCAATGAGCACCAATGTACAATCTTTGATGTCAAACACCAATGGTTATATGATCAACCATCGCCCCATACAGGGTCAAGAAACGTACACACTAGTTGATTGATGATGTTTTTGGAAAGAAGTGTTTTTGGAAAGTAACCCAATCAATAACGGTGTCGTTGTTAGCTAGCCAAGATGAGTACGAGTCGTCCTCAGGGAAACGTTGAATCTTTTACTTGCTTTAGACGAGTTGATTGAAAGAAGGGGTGATTGGTTAAATCTACGATATACGGATGTGGAATTTATAAAAAAGAAACTTGTAGGGTTCATAGAATTTAGTAGTAATGGATGATTAATTAAAGATGACTTCTTTTATCTTTCAACAGATTTAAAACTAGATCGATAGTGGTGAATGAAGATTAGGGTTTTTGGAGAGAATATGGTTCCCACTCTTAACCCTTATCTTTTCATTGACCTCTATTCATATCTAGCCTTTACCAAAACAAGTGTTAATCTAATCTCAAATTGCGATCGAGACTATCAATAAATTGGTAGCGCATCTGATAAGGATGTTAACATTTATTTTGCTAAAGTTTATAAACTTTAAATTATGTAAAAGAAGTTAAGAGATTTTATCATCCATTGATCTACCATAATCCTACGAACCCTAGCAAGCTAGGAATTACTCACGCATGGTTGAGATAGAAGAAAAGATGAAGAAGGAGATCATATTGTAAATGCAGAAAGTAAAATGCAAAGAATTAAACTAAAGATCTACTTTTTTATTAATCAACTATCATTTATAAATATGTCGAATTTAGAATACAAGAACCCTAGTTTATGCTCTCGATCTCTGTCTTGTAGAAAGTAGATAAACAAGTGATGACCAACCTGGAAGCGTAGATCGTCTTGGACCTCTTGATCTCTTCGGTTTGATAATTTCCAAGTGTAGCTATCGGTCCTTTAAATAGTCACAGAAGATACAAACCCATATCCCATAAGTTAGGATATGCAGCTATCATCCAACCACCAAAATATCAGATCCTACGGCCATGATCTTGCCGCAGATCCGCGGCATCTATTGCATTTGGCCACTGAACTGCAGAGGTTTAGTGGATTCATGAGTTGAGATTTATTGTGGTCTCTGGTGTTGACATTTAGAGATTTCTTAGATGTCTACATTCTGCATATCTTATTCTGAATCTCTGTCGTTGCTAGATCTTGTGATTTGCTTCAATATTTCGGCAGATTTGATTCGACATCTCGATTCTTCTTGATTCCAGACCTGAGCTAACATCTGCACAATATCTCAAATCATAGTGTTAGTAATATTTTTTATATTATTGAGATATTATCCTAACCATTTTATATGATATGATATTTTAAGAATATTGATTAGGGATATCTGATATGATATGCATATTTAAATTACTAAAATATTATATGCATATATTTTCCTTCATAATTTTAAGTATAGTATATAAACATATGATAAAGAGTATTTTACAGATAAACCTGCATATGTTCCATAATTACAATAAACACTTTTAAGTACTTAACAAAAGTAAGGAAAATGTTCCATCAAATATGCAATATTTTTAACTGAACAAATACCTCCAAACATAACTTTGATCGTCACGAGCAAACTAGTTATTCAAAAGAGGGAAAAAAGGAAAAGAAAAACCCAGCACACTTTCATAGGAAACACGATTGCACTGAGCACGTGCAACAAGCCGTTAAACCTGTGGGTGTCCCTAGTAGGAGGAGTATTGTCTCCTCAGGGTTTTCAGCGGATTACACCCACAAAATCCCATAATAAAAGAAAGAATATGAAAGTTACATGCAAAGATAAGAACTATAAAAGAAAGAACTTGAAAATAAGAGTTTCCAACTACACTAGCTTTTTAGTTGCCATAAGCCCTATCTTAATGGTCATGAAAAGATGTCGAAAATCACATCATCCCTCAATAAAACATCGCATTTAGTTTTCCTCCCTACCTTTCTTCCAAACATCGATCATATACCCCTACGTGTGTGTAAAAGACATCCCTACACTCAGAGAATTCAATTCAAGCTATCATACTCTTGTCCATCTTCCTTAGTATATTTTAGTCGGTGAACACTATAAGATGGAATTGCTCACACATCATTAATGCGACCGTTAATATTTCTTGAGGTACTAACCGACCGATTACCAAATGTGCTCGCCCATTTAGGCGTAATATTCTCGTCTTGCAACACCTAAGACTTAGCAGTGACTCCTAAACCAGTTGGTCTAAGCCACTAGGTGATAAAGCATTCTCGCTATATTTTTTTTATGCTGCCTTAAGTAATTACAAAACCGGTGTTCATTTTTTTTCTTCACCATTTTTTTCATCATATTTTTATTTTTCTTCATACCAAGGCTTTCAGACAAGAGCATTTCAAGGTATTCTCTACTATCCCAAGTTTCAAGATGTGTGCAAGTGCGTATAGTAGGGTATCAACGTTCAAATGTTTGGCCTCAAGAATATGGACTATTTTTCAGACTTATTTTTATTTTTAGATTAGTAATTTCCTTCATCTTACTGACCCTTGGGACAACGGCTCATGACTACTTATTACGAAAACATCTAATTTTCTTGCTTTTCTCAAACTATTCATATCTTTCATATGTAATTTTTCGCTTTCAAACTTTCATTATCAATAAAAAAAATTGTTCTTATATTTATGATAATACAAAATAATGTGTGAATAAGCATAAATCTCCCCCAAACCTGTTTGCAGCAGTGTCCTCACTGATGTCATCTTTTAAGCTCAAAAACAATCTGTAGACTTGGGAGGAAAAGTTATTAAAGGGGATAAGAAATAATGACAGTGAAATCCTCCCCCAAACTTATTTTTGGCTCACAATTTTGTAAAAATTTATTTTCTTTCAAGAGCCAAAATATTTTCTCCCCCCCCCCTAAACTTGAGTTATTAAGCATTTTAAAATTATAAAGAGGGGGGTAAAGTTATTGGTCAATATAAAGGTTTACAAAGACCAAAAGTCAACACCAACCATTCAAATATTTTATCAATGTAACACCAAGGTTGGTAGAAGATCATGTTACCTATAGACGTGAAGAAGTGGGGAGGAGATAAGAAGTGTAATAGAACGGGTTTACATCTCAGTTTGTAGAGACGAAACAATGATGATGGATTACTCGCATTCTCGTTCTTGATAAGAAGAAGAGGTGGCGGTTCAACTTCTTTAGGTTGGGGTTGATTCATCATAACTCCCATGTCTTTAAGAATGCGAGTTCTTCGGCGAAAATTTCTTCAAAGTTTTCATCGATATTCCGAATAATAATCTCATCGGAAAGAAAGGTATGGTCCTCTGACTCCATAAAAGGTTCATATTTAGCGTTAGATGTTGAGCCGGACGGCTCGAATAACTCATTCGACAAGTCGAAAGATTAGGACTTGGGTGTGGACTTGTCGATAGAAGGTTCATCATATGTATAATAAAAAGCAGGATCAAACAACAACGCACTAGTGGAGTCGAGAAAAGTATCATGAAGCTCTTCGAGTTCGCTGCTGTCAGAATCTATCGTTTCGACAGAACATACATGAGCATAGGGTTCTGATGGTTGACTTCCTAGCTTGTAGATGTTAAACTCAATTTTCATCTTCCCAAAGGTCAGGTTCAATGAACCGTTACGACAATTGATTATCGCATTTGAAGTTGCTAGGAATGGTCGACCTAGAATCACCGGAATTTAGTTCCGTGGGTTCACTACAGGTTGTGTATCTATAACTATAAAGTTCACAGGAAATATAAATTCCCCGACTTTGATTAACACGTCCTCTAGCTCACCCCGGGGTTGGGTGATAGATCGATCGGCCATCTGGAGAGTGCAATGCATAGTTATTAACTCTCATATCCCTAATTGCTCATAAACAGAATATGGAAGCAAGTTAACACTGGCACCTAAATTGAGTAGAGAACGATCGATATTTTTACCCTCAATAGTTATAGATATTGTAGGACAACTGGGGTCCTTACGTTTCGTGGGCACCAATTGGGTAAGAGAATTGCTCATATTACTCGCTATAAAAACCTTTTTAGGTACTTGAGTTTTCCTCTTCCTAGTGCATAAGTCCTTTAAAATTTTCGCATAGGACGGAACTTTTTTGATAGCATCTAGGAGAGGGATATTTATGTTAACTTGCTTTAAAATGTCCACAATCTTCTCCATTTGGGGACTTGGTTTGTTGGCCCTCAACCTATGTGGAAAAGGAGCTTTATCAATAAGGGTTGTGTCCAACTTTTGAGGAGAAGTTTGTGGGAATGGATCCCAAAATTGGATTTGGGATGGTTGTAGATGGTAATTCCTTCAAGGAAGTGGGATGAGGATTCGAGCCTAGTGGAAAACGGAGAATAGGCTAGGAAGAAGATGATGGACTAGACGAAGTAGGATTAGAAGTAGTAGCCGGGGTTTCATCCAATTCATCCTCAATAACTTGTTTACCAACATTGTTATTTAGCACTCTTCCCGATCTCAACGTGGTTACGACACTCACATTATGATTTTGAAGGATGATATTCGCGCTTTGTGAGTGGCCGGGATTTGGTAGAGGTTGAGATGGAAGTCTCCCTTTCTCTCTCTCGCTCATCGCGGCATTTAACTGTGCAAGTTGTGCTTCTATCAATTTTATGATTTCACTGTGGGAAGCAGTGTGTTGCACTAATGTTTGGATAGAAAACGTTAAATTAGCCGTCGTTTGCGTGGATTGTTTAATGAACGTTTCTAAGTTACATTTGAGCGCAGAGGTTTTATCGGTACCGGCCATTGAAATATTATTATAAGGATCAAAGATGTTGGCCGGGTTTTGAAAAGATTGTGGTTGAAAGGGGTGTTGATTTTGTTGTCGTGGCTACTGTTGTTGTGGGGGAGGCCTTTGATAGTTGTTTTAGAACTGGTTTTGATTTTGAGTTTGGTTTTGGTTCCAAGCAAAATTAGGATGATTCCTCCATCCCTGATTGTATGTGGAAGAATAAGGATCGTTTCTAGGTCGTTGCTGAAAAGCGGCATCAGTTTGTTCTAGACCTTAAAACGGATGATTCAAAAGACATTCTTCCGTTAAGTGTGATGGGTCAGAACAGCAACCACACACGGTTTTTGGGAGCATAAATTTGTTTAGGGAGGAAATTGAGAAATTTTTTCCATAGCTTCGAGTTTCTTTTGTATCGCTGCCATTTCGGCTTTCACTACGATGGAAACATTGAGCTGATGGATGCCTGCCCTAGATGAAGATGATGTTGGTCTAACGCTTTCCCACTGTAAAGTTTTTTCAGCGAGATCTTCCAGGAATTGCCAAGCTTCGCCATCGTCTTTAGACATGAAATGACATTGAAAATGGTTTATAGCATCTGTTTTTTCGCTGGATTAACACCCTAATATATAATTCGGCAAAGTTGTCATCTATCGATTCCGTGATGAGGGCATTGTAGAAGAAGATCCTTAAACCGCTCAAAACATTTCCAGAATGGTTCGTTGGGAAGTTGAGTAAATTGGTTAATCTCGCTTCGAACACGGGCGGTTTTGTGATTGGGATAAAATTTCTTAAGGAATGCTATAACGAATTCGTCCCATTTGGCGATAGAATGTGCGGCAGTGCTATAAAGTCATTTTTCTGCTAGGTCACACAAACTAAAAGGGAGAAGACATAATCGCATAGCATCCCCTGAAAGTTGGGTTGTGCCCATCATTGCACATGCATTCTCGAATTTGGTTATGAAAACGTATGCGTCTTCGAATTCAAGCCCGTGAAATTTGGGCAACAAGTTGATGAAGTGCGGTTTAATTTTGAAATTATCCCCACTGGCCAGTGGAAGAGACAGACAAGTAGGAAGGGGTCCACGCACGGGGTAGCATCTTTCTTGAAGAGAGATGCGCAGTGGATTCTGCGCACCTACGGGTGGCGGCAGGGTGTTGTTGTGAATATCTGATGGAGAACCGTCCATATCGGTCATTGTAGTATAGTGGTGAGTATTCCCGCCTGTCACGCGGGTGACCCGGGTTCGATCCCCAGCAACGGCGTCATTTGATTGATGATTTTTTTAGAAAGAAGTGTTTTTGTAAAATAACCGCAATCAATAACGGTGTCGCTAGTAGCTAGCCGAGATGAGTACGGGTCATCTTTAGGGAAACGTCGAATCTTTTACTTGCTTCAGACGAGTTGATTGAAAGAAGGGGTGATTGGTTGTAGATCTACGATATACGGATATAGAATCTATAAAGGAAAGGCTTGTAGGGTTCATAGAATTTAGTAGTAATGGATGATTAATTAAAGATAACTCCTTCTATTTTTCAATAGATTTAAAACTAGATCGATAATGGTGAATGAAGATTAGGGTTTTTGGAGGGAATATGGTTCCCACTCTTAACCCTTATCTTTTCATTGACCTATATTCATGTCTAGCCTTTACCAAAACAAGTGTTAATCTAATCTCAAATCGCGGTCGAGACTATCAAAAAATTGGTAGCACGCCCGATAAGGATGTTAACATTTATTTTGCTAAATTTTATAAACTTTAAAAGATATAAAAGAAGTTAAGAGATTTTATCATCCATCGATCTACCCAAATCCTACGAACCCTAGGAAGTTAGGAATTACTCACTCATGGTTAAGATAGAAGAGAAGATAAAGAAGGAGATCATATTGTAAATGCACAAAGTAATGCAGAAAGTAAAATGCAAAGAATTAAACTAAAGATCTACCTTTCTATTAATCAACTATCATTTACAAATCTGTCGAATTTAGAGTACAAGAACCCTAGTTTATGCTCCCGATCTCTGTCTTGTAAGAAGTAGATAAACAGCTGATGATCAACCTGGATGCATAGATCATCTTGGGCCTCTTGATCTCTTCGGTTTGATAATTTCCAAGTGTAGCTCTCGGTCCTTTAAATAGTCACCGAAGATACAAACCCTATATCCCATAAGTTAGGATATGTAGCTATCATCCAACCACCAAAATATCAGATCCTATGGCCATGATCTTGCCGCGGATCCGCGGCATATATTGCATTTGGGCGCTAAACCACGGCGGTTTAGTGGATTCATGAGTTGAGATTTATTGTGGTCTCTGGTGTTGACATTTGGAGATTTCTTAAATGTCTACATTCTGCATATCTTATTCTGAATCTCAGCCGTTGCTAGATCTTGTGATTTGCTTCAATATTTTGGCAGATTTGATTCGACATCTCGGATCTCCTTGATTCCATACCTGAGGTAACATCTGCACAATATCTCAAATTATAGTGTTAGTAATATTTGTTATATTATTGAGATATTATCCTAACTATTTTATATGATATGATATTTTAAGAATATTGATTAGGGATATTTGATATGATATGCATATTTAAATTACTAAAATATTATATGCATATATTTTCCTTCACAATGTTAAGTATAGTGTATAAACATATGATAAAGAGTATTTTGCAGATAAACCCACATTTGTTCCATAATTACAATAAACACCTTTAAGTACTTAACAAAAGTAAGGAAAATGTTCCATCAAATGTGCAATATTTTCGACTGAACACTAGTCTACTCTAGAATATCGATGCCCTGTCTCGATACTCGCTCGACTAGGAACTGTTAAGGTTATGCTTGTAAACTACTCAACCCCCACTAGTATGATCTACATCATAGTCCTAGCAGTCAAGCCAACATCATAAAGGCTTTATCAACATGAATCAAAAAGACACTAAATTTAAACAAGTGCACATGTTAAGATAAAGAGCAACCAGATAGTATACTATCATATCGAGCAAGAAAGTACTCTATATATATGTCCAAGCATCCACTATAATATACAATAATGGCATTTAGGGCATACATATTCCTAATAATCTCCCACTTGCACTAAGGCCAGTTGTTGTAGTATCGCATACCTAACATCCCAAAAAGTCTCTCGAACTGTGTCTGGGGAAGGGACTTCGTGATTGGATCCGCCGTGTTTTCCTTCATGTCTACTCTCCTGACCTCGATCTCGCGGCGATCAACTATCTCCCGGATCAAGTGATACCATCTCAGAATATGTCTGGATCGCTGATGGGACCGGGCTTCCTTGTCCAAAGCCACAGCTCCATTGTTATTACTATACAAGGGTATTGGATCTTCAATGGATGGAACCACACCAAGTTTAATAATGAACTTTTTCATCCAGACAGGCTCTTTGGCGGCATCATTGGCAGCAATGTATTCAGCCTCCATCGTCGAGTCTACAACGGTATCTTTCTTGGAACTCTTCCAGCATACCACCCCTCCGTTAAGGGTGAAGACAAAACCCGAGACAGACTTCTTGTCATCCTTATCACTCCGGAAGCTTGAATTTGTAAAAGACTGCACTTGGAGTTCTTCGTTACCATACACTAAGAACATCTCTGTAATCCTTCTCAAGTACTTAAGAATATTCTTCACAGCTATCCAGTGTTTCTCCCTTAGGTCTGATTAATACCTACTTATTACACTAAGTGCGTAAGCTACATCTGGTCTGATGCATAACATCGCGTACATGATAGACCCAACTGCAGAAGCATAGGGTATCACGTTCATGCGAGCCCTTTCTAAATCAGTCTTGGGAGACATCTCTTTGGAGAGAGTGATTCCTGAACAAGCGGGTAAATTACCACGCTTAGAATCTTCCATATTAAACCTCTTTAGTATGGTGTCAATATACTTGGATTGGGACAATCCCAACATCTTTTTAGATCCATCCCAATAGATCTTTATCCCCAGGATGTAGGAGGCATCACCCAGATCTTTCATGGAGAACTTTTGTGATGGGAAGAGTTTGACCGAGTGCAGTATAGGAACATCAATTCCTATCATGAGTATGTCATCGACGTACAATACGAGGAATACAACCTTACTCTCTACAACCTTTTTATATATACATAGCTCATCTACGTTTTTGATGAAGTCAAACTCTTTGACTACTACATCAAAATAGATATTCAAACTCCGCGATGTCTGTTTTAATCCGTAAATTGATTTAAGCAGTTTGCACACCTTTCCACTGCTCAGTGGTCTACGAAGCCCTCTGGCTGTGTCATATACACGCTCTCTTCTAAATCACCATTTAGAAAAGCGGTCTTGACGTCCATCTGCCAGATTTCATAGTCATGGTATACAGCAATGGCAAGTAGGATCCTGATGGACTTAAGCATATCCACTGGAGAAAATATCTCGTCATAGTCGACACCTGGTCATTGACGAAAACCTTTTGCTACAAGTATAGCTTTGAAGGTCTCAGCCTTTCCATCTGCACCAATTTTCTTCTTGAAGATCTACTTGCTCCTAATGGGTTTTACCCCTTCAGGAGCAACTTCCAAAGTCCATGCTTTGTTGGTGTACATGGATTCCATCTCAGATCGCATAGCATCCAGCCATTTCACAGAGTCCCCACTTGTGATGGCCTTCTCAAAACCAGTCGGGTCATCATCTTCCATGATGCAATCCTCGCTCCCACCATCTATGAGTAAACCGTAGTATCTCTCAGGTGGGTAAGAAACCCTACTAGATCTGCGGAGTGGTTGAGGTTCGTCGGGGACTATCGAATCTCCAGTTCTACCAAATCTTCAGTTGTAGTTTGTGTTTATGGAATTTCATCCATTTCTACTTCATTACCACTAATTTCTTTTATAAGAAATTCTTTTTCTAAAAAAGTGGCGTGTTGAGCAACAAACACTTTTTGTTCCTCAATGTGGTAGAATAGATATCCATGTGAATTCTTTGGATATCCCGCAAACTTGCAAAGAAAAGAACGTGCTTCGAGTTTTTCCGGATTCTATTTTTTAATATAGGCCGGACAACCCCATATCATAACTCGTTTAAAATATGGTCTCTTTCCACTCCATATCTCATATGGTATTTTAGGCACAGATTTTGATGGAACTTGATTTAATAGGTATGCAGCTGTCTCAAGTGCATAACTCCAAAAGGAAATAGGTAACTCAGCAATACTCATCATAGAGCGCATCTTATCTAATAGGGTGCGATTCCTCCACTCCGATAAACCATTGTGCTGTGGTGTATACGGAGGAGTAAGCTGAGAGAGAATCCCGTTCTCTTTTAGATAATCTCGGAATTCTATGCTTAAGTATTCACCTCCTCGATCAGATCGAAGGATTTTAATAGTTTTACCTGGTTGGTTCTCTACTTCGCTCTTATATTCCTTGAATTTCTCAAAAGCTTCATATTTGTGTTTCAACAGGAACACATGTCCGAATCTTGAGAGATCATCAGTGAATATAATAAAGTACGAGAAACCATTTCTGGCATGTGTAGACATAGGACCGTATACATCACTATGTATCAGTCCCAAGAGTTCAGTAGCTCTTGCTCCTTGTTCCGTAAACGGAATTTTGGTCATCTTACCTTTGACACATGACCGACAAGTTTTCATAAGATGTAAATTCAAACGGATTCAAATATCCATCTTTATGTAACTTAGCTAATCCGGTCGCATTGATATGACCACGTCTACAGTGCCACAAGAAAGCTTTGTTCATTTCTGAACTTTTCCTCTTGTGAGTGTTTTGTATATTTAAAACTTTATTTTGATTTAGAACATATAAACCATTACACAACGTACCAAACCCAATCAATACTTGATTTAGGAAAATTTTCATAACATTTTTCTCTAATGCAAAGTTATATCCTTCTTTATCTAATAAAGAAACGGATATTATACTGCACATCATCGACAGTACGAAATAACAGTCATTCAAAATCAATGTATTACCATTTGGCAATACTAAGTGATATTCGTCAACAGCTTCGGTAGCAACAATTGCTCCATTCCCTACTCTGAGAGACATATCACCCTTTCCCAGTTCTTTACTTTTCTATAACCCTTGTAACATATAACAAATGTGGGATCCTGATCCGGTATCTAATACCCAGGACGTAGAGTACACTGAGAAACAATTCTCAATAACTAACACACCCGAAGAAGATGCACCAGAATGCCCTTTCTTAATTAGGGTTGCATGGAAATCCTTGCATTCCCTTATCCCTTGCCTAGACTTATGATAGTTGTCACAAGATAGAGTGGAACCAACATTTCCCAGCCCAGTATAATAAGCGGGTTCGGTCAATACATCCATGTCATTATCTTGATTAAGGCGTGACATGGTCTCTACCTGGAGAGAGAGAGAGAGAGAAAAGAAAACACTTTAGCATGCGCTCTTACAAGATTAGATTGATTGTTATCTTATCTAATCAGGATGGCTCGCACTGTTTTTATCAAATCTTCCTTCAAACCCTCAAAGATAAGATTAGCTAGGATTAATTACACCCTACAAGTTCGCTAATCGGTCAGCCGGGCTGGTGTTGGTACTCCGAGGGATTCTCCCCGTGTTTTCTCATGGAACTAATTAAATAACCTCGTTTTTGCAGGGGCATAACCCCGTTAACACCTTTCTTAGACACCTACTGGATTAGCTAATTGTAAAGTGGAAAACTCTCTCAGGAGTAACGCTTACTCGCAGTGGGTATTGGGATCCAACTATCACATAGAAGGTATGCAATCTCAATGCAAATTTCAACACTTGAAATTCCCGATGATTGTTTTTACCCCATGCGGCTTATGATCTTGACAAGCTCAACAAATCATAAACCGCAAGTCAAGTTCAACCCATCATTTCGTGACTGATTTAGACCCACGCGCACGAACCTTAACAAGGTCAACAAAGCCGTACGACTGCCCTAACCAATCGCATCATCATGCGGCAGAAAAGCACTAATCAGGTACCGAACACTACGCCTCGATAAGTTTGACAAACATAGCACAAATACTAAACAGTACCTATCTAAAATGACGGAGGGCTACGACTGGTTTTGAAGAAAACCTTTAACGTAATGAACTTGATATCGTTGTAGAACCTAGTGATTTGAAAACGAGTGGTTTAAGCTCCGCTTTAAAAATCGAGTAGTTTTCAAAACAAACCGTGTGGGTTTATCATATGCTAGTTTTTGCTAAAGAGGTCATTCCCGGTGAAGGGATCTAGGCTCTTTCCTAATCGAATGAGGTACTGGATATTCATAATGGAATACCACTATGCAAAATAAGAACTAGAGCTGCCTTTTGAAAAATTTGATTCTACAATATCTTTTACATTTCTTTTCTTTTCATTAATCTTATTAATGAAGTCCCATCAAATATGTTTCCTAAACATCAGAGAAGAAACGAAAATAAAATACACATATATGCCATCTGCATTCGCCACAGGGACCCGGGTCTTCACCGTAAGGTTACTTAACTTACGGCATGGCGGGGTCAGAACTAGCGCGGATGCAAAACATATATAGTGTCTACTAATATATCATATATATATAAGTAGCATTCGTCTCACGCAGTTATAGGATCACATCACATCACAAAACAGCAGAAGCAGAGATATGAAATATAGGATATACTAGGAGGTCTGTGTTTTAGATTAAGCCGGTAACGAAAAACATGGATTCTACGGTCGTGATGAATAGCCAAGCCCACACCCCTAGACCCCTACGAGAGCGGCAAGCAACCCTGCCAATTCTAGAGTTAGGCGACCGGTCTCAACTCCTCTAGATGGTTTCCCACTGGACTCTAGAACCCGGTTACTTGTGCTCTCCGTCTTGGGTCTATCCTAATGCGGTAAAGTAAATAATATATATCGAATGGAGACAACAATCTCAACCCGAAAGTATCCCAATAAAAGAATATTACATACAATTATTTACATGAATGAAAATTGAAAAACTCTCATCTCACATAAAACCCTCGGCTATTCAATCACGATGATCCAATATAACATATCGATAGCAACTCAATAACATCACATGTCATCAATGTAAGTAAATATGCATATCTCTAATGTCGTGGTCGTATAGCAACAAAATTGGGGATACTGCCGCATATTACACTTACGGTCGCAGAAAAGAAATGAAAACTACAATAATTAGAATCTGCAACTGTAGACATCATAAACCCGGATTATCACATATTCTGAATTTCATGCCTAACCCTATAAATCTTACATTTAAGTCTCGAATTGAAAACCCTTTTCAAAGATTAAGTCAGGCAATTCAACAAGATTCCCGATTAATAATTTGAAGCCTTGTTGGGAACTTTAGTGGATGGCCACACCCCCGAGACCATCAACGAAGTGAACTTAGGCGGAACACCGTGGCCGCGAGCACCCGAGTGGATGCTCTTGGCCATGGGGTTCCCCTATAGTCACTTGGTCGGGGCAAAAGGGCGTGACTCTCTACTAGTGTCTCCCGGCGCGTATTCACGCATGATACCAGATTACGAAAGAGTTTCGATCTAAATCCAAACTCCGTGGCAATCCATCATTTGAGACTAAAATACGAGATTTACAAATCGATAACTAGTTTCCGCAAAACTAATCAATGTGGATTCCAAAAAGTGTATCATATAACCAAAACAATATAGACGACGTTAACATTTCGATCGATATTTCAAATAACAACAATGCACAGAGACCTCAACCACTTGAGCCTCATCCAAAATATCCAGAAACTCATGTAGGAGAAAAGGAAGCTACATAAGAAAACTAGAGATCTAATTCCACAAGTCAACCGCGGAACCGTGGCTAGAGCATTGTCTAGGCGGCGGTTTCGCAGCCATTTGGTGGAACTAGATTCTAGTCTTTCTTGTGCCTCCTTAAAATAGCCTGCACGATTTTCTGAGCATTTTTAATCTGGAAAATATTGAAGTTTCAAAAATTGGACAGAAACTAGCAAAGTTCGTTTTTAAAATGTCGATCGAACACTTTAATTTCGTCTAAACTACTCCTAAGTCTCTAGTTTGTCTCTGATACCATGAAAATATATCTTAGCATCTCTACTAAAGTTCTATAAATATCAAGTATGCAATTTTAAAAAAATCTAGAGGTCTAAGTATACTAAATAAGAATCGAACTAGAGAATTAGGGTTTAAAGTTGAGTAAACTAGCAATCTAAACTATGTGATGAGAAACTAAAACCTTTGTAATCTAGTCCTTTAGTTCAAATGCTCCGAGTAGTAGTCCTAGAACTCTTCTTTGATTCCACTTGAAAAATGGAACGAGCTTGCTTGAAGTCTTCGTCGTCGAAGATGATCTACCTTGAAGTTTCCTATACTCAAGCTCACACTTTACTAATCAAAGTATTAGTGAAGTTAACAAGCTATACTAATTTGTTAGAGTAGTATATGTTGATGAAGTAAGAATTTTGCTCACAAAAAATCTTTCTTTCTTTTTCTTTTTCTTTTTCTCAATCTAGAAAAATCTAGAGAGGAGATGAAGAAGATGAACTTGGAAGTGAGTGTGAACCATGAGGATAAGATGAGATCATGAGAATGATAAATATTTATGAATAAAACAAGGAAAAAGGATGAATCATGGCTTCTCCAAGCAACTAAAGAAATGACTCATTCTTCTTTTCTTTTAATTCATATATCTTTATCATTATCTTTTCTCCAATATGATTCTCACACATCCTAATTCTATGTATCATCAACCATAATACAATATATATATATATATAAAGATAAGAAAATCTTAAGTGAGATTAATATTAGTTAATATATATATATATATCAAATTATTAAATCAACACTTGATTCAATAATCCGGTTATATTATATATAACCCGGCTAATATCAAATATACAAATATATATATACACACACACAAATATATATATATATATATACACACACAAATATATATATATATCAAATCATTAAATCAACACTTGATTCAATGATCCGGTTATATTATATATAACCCGGCTAATATGAATATATATATATATATATCAAATCATTGAATCAACACTTGATTCAATAATCCGGTTATACCATATAACTCTAGATTAGAATACGGTATCATATACTCATATTTAATCAAGCTCTGGCACATATCTCCATGCGTGCCCTACTTTGTTTCGCTTGAGCTAGGAAAGCATTATGTGGGACTCTAAAGACTCGCCAATACGCTAGCAGTAGGTAATGATCATATCAAAGACCTACAAACCGTCAGCGGTACTAGCTAGACATAACGTCTATCCAGGTATTGAACGAATAGAAGATCAACAAGCAAACTTGTCCAAACTCCCGTAGAACCTATAAGCAACACTTACCGTACAGTACGGTCTCTTCGTCTGGTATGTCGCATATCAAGTCTGGGGGTAGAATCGTCAGACCCCAATAACTTGATAAGTCATGCTGATGTGTCGCCTATAACCTTTCGAGAAACTATTGATAACACTTATCAGTAAATCTCATTAGCTCTGGCCAGAGACTTGTTGTTATAGCCAATCAAGCATAGCACAACATCAACTCCCAATACCGGGAAAGAACAAACCCCTCCTATCGCTCACTGCCTCCATATGACTCAGGACTATACCCTAAAACCACCTGTTTGAATGACTCATTAGAGCCGTGGTAGGGAGGAAATCAAAGCACAGTGGGAACCGCACAAGACACTATGACGATTTCGGGTCTACAGAATAACCTGTATAAGTGTCACCAGAGAACTGCTATCTAACGATAGGTATAGTACTATCTAGGAGTTCTCGACGAGTCCTATTCGGTGTACTCATTCTCCAATGAGCACCTGTGTACAATTTTTGATGTCAAACACCAATGGTTATAGGATCAACTATCGCCCCATACAGGGTCAAGAAACGTACACACTAGTCTACTCTGGAATATCGATACGCCCTCGACTAGGAACTGTTAAGGATGTGCTTGTGGACTACTCAAGCCCCACAGGTATGATCCACATCATAGTCCTGATAGTCAAGCCAACATCCTAAGGGATTTATCAACATGTATCAAAGAGACAGTAAATTAAAACAAGTGCACATGTTAAGATAAAGAGCAACCAGATAGCATACTATCATGTCGAGCAAGAAAGTCCTCTATATATATGTCTAAGTATCCACTATAATATACAATAATGGCCTTTAGGGCATACATATTCCTAACATCAACCGCTCACTGCCACCACATGCTTCGGTACTACACCCAACAAAAACATGTTTGCATGACTCCTTTGAGCCATGATAGGATAGAAGTATAAGTATAGTGGGAACACACATGAGAAACTATGGCGATCTCAAGTCCTAGGGACTACCCTGTATCCATATCACAAGAGAACTGCTACCTGATATTGGTATATTACCAACTAGGTGTTCTCGGTGAGTCCGTCCAGTGTAACTCATCCAATGAGCATGTATATAATTCTTGATGTCAAACACCAATAGTTGTAGGATCAGTTATCGCCCTCCAACCGAGTCAGGAAACGTACACACTAGTCTAAACTGGAGTACCGATACCCAGTCTCGATACTCCTACAACTAAGGACATTTAAGGATGTGCTTATCGACTACCCAGGCCCAACTAGTATGATTTCCTTCATCGTCCTGGTAGTCAAGAAAAATCCTAAGGCTTTATCTTATGTCTAAACGATACGTGACAGTGAATAAAAAGCATCACATGAAAGATAAAGATAAACCATATAGCATATTATCATCTCGAGTAAGATTTTTCACTCATATATTTCCTCCTTCAATTACAATAATTACCTTGAGGGCACTTATATCCAACATTTACTACTCGAACCCAAGCCGCTTCTAGAACTTGGGTTGCCGCCAGGTCATCTTCTATGTTCTGAGCCCATTCCTCGGCTTCTAGCGGGCTCTCTTTCCTAAAGAAATTCTTCGGGTGCAATGCCTGAAACTGCTTCAGGCCTGGTGCCTCTGCTTTGGGCCGAACTAGTTCTTCATGAAGGAGAGCGGTCTGCTGCTGCTGACCTTCAAGTGGACTCTTAATAGCTTCCAGAAGCACCGTCTGTTCATTTGGGGGATTTGTAGTAAGTGGTGGTGGTGGTGGGGTATCTCCGTTGACGTTGGTGTGGTTAAAGGAATCCATTACCTTAGATAGATAAGAGATTGGATTAGAATAGAATCAAAAGACTTTGAAATGAAAGAAATGTAAAAGATGTTGAATTTTATAATTCTTGTGGTATATTACATACAATGTTCATGTAGAACTGGCTTGTATAGGCCACTAATAAAACCTGTCACAACCCGCTTCCCAAAGGACGGTAACGGTATATGAATAGGCATGCGACGTATTTATTTCGAGAAGGTCATTTCCCATAATAAATACGCTAAGCGTTTATAAGCAATATAACATCTTACAAGAATTAACGAGAGAATTTAAAATTCAACATCGACATTATTTACATTCAACATTTTCACATAGTTTTGGATGCAAGATAACTTAAAACAAAGTACAACAATATGAAATTGCATAACAGATGGCATACTAGAAAATTAAGCTGGAAAGAAACTAAAGATCAGCTTGTAAGGCCAGCTGGTCATAATCCTCATTAGTTGGTTCCACCTCCTCAACTCCTTGGTCACCTAACGAACATTCTAAAGAAACAAAGGAATGGGTGGAACACCAGTCAGCAAACTTGCACTTGGTAAGTCCCCAAAAGGAAGTGTGATGTATATAAATGAAATACAATGTGACATGTGAAATAGTATGAATGGAAATGAAACATGAAAAAATATAACATAGAAATGTTAATGGCAACTATGTAAGCATGGCAATGTAACATGAGCATGGCAAACCAGTATAGCATGGTCGTGTAGTGTAGGTATAGTGAACATGAAGTGTACTGTCAACGTATCATAAAGAGGTCACTAAAAATGTAAGCTAACTAACAAGAGTTCAAGTGTGAATGTCAACCAATCTCAAGAGTATTCTAGAACTCAAGGGTAAGGCCCCAGGAGCAAGGAATCATGAGCCCGAATCAAGTATTAGTAACAGGACTTCAACCTAATGTTGAAGTATTCCAAACCCAAGAGCATGGCCCTAAAGACTTGGAAACACGAGCCCTCATGATAGATTGCATGTGTTAGTTGATTGAAAGGTTTGTGCTATGCATTCTATGTGTTCCTACTTACCGCAATCAAGACGGTTTCGATTGTAGCTAGCCGGTTGAGTACGGGTCGATCCACAGAGAGATGGGAGTCTTTTTCTTAATGTTTTAACGAGTTAAGTTAAATTTGTCCAAGTTTGTTCAATACTAACTATGTGTATTTATATGTATTGTTTCGCCCAATCAGAGCAAAGCTCTGTTTGAATTCAAAATTCAAATTTTGAAGCAACGCTTCAAGTCTCGGGCGCAACGCGCCGCGTGTCTGGCGCTAATACGTCAGCGCAACGCCCAAGAAGGCGCACCCAATCAGAGCAGAGCTCTATTTGTCTGAAGCAACGCTTCAGTTGCGCTGCGCTCTGCGCTGCGCGACACGTGTCAGCGCAGATGCGCTAGCGCAGTTGCGCTGCGCTGTGCGCTGCGCGACACGTGTCACGCGCTGGGGCATCTGCGCCAAACTAAATTAAGATTTTAAGAAATCTTTTCTATTCTTGTTAAAACAAGAAGATTTTCTTCTGTAAAGCAGAAGCCCTTGGATTAAAGATCCAACGGTAGGGAAAATTCCCCAGATCACTCAGAGAGTGATCTTTTTAACAAATTTAACTAATTTGTGAGCACTATAAAAAGGACCCTAAGCCTCAATTCAAAGGCATGAAAATTTTTCTTGAAAACTCAAGAACTTTAAACAGAGAGAATTCTGAGAAGATTTCAAGAAAAAGGTAAAGAACCTTCATGAATTAGAAGAAATTCCTTCTAATAGATCATTGATCTAAAAACAAGATCAATGATCTCTACATAATAAACAGTGCTTTGCACTTCTTGTGAACCCCTGGTTCTTTAAAAACAATAAAAAATAATAATAATAGTGCTTTGCACTTTTATGAACCTCTGGTTCTTCAAATAAAGAAAAATTTATTTTTCTTTGATCTATTTCAGATCAAGAAATTAAATAGTGCTTTGCACTTTTATGAACCTCTGGTTCTTCAAATAAAGAAAAATTTATTTTTCTTTGATCTAATTCAGATCAAGAAATTAAACAGTGCTTTGCACTTCCCTTCTTGAATCTAAAAGATTCTTAGTGCTTTGCACTTCCAAACTGCGCCGTTGCGCTCTTAAGAGAGCGCCACGTGTCGGCTATAAAACCACTTGCACTAAGCGCCCTTAAGATAGAGCTTTGCTATCTGGAATTGGCGCAACTCGCTGAGAGCACGCCACGTGTCGCCAGCGCAACAGCGCAGCGCGCTGCACTGTTGCGCTTGCGCTCCCCAGAGCATGACACGTGTCATCACCATATGAGCTTGCGCTCAGTGATTGGCGCAAAGCGCCTGACAAATGCAATGCATTTCACTTCCTGAAGGGCCAAGCCCAATTAAAAGGCTTAACAAGCCTAATAAATAAAATGCTGTGCATTATTTGGAAGGGCAGAGCCCAATTGAAAGGTCCAATGGACCAAAATAAATGATCTGCATCCCAATCAAAATGGGCATAAATGGCCTGAAGTAATGCAATGCATTATTTAAGTATGGGCAAAGCCCTAGCACAGGTCTAATAAAAAAATAAATGATGGTGTTGAACATTTTCAACTGGACTTAGCCCAATTTTGGCCGTAAGTCCTTAAATTAAATTGACTGAGCAAAATGGCTCTCCTAAATCAATTTACGTCCGGTTCGAGGGTACATCTCCGAACTCCTTTGACATCTATCGTTGTAATTCCTCAACGACGTCAAAGAGGTGACGGGTCCCAACGACCACACATCGCTATGGACTGCGGGGTCCTTAAACTCGTGGACCGAGACGTCCTTAAACTAATATCGGACCGAGACGTCCTTAAACTAATATTGGACCGAGACGTCCTTAAACTAATGATGGACCACTACGTCCCTAAACTGGCATCGGACCGAAATGTCCCTAAACTAATGATGGACCACCACGTCCCTAAACTGGCGATGGACCGAAATGTCCTTAAACTAATAATGGACCACTACGTCCCTAAACTGTCATCGGACCGAAACGTCCCTAAACTAATAATGGACCACTACGTCCTTAAACTGGTATCGGGCCGAGACGTCCCTAAACTAATAATGGACCACTACGTCCCTAAAATGGAACAATAGAGCCAATTGCTCTTTTGCCGGATCTAAACGATCCCGTTTAAGTTGATCTTAGCCCCAAACACGGCTAACGCATCCTTAAACACTTAAATGGACTATAAAACCCTCAATCAGCTTTGGTTCAAGGGTACATCTCTGAGCTCCTCTGACACCTATCGTTGTAATCCTTCAACGATGTTAGAGAGGTGATGAGTCCCGATGGCCATAAATTAAATGAATCACCACGTCAGGTTGATCTTAGTCCAAAACAGGACTAACGTATCCTTGACGAATGTTTAAGTTGATCTTAGTCGCAACGCGACTAATGTATCCTTAAACTAAAAACACCAAACCTAAATCTAAGTAAATACGGATTTGGACTAATCCACGTCCTACGGGCGAAGGTATTACTCAGTCTCCGTATACAATCCACGGGCAACCACAAACAAAACAAACACCCACGACACGAAGTGAAATTCTGGAGAAGGAGAAAGTTGTTACCGCGATGCGGTAGCGTAATTAACTGCAGGGGCTTGCCCCTGCAGGGAAGAGCGTCCCCACAATCAAAAACCCCTCAAGCGATGGGGAATCTGACAAAGTCTGCTACATCGGCCGCATCCATCTAAACCTCCGATACACGGTGCCATAAATCAACTTGGCATCTTCGGAGAGGTAGACGGATAAAACCAAATAGCATCTGCCCCGAACCTCAGCGCCAGGACTTCGCAGTCTTGTGCGCCGCCGTTCGGAGGGGAACAGATTCTGGCACGCCCGGTGGGACCTTTTCCTCTTTCCACTCCACACTTCGTATGTCGTCTTCGCGAACCAATCGCGGTTTGTTAAATGGTTGCCTACGGATTTCAAGTTGCTAAGATTTGGTCTTTTGTCTGGCGCAGAACTCAAGCATCCATGGATTCTAACTGCACCAACTGCGCGAAGTACCACTGCAACGGACGCTCCACCTCACCGAGAGGTGTAACATATGGGCCCCAAGCGGCCTCCTTCCTCGCTTTACCGGTTGAACAGGTGACCCAGGCCACCACCGGCCTGTTTTTCGGGACCATGGTCCCACCTACGAGCTTCTCTATGCCGATATCCGCACCGGAAGTGAACAAGAAGTTGGTGTTCGACCGGCTCACTGCTACCACGACCCCTATCAACGGATCGCCCGCTACTAAGCCGACAGCCTCCGTTTTTACCAGGCTAGGTCAGAACTATAAAGTGGTCGTCCCAAAGAGGGCAACGACCGCTGCTTTGGAAGTCGTTAAAGCGGCTTCTCCCATCAGAGAGTCGGTCTTCACAAGATTGACGGTTCCCACTCCTCCCCCAGCTGGTCAAAAGGCATCAGTCTTCGATAGGCTGACATCGGCAGTTACCCCACACTCAAACAGGGGGCAACAAGAAACCATCTCGATTTTCGAGCCAGTCCCAACGGCTCGTCGTGCTCGACGTCGACATTGGCAACGAGTAAGGAAAACAGGGGGCAACTCCCCCTCAGGGCTAACCCCACCTGCTCCAGCGGTGGAGGTCAACGCTGCTGTTCCAACTGGGAACAGCTTTGAATTGCTGAGGAAGGTGAGAAAGAACTCTCCAATTGCTACATTGAAAAGATCTCCTCCGCCTATAGAAAAAGCTCCGGAGACAAAGCAGGAATAGCCCTCTCAACGGCTGTCGTCAAAAATTTATAAAGTTTGGCGGAGGGTTCAAGACTCCGTGATTGACTCAGACCACTTCCGTCGCCAGAAAAGGGCAAAGGTGGAAAAAGACAAGAACCGCCCCATTAAACAGCAGGGGGCAACAAATGCTAGGATGCCCACTTCAACGGCTCCTTCAACCTCAAAGGTCCACAAAAGGAAAAGGCCAGAGAAAGCTCCCGTGACAATGACAAAGTTTAAAAGCGGTGAACCTAAACGCTCCAAGTCAGGGGGCATAACAGTTCATACGGTCTATATGGCTTCTGGAAAGGAAGAAAGTCATACTTCTACGGGTCACCGACCGCTTACCCGGTCAGTGACCAAGGCTCAGGAGCAGCAACAAAAGCTCCAGGAGATGATGACTACAATGGCTGCACTCACGGAGCCAAAAGAGAACCCTGGGACGTCCTTAGATGAACGCCAAGAGGAAGAGACCGACGCCGAATTCCTCCGCCGAGTACTGGAAAAGAGAGACAAAGAGGCTGCTGAACAAGCAGCCAATATACAGCGTATGGGCCTCCTCTTCCAGGACATGATAGGGATGATGATACAACGAGATCCCCCGACTGAAGAACCACCGATCGTCCTTGGGGATGATAGGGGAGAGACATCAAACCCTCAGCCCGTTCTATCAATGGCTAAAGAGGATACAATCTCTAAAACTGATCTGGACGAATATATAGCCCAGCAAATAAAGGTTCATCACGCGGCCGAAGCAGCCGGCCACGTCGTAAAGACGGGGCGGCCATATCCGGGCTGGTATGACCAAATCAAATACCCGCCGGGTTACACAATTCCCAAGTTTCATGTCTACAAAGGGACCGGCAATCCCCATCAACATGTTGCCCAGTTCAAGGCGCTTTGCGGTAACACCGGCGGCGACGACAAGCTTTTGCTCCGACAGTTCGTTGGAAGCCTATCAGATACGGCGTTCGAATGGTATTCTGAGCTCCCCAATGACTCTATTAAAACCTTTGCGGAGATGGAGCTGCTCTTCACCCAACGTTTTGCAAGTGCCAGTGAGCGTACTCCGATGACGGTGTTGATTAATGCCAGGGTAAAACCCGGCGAGACGTGGGTTCGGTACGCTATACGGTGGCGTAATCTATGGTCGAAGTGTGAACAGCGCATAGAAGAAGCCCCTGCGGTGGGAATGTTTGTTGGAACCCTTGATCCACAAGCAACCATTTCATAATTTATGATGTTCTTCAAGCCGACTTCCTTCCAGGCTTTGATCGACAAATTAGCGCAGATGGACCAGATGGGCCATAAACCCCCTCTCCCGAAGCCGGACTCCCGAAACGATAAAGGAAAGGGAAAAGCGATCATTGTTGCTAATGCCCAACAACAACCGAGCGACTCGAAGCCGGTTGCTCGTCCAAACAATACGCGCCCATACGTACCCCTTGAGGACAGGATGGGACGTGCTTACTCCTTCCCCCATGATAAAACGAGGAGGCTATTCGAGCTGGCATTGCGCAACAGACTCATAAATCTGCCAGATCCAAAACGCCCGTCGCAACCAAGTGACGTTAACGAGCCTAATTACTGCCCTTATCATCGAGTGCTAGGACATCCGATCGAAGACTGTTACGTTTTCAAAATTTGGCTTGAGAATCAGTACCGCCAGGGCAAATTTGCGCTGTCCGACAAATGGAAGGTGAATCCCCCGCAGCCCCACACCTCTAAAGGGACGAATACGCCGGGGGCAACATGCTCCGTCATTGAGGAAGCTCCTTGGGAGGTTGTATTATCAGCCAAAACGAGGAGAATGCTAAATGATCTTCAGACCTGTCCAGCAGTCAAGTGGAAGAACCCCTTAGAACCGCAGGTTATTGAGGGGATGCTGAAGCCACGTCCGACTCCGAAAACCGATGGTGGTAGTTCAAGCGTTCATAACCAGCCGTCAAAATCTTCGAAAAAGAAGAAGAAGAAATCTAAGAAGCCCGTGAAGCCTGGCGACAAGCGCACGGACTTACAAAAGCAAATCGACGCACTGGATGAGTACAACCAAAAGGCGCGGACTCCCATTACGCTCCAAGATTTCCTTGATCACGTCTTCCAAAAAGAAGATGAGGGAGAAAGTTCATCGATGAATCCGAGGAATATGTGGCGAGCTGTCATATGATCTCCCATTCGACCACGAACGATGAAGGGACTTCTGGCACTGAAACGCTGGGGGCAAATGCCGAATCAAGAGCCCCAGGGTTATCAGTTGAAATGATTAGCGCGTTTCTTAATGAAGCTCGGTTGAAAAGCAAAGCTGATCGAGAATGCGAGACAGCTATATTCGAAAGGGCCAAGCGCCAGCGACTTGAGGAAGGAGCTGAAATGATCCCGCTGGAGCAAAATGCCTCCACCGCTGACAAAAGCCAATTCAAGATAAAAAAGAAGTTTGCTAAGGCCATATCGATGGGCATGAATCTACCACCCTCTGAAGAAAAAGTTACTGGCGTGGTGGAAATGCACCCCTCTTATTGCTTATATCATCAGAAGGTCTCGCATTCCACCCAAGATTGCAAAGCTTTCGATAAGTGGTGGCAAGGATACGTCGCTAATCGACAACGCTTTAAACGGGAAAAGCGTAAAATTCGTCGGGAGCAAAGAAACACGACCAAAGAGCTTGAAAGAACTGCCAACAATTGTCACATGATTAACACCGCCGGGTCACAAGTGCCTACATTTGGGAGCGATTCCGATGAGGAGCTAGAGCTTGGCCCCCTGTTCAAAGAATCCATTTCGGGAAAAGAAGAAGAATCGAAGGCTTGCGAAAATATACAGTTACGCAATCGGACGCTACCTGAAAAGAATCTCGGACCCTTAAACAAGAAAAACAAAGGGAAAGAGAAGGTCTCTGAAGACATTGCTTTGGATGACCAAGTCGCGGAAGAGTTAACCGCCAAGAACCCGCCAAAGAGGAGTAAAGTGGATTACAATGTCTTGGCGCATCTGAGAAAGCTACCCTCACAACTCAGCATTCTCGATGCCCTATTACTATCAAAAGAGGCGTGGGATTCTTTGATTAAGGCCCTACAAGATCCGGACCAGTTCCAAGCCTTCCTAGCCGAACAAAAGATGAAGGATGAATTGGAAGAGGTGCACACAGCCGACGTTGCTTTTAGTGATGAAGACCTTCTCCTCGGGACGTGTGAACACAATCTCCCCCTTTATGTCTCAGGATACTGCCATGACATAAAGATAGGTAAAATCTTGGTCGATAACGGATCGTCTGTTAATTTACTCAATGTGCGAGTGTTAAAGAAGATTTGCATGAGTGTCCAACACCTCGCCCGAGACAAAATCACCATCTCCGGTTTCGACTCTCAATCCTCAAAGACTCTTGGATCTGTGATATTGACGCTACACTTAGGGTTGCTCGTCACAGACATCAAATTCCATGTTATAGACGCCAAGACGTGCTACAATGCTCTGCTCGGCCGACCATGGCTACACGAGTACAATATCATCCCTTCTACACAGCATCAATGCATGAAGTATTCTAGAGATGGCCTTGAGTACACTGTAGCGGGAGAGTTGAATCCGTTTTCCGTGAACGAAGTTCGCAAGTATGAAGATGCCAAGTACTTCTTACCGAGTTTCGAAGACACGGAAAGGTGTCACAAACCGGAGAACAAAACTAACGCTACCATCCCTGTCTTCGGCAGTGACACCGAGGAGGAGGAGGATATAAATTATTCAGGTCCATCCCAGTCCACTAGGCCAGGACCATCCGTTCCTTCATTGATCTTCGGTAGTGATTCAGAGGATGAAGTTCATGCTGTATTCCCTGCTCGGCCTTCAATACGGGTTTCTGATTGTTGTGATTTAGCGTGCTCGCGCTTTCTAAAAGATAGATCAAAAATATTTGTAACCGCAATCAAGAACGGCGTCGCATGAAGCTAGCCGGTGAGTACGGGTCGGTCCACAGGGATGTTGTAAATTTCCGATTCGCGCTTACGAGTTAATTCCGAAGGGTGTTCGGATTGATTATTAAATCTAAAAACCTAATTAACCTAGGGCAATTATCTAGATCTACTCTTGCTAGGGCTAGGTTTAGGGATGGTTTGCGAATGTAATTAAATCTCAACGCTTTCTATACCCGAATGAAGATCTGTGAGGAGTTATGATAATTATCAATAAAGTGGATTAGATCCGTTCGGGAAGGTGATCCTTCCTCTAGGTTCTTCCTTCCTTTAGAGATCCTTACCCTAACCTCCATGGAAAACATCACACCCGGGCCTTTATACTACGGTATCACCGCTACCTCGAGGGATAGAGTGCCGTAGGGAGCGGTATGTGCATGTATGCATGGAGTCATATTGTAAATATTTGGTGGGTAAGAAAGAGATGAGAGATCTCACCTTTCAAAAGCCTTCCCCAAAGCTAACTCTAAACAAGTTCCTAGGGCATGAAATTAAATCTACCTAGGGCAAGGAATTTAAATCTATACTAAGGCAAGAAATTAAATTACTTACAGATGCATCCCTCCAATCATCCATGCAGGGTTGTCAGATCTGAATTTCTGAATGGAGAAGAAACACCGATGCTCTCCAAAAGATTTCTAAATTTTATTCATTAAAGGGAGGCATAAAGCATTACAATGGTTAGAGTTCCTATTTATAAAGAATAGGAAACCCTAGGGTTACATCTGATTCGCATGTCCACAATTACAAAAATAGCCCTTAGGAAGACCGGTCAAAGAAATAAAGAATTATGGTAAAAATTTTATTCTCTAACTGCTCCACTCCACCGCGGAACCGCGGCCCAAGGCCCTGTTTGGCCGCGGTTCCGCGGTCAACTAAGAAGATTGTGCTTTGAATTTTGGGCTGCAGCTTTTGATCATTTTGGGCTTCCTGTATTTATATATCTTTTTCCAATTGGGCTTCTAGGTTGGTTCCAGATCTTCAGTGAACAATTTGCAATAGATTTTTAACCGTTCGCTTTGAGTCGATGTCTTGAATCTTGCGTTGTGAATTGTTCTTTATGTAGGCTTGATCAAGATTCTCTGTTTGTCGGTCAAAATCCACTTTTGCATCGTCTTTTCATCGTTTGCACTGCTTCCTGTCCAAGAACCTGTAACCTGTAACATGTAGCAGACATGCGTCAAAAGCACCTGTTTTCATTGTAAAATGCATAAGAATGGGGAATACAAAATGCAATATTATGTTATGAATAGTTTCCGCTGATGAAGAGCGAAGTCTGCAGATAACCATGGTGCCGCTTGAACATTACAAAGAACTGGATGCACTCAACGCCAACAGCGTAGAAGAATTGCACACATTCTATATTCCTCCCGGACGAAAAGGCGAGAAGGCAACCCTATTCTACCGTTCTGAAGAAAACAAGGTGGAAAAAGAAATTTGGCATGGCGCGGATCCCACGCTCGACAGGCTTCAGCCCATCCGTCTTCCCAGATATTATACCAAAGGTTTGAAGAAACTGTTGAAGCGCCAGGCAATACCTTTCGAACAAACCGTTAGAAAGGCCAAATTCTATGACAAGGTCTGGAACGTTCCCGGGACTCAATGCAAACTGCCTAACGGGAGAATAGAAACAAAAGGGCTTGGGTACATCCGGTCAAAGAAACGGGAGCTAGTAAACAGCTGTTATGTCATGTATGACTTCGATGAAGAGGCGGACGCTCAATGGGAGGACGCTAATCCTGAGCCAGCAAAAGTTCCAGATACAAAACCGCCCAGTCCATCGGTTGAAGACCAGATGAGCAAACTTATAAGGGATGCGAGTCAAAAAGCCCGAAATGATCACGATCGTGAAATGGCAATCTATGAGAAAGCCAAGACACAGCGCTTCCTTCAACAGGCGGTGAGGGATGAAAATGCCGCTCCTTGTCAACCTGCTGCAAAAAAGGTTCGACGCGAAAGCAAAAACAAGTCGAAAGGCAAGAAAGGCGCTCGACAACCACAAAGCAGAGATAAGAAGCCACGCATCAGAGAGTCGAGCGTTATTGACCTAGCCCTCATGAAGAAAATGGGTCGAGTATACTCATTTCCTCGGAACAAAACAAGGAAAATACTTGATCTTGCTCTAAAACATCAAATGCTTACACTGCCAGAGTCTAAACACCCTGAGCAAGCGGGCGAAGTCTCCAACCCAAATTATTGCTCGTACCATCGAGTAGTAGGGTATCCGCTTGAAGATTGCTTCACCTTTAAGAATTGGGTTGAGGACCAATATCAGCTCGACAAATTCGCGTTGTCTGACAACTGGAGGGTAGCACCACCACAAAAGCACGAGCCCAAGGCCACGAAAGAAGAACCAGTTCTGCATTGGGATTGGAAGCGAATTCGTACTTGTCACGTGATAATGATATCAAGGGAAGAGCCCGAGAACATGGATGACCTTCCCTAGTGCTTTGAAAACAGCAGCGATGAGGTAATCTCAGAATTTCCCCCAGCGCCAAAAGAGCTGGAAGATGGAATCCATACTACTGCAGATAACCTCAAGAGAATCGAGTTGGGGACAATAAATGATCCGCGACCGACATTCGTCAGCGAGCTGCTGTCTGAAGAGAGGGTGGCTGCGTTAAAAGACGTCCTTGTGCAGCATAAAGATTGCTTCGCATGGAACTATTCCGAGATGCCGGGACTAGATCCAGAAGTTGCTGTACATAGACTAGCAATATCCCCGAACATCAAGCCAGTCAAACAGGCGCCGAGAAGAATGCGACTCGAGCTTGAGATGAGCATAAATACCGAAGTCAAAAAGTTAATCGACTCTGGCTTCATCCAGGAAGTTCAGTACCCTGAATGGATCGCCAACATCGTCCCAGTGATGAAAAAAAATGGGACAGTGCGCATATGCGTAGACTTCCGGGATCTTAATAAAGCTTGCCCGAAGGATGATTTCCCAGTGCCAGTCACTGAACTGATGATAGACAATACATCCACTCATGAAGTTTTCTCCTTCATGGACGGCTCATCGGGGTATAACCAGATAAAAATGCATCCAGAAGACCAGAAGCACACAGCCTTCAAGACTCCTCTTGGTATATTTTGTTATAAAGTGATGCCCTTCGGTTTGAAGAACGCCGGTGCTACTTATCAGAGGGCCATGACGAAGATCTTCGACGACCTTATACACGAAATCGTCGAATGCTATATCGACGATCTCGTGGTTAAAAGCAAATCATACGAAGAACACCTCGAGCATTTGAAGACCGTGTTTCAACGCCTTCGACAATACAACTTGAAGATGAACCCGCTCAAGTGTGCATTCGGAGTTTCCTCGGGCAAATTCCTGGGATTCATCGTCCGGCACCGAGGTGTTGAGATAGACCCGTCTAAGATTAAAGCGATCATGGAAATGCCTCCGCCAAGGACTCTCAAACAGCTACGATCTCTCCAAGGGAAGCTCGCGTATATACGGCGATTTATAGCCAACCTTTCAGGAAAGTGCCGTCTTTACAGCCACCTGATGAAGAAGGGAACCCCATTCGTTTGGGATCACAAATGCCAAGGCGCATTGGATGAGATCAAGCAGTATCTGCAAAACCCTCCGGTGTTGGCTGCTCCAGTTAAGGGAAAGCCTCTCATTCTTTACACGACCGCCCTTGAGGGTTCTTTAGGCGCATTATGGGCACAAGAGAATGACCAGAGGAAAGAAAGAGCACTCTACTACTTAAGTCGGGTTCTGCTGGGGGCAGAAAGCAATTACTCCCCCATTGAAAAACACTGCCTGGCATTGATCTTCGCAATAACAAAGCTTAGACATTACGCATTAGCGCACGAAGTCCATCTCATTTCAAAAGTGGACCCTCTCAAATATTTAATGTCAAAGGCCATCTTGACAGGACGACTCGCTAAATGGGCTCTGCTCTTAATGGAGTTCTCGATAACATATCGACCCCTCAAGGCAGTGAAGGGTCAGGCCATAGCCGACTTCCTTGCTGAGCACCCGATACCTGCCGATTCTCCTCTGAATTGCGATTTGCCAGACAAACATGCGTTTGACGCAATCGACGGTGGTGATACCCGTTGGGAGCTTTATTTCGATGGGGCGTCTTCCATGAAAAAGCACAAACAAAGTACGCCAATGATCAAATCGGGGGTAGGACTCATCTTCGTGACTCCACAAGGAGGAATAATGCGCTTCGCCTTCTCCTTAACAGAGCCGAGAACGAATAATGAAGCTGAGTATAAAGCTTTGATAGCAGGCCTCGAGATCGCCATTGATATGGGAATTGAAAGCCTCCTCATATATGGGGACTCCCAACTGGTCGTCAGTCAAGTGAACGGCAATTACCAAACATGCAAACCGGAATTGGTAAAATACGGTGAAAAAGTGCAGCAACTGCTAACCCAAATTCCCTCCTACACGTTGGAAAGTATACCGCGCGCGGAAAACAGCAAAGCGGACGCACTGGCCAAACTTGCTAAAGAATTGGCTGACGAAAACCTCGATGACGTTAGAATCGTGATACAAAGCCGTCGAGTGCTCGCCCCAGCAGAAATACATCCAGAATCAAATAAAGAAAAGGGAGCAACTGAGCAGGCGACCCTACAAATAAAAGACCATGAGAAGACCGAAGACTGGAGAGAAGTCTTCATAGATTACTTCAAGTTCCACCGAATGCCTGAAGAAGCGTCCATAAGACACCAGCTCATGAAACGAGCTCTGTCTTTCGCCTTCGTCAACGATACTCTATATAAGAGGACATTCGATTCTCTGTGGCTGAGATGCCTAGGACCTAACGAAGCGAGAAGGGTCGTCCAAGAGGTTCACGACGGACTTTGCGGTTCTCACCAAGCAGGTCCAAAGATGAAGTTGAAGATCAAACGGATGGGCTATTATTGGCCCACGATGATTCAAGACTGCATCGAATATGCGAAGCAATGTCACTCATGCCAGATTCATGGGGATTTCATCCATCAGCATCCCAATCCACTGCATCCAACAGTGGCTAGTTGGCCATTCGAAATATGGGGAACCAACATAGTCGGCCCCATCGAACCAGCATCGTCAAAGGGACATCGTTTCATCTTGGCGACAACTGATTACTTCTCCAAATGGGCAAAGGCGGTACCATTGAGGGAAGTGAAGACGGAGAACATCCTCCATTTCTTCAAGACGCATGTCATATACCGGTTCGGAACCCCAAGAAGGATCATCTCTGATAATGGGCCAGCCTACCGAAGTCATAAAATTAGCCGCTTTGCACAGCAGCACAATATAGACTGGAGATACTCCTCGGTTTATAATCTGCGAGCTAACGGTCTAGCTGAAGCCTTCAACAAGACCTTGACGAAGATCATGAAGAAAACAGTGTCACGAAATAAGAGAGATTGGCACGAAAGATTGCAAGAAGCTCTTTGGGCGTAGCGAACCACGTTCAAGACAGCCACAAACACAACGCCATACGCGTTGGTGTTCGGCACGGAAGCAGTACTCCCTCTCGAGATAGAGTTACCCTCTCTACGAGTGGCAGTTCACCACGAGCTAACGGACGAGGAAAATGCTCACCTTCGGCTTGAGGAGCTTAACGCCCTTGATGAAACTAGGCTTCTAGCACAACAAAATCTGGAAGCTTATAAAGCAAAGATGACGCGCTCATACGAAAGATTGACCCGACCGAGGACATTTCGTCAAGGCGAACTCATGCTAGTGGTCAAAAGGCCTATGATCCCCAATTGCGCCAAGTGGGAAAAGTTTGAGCCAAACTATGAGGGCCCATACATCATAGATAAAGTTTATCAGGGTGGGGCCTATCTACTCATGGACATGCATGGTGAAAGGCCTTTCAGACCAATAAACGGTCGCTTCCTAAAGAAATACTACGCTTAATGAGCCACGGTCTAGGTCAACGATGGATGACGACGACTAAGTCCGCTCGCTATCCTCCTAAGCTCAAGCTTCATAAAGAATAGCCAACCTTCTCGACAATGGACCGAAATGTCCTTAAACTAATGATAGACTGAAACGTCTTTAAACTAATACCGCAGCATCCTTAGGCTGACGAGATAAAAAAAATATATATATATATATATATATAAATAAATAAAATAAAATAAACGGTATGTCCATAAGCAAAAAGGGCACGGATGAAAACCCGAACGCGCTCCGTGAGTAAAAACAGCAGGGCTGCCGGCGAGTGTTCGTGAAAACCTGGAAGGGCGCAACCTCGTAAAAAAAAGAAGAAGAAAGATTTCCATGTATTATCAAACATGATACAATCAAGTGCACAAAAGTATGTGGGGTATGGGATTCGAACTCTGGTGGCTTGGTTCAGCAATGCAAGGTATTATCAATGAGTATGCTGCTAACACCATATGATATATGGAGTGGGATTTGGTAAAACCATATATACTTGTTATAAATATCGTAATTATTATTAATATGGGGAGTTGAAAAGTCAGGATCTCAATAACAAAGGGTGAAAGGATCTCAATAACAAAGGGTAAAAAAAAAAAAAAACGGTATGTCCATAAGCAAAAAGGGCACGGATGAAAACCTGAAAGGGCTCCGTGAGTAAAAACAGCAGGGCTACCGGCGAGTGTTTGTGAAAACCCGAAAGGGCGCAACCTCGTTAAAAGACACTTATAGGGTCCTCTCGACCTTATAAGGAGAAACCACCTGCGTGAGATCCTTACGACTCACAAAGGAGCAACACACTTAGGGATCCCCACGATTCCTAAGGAGAAAACACACTTGCGAGATCCTCACGACTCGTAAGGAGAACTCTCTTATGGGACCCTCACGGCTCATAGGATTTGAAAGTCTTAAGTCACAGAGACCTAAACCTGTGCTTAAGCAAACCCCCACAAACTTCCAATATTGCCCTACAAGTGGTTCAATATTGACCCTTGTATACAATCCACGGGCGCGAATAAACATTTCCCTAGCCTAAGTCCCATCTGAAACTAGGGATACGTTTGCATGGTGAACAACCCTTATAAATCCCCTCGATTTATGAGGAGAAAACCCTCCTGTAGGATCCTTACGACTTACAGAGGAACAAAACACTTAGGAACCCTCACGATTCCTAAGGAGAAAATACACCTACAAGATCCTCACGACTTGTAGGGAGAAATACCTTCACGAGACCCTTACGGCTCATGAAGTCAAAAGCCTTAACCGACAGGACCCTAACCCTGGTCGCTAAGCCTCCTTTGTTCGACAACGACAGAGGCAAATGATGATTCGCTCCTGGTAATATCCCAGTTGTAGCGGTGCTGATGCCGAAATCGGTGTCCAATTTCAGGTTTACAGCAAAAAGCCAGTAGGCCGCACATGCATACGAAATAGCCGAAATGATGGGGCGACTTGCAATAAAAAAGCAGCAAGTAAAAATGTATACATGCAAAATAGCCGAAATGATTGGGCAACTCGTAATAAAAAGCAACGAGTAAAAATAAAAAATATATATAGCCGAAATGATTGGGCACCGCGAAAAATAGCCGAAATGATTGGGCAACTCGCAATAAAAAGCAGCGAGTGGAAATAAAATAAATAGCCGAAATGATTGGGCACCGCGAGAAATAGCCGAAATGATTGGGCAATCGCGACCTTCGCGATATAAAAGCTGAAATGATAGAGCATCGCGGAAATAAAATAAAAAAAAATGATGATAAAACTTTGGCCCTAAAGTTAAGATCACATCGATCCCTGTATACAATCCAAGGGCATAAACAAAAAGGGAACTATACTTTCCCAATAGGCTCCGCCAGAAGACGAAGCCAAATCTCGACAGTTCAGTCCAACTCCGAAGAAAACAATATCTTCATCAAATTCCTCGACTCACGGATACAAACACTTCTTGATGAGAGCCTTCTGATTCGCGTCGACCCGCAGAGCCACCAGTGCCTCCGTAGGAACCCTCGACTCGTTTCAAACCCCAAGGAAACAAATAATCCTTGGTGCTAGGGAAACAAACAATCCTTAGCAAATTCCTCGACTCACGGATACAAACACTCCTTGACGAGAGCCTCCTGATCCGCGTCGACCCGCAGAGCCACCAGTGCCTCCGTAGGAACCCTCGACTCGTTTCAAACCCCAAGGAAACAAATAATCCTTGGTGCTACGGAAACAAACAATCCTTAGCAAATTCCTCGACTCACGGATACAAACACTCCTTGACGAGAGCCTCCTGATCCGCGTCGACCCGCAGAGCCACCAGTGCCTCCGTAGGAATCCTCGACTCGTTTCAAACCCCAAGGAAACAAATAATCCTTGGCGCTTGGGAAACAAATAATCCCTAGCAAACTCCTCGACTCACGGATACAAACACTCCTTGACGAGAGCCTTCTGATCCGCGTCGACCCGCAGAGCCACCAGTGCCTCCGTAGGAATCCTCGACTCGTTTCAAACCCCAAGGAAACAAATAATCCTTGGCGCTTGGGAAACAAATAATCCCTAGCAAATTCCTCAACTCACGGATACAAACACTCCTTGACGAGAGCCTTCTGATCCGCGTCGACCCGCAGAGCCACCAGTGCCCCCGTGGGAACCCTCGACTCGTTCTAAACCCCAAGGAAACAAATAATCCTTGGCGCTTGGGAAACAAACAATCCTTAGCAAATTCCTCGACTCACGGATACAAACACTCCTTAACGAGAGCCTCCTGATCCGCGTCGACCCGCAGAGCCACCAGTGCCTCCGTAGGAATCCTCGACTCGTTTCAAACCCCAAGGAAACAAATAATCATTGGCGCTTGGGAAACAAATAATCCCTAGCAAACTCCTCGACTCACGGATACAAACACTCCTTGACGAGAGCCTTCTGATCCGCGTCGACCCGCAGAGCCACCAGTGCCTCCGTAGGAATCCTCGACTCGTTTCAAACCCCAAGGAAACAAATAATCCTTAGCGCTTGGGAAACAAATAATCCCTAGCAAATTCCTCGACTCACGGATACAAACACTCCTTGATGAGAGCCTTCTGATCCGCGTCGACCCGCAGAGCCACCAGTGCCCCCGTGGGAACCCTCGACTCGTTCTAAACCCCAAGGAAACAAATAATCCTTGGCGCTTGGGAAACAAATAATCCCAGCAAATTCCTCGACTCACGGATACAAACACTCCTTGACGTGAGCCTTCTGATTCGCGTCGACCCGCAGAGCCACTAGTGCCTCCGTAGGAACCCTCGACTCGTTTCAAACCCCAAGGAAACAAATAATCCTTGGTGCTAGGGAAACAAACAATCCTTAGCAAATTCCTTGACTCACGGATACAAACACTCCTTGACGAGAGCCTCCTGATCCGCGTCGACCCGTAGAGCCACCAGTGCCTCCGTAGGAACCCTCGACTCGTTTCAAACCCCAAGGAAACAAATAATCCTTGGTGCTAGGGAAACAAACAATCCTTAGCAAATTCCTCGACTCACGGATACAAACACTCCTTGACGAGAGCCTCCTGATCCGCGTCGACCCGCAGAGCCACCAGTGCCTCCGTAGGAATCCTCGACTCGTTTCAAACCCCAAGGAAACAAATAATCCTTGGCGCTTGGGAAACAAATAATCCCTAGCAAACTCCTCGACTCACGGATAAAAACACTCCTTGACGAGAGCCTTCTGATCCGCGTCGACCCGCAGAGCCACCAGTGCCTCCGTAAGAATCCTCGACTCGTTTCAAACCCCAAGGAAACAAATAATCCTTGGCGCTTGGGAAACAAATAATCCCTAGCAAATTCCTCGACTCACGGATACAAACACTCCTTGACTAGAGCCTTCTGATCCGCGTCGACCCGCAGAGCCACCAGTGCCCCCGTGGGAACCCTCGACTCGTTCTAAACCCCAAGGAAACAAATAATCCTTGGCGCTTGGGAAACAAATAATCCCAGCAAATTCCTCGACTCACGGATACAAACACTCCGTGATGAGAGCGTCTTAACTCACGTCAACTGTTCCGCTACAACTGCAGACAGATCCCCGATTCGTCTCAATTTGTAAGAAGAAGTCTCAGACAGCAAGGAAAGTTTGTTTCTTGAGCAATGGGGCCCTACAAGTCAATCCAAAATGGTCTCTTGCATACTATTCACGGGTCTCACTCTCCGAAGTCGAATTTCGACGAGGAGGGAAACAATCATTTACGAATCCTCTCGATTCGTAAGAGGGAAAATTCTCTTATAAGATCCTTACGACTTATAAGAGAAAACCACACTTAGGAATCCTCACGATTCCTAAGGAGAAAACCCACCTACGAGATCCTCTCGATCCGTAGGGAGAAAAATCTCTATGAGACCCTCACGGCTCATAGAATTGAAAAGTCTTAGGCGGCTGATCTGAACCTGCGGCCTAAGCCATCGCTATCTCTTGGAAAAATTAAGTTGTCTGCCAATCAGGTTCATTGACAACATCATGATGTAAAGGCAGAAAACAAAAGAGCATACAAGATATTGCAAAAGAAAGTGTGTATCTTTATTCATTGACCTCAATCAAATACATGGTGAATCATACAAAAGAGCAGAGAACGGATACATGTTACTCAGAAAAGAAATTTTTTTACAAATACATTGATACAAAGGCAGCTATTGGGAAGGAAGCGTCTTAAGTAGCTCTATCAGTTGTTCGTACACTTCCTTCCATGCCTTTTCCCGATTGGATACCACTGCCAACTCCGCCTCTACCTGGGCCCGTTGCTGTGCGACGGATGCAAGCTGATCCCTGACGGCTTGGTGAGCAGCTTCACGGCCTGGAGTGTCATGCTCGGCGACATCAAGTGCCCGCTTTAGTCTCAGCCCATTCGATATGCGCTCCAGAAGACCCTCGAAGACGGTCTTTACCTCAGCGGCGTTCGCCTCAACTTCGGCACGCAAGCGAGCAGTTCTGCTTGAAGAATCTTGGCACTCCTTCAGCCTCAAAGCCACTTCTTGTTCCAGATGACGGAAATGAGAAGCGCTTTGCTCGAGCCATGCTCCCCGTTGAGTGCTCAAGGCCAAAGTTTCGGGGGACAGGCTCATTGACTCCAGCTGATGAAGGCGAGCCTCGATCTCCCGACAATAGTTAACCCAGGAGCGACAATGCCCTCGTCATGGAAGGTGGCAAATATCGCCAACATCGGGTTAACCGTCGCGGCGAAGTCTTCAACAGATACAGGAGCCTCGATGTCGAGTTCCTCGATATAGTCGCTCAACATGCGCAAACTATTCGCGGCACCTTTTGAGGACGGACGTCGCTGGGAAGGGCCGCCCGGTATTGTAATGCGAGACTCGAAAGGCACCGAGACTGGAACGACAGCTGGAAAAAGACGAAATGCGATTAGATGATGATTCAATAGATATGAGGGAAGTCATTGATAAGATAGTTTACTATACCGGTGGAGACAGGTGGCAAGGCCGGAAGGGCTGGTGGCGCAGCCGATCTTTCTGCTCCCCCTTCGATTTGCAGCACTGCAGTCAGAACAAGAGAGAGTTAGAAATAATTCTACCACTGAAAAGACAAAGCTACCAATCGAGAACGGTACTCACCAGCGCCACCAGAGGGAGAGGCGAATTCAGATGGGAAAGAGAAGTGTGGGAGCAACACTTGATAGAGATGATCAAAAAGCACTCCTGGAAGATACAACAATGTGACTTTAGTACATAAAGTATACATCTGGAAGATAAGATTAACAAATCGCAAACGCATACCTTCCAACATCTTCGAGGGTATGAGAGAAGGCTGAGAGGTGACCACCGCCAGAGCAGTCGTTGAAGGCGCTCCTTCAAGCAGTGGGGCATCAGCACTAGCTGCACCTACATTACGAAAAACTGAACTTGTCAGAAAAGATTGTAAAGTTAAGAAAGGCAGTCACTTGGGGTTTACCTGAGGAGCTCCCGGCTGAAACGGAGGCGACTCCCTCCTCTACCGACATGAGACCACCGCCCGTAGCCTCGTCACCTGACTCGATGGGGACCGTCGTCATGCTAGCAAGACCTGGGGACGGCGGAGGGCCATAGACGGGAAGGGCTATGATGGGAGTATTGCCAGATTCCAGAGAGGGAGCGGTTGGCTCGTCCTCGGGAATCATGGCCACCTCATCCACTACTCTCTCAGGTTCAGTAGCTGCGGTTGTATCGTCTACCGTCGCCAGGGGACTGCCGACCTCGAGTGCCTCAGCCGCCGCCGCCCGACTCATCATCTGCCACCGCTTCAGGTTCGGTATTAATGACCTTCTCGGCGGTAGGCCCCTCGACCTCCACTTCAGGCTCCATGGCCTCAACGATATTACCCACTGTCGGCTTGAGTTCGGCAGGCACCGCCTCCTCTATTTCTTTGGGATCAATGGCTTCCGCCTCTCCCTCGATCGGACTTGGCCCTGCAAAGATAAGAGATATAAGGACCAATAACATTAAAATCCTTATAACAAAAACTCTGAGAGAAATATTACCTGAAGCGGATTTACCGTTTGCGCTCCGAACTGCTCGAGCCATCTCTCTGCGGGCAGTGGATAGGGCGACAGGGGCCTCTTCAGAGGGAGTATCAGCTCGAGGAGCGGTGCTGGGGCCCGCTCCCATAGCCAAGGTAGCCCTGCGCGCCTTCGCCTCACGCCTCAACCGCTTCCTCTCCTCCCGAGCGGTCATGAGGGACCTCTGTGATGCCTCCTTCAAGGCATCATCGTCTTCATTCAGGGATGCCTCCAGAGCCTTTAAGGCACCTCTCATCGGCTCTCCAAGACGAACCTCCTGCGGTAGCCCAGAAGAAGCAGGAACGTCGGCAGCTGGTACAACATCTGCGTCGCTAGGAGGGAACGGCATTGAGGTTCCTGTAATTAAAAGGGAAGGGTTAGATCGACCATAACACAAGGAAAATGAAAAACTTGATGAGTTGAAACTTACTAAGGCCCATAGATGCCCTGAGACATTCCTCCTCCTGAAAAGTCCTCAGAGAAGCAGCAATGGCTTCTTCATCAGTGATGCCTGTTGAAAGAAAAGAAAGAAAAGCGTTAGTCAAAAATAATGAAGAGGATATGTTGCAATAAAGAAAAGGCGACTAGTAGTTACCTGATTGCGCAAGCTTAGCCAGCCACGCGTCACGCCTCACCAACCATGCCGAAGCTCTAAGAGCAGCCTCCAAGTCTGTATCGTCCGGCGGCGGCATCACCAACCCGGCGTTAGTCCCATATTCGAGCAGACCTTCAGCATGAGGGGCATGGGGTTCCTGGCCAAACACGACATCCGCAGCGAAGAGCGACTTCTTCTTTTTCTTTTGACCCCCGACCCTAGGCTCACGGGGGATCGACCTCCGCTTAGCAGCCGCTTTGGGACGACGAGTCCCGATGTCCGCACCCACGCCAGACTCTGGCGAGGGTACAACCACTGCCTCCACTGGAGCACAGGGTGCGGGGGGTGCGTCTGTGATATCAGGGAGCGGCAGCTCACGTGGAGGACTTTGCGCACGTGATGGTCTGCCCCCAGCATCTTTTAGAGGAGGGACCACCAGGATCCTTGGCGCCAAGGGAGCGTTACGATTGGTACCGGGGGGTACTTCTTTACGGTCGATCAACACTCGCCTCTCTTCCTTTATAACAGCCCCCGTCGCATGATTGTACCAGTCTTTATATACATTAAGGAGTTGTGGAGCACAGACCGGCGTGCTAATGAAAAAACGAGAACCCGTGTTCAGGCGCATGAAGTGGTGTAACGCGTTCTCCATCCCTTCTTCATTTACAGCAGGTTCCAGTAAGAAAGCCTCTAAGGGTACCCCTTGATCGTAACCCAGTTGTCGGGCAAAACGATGCGGGTTATATCTCATAAAGACTGCTGCACCGCCCTGCCTGAAGACTAGGAAACCCGGTCTAATAGAATACAAATGGAGGATCTCCCGGGCCGTCAACACTGAAGCTCCATCCTTGAAGGAGTCCTGTAATGGTCACACCGCAGTGGCGGACGCCTTCCCAATGGTTAATACCTTATCAATAAAGGACATCCCGACTCCAACGGTGTGAGGGCGAAGCAGTAAACCCCTGGCGTCCCGTGGTGAAGGGGTCACGATTGATGAGCCAATCAGATGTAAAATGCGAGGGAAACCGCACTTGTCAAAGAATGAAGGCCTTTTATGCATACCAAAGACACCCGCCGTGTGTAGCTCGAGCCACGATGCAAAGTAGTGCATCGGGAAGACCACGTGCAGTACCCCGGGCTCGTTGGCATCCGCTGCTCGGCTGAGGCCATGATATAGGTGCGCCAGGCCGGCAATCCCCATGGCCACCTTTACCCCAATGAACATGCGGTGGGCTGGGTAAAAGACAGAGGGCCGCATGCGATGAGAATGCATTGGGATCGCGAACCAACTCAGCCACAGCCCGAGAAATCCTAAGAAAAAGGCCTCCTCATCCATCCCAGGGACTGCAATTTCCGCGAAAGATATGGTAGGGAAGTCTGGAAGGAAGAAAGCCTTTTGATCTATCTCCTTCGTCGGCAGGTTAGCCAAACCTAGACCAAAAGGATCATCCAGAATAGCAGATTTGACGGCTCCTGGCGAAATGACGCTCGGACGGAGGAAGCGAGCAATGAAGTCCTCAAAATTAACTCCTCGGCTCCCGTGTTCGATGAAAAGGGACTCGTAGATGTTCAACACCTTAATCAGACTTGGGAATTGGTGTTGAACGGCATTTTTCGACGTAATCCCCCTTACCATCGGCTTAGCACCAAAGACGTACTCATCTGTCGGGAGCAGCTCTTCATAGTGTTCCCCCATGACTGGTAGGCCGGATACCTCCGCGAATTCCTCCAAAGAAATGGACACTTCCCGATCCATGGCAAGGAAAGTGTGGGTGGGAATATTCCATTGCTCCAAGAAAGCCTTGAACCACCAAGTGGGGAGCGTAGGATATTGGAAAAGAGAGACGTAGACCGCGGTGTACAGTCCTAGTCTTATCAACTGCGACTTCCTCGTCGACAGGATGTACCGGGCCCACGGCAGATAGCCAATTGGGTGGCGGGGAATTAAACCAAGGTTATATGATTGCCCCCAGGGTCGTGCTTCTCCCTGACAGATACGGCGTCCTAGGATATCTAAAACCATAGGACGCTGAACCGGAACCGCATCCATAGCGGGATGAAGAAAGCTGTTCGCAGTCCAGTCTATCATCTCCATGGCATACTGCACTGGAGGTGGGTTAACATAATGAATTGCCGTGATAGGTTCTGACGGCACCGCGCAAGTGAAGCTGCGTCGACCCATAATAATCTGGTTATACCAAGACCCCCAAAGGTGGAGTTTCTTGTACTCCGGGTCATATGCCTTGATCATGGCCAGGACCTCACGGTCCAAAGGTGCCTCTGGAAATCCCTCCTCCGAGCGGACGAACGGGAATGAAGTGTCTTCAAACATGATCGCTGCAAAAGAGCAATGTAGCCGTTAGTGTTGTAATCCCAACGTTTGGCATTGAAAGAAGAAAATGCATTAATTAAATTAAAATCAAAATTAATTAATTACACCGCACCACAGTGCAGTGAGTAGGGGACCAAAGAGGGACCCACAAAATCTAAATGACAATACGTCAATTAAGAGGACAAACTCATCATTGGATGAGATTGTCAGTTGGTCCTTGGGGGGAACATTCCCATAATAAAAAAGGGGGGAAAGAATCCCTAGAGACAAGGAGAAAATCTCCTCTTTCAGAGCAAAGCTCTGTCACAGAATGACACTTGTCAAATTCTGGTCTCAAAAGAATTAAAATTCCTTAAGAAAGAGCTTAGCTCTATAATATTCCATCAAAAAGAAAGTTTTTGAAAAGAAATTTAAAATTAAAATTTCTGGAATCCTGAAAAAAGATCCATGAAAGCTTATAGAAAAATTCTTCATTTTTTTCAGATCTAAAAGATCTACATTTGATTCAAGAGCAAAGCTCTGTTCATGGGTTAGAACCCATGAACAAGATCTCTGTAGATCTATGGATTTGTGAGAGCAAAGCTCTGTTGATGAAACCCCAAAGGGAATTTCTTCAGATCAAAAGATCTATGAGAGCAAAGCTCTGTTGGTTAAAATTGACTTAAATTAATTTAACTTAATTAAATATTACCTAAAGTTTTCTAAAAACTTTGGGAAATGAGAGCAAAGCTCTAGAGTTCTGAAAGCAAGAGCAAAGCTCTGAAATTCTTAAGCAAGAGCAGAGCTCTGAAAATCTAAACCTAGAAAATGGTGGAGAATTTTTTAAGGGCCAGAGGCCCTATTTATAAGGCGCTTGCGCCTCTTGAGATTCCCCCTTGATCCAACGGTCAGGGGGGGTTGCCACCGTTGCACTCACGTGTGCGCCACGTGAGCGCAACGGTGGGGGGGCATTTGTTTCGCCCAATCAGAGCAAAACTCTGTTTGAATTCAAAATTCAAATTTTGAAGCAACGTTTCAAGTCTCGGGCGCAACGCGCCGCGTGTCTGGCGCTAATACGTCAGCGCAACGCCCAAGAAGGCACACCCAATCAGAGCAGAGCTCTATTTGTCTGAAGCAACGCTTCAGTTGCGCTGCGCTCTGCGCTGCGCGACACGTGTCAGCGCAGTTGCGCTGCGCTCTGGGCTGCGCGACACGTGTCAGCGCAGATGTGCTAGCGCAGTTGCGCTGCGCTGTGCGCTGCGCGACACGTGTCACGCGCTGGGGCATCTGCGCCAAACTAAATTAAGATTTTAAGAAATCTTTTCTGTTCTTGTTAAAACAAGAAGATTTTCTTCTGCAAAGCAGAAGCCCTTGGATTAAAGATCCAACGGTAGGGAAAATTCCCCAGATCACTCAGAGAGTGATCTCTTTAACAAATTTAACTAATTTGTGAGCACTATAAAAAGGACCCTAAGCCTCAATTCAAAGGCATGAAAATTTTTCTTGAAAACTCAAGAACTTTAAACAGAGAGAATTCTGAGAAGATTTCAAGAAAAAGGTAAAGAACCTTCATGAATTAGAAGAAATTCCTTCTAATAGATCATTGATCTAAAAACAAGATCAATGATCTCTACATAATAAACAGTGCTTTGCACTTCTTGTGAACCCCTGGTTCTTTAAAAACAATAAAAAATAATAATAATAGTGCTTTGCACTTTTATGAACCTCTGGTTCTTCAAATAAAGAAAAATTTATTTTTCTTTGATCTATTTCAGATCAAGAAATTAAATAGTGCTTTGCACTTTTATGAACCTCTGGTTCTTCAAATAAAGAAAAATTTATTTTTCTTTGATCTAATTCAGATCAAGAAATTAAACAGTGCTTTGCACTTCCCTTTTTGAATCTAAAAAATTCTTAGTGCTTTGCACTTCCAAACTGCACCGTTGCGCTCTTAAGAGAGCGCCACGTGTCGGCTATAAAACCACTTGCACTAAGCGCCCTTAAGATAGAGCTTTGCTCTCTGGAATTGGCGCAACTCACTGAGAGCACGCCACGTGTCGCCAGCGCAACAGCGCAGCGCGCTGCACTGTTGCGCTTGCGCTCCCCAGAGCATGACACGTGTCATCACCATATGAGCTTGCGCTCAGTGATTGGCGCAAAGCGCCTGACAAATGCAATGCATTTCACTTCCTGAAGGGCCAAGCCTAATTAAAAGGCTTAACAAGCCTAATAAATAAAATGCTGTGCATTATTTGGAAGGGCAGAGCCCAATTGAAAGGTCCAATGGACCAAAATAAATGATCTGCATCCCAATCAAAATGGGCATAAATGACCTGAAGTAATGCAATGCATTATTTAAGTATGGGCAAAGCCCTAGCACAGGTCTAATAAAAAAAATAAATGATGGTGTTGAACATTTTCAACTGGACTTAGCCCAATTTTGGCCGTAAGTCCTTAAATTAAATTGACTGAGCAAAATGGCTCTCCTAAATCAATTTACGTCCGGTTCGAGGGTACATCTCCGAACTCCTTTGACATCTATCGTTGTAATTCCTCAACGACGCCAAAGAGGTGACGGGTCCCAACGACCACACACCCATATGGACTGCGGGGTCCTTAAACTCGTGGACCGAAACGTCCCTAAACTAATATTGGACCGAAACGTCCTTAAACTAATGTTGGACCGAAACGTCCTTAAACTAATATCGGACCGAAACGTCCTTAAATTAATGATGGACCGAGACGTCCCTAAACTAATATTGGACCGAGACGTCCCTAAACTAATATTGGACTGAGACGTCCCTAAACTAATGATGGACCACTACGTCCTTAAACTGGTGATGGACCGAAACATCCTTAAACTAATGATGGACCACTACGTCCTTAAACTGGCGACGGACCGAAACGTCCCTAAACTAATAATGGACCACCACGTCCTTAAACTGGCGCAATAGAGCCCGAATGCTCTTTTGCCGGATCTAAACGGTCCCGTCTAAGTTGATCTTAGCCCCAAATACGGTTAATGTGTCCTTAGATATTTAAATAAACAATAAAACTCCAAATCAACTTTGGTTCAAGGGTACATTTCTGAACTCCTCTGACGCCTGTCGTTGTAATCCCTCAACGACGTCAGAGAGGTGACGAGTCCCAACGGCCAGATAATTAAATCAATCACTACGTCAAGTCGATCTTAGTCCAAAACAGGACTAACGTATCCTTGACGAACGTTTAAGTTGATCTTAGCCGCAACGCGAGTAATGTATCCTTAAACCAAAAAACACCAAACCCAAATCTAAGTAAATACGGATTTGGACTAATCCACGTCCTACGGGCGACGGCATTACTCAGTCTCCGTATACAATCCACGGGCAACCACAAGCAAAACAAACACACACGACACGAAGTGAAATTCTGGAGAAGGAGAAAGTTGTTACCGCGATGCGGTAGCGTAATTAACTGCAGGGGCTTGCGCCTGCAGGGAAGAGCGTCCCCACAATCAAAAACCCCTCACCCTGAGGGGGAATCTGACGAAGTCTGCTACATCGGCCGCATCCGTCTAAACCTTCGATACACGGTGCCATAAATCAACTTGGCATCTTCGGAGAGGTAGACGGATAAAACCAAATAGCATCTGCCCCGAACCTCAGGCACGGACATCGCAGTCTTGTGCGCCGCCGTTCGGAGGGGAACATGTATGTTAATGGAAGCTTTAGGGTTGGGATTAGGTTAGTATGAGTTAGGAGTTCGCTCACTTCTTTCAATTTCCTCTCTTGATATTGACGTTACGGTAATCGGCAACAACGGGGATTAGCACAACTAGGAAGGACACTTGCGAGTATAACTAGGCTTTCCAACACTTAGTTCCTTCTTTTTGGTCCTTATCCATCCGTTCTTGGCTCTTATCCATTACCTCCGTTCAATCCAACCATAACCAATCTCACTAAGGTGTAACCACTATCATAGAGAACAAGGTGCCATAGAGAGCGGATTGTGGATGGATTGATGGGAGTTCGATTCAAGCTGTTGGGTAAAGGAAAGAGTGAAGGAGATTTCCTTCTCTCAAACTTTTCTTATCCTACCCTAAAAAGTGAGAAAACTACTCACTCATTAAAAAGGAAAATAAAAACAAATAGAGACGATAGAAAGAAATAGGGTAGAAGATGGAAACTAACTACTTAGAATCTCATCTCAGTAAGAATCACACTTGAGTATCATGATTGCAATGATAAACAAAAATAGAAAAAGAAGAAAAGAAAACCAATAAATAACAAGTTATGCTACTGAGAAAAATAAAAGCAAGCAAGTAGAACTAGTTAACACTTGTGCAAGACATGAACATATGTACCCTCAACTTCATTAATCATCCACTCAAAAAGCTCACACAATTTTTAATGGAGGAAAGATGAAGAAGAAGAAGAAGTTACACTAAATTCTAACTAAAACTAGGTGAAAATATAAATCCTTGGTTTGGCTCTGATCTGGACTATTTATAGGCAGAGGAGTGAAACCCTAAGGCCATATTCTGAGCCCATATAAAATTACAAAACTACTCCTGAAAACTGGTCGCGAGATACGATGTTCAGACCGCGGATCCACCACCAATAGGGACCAAACTTCATGGATCCGCGATCGTATGGATGACTTGGCACGTCGTTTTCCATGTACTTCTTCATGTTGCTTTGTTCTTCTGTTTAGTACACTTGTATTTGCTAGATCATTCCAAATTACTCCCAGATTTTCAACAATCCCAAAGATGAAAATGAGTGGACTTTTGCCTTAATTTTCCTCGAGCTCCGCGTTGCCTTCTTGATTCTTGTGCTGCCTCTCTCGTGCTTTGTTCTTGTCGGAGACACGAATGACCCGCACTCAATCTTTTCTCCTGAACTGGTGGGCGGCACCTCACGGATGGTGAGCGGAACCCGTATTTTTATCCGTTTGTGGCAGTTGTCCTGAATTTGTCATTATTGTTCGTGATTTGTATTGTTTTGGACTGAGAACCTATAACCTACAATTATGTAGTAAACACAGATCAAAAGCACCCACTTATATGCAATGCGATCAAGAATGGGTGGTATAAAAGTGCAAAATTCTTATATGAACAAATAACCCCAAACTTATCGTTTGCTCGTCCCGAGCAAAACTATTTAATTTTTAAAAAGTCGTAAGCTCACTTTCATAGGTGTAACAGTTGCACTTAGCGTGTGCAACAATCGTTTAAACCCCTAGATTGCCCTAGAGGAGGAGTTTTGTCTCCTGAGGGTTTTCAACGGATACTACCCACAAAATCCCGTCAAGCTAGTTTTGCGAAATCACGATCGATTCTAATCATAGAGTTTTAGTATCCAAGCTAGAAATTCTATTATCCTAAGTTAGAAACATCAAACCCTTATTTTTCACACACCATTTCTTGCTTAATTTAAGATCTTATACGTCTTTACGTGCGTGTGCAAATAGCGTCGTTCTATTTTCAAAACTTTAATTAAAGTCGTTTATGTCACAAATTATGGACTGGATAAAACTTCTAAAGGATCAGGCGAGTTTGTATAGAGTTAAGCTTTTCTCAAGTTTCGTTCTCAGGCAAGATTTCAAATTCAGAATTTCTTAGTCTTAAAACAGAAAACTGGAACTTATTCTTCACTCTACCTTCCACTTGTTTTTATTCATACACACCTTCGTGAACGTGCAGTAGTCTTTATCATCGGGCAAAACCTTCATATCTCTATTAAAAATATTTTTATAAAAAATTGTCTTTAGTCAAGATTATTCTCGCATAAAGAACCGTTAGGAATTTTAACTCGGAGAGAACACTTCCTTGACTTTGTTTTAAATTGGACTTTTTAGGTTTCTTAGCGAGTTTTTAGCCAATGCACCCAAACCGGTTGATTTTAGGGTATTAGGTGTAAAAACACCCCAGTGAACTTAATTGCTCAAGTTACCTAGGCCCTAAAACAAAAAACTCATTTTGGCGTAAAAATCATGACAATTTAATGCGAATGGAGATATAGCCAGCTGTTCAACTTTTTTAAGATAAAAGACGTATTTGTGTGGATAAGGTGTGCAATCACTCCAATCAAATTTCAGATGGGTTATTTTTCAGACTTAGTTCCTATTAAAGCATCAATACTATCCTTCCATATCCACTTCGCTTTATAAACCATTCTTGATATTACATATCTAAAAAAATGGTTTGATCCTGAAGGAGTTCATCAATTTTTAAAAGCTTTACAGACATATCAGACTTGTCATCTAATTTTCAAAACTAACGACACATGTAGTGTGATGTAAAAGACGTATATTAGCTACAGTTACTTTCAAAGGAGGGTTTTCTTTCGGGTTTTCAATATCTAGAAATAGGATTTAGTTATCCCTATCTCATCAAACTAAACCGTCGGTATTTTGAATCTCAGCTTTCCTACTAACTAATTTGATGACAAAGTTTTTATGTTCTAGAAATTTTTTGATTTTTATAGGTTTTTCAATATATATGCAAATGCGGAATTTACAAATGAATGAAAGGATAGAAGACTTACTGATCATACCCCAAAACTTGAATTGGACAACGCCCTCGCTGTTATGCTATACAAAGAAGATCAAATTTGTGGAGGCAACAAAAACATGTCGGAGTGCTTTTTTTTTTAACAAAGGGGAATTTCACTAGACAAGAATAACTATTTACAAAAAGATATGTATATACATACCCCTGAACTTATTTGAAACAGTGTTTCCACTGTTTATGGCTGGATAACTGAAGTTTGGTGGTAAATGGAGGAAGATCGGGCAATTTAAATCGGCTCCTGCAACATTAGGAGATCCTCCGATGGTTCTGCGGTAAGGAACAGTTTTACTCTGTGTCCGTTCATCTTGAGTAGTGAACCGTCCTTCGGATTCTCCAAATCCACCGCACCGTGTGGGTACACAAATCGCACAAAGAAAGGTTTCTTCCAACAAGATCGTAACTTACCCGGATGAAAATGCAGTTGGGTATCGTAAAGAAGGATTTATTGTCCTAGCGTGAACATTTTGCGCATAAGGTGTTTATCATGAAACACCTTCATCCTGTTCTTTTACGATAACAGCTTTATCATACGCTTCATCCCGAAGCTCATTCAACTCATTTATCTGTAGCTTCCGAAAACTACCAGCATAAGAAAGATCGGCATTAAGTTCCTTGATTGCCCAAATAGCTTTGTGCTCGATCTTGACCGGGAGATGGCAAGCCTTTCCAAAGACAAGCCGATATAGAGACATGCCAAGATCGGTCTTATGTGCGGTTCGAAATGCCCAAAGGGAATCAACCAATTTTGAAGACCAATCATTACGGTTTGTGGAAAACATCTTCTCCAGAATCTACTTGATTTTCCGATTGGAGACCTCGGCTTGCCTATACGTTTGGGGATGGTAAAGCGTGGAGAGCTTGTGGTTGATTCCATACTTCTGATACAGTCTCAAAAAACCAATTGCAGAAGTGCGATCCGTTATCACTGATAATAGATCAAGGGTGTCCAAACCGAGAGAAGATTTTTTTTTTAAGAAACTTAACGACAACCTTGTTGTCGTTAGTTCAGCTTGGGATGGCCTTAACCCATTTTGAAACATAATCGATCGCAAGAAGAATGTATATGTTCCCACATGAGTTAAGGAACGGGTCCATGAAGTCAATTCCCTAGACGTCGAAAATCTCAACAACCAAGATTGGTTGGAGCGGCATTTGATTTCTTCCCGAAATTCTGCCAATGTGCTGGCATTTAGAGCAGGTCATGCAGTATTCATTTGAATTCTTAAACAGCGTCGGCCAGTAAAATCCGCATTACAAGATCTTTTCCGCAATCTTCTGGAGCCGAAATGACCGACATATGCTTAATCGTGGCAAAAAAAAAGAACACTCTGAAATTCAGTGTTGGGCATGCACCGGTGAATGATCTGATCAGGACAATACTTGAACTGGTAGGGTTCTTCCCAGTAAAAGTGTTTTACTTGGGAAAGAAAACGATGTTTGTCCTGACTGGACCATTCATTTGGTACAAGTTCAGTAGTAAGATAATTTACAATATCCGCGAACCAAGGTTCGTATGATATTGTCAAGAGTTGTTCATCAGGAAACGAATCATTGATTGGCACGACAGGCGATGGAGAAGAAGTGAGTCGAGAAAGATGGTCGGCGACAAAGTTTTCACATCCACTTTTTTCCTTGATGATAAGATCGAATTCTTGGAGCAAGAGAATCCAATGCAATAACCGAGACTTGGCATCCTTTTTAGAAAAAAGATGCCTCAGAGCTGAATGGTCCGTGTAACAGACGACTGGGGAGCCGATAAGGTATGGCCTGAATTTCTTTAAAGCAAATACAATAGCTAAGAACTACTTCTCAGTCGTCGTATAGTTCAATTGGGCTTCATTCAGGGTACGGCTCGCGTAATAAATTACGTGCAGCTTCTTATCGATATGCTGTCCTAAAACAGCACCAATGGCAAAGTCGAAAGCATCACACATAATTTTGAACGAGTGGTTCCAGTCGGGGGATAAAAAGACAGGAGCAGTAGTAAGTGGCTGTTTCAGCGAGTTGAAGGCGGCAAAACATTCCAAGTTGAAATAGAATGTCGAGTCTTTGGCCAGTAAAAGAGTCAAGGGTCTAGCAATCTTGCTAAAATCCTTGATGAACCGTCTATAACAACCGGCATGACCAAGAAAGGAACAGATGTATTTGATGCAGTTGGAAGTAGGAAGATTTGAAATAACGTCGATTTTAGCCTTATCAACTTCAATGCCACTTTGTGAAATAATATGTCCTAAGACAATACCTTCACGAACCATAAAGTGCCATTTCTCCCAGTTTAAAGTCAAGTTCTTTTCCATACAGCGGGTAAGGATAGCGTCAAGGTGTTGTGAACACTCATCAAAGAAATCTCCAAAGATGGAGAAATCGTCCATGAATATTTTCAGAAACTTCAAAACCATGTCAGAGAATATTCTCATCATACACCGCTGAAATGTAGTGGGAGCATTGCACAACCAAAAGGGAATGCGGCGATATGCGAACGTTCCGAAAGGACAAGTAGAAGTGGTTTTTTCCTGATCTTTTTCGGCGATGGGAATCTGGTTGTAACCTGAGTAACCATCCAGAAAACACTAGAACCCATGTCCAGCTAATCTTTCGAGCATTTGGTCAATGAATGGAAGCGGAAAGTGATCATTTCGCGTCGCGGCGTTGAGTTTTTGATAATCAATTCATACTCGCCACCCGGTTTGGGTGCGAGTGGGGATTAACTCGTTCATCTCGTTTGTGATGACCGTAATGCCCGATTTCTTAGGGACAACGTGTATCGGACTGACTCATTGACTGTCCAATATCGGGTAAATGATACTACTATCCAGACATTTGATGATTCCTTCTTCACGGCCTCCTTCATGACTGGATTTAATCGTCTCTATGGTGTTGGAGATAGTGCCCTCAGAGTCAATTATTAGGTCACAGGTACGTGATTGCAATGATTGATGGAGGACCAATCCCGGTAGGACAGTCTTACTCGAGATGATAGTATGTTATCTGGTTTACCTTTATCATCGTGTACTGTTTTAAGTGACCTGACACGTCGCTATTACACGTTGATAGAGCCCCTAGGATTCTTGCTTGACCACCAGCAGTATGAGGGCGATCATATAAGTGGGAGCTGGGGGTCTATAAGCATATCCTTTAATGGTCCCTAGTCGTGTGAGTTTCGAGACAGGGCATCGATACTCCAGAGTAGACTAGTGTATACAGTCGAGACCCCGACGAGGGGCGGTGGCCGGTCTCACAAGCCACTGGTGTCAGTTGGATCACCTAAGATTTATACAGGTGCTCATTGGGTTATGAGTACACCGGACAGGACTCGCCGGGAACATGCTAGTTGGTCATATACCAGACGTCAGATGGCAGTTCCCTGGTGACATGTGTGCAGGTTAGTTCATCGACCTGGGGATCGTCATTTGTCTTGTGTGAGTTCCCACTGTACTTTGATTACTACCCTACCACGGCTCAAAGGAGTCGTGCAAACAGGTTTTAGTTGGGTACAGTCCCGAGCCACATGGAGGCAGTGAGCGTATCTTCAGGGGTTCGTCTCTCCCGGTATTGGGGGTGAGGTCGCGCTGTGTCTAGGAGAGCCATTACACGAAGCCCTCGGCCAAGGCAAGGAGATTTACTGGTAGGTATTCCAGTAGTATCTCAGGGTGTTCTGGGATACACTCCGACACGACTTGTACCGCTTTTGGGGGTCTGACTTTTACCAACCCCCTAGGCCCGCCATGCGATTCTCATAGACGAACGGACCGGACTGTACGGATATTGTCACTGACAGGCTCAGTAGGGTTGTCAGGCTGAGTTCGCTCACAGACGTCCCTTTTAGTCAATACCTGGTAGCCCGTTACGTATTGGCTTATACCTCTGATGAGCTAGTGGTTAAATCCACAACCAAGGTGTTGACGAGTCTTTAGAGTCCCCCACATTCAGTTACTCAGCTTTCGGGCGAAAGGTTGTAGAGGCCGTATGGAGATATGGCAAGGTCCGATCAGATACGTGCGGTATTGCACGGATCAGGATCGGACAGTTTGTACTATAGGCCGTATGGATATATGGCAGGGTTCGATCAGATACGTGCGGTATTGCACGGATCAGGATCGAACGGATATTACTAGCCGGCTTTGGTTTAAGCCGGATCCTAGTATAGTACAGTGTAGATTTTGTCTCATTGCATTTGTATTTCGGTCGGAATGCAAATGCGGGTGTGTATGCACAGTATCGGGGTTTTCCTGTAATTTATTACGGGACCAGTTTTCTGGAGTTGCCAGTTTGTTTTCGGTTTCGGCCAATTTCCTTTGTATCGTTCATTGGCCGAAGTTTGGTGGAGGAGGGCTTATTTGCATTGTTGCAAATAAGTGGTTTGTGGAGGGGTTCTTTACATATTGGTTGGATCATCATGGTTGCTCCTTTGACCTTGACTTCTTGACCTCTTCATGATGGTTTCATGATGGAGCCCATCCTTTGACTCTTTCTTTTCCATCATGGCTTGACTTTGTAAATCATCATGGTTGTTGATGATGAGGTTGGTGGTTGGTGGTTGAGTGTGGGTTTTAATTTGGTGATCATTTCCTTTTGCATGATAGCCTTCTCTCTCTCTCCATTGTATCATTGGATGGCTCTCTTATTCTATCACCTCTCTCTCTCTCATTCTCACTCTCCCCCACCAAGAGAGGCCGGCCATTTTTGGGCAAGGGCTGTCCAAGTTTTTGAGGGTGGAAATCTTGTTCATTTGATGCTCCAAAAACCCCCAAGTCCCTCCACATTGTTCTTGTATTATCCCTCCACCAAAATGGCACCTCCATGAACCCCAAAGTGAGACTTGAGTCCTACACAATATTCTACAGCGAATCTTGGGCACGTCGACTAGCCAGCTTCGTGCCCGAGTTGCCTCGGCATTGAGGTGGGAGCCCGTAAAAGAAGTAGGCGATGTGGTGCACTTCCGATGACGACGAGGAGACGGGAGCTTCCGCAGGAGATCGGGACGACGACGAGAAGACCGGAGGACTCGGATCTGTCGGTATATCTCTCTTCCCCTTCTAGTAGATAGCTAGGACTAATTAATGGTTCGATCCGGGTATTAGTGCGCGGCGGTTTGCCAGTTCAAGAAAATTTAAAGTTTATCACCGCTTCCGCATTTGGCCGTCGGATTGACGGCCGGGGCGCCGCCGTGCACTTACATATGGATCCCTAGCTGGCTTAGCATCATTCATCATGTGAATATGATGTTCAACGATCACGGGACTAATCCCCTTGATGTCCACCATAGTCCAGCCAAAAGATTGCCGATTTGATTGCAAGACCAAAAGCAGGGCTTTCTCTTGCTCTAAATCTAGATAAGCCGAAATGATCATCGGGAGACGGCAGAGGCTTGAGTTCGAGCGTCGGTGAAGAAACAATGGAAGGTAAATCGGAGAATGTGTCTCGAACTCAAATGATTTTAAGATTGGCTCAAAGTGGGTGTAGCAAACAGAGCCGAATGGTTCAATTAACTAATCCGCAAATTCGAAAGATTCCAACTCGGGTAGAGACATGTCAGGAGTATCCGAAAAAGTGAAACAGTCGTATTCACTCACCGTCCCGGAAGCAATCGGATCGAAAAGATACGCACCAGTGGCATGGAGATAATCTGGATCAACAAGAAATTTTTCAAACTCACAAGATTCTGGATCGATTTCTTGGATGGAAAAGATATCCAGAATATGAGCATTTAGATGTGAGTTCTAATTTCCCAACCTAAAAATGTTGAGCTCAATTGTAATTTTTCCGAATAATAGGTTCATAGAACCATTGCAACAATTGATTACAGAATTTGAGGTGGCCACAAATAGACAACCGAGGATCACCGAAATTTGATTCCGGAGATTAACCACAAGCTGTGTGTCGGGGATTAGCCACAGGCTGTGTGTCTAAGACTATGAAGTCCACGGGAAATATGAAGTCCCCGACTTTTATCAACACATCCTCTAACTCACCCCTAGGATGGGTAATGGATCGGTCGTCCATTTGCAGCGTACAGTGTGTGGGTTTCAGTTCCTCTACATCGAGTTGCTTGTAAACTGAATATGAAAGCAAATTAACACTGGCACCGAGGTCTAGAAGAGTGCGATTGATATTCTTATCCCCGATAGTAATTGAGATTGTAGGACAACCAGGGTCCTTCCTTTTTTCAGCAAATCAAGGGTAAGAATATTTCTCACATTATTAGCCAGGAAAAGCTTCTTCGGTACCTGAGATTTTCGCTTTTTAATGCACAAATCCTTAAGAATTTTCGCGTACGAAGGAACTTGTTGGATCGCATCTAAAAGAGGGATGATGATGTTCACTTGTTTGAATAGTTCAACAACCTTCTCCATCTGTGGACTGGGCTTATTAGGTCTCAACCGGTTTGGAAAAGGAGCTTTGTTTAAAATGGTTGAGTCCAATAGCCGTGTGGAAGGTTGTGGAGACGGAACGGAACCCAAAACTGGAGTTTGAATTGATTGAGATGTGGGTCCGTTCAAAGCAGCAGGCTTGTGAGAGGAACCGGGTGAATTATAGAGAACGGGTTCGGAAGGAGAAGAAAAAGAAAGTGGGATGGAAGAAGGAGCAGCCGGGGTCTCTTCATCGGTAATTAGGGCATCAATATAGTTGTTCAGCAGCCTCCCTGATCTTAACGTAGTCACGGCAGTCACATTATGGTTCTGTTATTTGAGAGCAACATGTGCATTATGTGGGTGACCAGGATTAGGTAATGGTTGAGTCGGAAATTTTCCTCTCTCTCGCTCGCTCAATACCGCGTTCAGCTGTGTAATCTGGATCTCGATTTGATGCTCTGTCCATGAGAAGCTGTGTGTTGCATAAGTGACTGAATAGAAGATTGTATGTTCATAGTGGATTGAGTTGATTGCTTCACAAAAACATCAAGACTCCGTTATAGCGAGGAAACCTTATCATTACCGGACGCTGCAAAGTTATTGTTCGGAGCGAACGAATTGTTTTATGGAGCAGCATGGTTCATCTGGTTTTGAAAAGGTTGTTGAAATTGTTGCTGTTGTGGTTGTTGCTGTGGAGGGGCCCTCTAAAAGTTATTTTGGCCTTGAAACTGGTTTTGGTTCTGTTTCCAGGCAAAATTAGGGTTGTTCCTCCAACCGGGATTATATATAGAAGAGTATGGATCGTTCCTTGGTCTTTGCTAAAATGTAGCATTAACTTGATCATGTCCTTAAGATGGTGGATTATAAGGACACTCTTCCGTCAAGTGTGACAGATCTGAACAACAAGCACAAATGGTGCGGAGTGGAGCAATAGGGCTATGGGCAGGGGATGAAAATTTACTCTCAATCACTTTAAGTTTTTGTGTGATTGAGGCCAGTTCGGCTTTCATCGCAATTGAGACGTCCAAATGGTAAACTCCTGCTCGAGGTTGACCTGAAGAAGATGTAGAAGCTGAAACGGTTGGTCAAGTACTTTCCCATTGTAGAGTTTGCTCAGCAAGATCTTCCAAGAATGACCAGGCTTCCTCTTCGGATTTATATAGGAAATGGTATTGACAAATGGTTTCTAGTAACTATCTAGTTTCTAAAAGCAGTCTCTCATATAAAGTGCGGCAAAGTTGTCATTTTTTAAAACCATGCTGAGGACACTGCACAAGGAGATCCTTGTACCGTTCGAAACACTTCCAAAATGGTTCATTAGGAAGCTAAGTGAATTGATTGATTTCAGTTCGAATGCACGCAGTCTTATGATTTGAGTAAAACTTCTTTAAAAAGGCTTTCACAAACTCATCCTAACTGGATATGGAATAAGATGCGGTGAAATAAAGCCATTTTTCCGCTAAATCGCAAAGGGTGAAAAAGATCATCCTCAAGCGGATCGCATCATCAGAAAGCTGAGTCATTTTCATCATCTAGCACACTTGCTAAAATTTGTTGATGAAGACGTACGGATCATCAGAATCAAGCTCGTGGAATTTTGGCAGAATGTTGAGAAAATAGGGCTTAATCTACAAATTATCCCATTGGCTGGTGATACAGAAAGGCGGGTGGGAAGAGCTGTACGGATAGAATAGCATTGGTCTTGTAATGCGATGTGTGGCGGTGCTCCTACGGGAGGTGGTAGATTAATCGCATCAAGATGAGGTGGAATCATTCCCGGAGAAGGTGGATTATTCGCACCAAGAGGTGGTGGAATCAAGTTGGGAAATGCGGGACTGGTCTGGTCGAGAAAAGGTGGAGGTCCGACATTTCATGAGAAGAGGTACGGAATAAAGAAGGTGAATATGTGTGGACAGAATCTCGGTCAACCTCGGTGTTGACCGACAAAGGTAAGATGTACATAGGGGAAGATGAATCGAATTCGGAGTCGATCGCGTAGTCGATAAAGACTAGCGTAACGCGGACTAATCGGGCACTAGTGTCCTGGGTCCAAGCGGACATACACTAAACACGTTTAGTGTTGTCAAAGCGTGTTGGTAGAATGTGAGGGTAAGAAAATGATTATAAGAAATGTAGGTGAAAGGAAGGTGGAATGAAAATTTGGTGACAAATGGCAAGTTTTTATGAAATTTTTTGGTTTTTTTAAATATATTTTTAGTAAGTTTTGAAAAATATATACGGAATTACGGACATAATTTCAAAAAATCACAGTAACAATATCCACAATCACACCTAAAACTATGGTCCTCAAGGTCCGACTAGACTGCTCCTAACTGTTCTAAAGCGACAAGTTGTGAGATAACTCTCGAATCGTCTCTTTACTGCCAGTTGTAGCCAGGTAAGTACAAATGAGGTAAGGAGGGTTCCGCTCACGAATCACCATGAGACGGGCCTTTTAAAATTACCTCCTCACTTTTCTAACTCAGGCACCACAAGGTCAAGTTTAGATAAACGACCGAATGCCCACAACCTTCCTTTGTCCTATTGAGCACGACAAGTCCTTAATTGACTGAGTTTAGATATTTTTTAATTAAGCTCAAAGGTAATGCATATACTTTTTATGACTTTTGGGGTCTTAGGAAGGGTGATGAAATCCCACCCAATCTAAATTGGTGTTATAGCCCCTTAAAGTCCGTATTATTTATGCAAAACGATAACAAACAAAAATCTAAAACACTTACAAAAAAAATTTATTTGGCGGCGGTGCTAAGAATCCTGCATAAAAACTGTTTATTGGAAAGGGGGAGAGTTTGAATAAAGAATACTACAAAAAATAGTTCAATGGAGTTCAGAAGGGGTTTCCAGAAGAAAGAAATACTTACCAAAGAGTTTGGGCTCTGAGTCAATAATTTGACCGCGGAACCGCGGTCAAATCCCTTCTTTGGCTGCGAAAGCGCTGTCTAGTTGGCGAATTTCTCCTCCAATCTTCTTCTGTATACTACAATGGATCTCCTCTTCTGGTGATTGGCCTTTGGCACTTGATTTGGTCACTTAAATTTCTCCATAATTTCGTACGGTTAGCCGCAGTTTTATCTTGATCCGCCGCGGTGTAGCCGCGAGATGTGGGTATAACTCCCCACGACTTTGGCACTGAACTTGCTCTTCTTTCTATTCTGCACACTCGTACAAAAGAATCAAAGAATAACAAAATGATTTTTATGGTTTTGTTTGTTTTTTGTGTATATTCACAAATTAACCCGAAAATACAAAAAAAATAAACTACCGTCTCCCCAGCAACGGTGCCATTTGATTGAAAGGTTTGTGCTATGTTTTCTATGTGTTCCTACTTACCGCAATCAAGACGGTTTCACTTGTAGCTAGCCGGTTGAGTACGGGTCGATCCACCGAGAGATGGGAGTCTTTTTCTTAATATTTTAACGAGTTAAGTTAAATTTGTCCAAGTTTGTTCGATACTAACTATGTGTATTGATATGTATGTTAATGGAAGCTTATTAGGGTTAGGATTAGGTTAGTTGAGTTAGGAGTTCGCTTACTTCTTTCAGTTTCCTCTCTTGATATTGACGTTACGGTAATCGGCAACAACGGGGATTAGCACGACTTAGAAGGATACTTGCGAGTATAAGCTATGCTTTTCAATGCTTAGTTTCTTCCTTTTGGTCCTTCTCCGTCCGTTCTTGGCTCTTAACCATAATCTCTGGTCAATCCAATCACAACCGGTCTCACTAGGGTGTCATCACTATCATAGAGGATAAGGTGCCGTAGGGAGCGGATTGTGGATGGATTGACGGGAGTTCAATTCAAGCTGTTGGGAAAATAAAACGGTGAGAGAGCTCAAACTTTCCTTATCCTACCCTAACAAGTGAGAAAACTACTCGCTCGCTAAATAAAAACAAGTAGAGACGAAAGAAAGAAATAGGGTAGAAGATGGAAACTAACTACTTGGAATCTCACCTAAGAAAGAATCACACTTGAGTATCATGGTTGCAATGATAAACAAAAATAGAAAAAGAAGAAGAAGAAAACCAATAAATAACAAGTTATAATACTAATAAAAATAAAAGCAAGCAAGTAGAACTAGTTAACACTTGTGAAAGATATGAACATATGAACCCTCAACTTCATTAATTATCCACTCAAAAAGCTCTCACACAATTTTTAATGGAGGAAATATGAAGTAGAAGAAGAAGTTACACTAAATTCTAGCTAAAACTAGGTGAAAATATACATCCTTAGTTTGGCTCTGATCTGAAGTATTTATAGGCAGAGGAATGAAACCCATCTTCTGAGGCTATATAAAATTACAAAACTACCGCTGAAAACTGGTCGCGAGATACGATGTTCAGACCGCGGATCCGCCGCCAATAGAGGCCAACTTCATGGATCCATGGTCGTATGGTTGACTTGGCGCGTCATTTTCCCTATGGTTCTTTGTGTTGCTTTGTTCTTCTGTTTAGTACACTTGTATTTGATGGATCATTCCAAATTACTCCCAGATTTTCAACAATCCCAAAAATGAAAATGAGTGTACTTTTGCCTTAATTTTCCTCGAGCTCCGCGTTGCCTTCTTGATTCTTGTGCTGCCTCTCTCGTACTCTATGCTTTTCCAAGACATGAATGACCCTCACTTGATCTTGTCTCCTGAACTGGTGGGCGGCACCTGACGGATGGTGAGCGGAACCTGACGGATGGTGAGCGGAACCCGTATTTCTATCCGTTTATGGAAATTGTCCTGAATTTTTCGTGACCGTTCGTGATTTGCATTGTTTTGGACTGAGAACCTGTAACCTGCAATTATGTAGCAAACACGGATCAAAAACACCTACCTATATGAAATGCAATCAAGAATGAATGGTATAAAAGTGCAAAATTCTGATATGACCATTAGTAGACATGGATTCATGAACTAGGGGGACTTCTGAGATTTCGTTGGATTCACACTTAAACTACCCCAACATCCCGTGAATCTAATTAGTTTAAAAGTAATGTCACAAGTCTTGCCCAAATCAATGAATACATAAGAAGTGTACCATTTCAAGATTCAAGTCGAGTTCATGTATTCATGTCAAGTTCGAATATTAATGCCAAGTGTTCAGGTCAAGTTATCACGTATTCATGATTCAGGTCAAGTATAGTCAAGCATATAATAGCTTTGATCAAGTAAGTCATGTAGATACAATATATTTCATGTCAAGATCAAGTAGTCATGTTATTGTACAAGATTTTACGTGTCGTATCTTAAGTTTTTAAAGTAACCGCAATCAAGACGGCATCGCGTGTAGCTATCCGTGATGAATACGGGTCGTCCACAGGGAGATGGTGTGTTCTAAGTTCTTGTTCTCACGAGTTAAGCCGAAGGTCAGAACGGTTCAATTCTAACCTGAGTGTAACGTATATATGCAACGAAACGCTTGTTAGGAATAGAGATGGGTTTGTTTAAGTTAGGAAAATCCGTACTGGTTCCTTTTTGCCTTACTTGACTTATCGAAACTGTGGTAATCGGCAACAACGTGGATTATGGTGCTTAAACACGGTATTTCGAGAAATCCGGCTTATTGACCCTTGTCTTTCTGTTCTTGTCACTTATCTATCGCCTTCGGCCAAACCAAACGCAACCGATCACGGTTAGAGATTACCACTACCGTGGTAGGGTAGGGTACCTAACGGAGCACTTACATGAGGTTTAGGCGGAGTTCGATTAGCGATTCTCGGGCAAAGGAAATGAGTAAAAGAAAAACATAACTTAAATAACCATTCTCTTTCCCTAACAAGATATACTATTGACAAACCATCACAAAAATCAAAAGATAGTACAAAAAAGAGAAGAGATCAAAGAAACAACACATTGCAAGTAAGTAATTGGCAAGAAAAGAAATTGCAAGAAAGTAAAAGAGATGGAAATGCTAAGAACCCAAGTGCACAAATGAGAGCTTCATTAAGTTCAAATTGATGATACAAACCATGAGTTCAATAACCAAAACCTATACTTGCAAGCTCAATGAAGAGATTGTAAGATCAGGAGAAGGCAAGGAACTCAAGGTAAACAATGTACAAGAACTAAAAAAATTGCAAAATGAAAATGGAATATAGTGTCAAAGCATGGCCAAGGTATATCCCCAAGCTTCCTCCCTGTTCTAGTATTTATATGCACAAAATCAGAATAAACAAATAATAAAACAAAGATGATGTGACAATATGGAATGACCAGAAGAAAAATGGAGCTCAATGAACATGGTGGGACCGGTGGTGTTGGCCAATTGGGGAATTCCGCCGGTATTGTATTGAGTATTGGGGCTCGTATTTTTTTTGGTGATCTTGTGTGCTCTCCATGATCTCACTGGTATTGTTTGATTTTTCTATATAAGCTTGGGTTGCACTCTGTAGATTTGGAGGGAAATACAACCTTTAAATCACATCACACCTTTATTTACACTTATCACAAGCCCACTTGCCTCACCCACTTGCACAAGTCATGATTTGTATGCCCACTTATGCAAGGCAGCCCCACCATGGTTCATGCGTCAAAAGAGTTTGTGTTCACACTTGTATTGTGTTTGACCATTTTGCATAAAAATGTGTACACTTGTTTTGTTGCAAAAAGAAACTCTTTGAATATTGATCGGTTTACTGTTCCGGTTGCAGTGTCGGCTCACAAATATCGTATCCATGTATTTGAGTGTGTTTCCAGTATTTTTTCACAAATACCTGTAATCTTTATTTATTGAGCAGACACGGGTTAATAGTACCGATATATCACAAAATTGATAATGAATGAGCGGTATTGAAATGCATTTTTTCGTGATGAACAAATACCCCCAAACTTATCTTTTGTTCGTCCCGAGCAAAACAAAATCCTAACCTCACTTTTGCAGGGAACGCGATTGCACTGAGCTCGTGCAACAAGCCGTTAAACCTCTAAGTGTCCCTAGTGGGAGGAGTTTTATCTCCTGAGGGTTTTCAGCGGATTACACCCACAAAATCCCGTCAAGGTAGTTTTGCAAAATAACCGTTGATTCTAACCCTAGGTTTAGTATGAAAGCTAGAAATTCTATTATCCTAAGTTAGAAATATCGAAACTTTATTTTTCACACCTCACTTCTTATTTAACTTAAAATTCTATACGTCTTTACGTGCATTACAAATAGTGTCGTTACATTTCAAAAAGTTCGATTAGCGTCAACATGTCACGAAATAAAGACCGGATAAAACTTCAAAAGGATCACACAAGTTTTATAAAGAGTTATGTTTTTCTCAAGTTTCGTTTTCCAGTTAGGTTTCAAATTCAGAATTTCTATCTTGGTTAACAGGAAACTAGGTCTTATTTTTCACTCCACCTTTTACTTGTTTTCGTATCATGCACACCTTCGTGAACGTCCAATAGTCTTTATCATAGGATAAAACCTTCATATCTCCATAAAAAATATTTTTATTAAAACTTGTCTTATGTCAAGATTATTCTCATACAAAGAACCGTTAGGAATTTTAACTCGGAGAGAACACTTGCTTGACTTTGTTTTAATTTGGACTTTCTAGGCTTTTTAGCGAGCTTTGGGCCAATGCACCCAAACCAGTTGGTTTTAGGGCATTAGGTGTAGAGATACCCCGGCGGATTTAATTGCCCAAGTTACCTAGGCCCTAAAACAAAAGGACTCATTTTAGCGTGAAAATCATAACAATTCAATGCGAACGGAGATATAGCTAGTTGTTCAATTATTTTCATGATAAAATACGTGTTTGTGTGGATCAGGTGTGTAATCACTCAAATCAAGTTTCAGATGGATTATTTTTCAGAATTGGTTTCTATAAAGATTTCAATAATATTCCTTCATATCCACTTCACTTTATAAACTTATTTCAGAACAAATCTTCTTGATCCTCAAAAAATAGTTTATCAAAAAAAAAGTTCTATGACATATCATACTTGTCGTCTAATTTTCAAAACTCACGACACGTGTAGTGTGATGCAAAGATGTATATTAGCTACGGTTAAACTCAAAGGAGGGTTATATTTCAGGTTTTCAAAATCTAAAAATAGGATTTAGTTGGTCCTATCTTATCAAACTAAACCGTCGGGATTTCAAATCTAAGTTCTCCCACTAGTTAATTTAACGCCAAAGTTTTTATGCTTTGGAAAATTTTCTGATTTTTATGGGTTTTTTTAATATATATGAAAATGCAGAATATAAAAATGAATGAAAATGATAGAAATGTTTACGGAGCACACCCCCAAACTTAAACTTGACAGTGCCCTCACTGTCATGCTACACCAAGAGGGTCAAAATTTTCGGTTCTCTTTTTTTTTATTTTTCTTTTTTTTATAACAAAAAAAAAGAAAACAAAATATATTTACACAAAATGCCCCCCACCCCCAAACTTAAGTGAAACAGTGTTTCCACTGTTAAGCGTTGAAGTTCAAAGTTGGGAAGGGAACAGTTTCAATCTATACAGGGTCTTACATAGGCCAAAACTTAACACCAACCATTCAAAAATTCTATCGTGATTAGCCTCGAGTTGGTGAAAGAACACGGAGAGAAAGAAAATAAAGAATACGCAAGGCCGTGCGAGAACGGATTTGGTATACGGTCTCGGTATATTAGGAGATGAACAGAAGGGAGAAAGAAATGGAGTGCGAACTTGAGATTGAAAATTGATTGAATAAATTAGTACAGTCTATAGTGGATTAAAATTAGTGTATTCTAACTGCACTAAATTATCAATACGCTGAGAAAAGGGGTCAAAACGTTCAAGATTCGCAAGAAAACATGGGTTCTAACTTAGGGAACCAGATGAAAGAAATGAAGTTGATATGGCGTCTTGCGAAGTGGAAATGGGGGAGGGAAGCAACTGAGGAATGGTAACAGTTAGAAACTTAGGAGGATGTTCACAGTCAATATAAGGGACATGATGAATCGGAAAATCCGACTCATCCAACAAAACGTGTATATCCTCAAAGATATCCTCAAAATTCTCCACAAAATCAAGATCATCCATGCGTTCGTCCAAATCTTCATCAATAAACTCCAGATGTAAATGGGGTTCAAGAGAAACAGTTAAATGTTCAGTATGATGTCCACATGGTTCTGAAGGAAAGTGTTGAATTGGTGAGAAAAACTCACCCAAATTTGCGGGTTCATCATTGAAATCATCCCTAATATCTAAATCCCCAATCAAGTCAAACGTAAAGTTCTCAAACATCTCAACAAAAGCATGGTATTTAATTATTTGGGTTTCTAGAGTGGAGATGTAGAGATCAAAGAAAGTGTCATTGGTTTCACTTGAAGGGGACCCTTCACAATCGAGTAAATCAAACACTACGTAGTCGTACAACTCATTAAACATTTTATCTTTAATTGGTGAATCAGTTGGGATACTCGATAGACTTTCAGAACTGGAGTTGTGGAAATCTATTTGGAATGGGTAAGCTTGATTTGGAAGGGTGGATTGCGCACTTTCACTACTCAACTCATCATCATATTCAATCGCCACATCATACATTGTAAAATTTTGAGCTAGTTAGAAACTAGCTGCCGGTTCATTAGGTTGTATGAGAGCGGCCATGCATGCATTCAATTCCTCCATTTGTCATCACAAAGCTATCCAAAATTCTTCTAATGATTTTTCCAGACTAGACATGGGTTGTGAAGGGGTTTCAGTAAAAGATTCAAATTCGTTCGGATATGCGAAACTCCCAAATTGATATTCAGAAGTGACGTCTGGTGAAGGTGTGAAAGTCGGGTAGGATTGAGAGGAATCAAATGGTTGCGTAGAATGGGTAGGATTAGGATCAACATCCAAACTACTGCCTATATCATCGGAGGGTTACCCACCCCACCGAGGAATGCAGTGCCTTTAAGAAGTGATGGCAAGGATACGTTGCCCATCAAAAACACTTCAAGAGGATGAAGTGCGAAGCTCGTGCTTGCCGATGGCAAAATAGTGAGACAAACGCGCATGAAGAAACGACTGGCAGCTGTGATATGGTTGATACCAAGTCGGAAAGGGGAAAACCCCAAGTTCTTACCTTTGGGAGCGATTCTGAGGAAGAAATACCCCTCGGCCCTCTCTTTGAAGACTTCACCTCGAGAAAAGAAGAGGACGAGAAGAAATGCGAAAACATTCAGCTGTGTACTGTACGCTGCCTGAGAAGAACCTCGGACCTGCGGACAAAGGTTCGAACAAAAAAGACAAAGGGAAGGAAAAAATCCCCGAGGAAATCGCCCTTGATGAAACAGCAGTCAAAGAGCTTACCGCAAAGGACCTGATTGATCAAATCTTCGTTTCGATATCATGTTTAGAATGTTTCACAACTAAAGAAATTTATACCGCAATCAATTGACGGTGTCTATTGTAGTTTCGTCAATGAGAACGGATCGTCCACTGAGAAAGTGTGATTTGCTCGATCTTGTTTTAGTTGATTTGAAAATTAAAGGATAAAAGAAAATTGATTCAAGATTTATAAAATTTAGTTTCAAGAATCATAAATAACTAGATCTAGAATCAAGAAATACTAAAGATCAAGAAAATGTCCAAATAGTTTGAATTATCAAGATTTGTAAAGAGGCTTGTAGGAATCGATCCAATCGATAGTGATGATGAAGAATAATGATTACAAATTCTTATCTATTAAAGATTTGTTACTAGATCGATGATGATCAACGAGATTTAGGGATCTATTGAAGAAACTAGGGTTTCTTCATCATCATCCCTTGTCCTTTCGTTGATTAGCATTCAAATTCTAGCCTCTAGGAAATTCAATCATCGATCGTTGATCTCTAATTTAGAGCGAAAACATTCAAGAAAGCATCTCGCTCAAAACTAAGTCGTCGTTGATTCAATTTCCTAAAGTTTACAAAACTCATAAGACTTAAGAACCGTTCAAGAATTTAATTATCATCATTTATCTATTTTCTCGATTCCTACACAAGCGGAGTTTTCACTCAAATATCATGAAAAAGAAAACAATCAAGAATTGATAACTCTTCATAATGCTCGAATGTAAAGAAAAGCAAGATCAAGAATTTTCACCTTTTATAAATCAACGTTTCATTACAATTCGCTCAAAGATTACAAGATATTGAGAAGAGAACTCAATCGTCGAAACTAGCTTTGCATCGTCTTCTTGACTCGCGGATCGTCGTGGATCTCTTGCTCGGATGAAGATCGGCGTTGCTTCAAAAGGCTCGTTGAAGGCTTGCTTTGGTTCGGTACTCGGTGGATCTTGATTTGGATCAAATTGTGTCACTCAATTTAATTTAGAAATGATTTGGTTCTCACTACAATTTTTACCACTCAAAATGATTTCCCTCCAAATTCAACAACCTCTAAACCCTAGATCTAGATCTATTTTTATAACCACTCATTTGAATCTTCCCTCCAATGGTAGGTTGTTAAAGAGAATCTTCTAGAAGAAGTTTGTTGGAGGGAATATTCTAGAATAAGAAATATTCTAGGATAAGGTTGTTAGGCCAAGCCTTCTGGATGAAGCCACGTGCTCTTTGGGAGTCTTCTGGAAGCTGAGGCCATTACAAGAAGCCACATGGAGAAATTTGACGCGCTCATGAGCTAACAAGGCCACGGTTGCGTGGCGGATAGGCCAACATGGCCGCGGATCCGCAATCGTTTGGTGCATTCTTTTCATGAAACTTCCAGGTTGATTTGGTACTGAGCCTTAGGGCCTTATTTTATGTCTGGAATATTTTTATACTTTCTTGTTCACTGTCAGATTTCAAGTCTTGGACTTGGCGTATTTTATCAGCACTTTTAGCAGTTCCGGCTCTTTTACCTGGAGAATTTCCTGCACACAATCTCGAGACAAGTGTTGATTCACAAAAGATCATGCGTGCAATAATAAACACTCAATTCCCTCAAAATGCCGGTTACAATGTATAACACATGTTATTTGGTATTTTACAGACGAATTGCTAATATGTGCTATAATTATACCAAACACCTTTAAATGATTGCAAAGATTAGGGAAATTGATGTGTTAAAAATGCAATATTTTCGACTGATCAAATTCCCCCAAACTTAATTTTGGTCTTCTCGAGCGAACTTGTTTTATTCAGGTGAAGGAGAAAATATGAGAAAAAGAAAAACTAAAACTAGCACACTTTCGTAGGCACTACGATTGCACTGAGCACGTGCAACAAACCTTTAAACCTCTAGATGTCCCTAGTAGGAGGAGTGTTGTCTCCTGAGAGTTTTCAGCGGATTGCACCCACAAAATCCCATAATAAAAGAAAGACCATGAAAGTTATATGTAAAGATAAGAATTGTAAATGAAAGACTTTCAAAATTAGAGTTTCCAACTACACTAGCTTTTCGGTTGTCATGAGCCATATCTTAATAGTCATGAAAAGATATTAGAAATCACATTATCCCTCAATAAAACATCGTCTTTATTCTTCAATCCTACCTTTCTTCCAAACATCGATCATATACCCCTATGTGTGTGTAAGAGACATCCGTACACTCGGAGAATTCAATTCAAGCTATCATACTCTTGTCTATCTGCCTCAGTACTTTTTAATTTGATGCATATTTAGATGAGATTGCTCACACATTTTTCATGCGACCGTTAATATTTCTTGAGGTACTAACCGACCGACTACTCATGTGTTTACTTATTAGGCGTATTAGTATTTTCCTCGTCTTGCACCACCTAAGGCTTAGCAGTAACTCCTAAACCAGTTGGTCTAAGGCATTAGGTGATGAAGCACCCTCGCTATATTTTTTTATTGCTGCCTTGGTGATAACAAAACCAGTGTTCATTTTTCTTTTCACCATTTTATCTTTTATTTTCCATTTATTATTTTCTTCATACTTTGGCTTTTAGACAAGAGCATTTCAAGGTATCCTCTACTATCCCGAGTTTCAAGACGTGTGTTAGTGCGAATAGTAGGGTATCAACATTCAAATGTTTGGCTTCCAGAATAGGAACTATTTTTCAGATTTATTTTTATCCTCAGATTAGTGACTTCTTTCATCTTACTAACCCTTAGGACAACGGCTCATAACTACTTATTACTAGTTCGTTTAAGAAAACTTCTAATTTTCTAGGTTTTCTTAAATTTTTTGCAATCTTTTGGATGTAATTTTTCACTATCTAATCTTTTATTATCTAATTAAATATTAAATATTTTTATCTTTTGAAAAAAAAAAATTTATATGTTTTAAAAGTTTTGTGCTTATGCAAAGTGATATGCAAATGATGCGTAAATAAGCATAAACCTCCCCCAAACTTGTTTTCAACAGTGTCCTCACTGTTGCCATCTGTTGGATCACAAAAACCTGTAAGCTTGGGAGAAAATTTATTAACGAGGGCAATAAATATGATCGTGAAAATCCTCCCCCAAACTTATTCTTTTCACTCACCTCCATTCTAAAGATGATACAGTAATTTACAGGACATGGAGGGGAGACGGAGGAATTTTAATCAAGATAAAGTGGCTCCTGTAAAAACAGGAGATCCTCCGTGGGGTCAGTGGAAAAATACGGTTTTAATCTATGTCCATTTACTTTGAAAAGTGTACCGTTTTTAACATTTTCAACCTCAACTGCCCTGTGCGGGTATACATACCGCACAACAAAAGGTCCTTTCCACCGAGATTTTAGCTTACCCGCATGAAGATGGAGTCGTGAATCATAAAGAAGGACTTGTTGACCAGGTGTAAAAGTTTTTCTCAAAATATTTTTATCGTGAAATACCTTAGTCCGGTTCTTTACAATTACAGCATTATCATAAGCTTCATCGCGGAGTTCGCTTAGCTCGTTTAATTGCAGCTTTCGAAAGTTGCAGGCTTGATTTAAGTCAAAGTTAAGTTCTCTAATGGCCCACATTGCGTTGTGCCCAATCTCGACCGGAAGGTGACAAGCCTTTCCAAACACTAATCTGTAAGGAGACATACCTAGATCGGTTTTATATGCAGTTCGGAAAGCCCAATGAGCATCCGTCAATTTTGTTGACCAATCTTTTCGATTTTTAGAAACTGTTTTCTCCAAAATTTGTTTGATTTGTCTGTTTGAAACCTCAGCCTGCCAGCTCGTTTGGGGATGATAGGGTGTGGAAAGTTTGTGGTTGATCGCATATTTCCGCATCAAAGTCTCAATTTTTCTAATGCAAATACAACTGTCAAAAGTTCCTTTTCGGTAGTTGTATAATTAATTTGAGCACCGTTCAGGGTCTTACTTGCGTAATAGATCACATGTGGCATCTTTTCAATGTGCTGTCCTAAGACTGCACCAACTGCAAAATCTGATGCATCACACATAAGCTCAAAAGGGTGGTTCCAATCTAGGGAAGATAGAATGGGGGTTGTAGTGAGAGAGTGTTTAAGTGAGTCAAATGCTGCCTCACAATCCGAGTCAAAGTGAAAGGTTGTGTCCTTGGCCAAGAGAAGAGTTAAAGGTCTAGCAATTTTGCTAAAATCCTTAATGAATCTCCTGTAAAACCCTGCATGGCCAAGAAAAGATCGTATATCCTTGACGCATTTGGGATGAGGAAGGTTTTGAATGACATCTATTTTGGCTTTGTCAACCTCAATGCTTTTTCGTGAAATAACATATCCAAGCACAATTCCCTCTTGGATCATGAAATGGTATTTTTTTCCGATTCAAAATTAAGTTCTTCTCTTTACAATGAGTAAGAACTGCGTCAAGATAAGATAAGCAGTCAGCAAAAGAATCTCCGAATATCGAGAAATCATCCATGAAAATCTCCAAAAAATTCTCGACCATGTCCGAGAATATCCCCATCATACACCGCTGAAATGTAGCAGGAGCATTGCATAACCCAAAGGGCATGCGTCTATAAGCAAAAGTACCAAAAGGACAAGTAAATATGGTTTTTTCTTGATCCTTTTCGGCAATAGGGACCTGGTTATAGCCAGAGTATCCGTCCATGACGCAATAATATTCACGTCCAGCTAAGCGTTCTAGCATCTGGTCAATAAAAGGTAGAGAAAAGTGGTCTTTTCTCGTTGCGGCATTGAGTTTTCTATAATCAATACATACACGCCACCCAGTTTGAGCGCGTGTCTGGATTAACTCGTTTGTTTCATTTGTAATGACTGTGATGCCAGATTTCTTAGGGACGACATGAATTGGACTCACCCATTAGCTAGCGGAGATTGGGTAAATGATACCATTGTCAAGGAATTTGACGATTTCTTTCTTCACCGCAAACTTCATGACGGGGTTCAACCATCTTCGTGGTTCTCGGGTTGGTTTGGCTTCATCCATCAAATGTATATGATGTTCTACAATCAAAGGACTAATCCCTTTGATGTCGGTCATAGTCCAACCAAACGCCTGCCTATTAGATCTTAATACCGTCAAAAGCGCATTCTCTTGCTCTGAGGCTAGAGAATCGGATATGATCACAGGTAAAGACTCATTCTCACCTAAATATGCATATTTAAGATGAGAAGGTAAAAGTTTGAGATCTAATGCTGGCGGAGAAATTATAGAAGGTGGGGTCATCGAATGATATTCAGAGTCACAAAGAAGCTCGTAGCCTGCATAGGATACAGACTCGGAAGGTGATGAGTCAAGAGTGTCAGAATCAAGCATGGAAAATGTGTCCTCACTAAGATGTGAAAGATCAAACATTGATGTGCTAGTGTCATCGAGATCTTCAAAGCAAAGTTCATCAACTTCGCAACTTTCGGGAGCAATCTCATGGACATAACAGACATCAAGTATGTGAGCAGAGGGTTCAGATGGCTGACTTCTAATTTTGTAGATGTTCAGTTCAATTGTCATTTTTCCAAAAGATAGGTTCATTGAACCGTTTTGACAGTTAATGACAGCATTGGAAGTGGTAAGGAATGGTCGACCCAAAATCACCGGAATTTGGTTCAGTAGGTTTGCTACAGGTTGTGTATCGAGAACAATAAAGTCTATAGGGAATATGAATTCCCCGACTTTTATCAACACATCCTCCAGTTCACCCCTAGGTTTGGTGATTGATCGGTCTGCCATTTGGAGAGTGCAATGAGCTGGTTTCAACTCTCCAATCCCTAACTGCTCGTAGACTGAGTATGGAAGCAGGTTAACACTTGTGCCAAGGTCAAGTAAAACACGGTTGATAATAGAAATTGAGATTGTAGGACATCCTGGGTCCTTACGTTTCTTTGGTAACTGTGGGGTAAAAACGGTGCTAACATTATTGATCATGAAAACCTTTTTGGGCACTTGAGTCTTCATCTTCCTAGTGCACAAGTCTTTAACAATTTTCGCATAAGCGGGGACTTGTTGAATAGCATCTAGGAGAGGGATGTTGATGTTAACCTGTTTAAACATTTTCATAATCTTCTCCATATGTGGACTCGATTTGTTACCCCTTAACGATTCGGATAAGGAGCTTTAGCAATAAGAGTTGGGTCCAACATTGGAGAAGGTGGTGTGTGAGGAAGTGATCCCAGAATAGGAGTGGGGATCGTCTTTGGTGGACTAGAAGAGGTTTGTTGAGGTGTCGAGCCTTGGGGGAAACGAAGAATAGGCTCACAAGAAGGTGGTGGGGTAGAAAAACAAGGATCAGAAGTAGAAGTGTGTTTGGAAGGGAAGGTCTCAGCCGGGGTATTATTGATAAATCTTTCATTATCATCAATCACTTCCCCAACGTGATTATTCAGCACTCTTCCTGATCTCAACGTTATGATGGCGTTCACATTGTAGTGTTGTGAATGCCCAAGATTGGTAAGGGTTGAGACGGAAGTTTCCCTTTCTCTCTTGCACTCATTTCGGCTTTTAATTGGGCAATTTGAGCTTCCATCGATTTTAAACTCTCAGCTTGGAGGTCAGAGTTTTTCTGGAATTTATTGAGGGAAGACCTAAATTCAGCCGACATGTGTTTCATGTACATTTCAAAAGTCCGTTTGAGTGAAGAGGAAATATCAGTACCAGTCAACTGCAAAGGATTATACTGTGCAGGTGTGTTGACGGGATTTTGAAATTTTAGTGATTGATAGGGGTGCTGAATCAGTTAAAATGGCTGCTGTTGTGGTGGAGGAGCCCTTTGGAAATTGTTTTAGTTTGGAACCGTGTTTTGAGTTTGTTGTTAGTTCCAAGCAAAGTTAGGGTGATTCCTCCAACCCTGATTATAAGTGGAAGAATACGGGTCGTTTCTAGGTCTTTGTTGGAAAGCAGCATTGGTATACTCTTGACCTTGAAACGGAGAATTTAAAGAACATTCTTCCATAAAATAAGATGGATCAGAACAGCATCCACAGACAGTTTTGGGGAGCGACATCTGATTTAGGGAGGCTGCTAAAAATTTATGTTCCATAGCTTCGAGTTTCTTTTGCATTGCTGCCATTTCAGCTCTAACTCCTATGGAAACATCAATTTGATGAATGCCACCCCTAGACGATGACTGGTTTACACTCTCCCACTGTAAAGATTTTTCAGCGAAATCTTCTAAAAATCTCCAGGCTTCACCATCATCTTTAGTCATGAAGGTGCCTTGACACATGGATTCAAGGTTCTATTTTGTTGTAGAATTAATGCCCTCATATATGATTCTGCACAGATCCCATCTAGGAATTCCGTGATGAGAACATTGAACTAACAGATCCTTGAAGTGTTCAAAACACTTCAAGAATGGTTCAATTGGAAGCTGGGTAAATTGATTTATTTCGCTACAGACTCGAGCTGTCTTATGATTGGGGTAGAATTTCTTTAGGAAAGCTGCAACGAATTCATCCCAGTTTGAAATAGAATGTGCGGCTGTGTTATAAAGCCACTCCTCGGCTATATCGCACAAAGTGAATGGGAGAATACGTAAACGCATAGCATCCACAGAAAGCTGTGAAGTACCCATCATAGCGCATACATTTTCAAATTTGGTAATAAAGACATATGCGTCTTCAGACTCAAGACCGTGATATTTTGGTAGAATATTGATATATTGGGGTTTGATTTCAAAGTTGTCCCCATTGGCTGGTGGAATGGTGAGACATGTCGAAAGAGGACCTCTCATAGGGTAACATCTCTCTTAGAGAGAGATGCGGGGTGGATTCTGCGCACCTGCGGACAGTGGCAGAGTAGTGTTAAAGAAGTTCGATGGAGAATTGTCCATCGAAGTGGGTGTGGTGGTGGGTAAAGAACAAGTAGACGTAGAAATACCGACTTCGGAGTGGATAGGAGGAACGCGGACAAGATGGGCACTAGAATCCCGTGTCCAGCCGAGCATGCACTAAATAGTTTAGTACAAGTGGCAGCGTTGTGATAATTAAGGAAAAGATGAGTTGGTATTTGTTTTGAAAAATTACGGATTTTTGAAAAATTCACACAAACAATGCACAAGCAACCCTAATTCTATTGGTCAACTAGGTCAAGTCTCTAGACCGCTCCTAGACTTCCAGAAGACAAGTCGCAAGGTAGATCCTCTGCTGCCTCTTTGCCCCTTCTATGGCCAGGTAAGTGCCAGGTAAGTGGGAGGTTCTCCACTACGTAAGTAGTGGGCCTAATTAAGTAACCACTTGCCTTAGACATACTTGCCTTAGACACCATAAAAGAAACGCGGATAAGCAATAGATTACCCACGACCTCCTTCTGTCCTAAGTGAGCGCGACGGTCCTTAGAGTCATGTCTAGATCTTTTTTAGTTAATGAGGGTGATGCGGATGCAGTTTTGTGATTTTTTGAGCTTAGGAAGGTAATGAACTCCCCACCTAATCTGAATTTGGTCTTTGCCCCTTAATTTCCGTATTAAAATATGCAAACAACCAATTTCAAGAATCGCAACAAATTTATTTTTTGCGGCGCTGCGAATTTTTGCAAAGAAACCTGCAGAAATTGGTTAATGGAGCAGAGCAGGGAGAAGATAAGAAAGTTCAAAATATACCAGAGAAGTTTGAAGCAGTGAAGTTGCTTTCCCGCCGCGGAACCGCCGCAAGAAGCACAATATGGCCGCGGAAGCGCGGTCGTCTGATGAGATCCCTGCATAAAATTTCTTGCAGATGCTCCTGTTCACTCACTGAACTCCGTGAGATTCTCTGAAAAATTTTCCTCTTGCTCCACAGATTCCAGATCTCCTTGCAACAAATCACAACAAATCGTTTAGCGTTTGTGCGAATTTTAATCTAAAAATTCTGATGGAATAATAAATTTTTCAACTCAAATTACAAAAACGAACAAATTAGCACACTATCCCCGGCAACGGCGCCATTTGATTGATCAAATCTTCGTTTCGATGTCGTGTTTAGAATGTTTCACAACCAAAGAAATTTATACCGCAATCGATTGACGGTGTCTATTGTAGTTTCGTCAATGAGAACGGATCGTCCACTGAGAAAGTGTGATTTGCTCGATCTTGTTTTAGTTGAGTTGAAAATTAAAGGATAAAAGAAAATTGATTCAAGATTTATGAAATTTATTTTCAAGAATCATAAAGAACTAGATCTAGAATCAAGAAATACTAAAGATCAAGAAAATGTCCAAATAGTTTGAATTATCAAGATTTGTAAAGAGACTTGTAGGAATCGATCCAATCGATACTGATGATGAAGAATAATGATTACAAATTCTTATCTATTGAAGATTTGTTACTAGATCGATGATGATCAACGAGATTTAGGGATCTATTGAAGAAGCTAGGGTTTCTTCATCATCATCTCTTGTCTTTTCGTTGATTAGCATTCAAATTCTTGCCTCTAGGAAATTCAATCATCGATCGTTGATCTCTAATTAAAGCGAAAACATTCAAGAAAGCATCTCGCTCAAAACTAGGTCGTCGGTTATTCAATTTCCTAAAGTTTACAAAACTCATAAGTCATAAGAACCGTTCAAGCATTTAATCATCATCATCTATCTATTTTCTCGATTCCTACACAAGCGGAGTTTTCACTCAAACATCATGAAAAAGAAAACAATTAAGAATTGATAACTCTTCATAATTCTCGAATGTAAAGAAAAGCAAGATCAAGAATTTTCACCTTTTATAAATCAACGTTTCGTTACAATTCGCTCAAAGATTACAAGATTTTGAGGAGAGAACACAATCGTCGAAACTAGTTTCGCATCGTCTTTTTGAGTCGCGGATCGTCGTGGATCTCTTGCTCGAATGAAGATCGGCGTTGCTTCAAAAGGCTCGTTGAAGGCTTGCTTTGGCTCGGTACTCGGTGGATCTTGATTTGGATCAAATTGTGTCGCTCAATTTGATTTAGAAATGATTTGGATCTCACTACAATTTTTACCACTTAAAATGATTTCCCTCCAAATTCAACAACCTCTAAACCCTAGATCTAGATCCATTTTTATAACCACTCATTTGAATCTTCCCTCCAAAGCTAGGTTGTTAGAGAGAGTCTTCTAGAAGAAGTTTGTTAGAGGGAATATTCTAGAATAAGGAATATTCTAGGATAAGGTTGTTAGGCCAAGCCTTCTAGATGAAGCCACGTGCTCTTTGGGAGTCTTCTGGAAGCTGAGGCCGTTACAAGAAGCCACGTGGAGAAATTTGACGCGCTGATAAGCTAACAAGGCCGCGGATGCGCGGCGGATAGACCAACATGGCCGCGGATCCACAGCCGTTTGGTGCATTCTTTTCATGAAACTTCCAGGTTGATTTGGTGCTGATCCTTAGGGCCTTATTTTATGTCTGGAATCTTTTTATACTATCTTGTTCACTGCCAGATTTCAAGTCTTGGACTTGGCGTATTTTATCAGCACTTTTAGCAGTTCCGGCTCTTTTACCTGGAGAATTTCCTGCACACAATCTCGAGACAAGTGTTGATTCACAAAAGATCATGCGTGCGATAATAAACACTCAATTTCCCTCAAAATGCCAGTTACAATGTATAACACATGTCATTTGGTATTTTACAGACGAATTGCTAATATGTGCTATAATTATACCAAACACCTTTAGATGATTGCAAAGAATAGGGAAATTGATGTGTTAAAAATGCAATATTTTCGACTGATCAGGACCCGTCTAAGAAAAATAAGGTGGATTACAATGTCCTAGCACATCTGAGGAAAATACCCTGCAAACTGAGCATATTGGATGCTCTCCTCCTATCTAAAGAGGCATGAGATTCTCTGATCAAAGCATTACAAGAGCCCGATCAGTTCCAAGTTTTCTTCACAGAAAAGAAGATGAAAGATGAACTGGCAGAGGTCCACACAGCTGACATTACATTCAGCGATGAAGATCTCCTCCTTGGTACGTGCGAACATATCGCCCGTTATACGTCACCGGGTACTGCTACGACATCAAAAAAGGGAAAATCCTTGTCAACAACGGATTCTCCGTCAACCTTCTCAACGTGATGGTGCTGAAGGAAATTTTCATGAACGTTCAGCGCCATGCCCGAGATAAAATTACCATCTCTGGGTTTGACTCATAGTCGTCATGAATGCTCGGGTCCATAATATTGACATTACGCTTCGGGCTGCTCGTCACTGACATCAAATTTCATGTTATAGACGCTAAGACTTGGTATAACGCTTTGATCGGCAGGCCTTGATTACATGAGTACAATGCCATCCCTTCTACACAACTTCAGTGTATGAAGTATTTCAAAGACGACTTAGAATACACCGTCACAGGGGAGCTAAATCCGTCTCCGTATACGAAGTCCGAAAACATGAAAATGCAAAGTACTTCCTACCAGATTTTGAGGATACGGAAAGGTGTCATAAGCCGGAGAATAAACAGAAGTCCGTCACCACTATCCTGATCTTTGGGAGAGATACCAAGGAAGATGAAGAAATAGTCTACTCGGGGAAACCCCAAAAAGAAAACAATAGGCCCGAACCATCTACTCCTATTTTGGTCTTTGGCAGCGACTCAGAGGACGAGGCCAACACAGTGTTCTCCATTCCCCGTCAGTGCAAACCTTTTCCGGAACAGATCAGAGTCTACAAATTACAATGGCTTCGCCTCGGCATTACAAGGAACTTGATGCGTTCCATACATACAGTGTACAAGAACTGCAAACTTTACGTACCTTCCAGGCGAAGAGGTGAAAAAGCGATCCTCTTCTACCAATCTACGGAAAATAAAGTATAAAAAGAAGTCTGGTATGGTGCCGATTTTGCACTCGACAGGCTTCAATCAATCCGTCTACCAAGATATTACGTGGAAGGATTAAAAAGGCTGTTAAGATGCCAAGGTTACCCCTCGAACAAACTGTTCGATAAGCCCAATTCTACAAAAAGATTTAGGATATTCTCGGGACTCAGCGAAAGATGCCTAACGAAAAGATGGAGACAACCGGGCTCGGATACGTTCGGTCCAAGAAACAGGAGTGGCTCCACAGTACCATGTCATAAACAGCTCCAATGAAGAGGAAAACACTCTGCCAAATAGCTGTGACGTTGAAACAGAGCGAAATCCTACTCTAAGAACGTTAAGTCCGTCACTCGAAGAAAAAATCGACAAGCTAATAAAAGAAGCTTGTCAAAAGAGCCGGGACAATCACAGCCGTGAAATGGCCATTTATGAAAAGGCCAAGACACAACGTCTCAATCAGCAATCTGTGGAGAAGGAAGACTATAAGGCTCTTCATCTCCGGCCCACTGTATATTCTCGCGAAAGGGGAAAATCCCGAAGTAGAGGCAAAAACAAGACAAAGAACGCAAATAACGTTCAAAAACAACAAAGTGGATCCAAGACGCCATGCAATCGAGAAAAACTCGGTTGGAGCCCGTCCTTTATAAAGAAGATGGGTCAGGAATACTCTTTCCCCCAAGACAAGACAAGAAAAATATTCAACTTTGTCATGAAGTATCAAATGATGACGCTTCCGGAGTCTCGGCATCTCGAATAAATAAACAAGGTCCATCATCCGGATTATTGCTCCTACCACCGAGCAATAGGTCATCCTCTTGAATACTACTTTACTTTTAAAGACTGGGTAAAATACCAATATCAACAAAGCAGGTTCGCTTTATCCGACAGCTGGAGGGTAACCCCGCCGCAAAAGCATGAGCCAAAGAGGACCTATACCGTGAGAATAGAACCAACTCAACATCAGGAATGGAAGCGAACTCATACCTTCCATATAATAACACTCTCAAAAGAGGGTGGGCACGAGACTATAGATGACCTCCACATATGCTTCGCAAATGAAGACGAGGAAGGGTTGACCTCAGAGTTTCCACCAGCACTAAAAGAGCTGGAAGATGTGATACACACTACGGCGGACAACCTAAGAAAAATTGACTTAGGGACAGAAAATGATCTGAGGCCGACATTCGTCGGTAAGCTACTATCTGAAAAATAGGTAGCCACGTTAAAAGACGTGTTCATGCAATATAAAGATTGATTCACGTGGAACGATTCCTAAATGCCATGTCTAGATCCAAAGTTGGCAGTACATAAACTGGCCATATCGCCAGACATCAATCTAATCAAACAGGCGCCAAGAAGGATGCGACTCGAACTTGAGATGAGTATAAATGCTGAGGTCAAGAAACTAATCGACTCCGGCTTCATCCAAGAAATTCAATATCCTGACTGGATCGCCAACATCATTCCGGTGATGAAGAAAAATGGGACGGTGCACATCTGCGTGGACTTTCGGGATCTCAACAAAGCTTGCCCGAAGGATGACTGCACGGTACCTGTTACAGAGCTGATGATCGATAATACGTCTACCCATGAGGTCTTCTCCTTCATGGATGAATCTTCAGGAGACAATCAAATAAAAATGCATCCTGAAGACCAAAAGTATACCACCTTCCGGACTCTGCTGGGTATATTCTATAAGTGCACGGCGGCGCCCCGGCCGTCAATCCGACGCCGGAATTGCGGAAACGAAAACTTTACAAAACTTGTAAATCGGCACCACCGCGCACTAAAATCCCGGATCGAACCATTAACCTAACTCTAGCAAACAAGAAAAGGAGTAGAGAAGCTATACCAAGCGATCCGTGTCCTTCGGTCTTCGCCTCTACTCCGATCTCCTCGCGGAACCTCCGGTCTTCATCTTCTCGTCGGAACGGGCACCACAACGCCGGGTTCTTTTACGGGCTCCCACCTCTGGACCGAGGCAACTCGGGCACGAAGTTGGCGAGTCGACGTGCTCAAGGATACTGTAGGTGTAGTGTAGAAACCCTTTGTCTCAATGGGGTGAAGTTGCCTTGATGGAGGAATAGAATGAACTTTTGAGAGAGGTGAGGGATTTTTGTAGCAAGCATAGAAAATGAAATGAGATGAATGATTTCCCACAAAAAATATGAACTCTCTCATCTTACCCCTCAAGTGTGGCCGGCCCCCTCCATAAAATGGTGGAGGAAAATTGCAAGTGGAGAAAAACAACAAATGATAATCATGAATAAAGATCACCTCAAAGTCTTTCATGAAACCTTTCACAATTAATGCTAGGAATTGATCCAAAAGGAATCTCATGATGATAAGAACCATCATGAAGCCACAAACACAAATAACCTCCTCCATAAAAGGTAATTTGCACAACTGCAAATAACCCCCTCCATCGGATAAGTCCGGCCGTGAAGGAACAAAGGAAAACTGGCCGGAACGGAATGCAAACTGGCAACTTCAGAAAACTGATCTCGTAATAAATTACAGGAAAACCCCGCGACTGTGTATACATACCCGCATTTGTATTCCCACTGAATACAAATGCAAAGAGACAAAATCTACACTGTCTAATACTAGGATCCGGCTTAAACCAAAGCCCGCTAGTAAAATCCGTCCGATCACGATCCGTGCAATACCGCACGTATTTGATCGACCCTGCCATATCTCCATACGGCCTCTACAGCGTTTCGCCCGAAACTTGAGAAACTGGTCTGTGGGGGACTCTAAAGACTCGTCAATACTTTGGTTGTGGATTTAACCACTAGCACGTCAGAGGTATTAGCCTATACGTAACGGGCTACCAGGTATTGACCAAAAGGGACGTCGATGAGCGAACTCATCCTGACACCCTACTGAGCCTGTCGGTGACAATATCCGTACAGTCCAGTCCGTTCGTCTATGAGCATCGCATGGTGGGCCTAGGGGGTTGGTAAAATTCAAACCCCAAAAAGCGGTACAAGTCGTGTCGGAGTGTAGCCCAGAACACCCTGAGATACTACTGGAATACCTACCAGTAAATCTCCTGCCTTGGCCAAGGACTTTCATGTACTGGCTCTCCTAGACACAGCACGACCTCACCCCCAATACCGGGTGAGACGAACCCCTGCAAATCCGCTCACTGCCTCCATGTGGCTCGGGACTGTACCCAACTAAAACCTGTTTGCACGTCTCCTTTGAGCATGGTAGGGTAGTAATCAAAGCATAGTGGGAACTCACACGAGACAAATGACGATCTCAGGTCGATGAACTAAGCTGTACACATGTCACCAGGGAACTGCTATCTGACGTCTGGTATAATCCCAACTAGCAGGTTCCCGGCGAGTCCTGTCCGGTGTACTCATAACCCAATGAGCACCTGTATACATATTAGGTGAACCAACTGACACCAGTGGCTTGTGAGACCGGCCACCGCCCCTCGTCGGGGTCTCGACTGTATACACTAGTCTACTCTGGAGTATCGATGCCCTGTCTCGAAACTCCCACGACTAGGGACCTTTTAAGGATGTGCTTATAGACCCCAGCTCCCACGTATATGATCGCCCTCATACTGCTGGCAGTCAAGCAAGAATCCTAAGGGCTCTATCAATGTGCAATAGTGACCTGTAAGGTCACCTAAAGCAGTACACGATGATAAAGATAAACCAGATAGCATACTATCATCTTGAGAAAGACTGTCCTACCGGTATAGGTCCTCCCTCAATCATTGCAATCACGTACCTGTGATCCAATAATTGACTCTGAGGGCACTATCTCCAACAATCTCCCACTTGCACTCAAAGCTAATTATTGCGATGTCGCATACTCACAGCCCGTGTGATACCGAACACCCAACTCCTCTACTAATCAGTCTCACAAAGCTCGTTTGTGAAACTATTGCGTTCGAGGAATAGCCTCAGTGAGTGGATCCGCTGTGATGTTTCTTTCTATGTCTCTCTTTATCTCAAGTTCGCGGAGAAACCCATCTCTCAAAATGAGCAATACCTGTCTTAGAATATGTTTGGATATCTGATGGTACCTAGCTTATAAATGAACTCCAAATCCAAACTTCTTAGACTGTATCGTCAACTGAACTTAATCAGTATCCTGCGCCATCCTTCCCTTAGTATCCACCTGGACCACCTGTCCAAAATACTGCCCCTCGTCAGAGGGAAAACTATAACTCTGACGGCCACCCTGTCTCCAGGTCACCTTGGAAGCCTGGAATGATAACCGTCTCCTAAAGGAGGCTGCCGTTATCAAATCCCCAGAACACGCACTTATGTTCTAAATCTGCTTCCTAATGTTTCTCCAAGATTGGATCAATATCAACTTATTGCATCTATTGCAAGAACAACATCTGGTGTGGTACTTGACATCTCATGATTGACTCAATTGCCTAAGCAAGTGATCTGCCAATCATGCACATCCCTCTCCACTTTAGTCTGTAAGACACCTTAAGAGAGGGTGACTCCATTACCTGCAGGTACACTACCGTGCCAGGAGTCGTCCATTCTAAAAACTCTTAGAATGCTGTCTAAGTACCCTGATTGGGAAACCACCCAAATCTAGATCTAAAAATATAGATTCAGTAACCAGAATGTCTGATATAATATCCAAGCCCTATATGGAGAAACCACTGTGTGACGACCAAAGAATAACCGATCGTAGTATAGGAATATCACTTCCTACTCTGTGTATGTTATCCAAATACCAGGACATCACACCCTACTACCTTCTTAACAGATCCATCCCCTATTCTGATGAAGTCAAAACTATGACTGTCACATCAGAAATAGATGATCTATCTCCGCTATTTCTGCTATAGTCTATAAATAGACACAAGCCACATGTCCACCAATGCTTCCGCTGCTCCCACTGATCACGACAACCCTCTGGCAGAGTCATATACACGTGCACTTCTAAAGCCAGTTTAGAACGACGCTATACTCATCCTCCTGCCGGGAACAACAGCAATGGCAAGTCTGGGTAAACAAGAACCTCCCTGTCACCGTCCTTGAGCCTACCGGAGTACCTCTCGGGTGCCTGAGGTTACCCACCACATCTGCGGAGTGGCCAATGGAATGTCAAACCAGATTGAATCTTTAGGTTCTTTATCAAATCTTCAGTAATCGTTTGCGGTTCTGGAATCACTTTCAGTTCTACCATACTCCCACTACTGTTTTCTGAAAAAATCCATTTTTATTAAAACTGTAGCGAGTCAAGAACAATATCACTATTGATCTTCCATATGGTAGAAAGTCAACCCTCGTCATAGCCCGGGTCAACCCACAAACAGCCATTACGGAAACGTGCCTTGAGTTATCCAGAGTCTGGTTTTAAGCATAAGCCGGACAACTCCCCATATCTTAACAATGTCAAGATATGAACTGTTCTATATCCAATACAGAAACAGAGGCACTAATTTAATTGAACCAGATTCAAATTATGCAGCTGTCTCCAGTGCATGTCAACTAAATGGAAGAGGACCGATCAGCGTTACTCAACTTAGGAATGCTTCCAATTATGAGTAACCTGAAAGAGAAGCAAGTTCTCTTCATCATTACTATTAACTGAATACCACACACAAGTATCGACATCTTCGATCACCTTGAAGAATCCCGATACTTGCAACACCTGGTTCTGTACTCTATTCTTATACCTATAACTTCTCAAAACTTGGACCTGGTGTTTCTACGAAACACACGTCTAAGACCTAGAGAAGTCACAAGTAAACAGAATCTAGTACGAGTACCAACCCCTCTGTTCTAATGGACACTGGACAACATACAATACTCTATATAAGTCCTATGAGTCTAATAACTCATTCACTGTGTGTCGTAGGTTGAAAACTGTACTTATGGTTAAGAAGAATTACACCGCTGTTCAATACTCCTTATCTAACCATCCACTGATATAGGTAAATGTCATAGACATAATTTCAAAAAGGTATATCTCACTCTATAAAAAATAGACGTACAGATATATCAATTTGAAATTGGTGCATAACAACGGATATTCAAAACCAAATATTTGCCGTCCGGCAAACAACCCAGGTGACTTCCTCAAATATCACCAATTACAACGAATTCCGATATAATGAGAATGATCACCTAATTCCCAATAACTTACTCCCACTCATCATCTGTAAAACCATACAGATGTGAGAATCAAACCTGGTAAATACATACCCTGGAGCAAGTGTCTAATTAGGAAATCAGTTTTCTTTTAACAGTACACAGTGAAACTGAAACATTGAAATGTTTCGATGGGGCATCCGGTATTCCTAGTAATGCCTCTTCCATTATCAAATTCACAATTGTAACCGTATAATTATTTGCCATCTCTCTAAATCCCTTTATATGTCTTTAGTCGTTACCTTCTGTACACCCTCTTAGGCTAAATGGTTTTCTTCCTTCCTTACCGTTCGGCACCAGCCTATGGTTTGGAAGAAGACTATCCAATAAGCATAATGGGTATACTGTCCTAATCCTAGGAGCACTCGTAATGCGAGAGAAGGTGAAGATAAAAGACAACCGAATAAACCTTATTCCTATTTCTCCTGAACCAGAATCCATCCCCGAACTGGAACAAGTTCCTTCGAGTTCGTATATAACTATACGATGGAGTATCCAATAAACTGTGGATCTTCGTAGTGATACGGAGTGTCCTGGAGAAATACAAAGGTGATTTAAGATTGGTAAAGAATTACTTGGTTTGGTCGTAAATAGCAGTCGCAATTTACTTTGCCCTCTTACTAATCCCTTGATATGTCTTTACTTAATACCTTCTGTACACCATCGTTAGGCTAATTGGTTTTCTTCATTCCCTACCGGTCGGCACCTGCCTATGGTTTGGAAGAAGACTATCCAATTTGCGTAATAGGCGTACTATCTCCTAAACCAAGGAGTACTCGCAACCTGAGAGAAGGTAAAAGGAAAAGACAACTGAATAGTCCTATTCATTTTCTCCAGAACCGGAAACCATTCTCGAATAAATTCCTTCGAGTTCGTATATAACCATACGATGGTTTTATCCAATGGAAGTGGACGTTCGTAGTAATACGGGGTGTCCTGGAGAAAAGGGTAAAAGTAGGAGTGGCAATGAGGTATGCAACTCAGACAATCCAAAAGCCAGTGTTTAAGAAGGTTCGGTTAATTTTGGTCACTGAGTCATAGTCAAGGGTCGGGTCATGGTCGCTGCCAAAGAGAGAGAGAAAAGAAACACTCAGCATGCACTCTAACCTAGATCAGAATGGTTATCACTTTATCTAATCAGGAAATCTCCCACTGTACCGTCAAATTCTCCTCCAAACCTAAAATAAGAATTAGTCGGGATCACCCGAGGAGTAAACCAACTCATCGGTGGGAATCGGGATCCAACTATCATCGCATGATAACGTGACGGAATCCGCTCACGTTATCACACTCCAGAAGGTATGCGCATATCTGGCAAGTTTCAGTTTCTTTAGAAACTCCCGATGTGATTTTTTCCACATGCTCTTATGACCTTGACTTTGGCCAACATATCATAAGTCACATGTCAAGTTCTACCTGTCATTCTCCAGGTTAATTTGAACCCACCCGTACATACCCTTGACTTTGGCCAAAATAGTAGTACGACTGTCCCAAACCAACGCCTCTATCTATGTTGCATATGAATACCCAATAGCTACCAATCACTGTGCCTTGACTTTGGCCAACATACATAGCTTGAATACTTATTGACTATTCATATGAAACGACGGAGGGCTACGAATGGTTTCTGGAGAAAACCTTTAACGTAATGAACTTGATATCGTTGAAGGAACCGGATAGCTTTATAAAAATATAGTGACGAAAACCTTTGCTAAAGAGGTTACTCCCGGTGAAGGGATCTCGGCTCTTTCCCCGTAGAATGAGGTGCAGGATATTCCAACTGAATACCACGATGCAAAGCAAAAGTAATCGGCTATAGTGAAGTTATTGCCCTGACGCTAACTTCTGTCCAAGGGGTCACTCCCAGTGAAGGGATCTCGGCCCTTGCCTCGTCGACTGAGGAGCGGGATATTCCAACTGAATACCACTGTGCAAAACAAAAGAGAACGTCCTTGCAATAACAGCTTTTTGAAAAATGTTCCAACAACATCAGAATAGGTTTGTTTATCTTGCATTGATCCGAATCAACGCAGTCCCGTCAATTGATCACACCAATAAAGAACGAAAATAATGATGTACGTATATACCATCCGCATTCGCTACTGGGTCCCGTCATCACCCGTTAGGTTACTTAACTAACGACAGAGCGGGGACTGGACTAGCACGGATGCAAAACATATACAACATCTACTAGTATATATATCAATATATAATATTCACTCAAGGCGTGATAAAATGCAACATCACAGAAATGTAATAAGCATCACAGAACAATACAGATATCTGGGATCCCCGGGTTTCATAGAGCCGCTACTGAAACCCGACGTTCCCCTGGTCATGTGGATAGCATGTGCAATGAAATCCTAGACCCCTACGGGCGCGGCAAGTTACCCGCCAAAACCTGAAGTGAGGCAGCCCCTTTCAGCAACGTGAATGGACCACCCAGCACTTCACGGAATTCGGTAACTTGGGCACCCCTCCTGGGTCAACCTGTACCCCCTACGAGTGCGGCGAATAGCCCGCTAATTCTAGAGTGAAGCCCCCTCCGTCTCAATGCCATGAGATGCGGTCCCGTTGCCCTCTAGAACCCGTCTATCCGTGCACCCCTCCGCGGGGTAATCCTAGTACAGAAAGTAAAATATACATACAACGGGTACATCGACCTCAACCCGGTCAAGCCCCAAAAGAATAATATACAAATAGGCAGTGACGGCAGTCCACATGTCGGACGCTCACCCCGTAATATCAAATGTACATATAAAATGAAACTTTACTAACATTGCATCCAGGCTATCCCCCACGACCAATCCGCAACATCACAGCACAACACAGAACATCAACGTGAATGTCACGTTCGCAAATCCGTCTAAAAGGGCTATAGCAGTTAGACAGGATTTACCGATCAAATGACATTCACGGTCGCAGATATAATGCAAATATTGTGAACTAACATGTTTAAAATTTTCGATCGATCAAATTTACCGAAGTGGGCCCCAAGCACTACTGTAGCACTCAAAAAAAATCTGGGCCCAAACAGAATATCCCAAAACCCCCATTTCTAAGTCAGAAGCCTACTGTGAAAATTTGGTGCAATGAACAGTCAACCCTGCAGTGGAACCGCGGCCAATGCGTGGGTTTGGCCGCAGTTCCGCGGTGGAACGGTGACGTCATGCAACCAAATTTTCTCAGATTGCTTAAAATTACCTGCACATGTTTCTGCAATGTACTGAAAAAAATTTTGAGCCAAAACAAAATCGACAGAAACTTGTGCACTAGAAAATACGGTTTTGGGGATTTTTGTTCGATCGAGTTCTAAACACGTTAGAGCAAGCTAGACTAGGTTAATGGCGTGGCTCTGATACCAATGTAAGTGCACGGCGGCACCCCGGCCGTCAATCCGACGCCGGAATTGCGGAAACGAAAACTTTACAAAACTTGTAAACCGGCACCACCACGCACTAAAATCCCGGATCGGGCCATTAACCTAACTCTAGCAAACAAGAAAAGGAGTAGAGAAGCTATACCAAGCGATCCGTGTCCTTCGGTCTTCGCCTCTACTCCGATCTCCTCGCGGAACCTCCGGTCTTCATCTTCTCGTCGGAACGGGCACCACAACGCTGGGTTCTTTTACGGGCTCCCACCTCTGGACCGAGGCAACTCGGGCATGAAGTTGGCGAGTCTACGTGCTCAAGGATACTGTAGATGTAGTGTAGAAACCCTTTGTCTTAATGGGGTGAAGTTGCCTTGATGGAGGAATAGAATGAACTTTTGAGAGAGGTGAGGGATTTTTGTAGCAAGCATAGAAAATGAAATGAGATGAATGAATTCCCACAAAAAAAATGAACTCTCTCATCTTACCCCTCAAGTGTGGCCGGCGCCCTCCATAAAATGGTGGAGGAAAATTGCAAGTGGAGAAAAACAACAAATGATAATCATGAATAAAGATCACCTCAAAGTCTTTCATGAAACCTTTCACAATTAATGCTAGGAATTGATCCAAAAGGAATCTCATGATGATAAGAACCATCATGAAGCCACAAACACAAATAACCCCCTCCACAAAAGGTAATTTGCACAACTGCAAATAACCCCCTCCATCGGATAAGTCCGGCCGTGAAGGAACAAAGGAAAACTGACCGGAACGGAATGCAAACTGGCAACTTCAGAAAACTGATCTCGTAATAAATTACAGGAAAACCCCACGACTGTATATACATACCCGCATTTGTATTCCCACTGAATACAAATGCAAAGAGACAAAATCTACACTGTCTAATACTAGGATCCGGCTTAAACCAAAGCCCGCTAGTAAAATCCGTCCGATCACGATCCGTGCAATACCGCACGTATTTGATCGACCCTGCCATATCTCCATACGGCCTCTACAGCGTTTCTCTCGAAACTTAAGAAACTGGTCTGTGGGGGACTCTAAAGACTCGTCAATAATTTGGTTGTGGATTTAACCACTAACACGTCAGAGGTATTAGCCTATACGTAACGGGCTACCAGGTATTGACCAAAAGGGACGTCGATGAGAGAACTCATCCTGACACCCTACTGAGCCTTTCAGTGACAATATCCGTACAGTCCGGTCCGTTCGTCTATGAGCATCGCATGGCGGGCCTAGGGGGTTGGTAAAAGTCAAACCCCCAAAAGCGGTACAAGTCGTGTCGGAGTGTAGCCCAGAACACCCTGAGATATTACTGGAATACCTACCAGTAAATCTCCTGCCTTGGCCAAGGATTTTCATGTACTGGCTATCCTAGACACAGCGCGACCTCACCCCCAATACCGGGAGAGACGAACCCCTGCAGATCCGCTCACTGCCTCCATGTGGCTCGGGACTGTACCCAACAAAAACCTGTTTGCACGTCTCCTTTGAGCGTGGTAGGGTAGTAATCAAAGCACGGTGGGAATTCACACGAGAAAAATAATGATCTCAGGTCGATAAACTAACCTGTACACATGTCACCAGGGAACTGCTATCTGACGTCTGGTATAATCCCAACTAGCAGGTGTCCGGCGAGTCCTTTCCGGTGTACTCATAACCCAATTTAGTATACAATTAATTGTATATAAGTTAGTATTACTAAACTCGATTAGTACTTAACCATGACGACTAGGGACCTTTTAAGGATGTGCTTATAGACCTCAGCTCCCAAGTATATGATCGCCCTCATACTGCTGGCAGTCAAGCAAGAATCCTAGGGGCTCTATCAACGTGCAATAGTGACCTGTAAGGTCATCTAAAGCAGTACACGATGATAAAGATAAACCAGATAACATACTATCATCTTGAGTAAGACTGTCCTACCGGGATAGGTCCTCCCTCAATCATTGCAATCACGTGCCTGTGATCCAATAATTGACTCTGAGGGCACTATCTCCAACATATTCTACTATAAGGTGATACCTTTCGGTTTAAAGAACACTAGCGGTACCTACCAAAGGGCCATGACAAAGATCTTCGATGACCTCATACACAAGATCGTCGAATGCTACATTGATGCCCTTGTAGTAAAGAGCAGATCTCACGAGGAATATTAGGAACATCTAAAAATAGTGTTCCGACGTCTTCTGGAGTATAATCTGAAGATGAATCCTCTAAAATGCGCGTTTGGAGTCTCCTCATGAAAATTCCTAGGATTTATCATATGGCACCGGGGTATCGAAATTGATCCCTCAAAGATTAAGGCGATTATAGAAATGCACACGCCAAGAACTCTCAAACAGTTGCGATCTCTTCAAGGAAAGCTCGCATATATCCGGCGGTTTTTTGCCAACCTCTCCGGAAAATGCCGTCCCTGCAATCAATTGATGAAGAAGGGGACCCCGTTCGTCTGGGATCAAAAGTGCCAAAATGCACTAGACGAAATCAAGCAATACCTGTAAAATCTGCCGGTATTGACCGCTCCGATTTAGGGAAAACCCCTTATCCTATATACAAAAGCCCTTGAGGGTTCTCTGGGCACGCTATGGGCACAAGAGAACGATCAGGGAAAGGAAAGAGCACTGTACTATTTGAGTCGAGTTCTCCTGGGGGAAGAAAACAACTACTCCCTCATCGAAAAGTATTGCCTGGCACTGATCTTTGCGATAACGAAGCTCAGACATTACGCCTTGGCACATGAGGTCCATCTCATATCAAAAGTGGATCCTCTCAAATATCTGATGTCAAGGGCCATACTAACAGGAAGGCTTGCCAAATGGGCCCTCCTCCTTATTGAGTTCTCAGTGAAGTATCGACCCCTTAAAGCAGTAAAAGGTCAGGCCATAGCTGACTTTCTTGCGGAGCATCCGATACCAGCCGACTCCCCGTGAAATTGTGAATTGCCAGACGAACATGCGTTCGACGTAATCAAAGAAGAGAAAGAAGAAAATGATTCCAAATGGGAACTCTACTTCGATGAAGCATCCTCCGTGAAGCAACGAAAGCAAAACACCTCCATAATCAATGCCAGGGTGGGCCTTATCTTCGTGACCCTACAAGGAGGGATGTTGCGTTATGCCCTTTCCTGAACAGAGCCAAGGACTAACAACGAAACTTTGATAGCAGACCTTGAGATCGCTATCGACATGGGAATCAAAGACCTTCTCATATATGGAGACTCCCAGCTGATCGTTAGCCAAGTAAATGAAGACCATCAGACATGCAAGCCAGAGCTGATAAAGTATGGTGAAAGAGTGCAGCAACTGCTAACACAAATCCCCTCCTACATCCTGGAGAGTATACCACGTGCAGAAAACAGCAAGGCGGATGCATTGGCCAAATTAGCTAAGGAACTGGCCGATGAAGACCTCGATGACGTAAGGATCATTGTGCAAAGCCGTAGGATTCTCACGCCAACAAATATATCTTCGGAAGACTTAATAGAACCATCCGAAAGAAAAGAAACGACCGAACAAGTAGCCCTTCAAATAGAGGATGAAGAAAAGGTCAAGGATTGGAGGGGAGTCTTCATAAACTACTTCAAATCCCAACGAACGCCCAAAAATGCGTCATCTAGACATCAGCTCATGAAACGATCTTTGTCCTTCGCCTTCATCAATAATACTCTATATAAGAGATCGTTCGAATGTCTGTGGCTAAGATGCCTGGGACCAGAAGAAGCGAAGAGAGTCGTTCAAGAAACTCATTACGGACTCTGTAGTTCTCATCAAGCCGGGCTAAAGATGAAGCTGAAGATAAAAGAAATGGGCTACTATTGGCCCACAATGATTCAGGACTGCCTCATATATGCGAAGCAGTGTCACTCGTGCCAAATTCACGGGGACTTCATCCACCAACATCCAAATCCGCTACACCCAACAGTAGCTAGCTGGCCGTTCAAAATGTGGGGAAACAACATAAATGGCCCCATTGAACCGGCATCGTCCAAAGGACATCGGGTCATACTGGCGATGACCGACTACTTCTCCAAGTGGGCAGAAGCAGTACCACTAAGGGAGGTGAAGACGGAGAATATCCTCCACTTCTTCAGAGCACATGTTATCTATCAGTTTGGCACTCCGCGACGAATTATCTCGGATAATAGGCCAGCTTATAGAAGTCATAAAATCAATCGCTTAGCACAACAGCATAAAATAGATTGGAGATACTCTTCATTCTATAACTCTTGGGCCAACGGTCTAGCCGAAGCTTTCAACAAGACCTTGATAAAGATTGTAAAGAAAACGGTTTCCAGAAACAAAAAAGACTGGCATGAAAGGCTGCACGAAGCTCTCTGGGCATACCGAACAACGTTCAAAACGGCCACGAATACAACGCCATACGCGTTGGTATTCGGCACGGAAGCAGTGCTTCCCCTGAAAATAGAACTCCCTTCTCTACGAATAGCGGTCCGATACGAGCTGACAGATGAAGAAAATGCTCATCTTCTGCTTGAGGAGCTCGATACCCTGGACAAAACTCACCTTATAGCACAGCAAAATCTAGAGGCTTATAAGGCAGGGATGATGCGGTCATACGAAAAACTGACCAGGCCGAGAACATTCCACCAAGGCGAACTCATACTAGTCGTCAAAAGACCCATGATCCCCAATCGTGCAAAACGGGGGAAATTCGAGCCGAACTATGAAGGCTTGTACATCATAAACAAAGTCTATCAAGGTGGAGCCTACCTGCTAATGGATATGCTTGGCGAAAGACCCTTCCAGCCAATAAACGGCCGAATTCTCATAAAATACTACGCTTGACGAGTCACGACTTAGGTCAATGATAGATGACGATGCTCGTGTCCGCTCGCTATCTTCCTGAGTCAGAACTTTGAGAGTAGTATACAAAAAGCTCCGTCGCCTCAAAAACGGTGACAATGGACCGAGAAGTCCTTAAACTAACTATCCACCTCAAACATGGCGATATTGGACCGAGATGTCCCTAAACTAACGATGGATCGAGATGTCCCTAAACTAACAACGGACCGAGATGTCCTTAAACTAGAACTTCGCCTCAAACATGGCAACAACGGACCGAGATGACCCTAAACTAGAGCGTCACCCCAAACATGGTGAAAACGGACCTAGAAGTCCTTAAACTAACTATCCGCCTCAAACATGGCGATATTGGACTGAGATGTCCCTAAACTAACAATAGACAGAGATGTCCCTAAACTAACAACGGACTGAGATGTCCATAAACTAGAACTTCGCCTCAAACATAGCGACAACGAACCGAGATGTCCCTAAACTAAAATTTCTCCTCAAACATGGCGATAATAGACCGAGATGTCCCACATCACCTCCAAAAACAGTGATATGCTCCCTTGAGATCTATATTGTAATCGAAGTCCTAACGGCGAAGGTTGCAACTCAAGTCACACTGGCTACACAGATACTCCAGCGATGAAGCCACCCGCAAATCCTACCGGCAAACAGATGGGTCACCTGCGACGAAGCTATTTCCAAGAGTTTCGCCATTCGGGAAAAAAAAGGTATGTCCATAAGCAAAATGGGCACGGATGAAAACACGAAAGGGCGCCGTGAGTAAAAACAGCAGAGCTACCGGCGAGTTTGTGAAAACCCGGAAGGGCGCAATCTTGTAAAAAAAAACCTGCGTGAGATCCTTACGACTCACAAAGGAGCAACACACTTAGGAATCCTTACGATTCCTAAGAAAAAAACTACCCTTGCTAGATCATCACGACTCATAAGGAGAATTTCCCTTATTAGACCCTCACGGCTCATAAAATTCAAAATCCTTAAGCTACAGGATCTGAACCTGTTCTTAAGCCCTCATATTCCCCTAATTTTGCCCTACAGGCGGTCCTATATCGACCCCTGTATACAATCCACGGGTATAAATAAATATATCCCCTACCAAGTTCCACCAACGACGAGAAATGTCCCCATATGATGAACGACACTTGTAAGTTCTCTCAACTTGTAAGGAGAAAACACTCTTAGAAGATCCTTACGATTTACAGGAGAAAATATCACTTAGGAATCCCCACGATTCCTAAGGAGAAAACACACCTACGAGATCCTCACGACTTGTAGGGAGAAATACCTTTATGAGACCCTTACAGCCCATAAAGTCAAAAAGCCTTAGTCGACAGGATCCTAACTCTGTTTGCTAAGCCATTTTTGTTCAAACCAAAACGGGCTCACAAAGAGGCTCGTCATACCTGAAGGGGCTGCCCCAAAATGGATAGCCCTCCCAACTCCTCCTGCAGGTGAAGTCGTCAAAAGTGCTTCCCCTACCAGAAGATTGGTCTTCAGAAGATTGGCCGGCCATCCTCAAACCATACCAAGGACGTCAGTCTTTAGCAGGCTGACACCAACAGCAGCCCCTCACCAAAGCTGGAGGCACGAAGAAGCCGCTTCCAAAACTGAGACGGTCCCTTTTGCAAGACATGCCCGACGTCGTCACTGGCGCCGGGTGAGAAAAGCCGGGGGAAACTCTACCTCTGGACTTACCCCACCAGCTCCAATGGTGGAAGTTGATACTGTTGTTCCAACCGGGAACAGCTTTAATCTACTCGGGAGGGTACGCAAGAACTCTCCAACGGCGGCTAAAGAAATCGCCCCCGCCCGCAGAAACCACAGTGCAGGAAAAGCTGGAGCAGCCCCGTCAACGGATCTCCTCCTAAATTCATAGAGTATGGCGAAAATTCCAGGACTCCGTAATTGATCAAAACTACTCTCGTCGACCAAAGAAATTGAAGGCTCGGCAAGAGGAAGACCGTCCCTCTACCATACAGCGAAGGACTTCTTCCATACGGGTGCCTGTTACAATGGCTCCTTCAACATCGACCTCCTACAAAAGAAGGAGGCAGGAGAATATCCTACCGCCTACGGAAAATTCCAAAGGAAATGAACCCAAACGCCCCAACTCCGGGGGCATGATCGTACACACGGTTTACATAGCTTCCGGGGAAAGAGGAAAGCCATGCTTCTGCGGCTCTTCGACCGCAAACTCGGTCGCTAACAAAATCTCCAAGAGATGCTGAACAAAATGACAGCACTCACCGGGCAGAAAAAAAGTCCGGATCTAACAGCCGAACAGCGCCAAGAACAAGAGACCGATACAGAGTTCCTGCGAAGGGTGCTTAAAAGAAAAGACAAAGAAGCTGCTGAGCAAGCCGCCAACATAAAGCAGATGGCACTCTTGTTCCAGGATATGGTTGGAATGATGATTCAGCCAGAACCTCCAGCTGAGGATCTACCAATAATCATCGAGGATGACAGAGGGGAAACATCAAACCCTCTTCCGGCTTTATGAGTGGCCAGGGAGGAAACGATCTCCAAGGTTGCTCTTGATGATTACATCGCTCAACAAATACAAGCGAATGAAGCGGTCGGCCAAACTGTCAGAACTGGGCAACCGTATCCAAGCTGGTATGACCAAATCAAGTACCGCCGGGATATACGATCCCCAAGTTCCATGTGTACAAGGGGACAGGCAACCCACACCAGCACGTCGCGCAGTTCAGAGCTCTACGCGGTAACACTGGAGGCGACGACAAACTACTGCTTTTCCGGTTCATTAGTAGCCTGTCAGAGACAGCCTTTGAATGGTACTCAGAGCTCCCAAATGACTTCGTAAAGACATTCACAGAGATGGAGCTGCTGTTCACACAGCGGTTCACCAGCGCAAGCTAGCGCACCCCAATCACGGTTTTAATCAATGCCAGGGTAACGCCGGGAGAAACCTGGGTCCAATATGCGATCCGGTGGCGGAACCTATGGTCAAAATGCGAACAGCGCATCGAAAAATCCCCCGCCGTGGGCATGTTCATCGGGATCCTAGATCCTCAAACGACTGTGTCCCAGTTCATGACGTTCTTCAAGCCGACTACCTTCTAGGCTCTGATAGATAAACTGGTCCAAATGGACCAGATGGGCCACGGGCCTTCCTCCTCAAATAAGGACCCTCAAAACGCCAAGGGTAAAGGGAAAGCGGCCTTCTTCACCAACACTCAACAACAACCAAGCGACCCAAAACCGACGGTTCGCCAAAACAATGCACGTCCACGCCTATCCCTGGAAGAAAGGCTAGGACGTGCTTACTCGTTTCCCCGCGATAAGACGAGGAGACTATTTAAGTTGGCAATGCGTAACAAACTCATCACATTACCAGACCCACGGCGTCCACCACAACCCGGCGACGTCAACAACCCCAACAACTGCTCCTATCACAAAATGGTGACCCACCCAATTAAGGATTGCTACGCCTTCAAGAACTGGGTCAAGGACCAGTATCAACAGGGAAGTTTGCGCTATCTGAGAACTGGAAGGTGAACCCACCACAGAAGCACACTCCTATAAAGGTGGATGCACCGGGGGCATCATGCTCGCTCATGGAAGAAACTCTATAGGAAGCCGTTCTTTCAGCAAAGACCAAAAGAATGCTGAAGGATCTACAGGCATGTCCGGCGGTCAGGTGGAAAAGCCCACTTGAACCTGAAATTATCGAAGGGATGCTGAAACCACTTCCCATACCGAAAGTTGTAAACAATGGGCAAAATCCCCAAGTCAAGCCTTCAAAGTCTTCGAAGAAAAAGAATAAGACCAAGAAGCCTGTGCCGCCTGCCGAGTATGACGACAAGCGCACAAACATACAAAAGTACATTGACGCACTTGAAGAGTACAACCAGAAGGCACGGAAACCGGTCACGCTCGAAGAGTTCCTCAAGCATATTCTTGAGAACGAAGATAGTGACAACGATAAGGAAAACGACTCATCAGGAGAAACCGAAGACTATGTAGCAAGTTGCCACATGGTCTCCCATTCGTAAATGAAGAAGAAACTCCCTCGGTGTCAGAAAACAACGCAGAGGAACTAGGGGCAGAATCGGCGCTAAAATCCCCGGAACTGCCAGGAGACCCAATCGATAGGTTGTTAAACGAAGCCTTTTGAAAAAGCAAAGCTGACCGAGAATGCGAAACAGCCATATACGAAAAGGCTAAGCGTCAGCGTCAGGATGAAGAAGTTGCGGCAAGGTGGAGTCGTAAAGTACTCCAACCAAACCAAGGCATACCTGCGACAAATAAGAGCAAGATCAAGGCAGAGAAGCGGTTCACCAAAGCCCTGTCAATGGGAATGAAGCTGCCACCTTTCGTAAGAAACACTCCCGGTGTCATATGCCTCGACAGAGAGGATTCACATCCAAACTACTGCTTATATCATCAGAGGGTTACCCACCCCACTGAGGAATACAGTGCCTTCAAGAAGTGGTGGCAAGGATACGTTGCCCCTCAAAAACACTTCAAGAGGATGAAGCGCGAAAATCGTCGACAACAAAAGGGTACGACAGATGCGCGTGAAAAAACGACTGGTAACTGTCATATGGTTGATACCAGTCCGGAAAGGAAAAAAACCCCAAGTTCTTACTTTCGGGAGCGATTTTGAGGACGAAATACCCCTGTCATGACCCAAATGTGGCACGTGACTGGCACTTAAATCACGTGACATTTAAAGACGTCGACGCGGTTCAAGTAAGACGAAACCCGGAATCTAAACCCTTTTAAAAAATATTGAAGGTGAGTTTAAAATAATCATCAGATGGAATCAGTTTAAATAACATTTAAATTTAACTAAGTATGTTTGAAAAGCATCTATGATGTTTTGAAATTCGACAACACCTCCTTTGCATTTTTGTATAACCCGATACAACATAATAATATAAATAGCATCCCAACGGGAGCTAGCCTCCACGTCCAAACGACGAAGCAGCCAAACAATCTATATCATAAGTCGACTCCAATGAGTACGACCTCACAATTTCTAAGTCTCGCTTCTAAGTCCACAATATACCATTACTGAGTTGATGGAGTTTTCACTAGATACAAGAATATATGAATAATCAAGGGTGAGTATGATACAATAGTAACCCACTTACCAATCAATCACCGAAAAGAGTGTGTGCCCAAGCCGCTGATAATCCAAGCGGTAAAACCTGCAAGAAACCGTGGCACAATGGGGATGAGTTGCCAACTCAGTGAATAAAAGTACATCTAAAGGTAGAAATCGAAATGCACGACGATACCTAGGTCATAAGTATAATACTACCATAATTTGTACTAATATAATATGATATGCGTATGGATCATAATGCAACACTAACTATCATGCAATCCCAAGTAGAATATCAGACATTTCAAAATAATGAGTCCATAGCTCGTGTTTGAATTCCCTTTTGTGTATATGAATGCCCGTACAATATAAAGGTACTGTCCCCCGGATCAGTCCTGGTCGGTTACAATAACTGTAATCTAACTGTGTACCTCATGATAGCAATCATATCAATATATATGGATGTCCAGCATCGACACCCGAAATCAAAAATCTCTCTTGTCCATCATCGACACGTAAATGCAGATACCGTCGACACCATCTCAATAGATGATCGCCACCCGATATCCCTGGCCCCGGTCGGTATCCCCTGGATATCCGTCGTGCCCAATCGAACCCCGGTCAGTATCCCCCGGATATCCGTCGTGCCCAATCGAACCCCGGTCAGTATCCCCCGGATATCTGCCGTGCTCATCTCTATCTCCGGTATCGAATATCCTCGCTAGGCTCCCCGCCTATAATGCGGCTTTCCTGCCCCTCAGTCTCGACCCGGGTCCACCATGTATCCGACTGTATAGCTCCCCCACTCAGTCTGGATAAGAACAAGTCCGAAACTGTATATCCCCCCTCGGTTCGGAATAAAACCATCATAAAACATCAAACTCATGGTGGACGTAAACTCATCATATCCAGAAATATTAAGTAAGAATGAGAATACTTGCAGAGATTATCCTGATGATATATTATATATATACATATATTACAGCGTCCCATACCACTGATATATATTATCAAAAGTAAAACATCCAGAAAACTCATAAATCAAATATAACATTCATAGTATTGGTATTCATAATGTTTAACAGATGATAAGATAAAGTGCGTAAATAAATCAAACAAACAAATAAACGTATCAATTCTACTGTGTCATGGCAATACTAATAATATGTAGTGTAGCATACGCGTCTGTGCTCGTGCAGTATGGCAATCATTAGTATTTGTGCAAGTATTCTAAAGGTGTAATGGACTACTTATATCAACATCTATATACGTATTACATAACATAGCGGTTCTATGGTGACATGGCAGTACCAATGAGGTGTGGTATAACATATGCGTATGTGCTCGTGCAACATGATACTCATTGGTAATTGTGCAGTATTCTATCAGAGTGTTCGTATCATGGAAACGTATACCATCGATAAATATAACGCGAACATGTAAAGTAAATCTAGGCGTAACTGATAACTGTAATTACTTTTTATGGGCTATACCATTACCTTTGAAAATGAAACGATACGTTGGATTTGAAATAAAGAAGCTGCCTTAGATTAAAAATAGATATTCGTTTTGGAAATTGGCATTGCATCCGTGTCTTTTATCATTAAAAAGAGAAACGAATCGCGGTTTTTAAAAGAGTATAGCTCACACAAGTATTACGTTCTAAAACGGAGTATAATCTAACTCTACGAGTCTAAAGGAAAACTTGGCCGTTATTCGGCATACAAATCTCATCATTTCCAATACGTATAGTTTCTCGTATAATACCTCACCGTATCATTATATCTAACTCACCTCTAGAACGTCATAATCCTTCGTACTAACTTACCAAACCATAATTAAACTACATGCAATTGAATATCATGCTAGATTTAAACTATCTCCCATATCAATATCTTGAATGAATACTAAACTATCTAGATATCATAATATTATTTATAAGGTTACGGGGGTGCTATACGCCATCCACCCGACTTCCCCCGTAGATGTAAATCTACTCACCAACTTGGTAAGCTTGCTGAAATCCACGCTGCTATATCTGCCAACTCCGTCTCGGAAATCATCGAAATCGTACCTATAATCGTATTTATGAAATATCGGCGTAAATATCATATCAAAACTCAAAACAATGAGATAGGCACCCATAGGTTAGAACCTACAGCATATTTAACCCAAAAAAAATAATATGCCACTGAAATCTATGTATGAACGTCGATGTTTCAGTCTCAGTATAAAATACGTAAAAACCGTATCGGAATATCGGAAAATTTGATAACACTATAACCAACCACTTCCAGATTTCTCTGTATACTTCTAGAAACAAAACAAATAATACTATAGATCATAAACTACCCAAAAGAGGCTACAGAAGAAAATCCAACACCAAAAGCTTAGGGGGGACCGGCGAGCTCGGAAAGAGGCTAGATGTCGCCGGTTCAAACAAAGACTTAGGGGCTCGGCCTTTAAGTTAAGTCTTCTAGTGATCCTATGATACTTATGGTGTTGCTAGTTTTTTTCTAGTGATTACACCTATTGGTTCCAGATTCAATATCAGTATGCTAAAACATCGCAATTATCCTAGTTTATGATACTGCACATACTAATTATGCTACGTGCGAATATCGTGAGTTAACTGAACTTAAGTTAATCTGAGCTAACCCTTTTCTGGTCGTAATAGGTAAAAACAGAACTCATGATACGATATATCCGTGTCGTATTTTAGAATCTTAACCCTAAAACTGATATTAGCTTCCAATTTTCATATACTGATAAACTAGCTTAAACTAGTAATGCCAAACATCCTAATACATATATAGAGAGCTATCTTAAAAATCCCAATACCCAACTCCCATAAAAATCCGGCGAGCTCGGATTTTTGGCAATTGTCGCCGGCCAAAATCCGAGGGAATTGGTCCGTCTTCCTATAGGTTATTCTAAGTCAAATTAATAAGATGAGGGTACTGTATGGTTATGTTAATTATTATCTAAACTACAGCAGATTTTACATAGAGCTTATATTTACCAAAATACGATATTTCCGATATCCGATTTCTATATTTAAACTTTTCAGAACTAGAATTATATAGAGTTTAGAGATTATACCTACAGAAGATTACTGAAAAGGATTCCTCCAAGATGGACAACTCAAAGATCCTAACTTGATGGTGGTGGTGAAATCCTTAGCATCTAGTTCTTCTTCTCTTCTCTCTTTTCTTTTCTTTTGTGTGTTCTAAAAAATTTTCTTTCTCTAAACCAGTTTATTTATCCTAACTTAATATATATCAACTGAAACAATTGGTACAATTTAAGGATGAGAATAGATAAGGTAGTAGGTGGTGTCACCATACAAGATGGTGGTGCTTTCATGCAAGGAGGAGGTGTGAACTTGAGGTTCAATTGGAATTGTGGTGTATGTGAGGTTCAACTAATCCTAACTATGACCTAACACCTTTACAAAAAAATCCTCACACAATATCCAATTTCATAATAAAGCTAAAAATTTCACTAAAACCCCTCATGACACTTCTTATTGTAAAAACAAACTATTTCTTTACTAATCTATTCTTCCACATTTTAAAAGACCTTTTTATTACAAACAAAATAAAAATAAATGTTTTAATTAAATAAATAAAATAATTAATTATCTAAAATATTTCAAAATGTTACAACCCCTCAGCCCTCTCTTCAAAAAACTCCGCCTCAAATATGGCGATATAGGACCGAGATGTCCTTAAACTAGAAGTTCGCCTCAAACATGGAGACGACGGACCGATATGTCCTTAAACTAAAAATTCGCCTCAAATATGGCGATAACGGACCGAGATATCTCTAAACTAGAACTGTTAGTTATATGTATGCCGTAGAGGCCATTGTTATACATGTGATGTATATTATAGTGGATGCTTGGACATATATAGGGAGGACTTTCTTGCTCGACATGATAGTATGCTATCTGGTTGCTCTTTATCTTAACATGTACACTTATTATCTCTCTATTCATGTTGATAAAGCCCTTAAGATGAGTACTTGACTACCAGGATTATGATGCAGATCATACTGGTGGGGCAAGGGTAGTCGGTAAGTACATCCTTCAATAGTTCCTAGTCGTGAGAGTATCGAGACGGGGCATCGATATTCAAGAGTAGACTAGCGTGTATGCTTCTCGACCCATGTGATGGGCGATGGATGATCCCATATCCATTGGTGTTTGATATCAGAGAAGGTATACGGGTGCTCAGTGGAGATTGGGTAACCTGTACCAGTGTCACCAAAGAACTATTATCTGACGATAGGTATAATACCATTTAGAACCTCACCTCAAATATGGCAATATAGGACCGAAAAGTCCTTAAACTAATTATCTGCCTCAAATATGGCAGTACGGACCGAGAAGTCCCTAAACTAACAACGGACCGAAATGTCCTTAAACTAAAAATTCGTCTCAAATATGGCGACGTCGGTCCGAAACGTCCTTAAACTAAAAATTCGCCTCAAACATGGCGACGTCGGACCGAAACGTCCTTAAACTAAAAATTTGCCTCAAACATGGTGACTATTTCCCCCCAATAAAAGAGCAAAGCTCTGTTCAAAATTTGAAAGAGGCGGCGCCTCACGTGCCTTGCACAAGGGCGCCAGCGCCAAGAGTTAAAAACTCTGAGGCGGCGCCTCACGTGCCTTGTACGAGGGCGCCGGCGCAAGAACTAAAAGTTCTCTGCCATTGGATCAAAGATCCAACGGAGATGATAAATCATCAAAATACAGAATTGAATTCTGTCGAGGAAATATTTCTCGGATCTTTCTAAACGAGAAAGTTTACTCTCTGTAAAACAGAGCACCGTTGGATTAAAAAAAATCCAATGGTGATTAAAAAATCACCAAGCTACAGAATAAGCTCTGTATAGAAAAATATTTTCTAATCTTGTTCAAAACAAGAGAAATATGTTCTGTAAAACAGAAGCCCTTGGATCAAAAATCCAACGGTGGATAAAATCCCCAAATCAATTAAGGATCTCTCAATGAGAGATTTCTTTAACTAAACCAACAAACTTGCCTCCACTATATAAAGCACCCAAGACTTCAAGTCTTGGACAGAGGAACACCCCCCCCCCCCATAAGCTTCAAACTTAAAAAAGAAGAAGAAGAAATCAAGAAGAAAGCTTGAAGAAGGAAGAATACCTCTTTGAGGTAAATAAAAAATAATATAGAGCATAGCATCTCCTCTGCATATCCAAGGGTTTAACCCTTATATATAAAAAAACGAAAGAGAAGAACTTAGTTCTTTCTCTGGATCTGAGATCCATGAGACAAGTCTCCCATAAATGAGAATTCAATTCTCAGAGTGATGGACTTGTTCTTGAGGATCAAAAATCCAGAAAAGAACAGAGAAATGAGCTATACAGAATAGGCTATATGAAGAAAACCCAGCGGCGAGCGCCTTACGTGTCCCGCACATGGGTGCTGCTCAATAAAGAGTGCTTAGCACTCAGTGGTTGGCGCTCAGCGCCAATCGCTTCACGTGTCCCTCACTAGGGCGCTACTCAATAAAGAGTGCTTAGCACTCAGTGGTTGGCGCTCAGCGCCAAGCGCCTTACATGTCCCTCACATGGGCGCTACTTAATAAAGAGTGCTTAGCACTCAGTGGCTGGCGCTCAGCGCCAAGCGTCCCACGTTCCCTTCACATGGGCGCTGCTCAAATAAAGAGTGCTTAGCACTCAATAGTTGGCGCTCAGCGCCAAGCGCCTCACGTGCCCCTCACGTGGGCGCTGTTTAACATAAAGTGATATGCACTCATCAAATAGAGCCCAGCGCCATAAAGAGTGTTTAACGCTCCATAAAAAATAAAAGAACAAAGAAAAAGAAAGGAAAATAAAGCAAAGCATTATTTACACAGAAAAGGGACTGAGCCCAAGCAAGTGTTTAACACTTTATTCAGAGACTAAGTGGGATGAGCCCAAGTTGACCAGATTCCTAATTCAGATCAACCGAGCCCATGTGCTCATTATTTTCCAAATTGGTCTTAGTCCCAAACACGACTACTGATCTTCTGATGGATATTCATTTCATATCTCCTCTCAATCCGGAAATTGGTTCAAGGGTACATCTCCTCACACCTCTGATACATGTCATTGTAATTCTTCAACGTCTTCAGAGAGGTGGTGGGTCCCAAAAACCAACAACTCTCTGGAGCACTACCAAGCCGATACGGACCGCAACGTCCTTAAACTAGCTACGGACCGCAACGTCCTTAAACTAGCTATGGACCAAGACGTCCTTAAACTAAACCCTCACCCCAAAAATGGTGATCTACAGACCGTGACGTCCCTAAACTAAAACGATAGAGCCCAAATGCACTTTTGTTGGATCAAAAATGATCCCAAACCCCCGTTAAGTAGATCTTAGTCCAATATTGGACCAACGTATCCTTAACAAACATTTAAGTTGATCTTAATCTCAAACAAGGTTAATGATCTTTAAATCAAACCAAACCCAAATCTAAGAATATACGGATTTAGACTAATCCACGCCCTACGGGTGACAACATAAATTAGTCTCCGTATACAATCCACAGGCAACCAAAAATAAAACAAAAAACACACGACACGAAGTGGCCTTCTGGAGCAGGAGAAAGTGGTTACCGTGATGCGGTAGCGTAATTAACTGCAGGGGCTTGCGCCTGCAGGGAAGAGCATCCCCACAATCAAAAACCCCTCGCAAACGAGGGGGAATCTGACGAAGTCTGCTACAACGGCCGCGTCCTTCCAAACCTTCGATGCACGGTGCCATAAATCAATTTGGCATCTTCGGAGAGGTGGACGGATAAATCCAAATAGTATCTGCCCCTCAATTCAGGCAAGACGAACCATCCCGGTTCCATCTCCCGTTTTCGGCGGTAAACAGATTCTTGCACGCCCGGTAGGACCTTTTCCTCTTTCCACTCCACACTTCTTGTGTCGTGTTTTTCCGCGATCAAATAATTGCGGTATATATGTTTTTGGTTACCCTTGGGTGATGGGATATTGAAGCCGGTATTTCGTCTCTATGATGAATGGCGTTTTGCTTCTACCCTAGCAACTTAGGCTCAGTCATATCTGGTGGAGTCAAGTATAGGCCACTTGCAGCCTTAAATCTTTGCAATCTGGCTCTTCAAGAAATCAACTGGCTTCTTTTTGGGGTCAATACTCCCACCTCCCACCCTCGGTGCCTCAACGTCGAAGGAGGAAGCCCAGAAGAAGTCTGTCTTCTACAGGCTGGCTCCCCAAGCAGCAGCTTTGCCGATGGAATCAATCCTCAAACAACTGGTACCTACCAAGGAACAAGGTCGACGTAGTAGGCAGAATATTCAAGCTCTCAAAGGAAACAGGAGACAGGCTCGGCAAAATCCTGAAGCTAATGAAATCCCGGCCGAATGAAACGGTCGACGTCGATATCGGCATCATACAAAATGAGCTGGGGGCAGTTCTCCGTATGGTCCTATTTCAACCCCAATGGTGAATGTTGTTGTTCCAACTGGGAACAGCTTCAAACTGTTGCGAAAGGTCAGACAAAATTCTCCCACCGCAATATTGAAGAAATCTCCGCAGCCCATGGAGATCCCACGATAGCTCCCTATAACAACTTTCTTCATCTATATATAAGGTGTGGAAGCACGTGAAGGACGGGAACGACGTTCAAAAAACAGTGAAGCGGATCCAAGAAGCCACACGATCGAGAAAAAGTCAGCTGGAATTCGTCTTTTATGAAGAAGATGGGTCGAGAATATTCATTACCTCAAGACAAGACAAGGAAGATATTCAACCTTGTCATGAAGCATCAAATGATGATGCACCCGTAGTCTTAGCGCCCCGAACAAATAGACGAGTTCCATCACCCGGCTTATTGCTCCTATCACCGAGCAATAGGACATCCTCTTGAAGACTGCTTCACCTTCAAAAACTGGGTTGAAGACCAGTATCAGTAAGGCGAGTTTGTTCTATCTGACAGGTAGAGGCTAACTCCGCCACAAAAGCATGAGCCAAAAGCAATCTATAGGGCGAGAATAGAACCAGAGCAACATCGGTCTTGGAAACGGACTCGTACCTGCCACGTGATAACGTTCTCAAAGGATAGAGAGCATGAGAATATGGATGACCTCTCCCAATACATCGCAAATGAAGATGAAGACGAGGTGATCTCAGAATTTCCACCAGCACCAAAGGAGTTGGAAGACGGGATACATACCACAACAGACAATCTGAGGAAAATCGACTTGGGGATGACAAACGATCCAAGACCAACGTTCATCAGTGAGCTGCTGTCTAAAGAGCAGCTGGCTACATTAAAAGACGTGCTTATGCAGTATAAAGACTATTTCGCATGGAACTATTCCGAGATGCCGGGATTAGATCCAGAGATAGCTGTATGATTGATCAAAAATATTTCTAAACCGCAATCAAGAACGGCGTCGCTTGGTAGCTAGCCGGTGAGTACGGGTCGGTCCACAGGGATGTTGTGAATTTCCTAGTTGTTCTTACGAGTTAATTCCGATTGTGGTCGGATTGATTAATTCTAAAAACTAAATCTATCTAGATCTAAATCTTGCTAGGGTTAGGTTTAGGGTAGGTTTGGAAATGTAAATAAATCTCACGGCTTTCTATACCCAAATTAAGATCTATGAGGTGTTATGGTAATTATTAATAAAGGGGATTAGATCCATTCGGGAAGATGTTTCTTCCTCTAGGTTCTTGTCCTTCCTTTATCAATCCTTACCCTAACCTCCATAGAAAAGACGCGCAACCGGGCCTTTATACTACGGTATCACCGCTACCTCGTGGGATAGGGTGCCGTAAGGAGCGGTGTGTGCATGTATGCATGGAGTCCTATGAAAATATATGACGGGCAAGAAAAGGATGAGAGATCTCATCTCTCAAAAGCCTTCCCCAAAGCTAACCTTAACAAGCGAGGAGACTACTCTCTCATTAGGGAATTGAAGAACATGTTATCTATCTATCTAGGGTAAGGAATTAAAGATCTAAACTAGGGCAATTAAATAAAACTGCTTACTTTACAGATGGCTCTCCCCAAACATCAACACAAGACTTGTCAGATCTGAATTTATGAAATGAAAAGAGGCATCGATGCTCTCCAAAAGAAATCTGAATTTTATTAATGAAAGGAGGCATACCTCAAAAGAGGTATTAGGGCTTCTATTTATAGATTCATAGAAACCCTAGGTTACAATTGACTCGCACATCTGCTTTTACAAAAATACACCCTAAGAAAAAGACCTAGTCAACGCCCGCCAGTGCACCGACTCAATTTGCACCGACACGGGCGCTATATGGCCCGGATCCGCGGCCAAAAGCATGGTTTGGCCGCGGTTCCACGTCCAAACAGTGGACTTGTGGGCTCCACTTTTCTGGGGCTGTTCTGGGGCATGTTTACTTCAAGTGTCTTCAGTCTTTTTCTCAGATAGGCTTCTAGGTTTCTTCCAGATCTTTCCAGTGAACATTGTAGTGGATTTTTGTCGTTGCTTCGTGACAAAGTCTTGAACCTTGCACTGCCTTGTACTTTGTGAACTGATCTTCGTGTAGGCTTTATCAAGATTCTCTGTTTGTTAGTCGAAGTCTCACTTTTGCATCGTCTTCTGTCTTTTTCACTGTTTTTTCCAAGAACCTGTAACTAAGTAGCAGACATGGGTCAAAAGCACCTATTTATTTGTAAAATAACTAGGACTGGGGAATATAATAATGCAATATTATCGTATGAACAAACACCCCCAAACTTATCTTTTGCTCGTCCTCGAGCAAACCTAGTTTTATTCACGACAAAACCTAACCTCACTTTCGCAGGGAAACGCGATTGCACTGAGCTCGTGCAACAAGCCGTTAAACCTCTAGGTGTCCCTAGTAGGAGGAGTGTTGTCTCCTGAGGGTTTTTAGTGGATACTACCCACAAAATCCTATCAATTATGCCTATTAACTCTTATTTTCCAATTAGGTTTTCTAACAAGGAATTCTATTATCTTCGAGTCATAAATTATCCACCCATATTCTTCACGCTTCCTTATCATTTAACTTAAGATTATATATGTTCTGCAGACCTACTTAGCTTTTGGCATCTCTTAAGTTTTCCTTCTAGGGTTCTATCTCAACTTAGGAATTTTTATCATCTCTATTAAAGATATAAGTCATATTCTTCATTCCTATCTCTTATCTAAACCCCAATCACATACCCCTACGTGTGTGTGTGTGTCACCCCTACACTTGGAAATTAAAATCAAGCAATCATACTCTTGTCCGTCGTCCAAAACACTTCTTAATTGGTGAATTTTTAGATGAATTTCGCTCACACATCCTTCATGCGACTGTTAATACTTCTTGAGGTACCAACAACCGATTACAAGATGTGTTTGCACATTAAAGCGTAATTCCTAGTCTTGCAACACCTAAGGCTTTAGCAGTGACTCCCAAACCAGTTGGTCTAAGGCACTAGGTGATGAAGCATCCTTGCTAAATATTTTTTCTATTTATTCAGCCTTAAGTAATCACAAAAACCAGTGTTCATTTTTTTTTTCTCTTTATTCACACTTGTATTTTTATTTTATTTTCTTCGTACTAAGGACTTTCGACAAGAGCATTTCAAGGTCTCCTCTACTATTCCAAGTTTCAAGGTGCGTGTTTGTGCAATTTGTAGGGTATATATTTTCAGAATTTAGACTTAAGCTTAGGAATTATTTTTCAAACTTATACTTTAATAAAAACATCAATACTTTTCCCTTATTTTAACTTAGCCCAAGAAGTGAACTCAAAATTTGCCTATTTCTAAATAAACTACAAAGACATATACTTTCTACCGTTAAACTAAAAGGAATGTTATTTTTAGGGTTTTTAATTTACTAAGTCTAAGATCTAGTTGTTCGTAGCTAGTTAACCTATTTGTAAAACTTAAGTCAATTATGGCCAAAATTGAATACTTTAATTTTTATAATTTTTGAAATTTTTTCAATTTTTTATGGGTTTTAAAATAAGTATGCAAATGCAAAAATATACACATGAATGCGAAGGAAGAAGGCTTACCGAGCATACCCCCAAACTTAACCTTGACAGTGTCCTCACTGTCATGCTACACCAAAAGGGTCAAAATGTCGGCGCTCCCCTGTTTATTTTTTTACAATTTTTTTTATATTTTTTTTATTGTTAAAAGAAAAACAAAAAATATATATATATATATACACAAGGTCCTCCCCAAACTAAACAAGGCCTTACATAAGCCAAAGGTTAGCACCAACCATTCAAAAATCTTATCGTGGTAATGGTAGAGTTGGTGAAAGAATAGAGTGGAAAGAAAAGAAATGAGAAGCACATGAGACCATGTGGGAAGAAAGGTAGAATATAGTCTCGGTGGGGGAGAAGAATGGCGAAAGAGAGAAAGAAGTGTAGCACGAACTTGAGGGTGTAAATTGAGTGAATAAATTAGCACAATTTGTGATGACCGATATGTTAAAAGTGATTGTGCTAATCTATCAACCCGTCGAGAAATGGGGTCAAATTCCTCAAGATTCGCAAGAAAACATGGGTACGCCGAACTTGGTAAACCCTCCTTTGAAAATGGAAACGCGACGGAGTCTTGCGTGGTCGAAGCGATAGGAAGGACGAAAGGGAGTGATTTAGGGATAGTCGCAATCTCACCTAAGTAATCTGTCTCGAACTTGAAGGATTCCATCAATGATTCGAAACAACTGTAAGCAACCGAGTCTGATGGTTCAACTAACTCATCTGAAAATGTAAAGGACTCAAACTCGGGAGGTGAGTTTTCAACATCGTCCGAAAAAGTGAAACACTCGTAATCGTTATCATCTGTGAGAACTGTGTCAGATTCAAAGAGAAATTTTTCAAGCTCACAGTCTTCAAGCGTGATCTTTTGCGTGGTCGGAACGATGGAAAGGAGGGAGGGTGATTTAGGAAGTATAACAGTTAAAGGGTTCGGAGGATGAATTGGAAAATCCAACACATCAAACAGAAATGGTTCAACCTCAATATTATCCTCAATACTCTCCTCAATACTATCCTCATAATTCTCCTCAAAATTTAGCATATCCATGCTATTATCATCAAAATCAAGACGCATATGAAGTTCGGGAGAAACATTTAATGACTCGGGATGATGAGTTGGGGATAAAATTTCAATCAAATCTACGGGTTCATCATCCAAAATATTCCCGGCGTCTATATCCTCAATCAAGTGAAAATCAATTTTTTTAGACACCTCATCAAAAGCATGGATATTTATCAATTCAGGTTCTAGATTGGAGGTGTAAAGATCGAAAGGATTAGGTGCGGTTTCACTCGAAAGAGACTCTTCACAATCTGGCAAATCAAGCACTACAAAGTCGCACAACTCGTTAAATGTTTTATTTTCAACTTGTGAATCATTTGGGACATTCGATGGAAAACCAGAGTTGTGGGATTCAATTGGGTATAGGTAGGTTTGATTTGGAAGGGTGTAAAACTCACTTTCTCTTCTCAAATTGTCACTCTGTCCAACCGCCTCCTCATACATTGGAAAATTTGGAGCTAGTTGGAAACTAGCTACCGGTTCATTAGGTTGTATAAGAGCGGCTATGGACGCATCCATATTCCTAATCATTTTGTTTGTTGCTGCAATGTACGCCTCCAACGACTGTTCTAGACTAGACATGGGTTGTGAAGGGGTTTCGGTAAAAGATTCGAAATTGTTTGGATACGTGAAACTCCCAAATGGCTGTGTAGAAGCAATGTCTAGAAACGGTGGGAAAGTCGGGTCGGACTGGTAGGAAGCAGATGGTTGGATAGGAGTAGGATCAACATTTGGATAAAAAGGTGAATGAATTTGTTGATCCCTATAATTGGATGTGTGGAGAGGAGTGAAAGATCGACTACGAGATTGTGCAATATGCTCAGCAATAGAAATCAGTTTAGGAGTTACAACAGCACTCGAAAAAGTGGTATCAACGTACGAAGGTGGTGAAGGTTGACATGGTTGACACAAAATGGATTGCAATGTCGAACTGTTTCTCCTAGACGCTTCTATTTGATCTTTCAAAGAAATTTTGGGCATGGAGGGATCGTCCTTAAATCGACCGAAACAATTGACGTACGAGGCAAAGTTAGATTCAGGATACCAAAGTTCGGTAAGAGATTTATGAGGTGGGGTACCCATGATGTAAGAAGAAGAAGAGAAAGAAGGTTGGGATGCACGGATTTCTTAGCGACAAAAGTTGCAAGTCTTTTTATAAAAATTTTCCCTTTTTTTTTATTTGTAACTTTTTGCAAAAAAGGTTTTCGATAAAGGGCTTAAATACACTTTCAATCAACCAAAATGCACAATCAGACCTAGATCTAGGGTCACCTAGGTCAGCTAGACAGCTCCTAACTGTTCCAAAGGGCTAGAAATAGGACCTCAAACCGCCTCTTCACCGCCAATTACGGCCAGGTAAGTTCCAGGTGAGTGGGAGGCTCCCCACTACAAGTAGTGGTCCTAATTAAGTAACCACTCGCCTTAGACACACTTGCCTAGACACCACAAAGTCAGGTTAGGATCAACGGCCGATGCCTATAACTAGTCCTCTGTCCTATTGAGCGCGACGTCCTTAGGGCTGAGTTTAGTATTTTTTTAATTAAAATTGGTCAATGCAAGATGCCTTTTATGATTTCTGGGGTCCTGGGAAGGGTGATGAAATCCCCACCCAATCTGGATTGGTCTCAAGCCCCTTAAAGTCAGATTAAATATATGCAAAACAGTAACAACCACTTGCAATCAAAAAAAATCTTTTTTTATTTTAAGCACGGCGCAAAGAATCCTGCACAAGATTTGTTATTGGAAGGTGGAAGATTTTTAAGCGCAAAGAATCCTGCAAAAGATTTGGAAAAAGATATATGGGGATGTGCAGAAAAGAGAAAGAGGAAAAAAATAGTGAAAATTTTGTGCGCTGGCGTCACAGGGGGGCCGCGGATCCGCGGTGGTAGAAGGCTCAGGCGGCGGTTTAGCGGCGCAAGCGGCCGTTTAGCGGCGCAAGCGGCGGTTCATCTCCCAAGAAAAATTCTGTAATTCTGTTTTTGAGACCCCCTTCTGTTATGATCTACCGTTTTCTGTTTCGCACTCTGGAGTTTTCCAGATCCGTCGATCCTGCAAAGATTCACACAAAAAATACCCTTCACAAAAAATAAAAGATGATAAATTTTTGTATTTTTTGATTTTTTTCAGTTTTTATACTTTTTCAATTTTATATTAACCCGAAATTGCAAAAAGGAAATAACACGCCATCCCCGACAACGGCGCCATTTGATTGATCAAAAATATTTCTAAACCGCAATCAAGAACGGCATCGCTTGGTAGCTAGCCGGTGAGTACGGGTCGGTCCACAGGGATGTTGTGAATTTCCTAGTTGTTCTTACGAGTTAATTCCGATTGTGGTCGGATTGATTAATTCTAAAAACTAAATCTATCTAGATCTAAATCTTGCTAGGGTTAGGTTTAGGGTAGGTTTGGAAATGTAAATAAATCTCACCGCTTTCTATACCCAAATTAAGATCTATGAAGTGTTATGGTAATTATTAATAAAGGGGATTAGATCCATTCGGGAAGATGTTTCTTCCTCTAGGTTCTTGTCCTTCCTTTATCAATCCTTACCCTAACCTTCATGGAAAAGACGTGCAACCGGGCCTTTATACTACGGTATCACTGCTACCTCATGGGATAGGGTGCCGTAGGGAGCGGTTTGTGCATGTATGCATGGAGTCCTATGAACATATATGACGGGCAAGAAAAGGATGAGAGATCTCATCTCTCAAAAGCCTTCCCCAAAGCTAACCCTAACAAGCGAGGAGACTACTCGCTCATTAGGGAATTGAAGAACATGCTATCTATCTACCTAGGGCAAGGAATTAAAGATCTAAACTAGGGCAATTAAATAAAACTACTTACTTTACAGATGGCTCTCTCCAAATATCAACACAAAACTTGTCAGATCTGAATTTATGAAATGAAAAGAGGCATCGATGCTCTCCAAAAGAAATCTGAATTTTATTAATGAAAGGAGGCATACCTCAAAAGAGGTATTAGGGCTTCTATTTATAGATTCATAGAAACTCTAGGTTACAATTGACTCGCACATCTGCTTTTACAAAAATACCCCCTAAGAAAAAGACCTAGTCAACGCCCGCCAGCGCACCGACTCAATTTGCACCGACACGGCGGCGCTGTATGGCCGCGGATCCGCAGTCAAAAGCATGGTTTGGCCGCGGTTCCACGGCCAAACAGTGGACTTGTGGGCTCCACTTTTCTGGTGTTGTTCTGGGGCATGTTTACTTCAAGTTTCTTCAGTCTTTTTCTCAGATAGGCTTCTAGGTTTCTTCCAGATCTTTCCAGTGAACATTGTAGTGGATTTTTTCCGTTGCTTCGTGACGAAGTCTTGAACCTTGCACTGCCTTGTACTTTGTAAACTGATCTTCGTGTAGGCTTTATCAAGATTCTCTGTTTGTTGGTCGAAGTCTCACTTTTGCATCGTCTTCTGTCTTTTTCACTATTTTTGTCCAAGAACCTGTAACTAAGTAGCAGACATGGGTCAAAAGCACCTATTTATTGGTAAAATAACTAGGACTGGGGAATATAATAATGCAATATTATCGTATGAACACTGTGCGTGAACTGGCGATATCGCCGGACGTCAAGCCAGTCAAACAGGCGCCAAGAAGAATGCGGCTCGAACTCAAGATGAGCATCAATGCCGAAGTCAAGAAGCTAATCGACTCCGGTTTCATCCAAGAAGTTCAATATCCTGACTGGATCGCCAACATTGTCCCGGTGATGAAGAAAAATGGGACAATACGCATTTGCGTGGACTTCCGGGACCTCAATAAAGCTTGCCCGAAGGATGACTTCCCAGTACCAGTTACCGAACTGATGATAAATAACGCATCCACTCATGAAGTCTTCTCCTTCATGGACGGATCCTCGGGATACAACCAAATCAAGATGCATTCTGAAGACCAAAATCATTCTGCTTTCCGGACTCCACTGGGCATATTCTGCTACAAAGTGATGCCCTTCAGTCTGAAGAACGCTAGCGCCACCTACCAGAGGGCCATGACAAAGATCTTCGATGACCTCATACACGAGATTGTCGAATGTTATATTGATGACCTCGTGGTGAAAAGCAAATCGTACGAGGAGCATTGAGAGCATCTGAAGATAGTGTTCCAGCGCCTTCGGAAGTACAACCTGAATATGAACCCTCTGAAATGCGCGTTTGGAGTTTCCTTAGGCAAATTTCTAGTATTCATCGTACAGCACCGAGGCATCGAAATAGACCCATCAAAGATTAAGGCGATTATGGAAATGCCCACGCCAAGAACTCTTAAACAACTGCGGTCTCTTCAAGAAAAGCTCGCGTATATCCGGAGGTTCATGGCTAACCTCTCGGCAAATGCCACCCCTGCAGTCATCTAATAAAGAAGGGGACCCTATTCGTTTGGGATCATAAATGCCAAAGTGCACTGGACGAAATCAAGCAATATCTGCAGAACCCGCCGGTACTGACCTCTCCAGTCAAGGGAAAACCCCCCATCATGTACACAACAGCCCTTGAAAGTTCTTTAGGCGCGCTATGGGCACAGGAGAACGATAGGGGAAAGGAGAGAGCTCTCTACTATTTGAGTCGGGTTCTCCTAGGGGCAGAAAACAACTACTCCCCAATCGAAAAGCATTGCCTGGTATTAATCTTCACGGTAACGAAGCTCCGACATTACGCCTTGGCACATGAGGTCCATCTGATATCAAAGGTGGATCCTTTCAAATATTTGATGTCAAGAGCCATACTAACAGGAAGGCTTGCCAAATGGACCCTCCTCTTGATGGAATTCTCGATAATCTACCGACCTCTCAAGGAAGCAAAAGGCCAGGCCATCGCCGACTTTCTCGCAGAGCATCTGATACCCGCCGACTCTCCCTTAAACTGCGAGTTGCCGTACGAACACGTGTTTGACGCAATCGATGGGGAGAAAGAAGAGAGTGATACCCTATGGGAACTCTACTTCGATGGGGCATCGTCTATGAAAAGGCGGAAGCAAAATACCCCCATAATCAAAGCCGGAGTAGGCATTATCTTTGTGACTCCACAAGGAGGGATAATGCGTTTTGCCCTTTCCTTAACGAAGCCAAGAACAAACAACGAAGCAGAATATGAAGCTTTGATAGCAAGTCTCGAGATCGACATTGACATGGGAATCGAGAACCTCCTCATATATGGAGACTTCCAGCTGGTCGTTAGCCAAGTAAAGGGCGACTATCAGACGTGTATGGTGAAATATGGCAAAAGAGTGCAGCAACTACTATCTCAAATCCCCTCCTACATCCTGGAAAGAATACCACGAGTGTAAAAAGCAAGGCAGATGCGTTAGCCAAACTCGCTAAAGAACTGGCTGACGAAAACCTCGATGACGTAAGGATCATTGTGCAAAGCCGCCGGATTCTCGCGCCAGCAGAAATATCTCTGAAGTCGTCTGAAAAAAAGGGAGCAACTGAACAAGCGGTCTTCCAAATAGAGGAAGAAAAGGCTGAGGATTAGAGAAAAGTCTTCGTAGACTACTTCAAATCCCATCAAACGCCCGGAAACGCATCATCAAGACATCGGCTCATGAAGCGAGCTCCGTCTTTCGCCTTCGTCAATGATACTCTATATAAGAGATCATTCGATTGTTTGTGGCTAAGATGTCTGGGACCAGAAGAAGCAAAGAGAGTCATCCAAGAAACTCACGACGGACTCTACGATTCTCATCAAGCTGGGCCAAAGATGAAGCTGAAGATCAAAAGAATGGATTACTATTGGCCCATGATGATTCAGGACTGCCTCAAATATGCGAAGTAGTGTCACTCGTGCCAAATTCACGGAGACTTCATCCACCAGCATCCGAATCCGCTACACCCGACATTGGCTAGCTGGCCATTCGAAATGTGGGGAACCGATATAATCGGGCCCATCAAAACAGCATCATCCAAGGGACATCGGTTCATATTGGCGACAACCGATTACTTCTCTCAGTGGGCAGAAGCAGTACCGCTAAGGGATGTGAAAACAGAGAACATCCTCCATTTCTTTAAGACACATGTCATCTACTGGTTCGGCACTCCGTAACGGATCATCTCGGATAATGGGACGGCCTACAGAAGCCATAAGATCAGTCGCTTCGCGCAACAACATAATGTAGACTGGAGATACTCTTCAATCTATAACCCCTGAGCTAACGGTCTAGCTGAGGCTTTCAACAAGACCTTGATGAAGATCATAAAGAAGACGGTGTCCAGAAACAGAAAGGACTGGCACGAGAGATTGCATGAAGCTCTCTGGGCTTATCGGACCACGTTCAAGACAGCCATGAATACAACGCCATTCGCGTTGGTATTCGGAACGGAAAAGGTTCTCCCTTTGGAGATAGAACCACCCTCTTTACGAGTGGCGGTCCGACATGAGCTGACGGATAAAGAAAATGCCCACCTTCGGCTTGAGGAGCTCGATGCCCTCGATGAAACTCGTCTCATGGCGCTGCAAAACCTAGAAGCTTACAAAGTGAGGATGACGCGCTCATACGAAAGACTAACTAGGCCAAGAGCATTCCGCCAAAACGAACTCATGCTAGTTGTCAAAAGACCTATGATCCCTAACCGTTCCAAAAGGGGGAAATTCGAGCCGAACTATGAGGGCCCATACATCATAAACAAGGTTTATCAAGGTGGTGCCTACTTGCTCATGAATATGCATGGCAAAAGACCCTTCCGGCCAATAAACGGCCGCTTCCTTAAGAAATATTACCCCTGATAAAGTCACAGCTCAGGTTAACGATAGATGACGACGCTCGTGTCTGCTCGCTATTTTCCTGAGTCAAGACTCTGTAAGTAGTATCTGGCAAAGCTTCGCCTCGAAGCAACGGACCGCAACGTTCTTAAACTAGCTGTGGACCAAAATTTCCCTAAACTAACAACGAATCGCAACGTCCTTAAATTAGTTGTGGACCGAAATGTCCCTAAACTAAAAATAGACCGAGATGTCTTTAAACTGAATGCGTCGCCTCAAACACGGTGACAGTGGAATTCAGGTCCACAAGTCCCAGCGGCAAGGATTGCAACTCAAGTCCCGCTGGCTGCACAGCTGCCCCGGTAGCGAAATCCCCCCTAAGTGCCATTGGCAAACGGAGGGGTAAAGAAATGGTACATCCACAAGCGAAAGGGGCACGGATGAAAACCCGAAAGGACGCCATGAGTAAAAACAGCAGGGCTACCAGCGAGCTTGTGAAAACCTGAAAGGGCGCAATCTCGTTGTCAAAAAAAAGGTACGTCCACAAGCGAAATGGGCACGGATGAAAACCCGAAAGTGCTCCGTGAGTAAAAACAGCAGGACTGCCGACGAGTTCATGAAAACCCGAAAGGGCGCAGACTCGTAAAAAAATCATGCGCACTTGCAAGGTCCTCTCGACCTTATGAGGAGAAAACACCCATGTGAGATCCTTACGACTCACAAAAGGGAGCAACACACTTAGAGATCCACATGATTCCTAAGGAGAAATTACACTTATGAGATCCTCATGACTCGTAAGGAGAATTCCCCCTTATGAGACCCTCACGGCTCATAGGATTCAAAAGCCTTAAGATACAGGGACCTGAACCTGTTCTTAAGCCATCACACTCCCCAAGTTTCCCTACAAGCGGTCCAATATTAACCCTCGTATACAATCTACGAGCACAAATAAGCGTTCCCATACCTAGTTCCACCAATGGTGCGAAATTTCCCCACTTGGTGAACAACACTTGTAGGTCCTCTCGACTTGCAAGGAGAAAATACTCTTATGAGATCCTTACGACTTATAAAAGAACACGCACTTGGGGATCCCCACGATTCCTAACGAGAAAATAAAACTATGAGATCCTCATGACTCGTAGAGAGAGATACTTTTATGAGACCCTTACAGCTCATAAAGTCAAAAAGCCTTAGGCAACAGGATCCTAACCTTGTTTGCTAAGCCACTTTTGTTCAAATCGATAAAGGCAAATGATGATTAGCTCCTGGAAATATCCCAGTTGTGGTGATGCTGATGCCTAAATCAGTATCAAATTCCAAGTCCTTTCATGGCAAATGATGATTCGCTCCTGGCAATGTTCCAGTCGCAGCGATGCTGATGCTAAGATTGGTATCAGATCTCGAGTTCCATACTCGTAATAAAAAAATGCATATGAAATAGCCGAAATGATGGGGAAATCGCAATAAAAATCAGCGAGCAGAATATATGCATATAAAAACAGCCGAAATGTTTGGGCAACTCGCAATAAAAAGCAGTGAGTAAAAAGAAAAAAAAGCCGAAATGATTTGGCACCACGAAAAATAGCCAAAATGATTGGGCAATCACGACTTTTGCGATATAAAAAGCTGAAATTATAGAGCATCGCGGAAAGAAAGAATAAAAAAATGAAACTTCTGCCCTGCAGCTGAGTCCACATCGACCCTTGTATACAATCCATGGGCACAAACGAAAAGGGGAGCCACATTTTCCCACCAGGCTCCGTCAGAAGGAGGGCCAGATCTTGACGGCAACATCAACAGCCTAAAGATCAGCTCGGCATTCCAACAGAGTGTAGACTTCACGTCAACAAAGCTCTAAGGAGTGATGGCAAAACCCTAGCTCCAACCTGGCGTTCTTTCTCAGTCCAGCAGGTGGAAGACGTAACGTCAACAACCGACCCCAGGGTCGAAACAAAGTGGAGCCATGGCAAATTCCTCGCTCCAAGTCTTGACGGTTCACATGCAACCTAAAGACTACTCGGCCTACTTTCTTATTCCAACAGGATGCATACACGACATCAAAAAAAATGGAGCCATGGCTAAATCTCCTAGTTCCCAATCTCGACGGTTCACAGACAACCTAGAGACTAGCTCGGAGCCATGGCAAAGTCCCTGGTTCCAAATCTCGACGGTTCACAGACAGCCTAGAGATCAACAACGGCGTTCTTCCTCACTCTAGCAGGATGCAGACGCGACATCAACAAATTGAGCCATGGCAAAGTCCCTAGTTCCAAATCTCGACGGTTCACAAACAACCTAGAGAAAATCTTGACATTCGTCGCAATATTGCAGACACAATGTCAACAAACGAAGCAAAGGAAGATCCCTGGCTTCAGGGTTTTGACGGTAACTCAAATGAGACCTGAAAGACTATCGGAGATCATCCCACACCAGCGCGGAGTGGTCATGACTCATCGGGGCTCCCAAAACTGAGCCTAATCTCAAGTAAAAAGCGGCATGGAATATCCCTAATGCTTGCTCTTCCGAAGGTAATATCATCTAGAAGATTGCTTGAAGACGTCTTGTCCAACCCCCGAAGGGATAAGAGACACGACAGTCGCGGGGCTACTGATTGTTAATAGAAATTCTTGTTTGTGTAAATCGAATAAAGCGAATAAGTTTCTTTATGTCGGTAATTAGAAAATTGAATTAAGTTCACAATCAAAGAATTATATTTGACCGCAATCAACTACGGTGTCAGTTGTAGATCGTAAGCGAGTGCGGATCGTCCACAGGGATTGTGCGATTCGTTTCTGTATTTAATTTGTTTGAATTGAAAAGTTAATCGAAAGGAAAAGAAAACATGATTCAAGAATTTATCGATTGATTCAGGTTATCAAGAATCAAGAAACTGATAAACAAATCAAGAATCGGTGTTTCGATGATATTTCCAACCAAAATGTCAAGAATCTAAATGAGGCTCGTAGGAATCGATCGGATCTATAGATGTGATGTAATTTCAAGATTTCGTGTTCTTGTCCTTCGAAGGATTGATACTAGATCGATGATGATCGACGAGAGTTAGGGCTTTCTTGATGAAACTAGGGTTTCATCATTTAACCCTTGTTCTTTCGTAGATATCATTCACATTCTAGCCTCTAGCAATTTCAAGAAACGATCGTAACTCCCCAATCTCGAGCGATATCAATCAAGAAAGCATCGCAACGAATTGGGTCGTAGATTCTTAAACTTGCTAGGGTTTACAAAACTCGTAGGATTCAAGAATCGATTTAAGATATATTACATCATCATTCTATTGATCGTCTCGACTCCTCGACGAGCGGAGTATTACTCAAACATCATCACACAGATAGTATTCAAGAATTGAAAAGATATCATGATGCGAGAATTTAAAGAAAACAAGATAAAAGAATATCACCTTTTATTTATATCAACAATTTGATTACAGTCGCTCAAGAACTAAAAGAGGAAGAACTAAATTGTCGAATTGGCGTCGCTCGGCTCCGTGAGTCGCGGATCGGCTTGGACCACTTGCTCTGTTGAAGATCAGCTCGGCTCATAAAAGGTTGCAAGGCTTCTTGCTTGATGGGTACTCGGGATCTTGGCTTTTGATTGGAATTAGGGTTAGGGTTTCACACAAACCTTCTCACTAGACTTGTGGAAGAAGATGAAGAGAGTGAATGGCTAAAGATGAACTAATGGATTGATTTTTCCAAGATTGAATCCCCTTTTACAAGTGAGCCTAGGGTCCTATTTATAGATCTCCCAAACCCTAAGTCTAGGTTTGAATTTTACAATTCCCTCCAAAAGTTTGTTGAAAGACTTCTAGAAGTAGTTTGTTAGGCTTAGCTTAGGGTTTAAGCTAGGGTTTAAAGAGAAGTTTCTAGAATGATAGGCTAGTTTAGTGTTGATCCCAAAGCTTGCTGATCTGGCAGAAGTATCTGGAGTCTTCTGGAATTTGTTGTGCCTTTTTGAGGTGTAGGCATACAGGTAAGAGTTGTGGCCCAAAATTTAAGTGGTGACGTCGACAATCCGCCGCGAAACCGCGGCGCAAGCTAGCTCCGGCCGCGGTTCCGCGGCCATGTTGACTCATTGGGGCTTCAAACTTCCTGTGTTGATTTTTGATGTCTTCAAGTACATTCTCTGATATGTTGAATTCCTGAATCCCCTTTACATTAATACCAGATTCCAAATCTTTGAGTTGGCGTCATGTTTGATCGGTACCATATAGATTGTGACCTTTCTTCTGGATTTTCCTGCACAGATCTTAAAACAATTGTTGCGCAATATAGGAATGATGCGATGCCATGAAATGCAGTCAATTTCCTTTATAGTGTCGGTTTTAGAATCTAATACATGCAATCTGATATTTTGCGACAGTTTTGCTAATATGTGAAATATGAATACCGAACACTTCTAAATGAGTGCAAATGATGAGGAAATTGCCGGCTGAAATATGAAATATTTTTGACTAATCAAATTCCCCCAAACTTAATTTCGATCATCTCGAGCAAACTGTTTATTAAAAAGAGAAGGAGAAAATAAAGAAAGAGAAAAACTAACTAGCACACTTTCGTAGGCAACACGATTGCACTGAGCACGTGCAACAAGCCTTTAAACCTCTAGGTGTCCCTAGTAGGAGGAGTGTTGTCTCCTGAGGGTTTTCAGCGGATTGCACCCACAAAATCCAATAATAAAAGAAAGATCATGAATATTACATTTAAAGACAAGAATTGTAACAGAAAAGCTTTGAAAATTAGGGTTTCCAACTAAGCTAGCTTTTCGGTTGTCATGAGCCCTATCTTAATGGTCATGAAAAGATGTTAGAGATCACGTCCTCCCTCAATAAAACATCGTCTTATTCTTCATCTCTATCTTTCATCCAAACATCGATCATATCACCCTGCGTGTGTATAAAAACATCCCTACACCCGGAGAATTCAATTCAAGCTATCATACTCTTGCCCATCAGCCTCAGTACTTTTTAATTAATGAATATTTAGCTGAATTTTCTCACACACTTTCATGCGACCGTTAATACTTCTTGAGGTACTAACCGACCGATTACTCCTGTGCTTGCTTACTTGGTGTATTTTCCTCGTCTTGCACCACCTCAGGCATAGCAGTGACTCCCAGACCAGTTGGCCTTAGGACACTAGGTGAAGAAGCACCCTCGCTATACATTTTTTTATTGCCCTTGGTGATAATAAAACCAGTGTTCATTTTTCTCACCACTTTATATTTTTATTCATTTTTTTTTTTATTTCCTTCATACATCGGCTTTAAGACAAGAGCATTTCAAGGTATCCTCTACTATCCCAGGCTTCAAGACGTGTGTAAGTGCGAATAGCAGGGTAGCCACGTTCAAAATGTTTGGCTTCCAGAATAGAAACTATTTTTCAGATTTATTTTTATCCTCAGATTAGTGACGTCCTTCATCTTACTAACCCTTGGGACAACGGCTCATAACTACTTATTACTAGTTCGTATAAGAAAACTTCTAATTTTCTTAGTTTTCTTAAATTCTTCTAATCTCATGGATGTAATTTTTCACTATCTAAACTTTCATTATCTTATTTATATACAAAAAGTGTAAATATTAAAATTATTTTTATACTTGAAAATTTTTAAATTTTTATCGGTTTTGAAAATTTTTCAATTTTTATAGATTTTTAAAGAAATGTTTTGTGCTTATGCAGATGATATGCAAATGATGCAAAAATAAGCACAAACCTCCCCCAAACTTGTTTTCAACAGTGTCCTCACTGTTGCCAATCGCTATACCTACAAAAACTGTAAGCCTGGGGGGAATTATTAGTGGGGGCAGAATATATAAGTGAAGAACTTCCCCCAAACTTACTATTTTCACTCACCTACATTCAAAAGATGATGCAATGATATACTGGATATGAAGGTGAGACGGAGGGATTTTAATCAAAATAAACTGGCTCTTGTAAGAACAAGAGCTCTTCCGTGGGGTCAGTGGAAAAATACGGCTTAAGTCTATGTCCATTTACTTTGAAAACGGTGCCGTTTTTAATATTTTCTACTTCTACTGCCCCGTGCGGATATACAGACCGCACAACAAAAGGTCCCTTCCATCGAGATCGGAGCTTACCCGCGTGAAGGTGTAATCGTGAATCATAAAGAAGGACTTGTTGACCAGGTGAAAATGTTTTCCTCAAAATGTTTTTATCGTGAAAAACCTTAGTCCTGTTCTTTGTGATTACAGCGTTATCGTAAGCTTCATCGCGGAGTTCGCTTAGCTCATTAAGTTGCAGCTTCCGAAAGGTGCAAGCAAGGTTTAAATCAAAATTTATTTCTTTTATAGCCCACAATGCTTTATGCTCTATCTCGACGGGTAAATGACATGCTTTCCCAAACACTATCCTATATGGAGACATCCCTAGGTCGGTTTTATATGCAGTCCTGAATGCCCAAAGAGCATCCGTCAATTTGGTCGACCAGTCTTTTCTATTTTTAGCAACAGTTTTCTCCAGGATAAGTTTGATCTGTCTGTTTGAGATTTCAGCCTGCCCGCTTGTTTGGGGATGATAGGGTGTAGAAAGTCGGTGGTTAATTGAGTATTTTCGCATCAGAGTCTCAAAAGATCTGTTGCAGAAATGTGTCCCATTATCGCTAATAATAGCGCGGGGGTGTCCAAATCGCGGAAAGATATTCTCTTTCAAGAACTTAATGACAACTTTCTTGTCATTAGTGCGACATGGAATGGCTTCTACCCACTTTGAGACATAATCAACCGCCAGCAATATGTACAGATTCCCAAAGGAGTTGGTAAAGGGACCCATAAAATCAATGCCCCAAACATCAAATATTTCAACAACCAAGATGGGTTGCTGAGGCATTTCATTCCTCTGGGAGATTCTACCCGTATACTGACATTGTGTACAGGTTTTGCAATACTCAAATCCGTCCTTGAATAAGGTCGGCCAATAAAATCCACATTGCAAAACCTTCTCCGCTGTCTTTCTAGGACCAAAGTGACCCCCACAAGCCTGATCATGACAAGATGAAAGAACACTCTTGAACTCTTCATTCGGGACACACCGGCGAATGATCTGATCAGGACAATATTTAAACAAATAGGGTTCGTCCCAGTAAAAGTGTTTTACTTGGGAAAGAAAACGATATTTGTCCTGTTTTGACCAATCGCTGGGTATCAGTCCCGTGGCATGATAGTTCACAATATCCCTGAACCATGGTTCAGCGGATATGCTCAAGAGTTGTTCGTCAGGGAATGAATCATTGATCGGCAGGGTCACAGGGGAAGAAGAGATGCGTGAAAGATGGTCAGCTACTACGTTTTCACATCATTTCTTATCTTTGATAACAAGATCGAATTCTTGTAACAGAAGGATCCAACGTATTAGTCGACCTTTTGCATCTTTCTTCGCCAGAAGATGTTTTAAAGCGGAATGGTCAGTATACACAACTATAGGAGAGCCAATTAAGTAAGGCCTGAATTTTTCTAATGCAAATACAACCGCTAAGAGTTCTTTTTCTGTGGTTGTATAATTGATTTGCGCATCATTCAAGGTCTTACTTGCACAGTATATCACGTGTGGCATCTTATCGATGTGCTGTCCTAAGACTGCACCTACTGCAAAATCAGATGCGTCACACATCAGCTCAAAGGGGTAGTCCAGTTTGGTGATGATAACAAGGGGGCTGAAGTGAGTGAGTGTTTAAGTGAGTCGAAAGCTGTCTCGCGGTCCAAGTCAAAATGGAAGGTCGTATCTTTAGCCAGGAGAAGAGTTAAAGGTCTAGCAATTTTGCTAAAGTCCTTAATGAATCTCCTATAAAAGCCTGCATGGCCAAGGAAAGATCGAATATCTTTGACGCTTTTGGGATGAGGGAGGTTTTGAATGACATCTATCTTAGCTCTGTCAACCTCAATGCCTTTCTGTGAAATGACATGTCCAAGAACAATTCCTTCTTGAACCATAAAATGGCATTTTTCCCAGTTCAATGTCAAGTTCTTCTCTTTGCAACGAGTAAGAACAGCGTCAAGATTCGCTAGGCAATCAGAAAAAGAGTCTCCAAAAATCGAGAAATCGTCCATAAAGATCTCCAGAAAATTCTCTACCATATCAGAGAATATCCCCATCATACACCGCTGAAAGGTAACGGGAGCATTGCATAACCCAAAGGGCATGCGACTGTAAGCAAAGGTACCAAAAGGACAAGTAAAAGTGGTTTTATCTTGATCCTTTTTGGCGATGGGGACCTGATTATAGCCTGAGTATCCGTCCATAAAGCAATAATACTCTCGTCCCGCTAAGCGTTCCAGTATCTGATCAATGAATGGTAGAGGAAAATGGTCTTTCCTCGTGGCAGCATTGAGTTTTCTATAATCAATACATACACGCCACCCAGTTTGGATGCGTGTCTGAATCAACTCATTTGCCTCATTGGTTATAACAGTGATGCCGGATTTCTTAGGAACGACATGTATAGGACTCACTCACTGGCTATCGGAGATGGGGTATATAATACCATTATCTAAGCATTTGACGATCTCTTTCATGACCGCTTCTTTCATGACGGGATTCAACCGTCTCTGTGGTTCTCGGGTTGGTCTGGCATCATCCATCACATGTATATGATGTTCAACTATCAAGGGACTAATCCCTTTGATGTCCACCATACTCTAACCAAACGCCTCTTTGTTAGATCTCAATACCGATAAAAGTGCATTCTCTTGCTCTGATGCAAGAGAAGCGGATATGATAACCGGTAAAGACTCATTCTCACCTAGATATGCATATTTGAGGTGAGAAGGTAAAATTTTGAGATCTAACTTAGGCGGAGAAATAATAGAAGGTGGGATCATTGAGTGATTTTTGGATTTACAAAGAAGCTCAGAGCCTGTGAAAGATACAGACTCGGGTGGAAAAAAGTCAGGAGTGCAGGACTCAAGTGTAGGTAAAGTGTCCTCACTAAGATCATGTGTAAGATCAAGCAGAGATGTGGTAATGTCATCGAGATCAGTAAAGCAAAGATCCTCAGCTCCACAGCTATCGGGAGCGATCTCATGGACAGAGCACACATCTAAAATATGAGCAGAGGGTTCTGATGGCTGACTTCCAACTTTGTAGATGTTTAGTTCAATGGTCATATTTCCAAATGATAAGTTCATTGAACCATTTCTACAGTTTATAACAGCGTTGGAAGTGGCAAGGAAAGGACGACCCAGAATCACCGGAATTTGGCCCCGGGGGTTTGCTACAGGATGTGTGTCGAGCACAATGAAGTCTACAGGGAAAACAAATTCCCCGACCTTTATCAACACATTCTCTAATTCACCCCTTGGTTTGGTGATAGATCGGTCTGCCATCTGGAGAGTGCAGTGAGCAGGTTTCAGCTCTCCAATCCCTAATTGCTCATAGACAGAATAAGGGAGCAGGTTAACACTTGCGCCAAGGTCTAAAAGAGCACGATTTATGTTTTTACCCCCAATCGAAATCGATATTGTAGGACATCCTGGGTCCTTACGTTTCTTTGGTAGCTGGGGTATAAAAGCAGTGCTAATATTATTAGACATAAAGACCTTCTTCGGCACTTGAGTCTTCCTCTTCCTAGTGCACAAGTCCTTAAGAATTTTCGCATAAGTGGGGACTTGTTGAATCGCATCTAGGAAAGGGATATTGATGTTAACCTGTTTGAACATTTCCAAAATTTTCTCCATATGAGGACTCGTTCTATTAGCCCTTAACCGGTTCGGGTAAGGAGCTTTCGCAATAAGCGCAGGTTCCATCACAGGAGAAGGAAGAGGGGGTAGACGTGGTCCCAAAAGAGATGTGGGGACCGTCTGTGGAGAACTATAAGAGCTATACTGAGGTGTCGAGCCTAATAGGAAATGGAGAATAGGCTTGCGCGAAAGTGGTGTGGTAGAAGAAGAAGGATCAGAAGGAGAAGTGTGTGTGTGTGGAAAGGTCTCAGCCGGGGTGTTGATATGATTTTCAGTATCATCAATACCTTCCCCGACATGATTGTTCAGCACTCTTCCCGATCTCAACGTTATGACGGCATTTACATTGTAATGCCTAGGATTCTGTAGGGGTTGAGAGGGAAGTTTCCCTTTTTCTCTCGCACTCATTTCGGCTTTTAGTCGTGCGATTTCAGCTTCCATCAATCTGATACTCTCAGCTTAGGACGCTGAGTTTTTCTTTATCTCACTGACGGAAGATCTAACCTCAGTCGAAATCTCTATGAAATTTGATAAAAGTGATTTCATGGTTTGAGTGAATTGAGAGAATTCTTTAGAACAGGTCATAGGATTAGACTGTGCAGGAGTGTTAACCTGATTTTGGAAATTTTGTAACTGATAGGGGTGCTGAGTGAGTTGAAGGGGTTGCTGTTGTGGTGGAGGAAGAGCCTTTTGAAATTGATTCGTGTTTGGAACCGTGTTTTGAGATTGGTTTTGGTTCCAAGCAAAATTCGGGTGATTCCTCCAACCCTGATTGTACATGGAAGAATATGGATCGTTTCGAGGTCTTTGAAATGCGGCATTAGAATGCTCGTGACCTTGAAACGCAGAGTTTAATGGACATTCTTCCGTTAAATGAGATGGATCAGAACAGCACCCACAAACAGTTTTGGGGAGCGACATTGGGTTTAGGGAGGCTGCTGCAAATTTGTGTTCCATAGCGTCGAGCTTCTTTTGCATTGCTGCCATCTCAGCTCGAACACCTATGGACACATCTATTTGGTGTACGCCACCCCTATTCAATGGTTGGGTTCCACTCTCCCACTGTAGTGATTTTTCAGCGAACTCTTCTAAATACTTCCAAGCTTCCCCATCATCTTTGGTCATAAAAGTACCCTGACACATGTTTTCAAGGATCTGTTTAGTGTTTGGGTTAATGCCCTCATAAATGATTCGGCACAATTCCCATCTCGGGATGCCGTAATGAGGACACTGAACCAAAAGATCCTTGAAACGTTCAAAGCATTTTGAAAATGGTGCAGCAGGGAGCTGGGCAAATTGATTCAGTTCGCTACGGATTCGAGCTGTCTTTTGTATTGGGTAAAATTTCTTAAGGAATGCAGCGACGAATTCTTCCCAATTCGTGATAGAATGTGCGGTAGTGTTATATAGCCACTTCTCGGCTATATCGCACAATGTAAATAGAAGAAGTCGTAGACGCATCGCATCCACTGAAAGTTATGACGTACCCATCATTACGCATACGTTTTCAAATTTGGTAATGAAAACGTAAGCGTCCTCAGTCTCGAGTCCGTGGAATTTGGGTAAAAGATTGATATACTGGGGCTTAATCTCAAAGTTATCCCCGTTGGCTGGTGGTGTGGATAAGCAGGTCGAAAGAGGACCTCGAATAGGGTAGCACCTCTCCTGGAGAGAGATGCGGGATGGATTTTGCACACCAACGGACGGCGGCAGATTAGGGTTAAAGAAGTTTGATGGATTCGGATCCATCGGTGTGGGTGTGGTAGTAGGTAAAGGAAAGGTAAATGGAGAAGTATCGACTTCGGAGTCGATAAAGGGTACGCGGACTAAACGGGCACTAGAATCCCGTGTCCAGCCTATCTTGCGCTAAAAAGGGTTAGTACAAGTGGCAGCGTTGACTTATAATTAGGGGTAATGAATGAATGCGGTGCTTGCTTTGAAAAAGGGACGGATTTTTGAAAAAATGATGCGACAAAACAAATGCAGCACACAAACCCTAGAATCTAGTGGTCACCTAGGTCCGGCTCTAGACCGCTCCTAACTGCCAAAAGACAAGTCGCAGGATAGAATCCTCCACTGCCTCTTTGTCCCCCTGTGGCCGGATAAGTGCCAGGTAAGTGGGAAGGTACTCCACTACGTAAGTAGTAGGCCTAATTAAAAACCACTAGCCTTAGACACACTCGCCTTAGGCACCATAAGAAAACGCGGATAAGCAATGAATTACCCACGGCCTTCTCTTGTCCTAATTGAGCGCGACAGTCCTTAGAGTTTTCTCTAGATTTCTTTTAGTTAATGTGGGTCAATGCGGATGCAAGTTTTGTGGTTTTCGGGGCCTAGGAAGGGTAATGAAATCCCCACCTAATTTTGATTTGGCCGTACCCCTTAATTTCCGTATTAGAATGCAAACAACCAAGAAATCAAAATCGCGCACAAATTTAATTTGCTTTTTGCGGCGCTGCGATTATTTGCAAAGAAACCTGCAGAAACTGTTAGTTGGAGCTAAACAGAGGAGAGAGGAGAAGGTAAGAAAATACCTGAGACAAAAATTTTGCAGAGATCCCCCCAAGATGCCGCGGTTCCGCCGCGAATCCCTCCTTATGCCGCACTTCCGCGGTTGAATGATGGGATCACTGCACAAAACTTCACCAGGGAGCTTCTGTAGACTCCCTCTGCTCTCTGGTATATCCCAAAAATTTTCTTCAATTGCCAAACAGCTCCAGATTTCCTTGCAATGAACCACAACAAATCGTTTAGGGTTTGCACGAATTTTGATCTCAAAATAACAATGGAATAATTCTTTCAATTCAAACTATGATATAAAACGAATTAGCGCGCGATCCCCGGCAACGGCGCCATTTTGATTGTTAATAGAAATTCTTGTTTGTGTAAATCGAATAAAGCGAATAAGTTTCTTTGTGTCGGTAATTAGAAAATTGAATTAAGTTCACAATCAAAGAATTATATTTGACCGCAATCAACTACGGTGTCAGTTGTAGATCGTAAGCGAGTGCGGATCGTCCATAGAGATTGTGCGATTCGTTTCTGTATTTAATTTGTTTGAATTGAAAAGTTAATCGAAAGGAAAAGAAAACATGATTCAAGAATTTATCGATTGATTCAGGTTATCAAGAATCAAGAAACTGATAAACAAATCAAGAATCGGTGTTTCGATGATATTTCCAACCAAAATGTCAAGAATCTAAATGAGGCTCGTAGGAATCGATCGGATCTATAGATGTGATGTAATTTCAAGATTTCGTGTTCTTGTCCTTCGAAGGATTGATACTAGATCGATGATGATCGACGAGAGTTAGGGCTTTCTTGATGAAACTAGGGTTTCATCGTTTAACCCTTGTTCTTTCGTAGATATCATTCACATTCTAGCCTCTAGCAATTTCAAGAAACGATCGTAACTCCCCAATCTCGAGCGATATCAATCAAGAAAGCATCGCAACGAATTGGGTCGTCGATTCTTAAACTTGCTAGGGTTTACAAAACTCGTAGGATTCAAGAATCGATTTAAGATATATTACATCATCATTCTATTGATCGTCTCGACTCCTCGACGAGCGAAGTATTACTCAAACATCATCACACAGATAGTATTCAAGAATTGAAAAGATATCATGATGCGAGAATTTAAAGAAAACAAGATAAAAGAATATCACATTTTATTTATATCAATAATTTGATTACAGTCGCTCAAGAACTACAAGAGGAAGAACTAAATTGTCGAATTGGCGTCGCTCGGCTCCGTGAGTGGCGGATCGGCTTGGACCACTTGCTCTGTTGAAGATCGGCTCGGCTCATAAACGGTTGCAAGGCTTCTTGCTTGATGGGTACTCAGGATCTTGGCTTTTGATTGGAATTAGGGTTAGGGTTTCACACAAGCCTTCTCACTAGACTTGTGGAAGAAGATGAAGAGAGTGAATGGCTAAAGATGAACTAATGGATTGATTTTTCCAAGATTGAACCCCCTTTTACAAGTGAGCCTAGGGTCCTATTTATAGATCTCCCAAACCCTAAGTCTAGGTTTGAATTTTACAATTCCCTCCAAAAGTTTGTTGAAAGACTTCTAGAAGTAGTTTGTTAGGCTTAGCTTAGGGTTTAAGCTAGGGTTTAAGGAGAAGTTTCTAGAATGATAGGCTAGTTTAGTGTTGATCCCAAAGCTTGCTGATCTGGCAGAAGTATCTGGAGTCTTCTGGAATTTGTTGTGCCTTTTTGAGGTGTAGGCATACAGGTAAGAGTTGTGGCCCAAAATTTAAGTGGTGACGTCGACAATCCGCCGCGGAACCGCGGCGCAAGCCAGCTCCGGCCGCGGTTCCGCGGCCATGTTGGCTCATTGGGGCTTCAAACTTCCTGTGTTGATTTTTGATGTCTTCAAGTACATTCTCTGATATGTTGAATTCCTGAATCCCCTTTACATTAATACCAGATTCCAAATCTTTGAGTTGGCGTCATGTTTGATCGGTACCATATAGATTGTGACCTTTCTTCTGGATTTTCCTGCACAGATCTTAAAACAATTGTTGCGCAATATAGGAATGATGCGATGCCATGAAATGCAGTCAATTTCCTTTATAGTGTCGGTTTTAGAATCTAATACATGCAATCTGATATTTTGCGACAGTTTTGCTAATATGTAAAATATGAATACCGAACACTTCTAAATGAGTGCAAATGATGAGGAAATTGCCGGCTGAAATATGCAATATTTTCGATTAATCAGCTACTCGAACAGCAAGATTGCGTATCGAGGAATACATCGGCCAATGCGACGGTACGACGGGTAAAAAAACCTAGTACCACAGACCCTAACGGACTTCTATTAGCAGGAGTTAACTGTGACGTTAGGACATCCTTGTGAGAACTTTTCGATTCGTCTCGACTCGTGGGGAAAATAATGTTCCTGGGAGAACTTCTTGACTCGCCTCGACTCGTAGGGAAAATCCTTAGGCAACGGGGATAATGACCTGTTCCTAAGCACTGGGGCCCTGCAAGTCGGTCCAAGATGGACTATTGCATACTGTTCACGGGCCACACTCTCCAAAGTCGAATATCGTCAAGGAGAGAAACAACCACTTACGAGTCCTCTCGACTTGTAAGGGAGAAAACACTCTTGTGAGATCCTTACGACTCTCAAGAGAAAACGCACTTAGAAGTCCTCACGACTCCTAAGGAGAAAACACACATGCGGGATCCTCACGACTCGTAGGGAGGAAAGTCTTTATGAGACCCTCACGGCTCGTAAAGTTGAAAAGTCTTAGGTGGCAGATCTGAACCTATTTCCTAAGCTACCGCTGTCCTATAAGGAGATCAAGATAGACTATCTACGGGCCACATTTGCCAAAGGGACACGCTAATATAAAATAAAATATGTCTTTTATTCATGAATGCAAGTGAATACAAGATACATTTCACAAAGGAATCAAAATGAATGCATGTTATTCATAAATTGCAAGTTTACAGTCAATACAAAAAAGGGGTACAAAGACGGTTATTGAGGAGGAGCCGTCTTCAACAAATCAGTAAGCTGCTCACGCGCTTCTCTCAATCCTTTCTCATGGTCAGCCACCGCGGCCAACTCCGCTTCAATTTGAGTTCGTAGCCGCAAACAGGACGAAAGCTTTTCATCGGTTTTTAGCATGGCAGCTTCGCAGTCCTGCATGACCCGCCTTAGCGTTAACCTATCCGAAATACATCGCTGGAGGTTTTCAAAAACAGCTTTTAACTGCGCCGCATTCGCTTCAACCTAGGCGCGCAACCGGACAGATTCGCTGGAAGCCACCTCATGCTCCTTTCGCCTCAAGGTCGTCTCTTGTTCAAAATGGCGAATGAAAGGAGCACTACGCTCGACCCACGCAGCCCGCTGGGAGTTCGAAGCCAACACCTCAGGAGCGAGATGCTTGAGCTCAATCTCGTGCAGGCAAGCCTCGATCTTTCTGCAGTAATCAACCCAAGAGCCGACAAGATCTTCATCATGGAAGTTCACGAGTGTCGCCAACATTGGATTGACTTCAACGGCAAAATCCATAGCAGAACTGGGGGCCTCGGCATCGAGATCTTCGATAAATTCGCTCAAGACAGACAAAATATCATCAGAAGGGCTGAACAAGATTGAGAAACTCAAAACAGTGACCCAAAGACTACCTGACAGGTCATGGATCAAAACCGCGATGGAGGCGTCACCAGGTGTAAGGGCTTCTTCACTCTCTCTCGGAGGAATAGATTCTGCGCCCATAGCCTCGTCCCCTAACTCGAAAACGGCCGTCGTAACACTTGCGACGCCCGCCGATACCAAAAGGCAGCGGTCTGGACAGTCCCAGATTCCCGAGAAAGGGTAGCCACTTCGGGCTCGGTAATCGCCAGCATTTCAACTGCCATCCCATCGCCAGAACTCGGCCCTGCAGAGAGTGCGTATGTCAGAATTCGATGATCGAATTTAAATAATAGGCTGGGTGCTACATTACCTTGAAGCAGCTTTTCAGTTTTTTCTTGAGCTACAGTGCAACCTATCTACGTGCGATAGACAGAGCAAAGGGAACATCCACCAAAAGAGTCTCGGCAAGCGGAATATTGCTTGAGCCTGCACCTACAGCCAAAACGGCATCGCGTTCTCTCGCCGCGTGCTTCCTGCGCTTCCTTTCGATCTGGGCAGTGAGAGATGACCTCCTCAGGACTTCTGACAAGGGGACGTCGTCGTCCGAACCGAGCTCTGCCTCCGGAGCCGTTACGGCGTCCATCATCAGCTGCTTCAGCAAAGCCTCCTGCGGTGACTTTAGGAGAGCCGGGGCCACAGTAGCTGGCTCTAGAAGTTTTTCCGCATCGCTACTCGGGATCGGCACTGCACTTGGAATAACCTGAGTCAAGGTAGTCCCTGTAATAAAGTAAAGGAGAGGGTCAGAGCATGAATAAAAATAATAATGGTGTAATAAAGCGAATCATACCAAGACCCAAAGAAGCGCGGAGCCTTTCTTCCTCATCGAACGTCCTGAGGGAAGCTGCGAGAGGCTCTTCGGCAGAAATACCTGTTGAAGAAGAAAGCGTCAATAGAAGCATAATAAAAAGGAGATAGCCACGGAAGAATGTAACTGAAGTATACCCGACTTCGCAATAGTGATCAGCGCCGCTTCATCGCGAGCCAGTCGCTCGGAAGCCGCAAGGGCAGCCTGAAGATCTGTATCATCTGCAGGCGAGATGAATAAACCCTCATTAGTCCCGTACTCGCACAAACCCTCACTATAGGGAGCATGCGGCTCCTGGCCAAATATGACATCGGCAGAGAATAGTGACTTCTTCTTTTTCTGCGAGCGGACACCGACGGCCGACGACAAGATTTTGCGCTTGACAGGCATTTTCGGACAGCGGGTTCTGATTTCAGTACCAACACCAGGTTCCAGAGATGCCACGGATAACGCAGTTATGGGAACACTGGGCTGGGGGTTCTCAGGGAAGGCAAGCGGGACCACGACCGTAGTGACTTCTCTTAAGGAGGGACGAACGGCGGTCCGTCGCTTCAAAGGAACTGCTGGATTACCAGCTGGGACAGCATCCTTATGATTAAGTAATAGCCGCCTCTCTTCCCGGATAACAGCACCCGTCGCATGCTGATACCATACCATGTAAGCGTTCGAAGCTTTTAGCACGTAGCTCGGTTCGCTGATGAGAAATTTGGACCCCGTATTCAGCCGCATAAAATGGTGCAGTGCGCTGCGGATACCCTCTTCAGTAGCGGCTGGCTCAGCTAAGAATGGCTCAAGGGGGACACCCTGATTATAACCCGAATGTTGAGAAAAACGGTGCGGGTTATATCTCATGAACAGTGCCGAGGTGTTTTGCCTGAACACTAGAGAGCCTGGCCTAATCGAATATAAGTGCAGGATCTCCCGAGCCTTCAACGTAGGAGCCCCGTCTTTGAAAGTATCACACAGCGGTTACACTGCCGTAGTAGATTCCTTGCCGATAGTTAAGACTCTATCGACAAAAATCATACTATCCCCGACCATACGCGGGCGAAGGACCAGACGTCGAGCCTCTCGCTGCGATGGATCTAATGCAGAAGCGTCAACTAGAAACATGACCCGGGGAAAGTTATAGCTATCGTAGAAGTGGGGCCGTTTGTGGACTCCGAAAGCACCAAGCACGTGCATCTCGACCCAGGACGTGAAATAGTGCAACGGAAGATGTACAGGTTTTACCCCTGGCTGAGTAGTATCCGCTGCTACGCTCAGGCCATGATATAAATGAGCTAGTCCTGCAATCTCAACGGCGACGCGCGTCCCTACAACCATGCGGTAGGCTGGATAAAAGACAGACGCCCTCATGTAGCGAGGGTCATCGGAAGCACAAACCAGCTCAACCACAGGCCAATGAACCCCAAGAAGAACGTCTCTTCATCGACATCTGAAGCAGCAAGCTCTGCGAAAGGAACAACCGGGGTGTCTGGGATGAAGAAGTTTCTTAAATCCGCTTCCGCCGTCGGCTAGTTATCCAAACCAAAGCCGAATGGGTCGTCAAGCTTGGCGAATCCACTGCTTGTTTTGACAAGACTTCTGGGCGAAGAAAGCGGGCGATGAAATCTGTGAAGCTGACTCCATGCCCCCCCCCCCATACTCTAGAATTAGACTCTCGTAAATGTTCAACATATTGATTAGGCTCAAGAATCGATGTTGGACGGCATTCTCCAGGGTAAGGCCCATCACCACTGATTTGGTGGCAAAGATATACTCGTCAGGGGGAAGTATCTCCTCGTAATGTTCCCCTCTGATGGGTTGGCCCGAATTTCCACGAACTCCTCCAAGGAAATCGAAACTTCCCGATCCGATAGAAGAAAAGTGTGAGTCGGGATGCTCCATTGCTCCAGGAAAGCCTTGACCCACCATACATGAGGCGCAAGATACTGGAAAAAAGACGCATAAATTGCGGGGTACAACCCAAGCTTCAGCAACAGCGACTTCTTAGCCGACAGGATGTATCGAGCCCACTGCAGGTATCCGGCTGAATGGCGAGGAGTCAAACCAATCATATATACTTGTCCCCAAGGGCACGACTCGCCTTGACATATGCGTCGCCCCAAGATATCCAAAGCCATCGGCGGCTGTACGGGTATTGATGTCATAGAAGGCTGAAGGCGACCCTCCGAGGTCCAGTTGACCTCTTCTACAGCATAATTCACTTGAGGCGAGTCGGCGTAGTGAATTGCTGAAATGGACTCTGAGGGTACTGCACAAGAAAAACTGCGCCGACTCTGGATAATCTGATTGTACCACGACCCCCATAGATGAAGAGATTTCTGTTCCGGATCGTGATCTTTAATGAACAAGAAGACTTCCCGATCCACGGGCGCGTCAGCAAAGGCGCTCTCAGAACGTACAAAAGGGAAGGAAGAGTCGAGAGCCATAGTACATGCACGAAAAGAGACGAGGGATTAGTTGTCAACGCTATATTCTGAATTCTGACACTTGGTACTTAAAAAATTATACCGCACTGCAATGCAGAAAAAAGGGACAAAGGGGGACCCACAAAATCAAGATGACATCCCATCATTGATGGGGCAGTCACTTATTAAGAGTGAAATCTTAAGAGGATTCTCATTTAATGAGAAATCTCATAGGGCCAAGGAGTTGAACTCTCTCGAGAGCTGTGCTCTGCAAACAGATTTCACATCTGTCAACTTTAATTAAGAAGGGAATAAAATTCCCCAAACTTTTTTTTAAAGAGCTATGCTCCGTAAAAACAATGGTATAATCTACCAGAACCCTTAAAAGCAAAGCTTTTTACAGAGTAAAATCCCAAGATCTTTAAGATCTGCAAAACAAACTCTAAGAGTTCTTCATGGAAGATGAACGGTGTTCTAATTAATGGTTTAAATAACCCTAAAAACATCTTAAAGATCTGTGATCTAAGAAGAGAAAAGCTCTGATTAATGGGTTCGATTATGATCCTTACCAAAATTTTGGGCAGAGTTCTAACTCTAAAAAAGATTTCTTTGGGCAGAGATCTAAGCTCTGAAAGGAGAATTAAATTCTCAGAAGAAGAAAGAACAAAAGAAGATGAACAGCTGTCATCTCAAGGTCCAAAGGCCCTACTTATAGGCATGGGAAGACGGTTCAACTTCTAAGAAGATCCAACGGTGGAAAAGCTGCCGCCGCCGCACTCACGTGTAAACCATGTGAGCGCAACGGTGGGGGCATTTGTTTCCCCCAATAAAAGAGCAAAACTCTGTTCAAAATTTGAAAGAGGCAGCGCCTCACGTGCTTTCCACGAGGGCGCCAGCGCCAAGAGTTAAAAACTATGAGGCAACGCCTTACGTGCCTTGCACGAGAGCGCCAGCGCCAAGTGTTAAAAACTATGAGGCAGCGCCTCACATGCCTTGCACGAGGGCGCCAGCGCCAGAACTAAAAGTTCTCTGCCATTGGATCAAAGATCCAACGAAGATGATAAATCATCAAAATACAGAATTGAATTCTGTCGAGGAAATATCCCTCGGATCTTTCTAAACGAGAAAGATTACTCTCTGTAAAAAAGAGCATCGTTGGATTAAAAAAATCCAATGGTGATTAAAAAAATCACCAAGCTACAGAATAAGCTCTGTATGGGAAAATATTTTCCAATCTTGTTAAAAACAAGAGAAATATTTTCTGTAAAATAGAAGCCCTTGAATCAAAAATCCAACGGTGGATAAAATCCCTAAATTAAATAAGGATCTCTCGATGAGAGATTTCTTTAACTAAACCAACAAACTTGCCTCTACTATATAAAGGACCCAAGACTTCAAGTCTTGGATAGAGGAACCCCCCCATAAGCTTCAAACTTAAAAAAAAGAAACGATCAAGAAGAAAACTTGAAGAAGGAAGAATAACTCTTTGAGGTAAATAAAAAATAATAGAGAGCATAGCATCTTCTCTGCATATCCAAGGGTTTAACCCTTATATATAAAAAAAAGAGAAGAACATAGTTCTTTCTCTGGATCTGAGATCCATGAGACAAGTCTCCCACAAATGAAAATTCAATTCTCACAGGGATGAACTTGTTCTTGGGGATCAAATATCCAGAAAAGAACAGAGAAATGAGCTCTGCAGAACAGGATATATGAAGAAAACCCAGCGCCCAGCGCCTCACGTGTCCCTCGCGTGGGCACTGCTCAATAAAGAGTGCTTAGCACTCAGTGGTTGGCGCTCAGCGCCAAACGCCTCACGTGTCCCTCACTAGGGCGCTACTCAATAAAGAGTGCTTAGCACTCAGTGGTTGGCGTTCAGCATCAAGCGCCTCACGTGTCCCTCACTGGGGCGCTACTCAATAAAGAGTGCTTAGCACTCAGTAGTTGGCGCTCGGTGCCAAACACCTCACGTGTCCCTCATGTGGGCGCTACTCAATAAAAAGTGCTTAGCACTCAGTGGCTGGCGCTCAGCGCCAAGCGTCCCACATGCCCCTCACGTGGACGCTGCTCAAATAAAGAGTGCTTAGCACTCAATAGTTGGCACTCAGCGCCAAGCGCCTCACGTGCCCCTCACGTAGGCGTTGTTTAACATAAAGTGTTATGCACTCATCAAATAGGGCCCAGCGCCATAAAGAGTGTTTAACACTCCATAAAAAATAAAAGAACAAAGAAAAAGAAGGGAAAATAAAGAAAAGCATTATTTGCACAGAAAAGGGACTGAGCCCAAGTAAGTGTTTAACAGTTTATTCAAAGACTGAGTGGGCTGAGCCCAAGTTGACCAGATTCCTAATTCAGATCAACCGAGCCCATGTGCTCATTATTTTCCAAATTGGTCTTAGTCCCAAACACGACTACTGATCTTCCGACGGATATTCATTTCATATCTCCCCTCAATCCGGAAATTGGTTTAAGGGTACATCTCCTCACACCTCTGATACGTGTCGTTGTAATTCTTCAACGTCTTCTAAGAGGTGGTGGGTCCCGACAACCAACAACTCTCTGGCTCACTACCAAGACGATACGGACCGCAACGTCCTTAAACTAGCTACGGACTGCAACGTCCTTAAACTAGCAATGGACCGCAATGTCCTTAAACTAGCTATGGACTGAGACATCCTTAAACTAAACCATCACCCCAAAAATGGTGATCTATGGACCGTGACGTCCCTAAACTAAAACGATAGAGCCTAAATGCTCTTTTGTTGGATCAAAAATGATCCTAAACCCCCGTTAAGTAGATCTTAGTCCAATATCGGACTAACGTATCCTTAACAAACATTTAAGTTGATCTTGATCTCAAACAAAGTTAATGATCTTTAAATCAAACCAAACCCAAATCTAAGAATATACGGATTTGGACTAATCCACGCCCTACGAGCGACAACATAAATTAGTCTCCGTATACAATCCACGGGCAACCAAAAATAAAACAAAAAACACACGACACGAAGTGACCTTCTGGAGCAGGAAAAAGTGGTTACCGCGATGTGGTAGCGTAATTAACTGCAGAGGCTTGCGCCTGCAGGGAAGAGCGTCCCCACAATCAAAAACCCCTCGCAAACGAGGGGGAATCTGATACAACGGCCGCATCCGTCCAAACCTTCGATACACGGTGCCATAAATCAATTTGGCATTTTCGGAGAGGTGGACAGATAAATCCAAATAGTATCTGCCCCCAAATTCAGGCAAGACGAACCATCCCGGTTCCGTCTCCTGTTTTCGGCGGTAAACAGCGACATCGGACCGAAACGTCCTTAAACTAAAAATTCACCTCAAACATGGCGACAGTGGACCGAGAAATCTTTAAAACTAAAAATTTGCCTCAAACATAGCGATAACGGACCGAGATGTCCCTAAACTAGCACATCGCCTCCAAAACGGTGATATGCTCTCTTGAGATCTATATTGCAATCGAATCCCCAACGGCAAAGACTATAACTCAAGTCTCACTGGCTACACAGCTACTCCGGCGGTGAACTCACCCCCAAGTCCTACTGGAAAAACAGATGGGTCATTAAAAAACGGTATGTCCACAAGCAAAATGGGCACGGATGAAAACCCGAAAGGGTGCCGTGAGTAAAAACAGCAGGATTACCGGCGAGCTTGTGAAAACCCGGAACGGCGCAATCTCGTAAAAAACGGTATGTCCACAAGAAAAATGGGCATGGATGGAAACCCAAAAGGGCGTCGTGATTACTGGTGAGCTTGTGAAAACCCGCAAGGGCGCAATCTCGTAAAAAATTTTACACTTACGAGATCCTCTCAACTCGTAAGGAGAACTCACCCTATGAGACCCTCACGGCTCATAAGATTCAAAATCCTTAAGCTACAGGGATCTGAACCTGTTCTTAAGCCGTCATATCCCCCAAGTTGCCCTACAGGCGGTCTAATATTGGCCCTTGTATACAATCCACGGGCATAAATAAATGATTTCCTCACCAAGTTGCACCAATGATGAGAAATGTCCTCATATGGTGAACGACACTTGTAAGTCCTCTCGACTTATAAAGAGAAAATACTCTTATAAGATCCTTACGACTTATAGGATAACACACACTTAGGAATCCCTACGATTCCTAAGGAGAAAATACGCCTACGAGATCCTCATAACTCATAGGGAGAAATAACTTTATGAGACCCTTACGGCTCATAAATTCAAAAAGCCTTAGTCAACAGGATCCTAACCTTGTTTGCTAAGCCACCTTTGTTCAAATCAACAAAGGCAAATGATGAGTCGCTCCTGGCAATATTCCAGTCGCAGCGATGCTGATGCCTAAAAGGTATCAAACTTCAAGTCCTCTTAAGGAAAATGATGATTCGCTCATGGCAATATCCCAGTTGCAGCGATACTGATGCCTAAACAGGTGTCAAACTCCAAGTCATTTCACAGCAAACGATGATACGCTCCTGGAAATATTCCAGTCGTATCGATGCTGATGCCAAAGTTGGTTTCAGATTCTAAACTCGCGATAAAAACAGCAGCGAGTAAAAAAATATGAATATAAAAAATATATAGCTGAAATGTTTGGGCAGCTCGCAATAAAAAGCAGCGAGTAAAAATATAAAAAAAATAACCGAAATGATTGGGCAATCGCGACTTTCGCGATAAGAAAAACTGAAAAGATAGAGCATCGCGGAAATAAAAAATAAAATAAAAGGAAAGGAAAATTTCTTTACCCTGTAGGTGAGTCTACACTTACCCCTATATACAATCCATGGGCACAAATGAAAAAAGGAACCATATTTTCCCACCAAGCTCCATCAAAGGGAGAGCCAGACCTCGACGGCAACATTTACAGCCTAGAGATCATCCCGACGTACCTTCTCATTCCGACAGGATGCAGACACGAGTCAACAAATACCCAAAGGTCAAGTCAAAAGTGGAGTCATGGCAAAACCCTAGCTCCAAGTTTTGACGGTCCATACACAACCTAAAGACTATCCCGACGTTCTTTCTCATTCCGACAGGATGCAGACACAACGTTAACAAAGACCCAAGGGTCAAATCAAAAGTGGAGTATGGCAAAACTCTAGCTCCAAGTCTTGACGGTCCATACACAATCTAAAGACTACCCCGACGTACCTTCTCATTCCGACAGTATGCAGATACGACGTCAACAAAGACCCAAGGGTCAGATCATAAGTGGAGTCACGGCAAAACCCTAGCTCCAAGTCTTGACCGTTCATATACAACTCAGAGACTATCCCGGCGTTCCTTCTCAGTGCAGACGCAACGTCAACAAAAGACCCAAAGGTCGAAACAAAAAATGGAGTAATGGAAAAATCCTAACTCCAAATCTCGATGGCGCATATACAACCTAAAGACCATCCTAACGTTCCCTCTCATTTCAACAGGATGTGAATGCTGTTATCAAATAAAATTGGAGCATGGCATATTCCTAGCTCCGGAGTTCAACTGTGATACATACAGCATAGAAGTCTTACAGATGTCTACCTTACTTCAACAAAGAATCGACGCGATATCGTCAAAACAAAAAATGAAGCAACGGCATATTCCCAGCTTCGGGTCTTAAAGGCAACTCATATAAAGCCTAAAAGACTATAGGAGATCATCCAACACCAGTACGGAATGGTTATGACTCATCGGGGCTCCAAATTGAGCCTAACCTCAAGTAAAAAACGACATGGCAAATTCCTAACGCTTGCTCTTCCGAAGGTAATATAACCTAAGGAGATTACTTGAAGATGTCTTGTCCAGCCCCCGAAGGGATCGGAGACACGGCAGTTGTGGGGCTACTCGAACAACGGCTTAAAGACCGCATATCGAGGAATATATCAGCCAACACGATGGTACCACGGACCAAAACCCTAGTACCACAAAAACATAATGGACCTCTGTCGTAAAGAATGGAGATTATCTATATACAACGTTAGGACAAGTTTGCCTGTAAACCCAAGGGAGGAAAATAAATAAACTCCGAAATGGGTACATAAACTAGAGACTCTGAAACAAGTGAATAAACTACAAACTCCGAAATGAATACATAAACTAGAGACTCCAAAACGAGTGAATAAACTACGAAATCCGAAATGAGTACATAAACTAGAGACTCCAAAACGAGTGAATAAAGTACAAAATCCGAAATGAGTGTAAGTCGATGTACAACACCCCACGACTTGTGGGGAGGCGGAAAAATGAAAAACGATCTTGTTCTTTGCTTAAACATCGACTAACCGCATGAATCGAAGCTAAACGATAACTAACAACTATCATAGAAGTTCTAAACTACTATGTGAAGTGATTATACCTAAAGAACCGTATCCTTCGTCTTTACGAACTCCACCTCCCTTCTCCAAGTAGTAGACGATCCACCACGAGAGCTTTACTCCAAGCTTTGCCTCTAAACTTGAGGCAACTAGGTTTCTTTAAGTGCTAATCAAAGTACCTAGATGATATAGAGTGAGGGTTATGGATTAAATAGTCTAACTAATCCTTGTACTCAACACATGAGAGGGGAGGATTAAGGTTTGAAGAGAGAGAGCTTGAGGAGAGAGAAGATGAACATAATAATGAAATGAGAGAATGAGCTATCATAATATATATCAAGCATTATTTTTTTTCAAGAAAAGAAAATAAAATGATTTACAACCATGCTTGATAAATATCTAATGGTGATTCATCTCCATGAGTCATTAAGCATTTATGATACATTAATGACATAGATGAATCATCCATATGACTCACTAATCTCATTCAATGTATATGCCATCTAAACCTCCTTAGTCACCATCTTCTAGAAGCTTCTCGCGCAATTACGAGAACGCCCCTCTTATCCGTGAAAACACGGAAAAACTTTAGACTGTATAAATCCAATAACCGGATACAAGTAACTGGCTTAAACCAAAGCCGACTAGTAAAAACTGTCCGAAAGTCGTACGTGTGTAAACACACGTATGCGTCCGAACCCTTGTCGTAAAACCATATGACCTCTATATCGTTTCGCCTGGAGTAGGGAAACTCTCTGTGTGGGACTCTAGAGACTCGACTACTACGCTGGCAGTGGGTTTAACCACGGACCGCAAGCGGCACTAGCTGTACGTAACGGTCCCCAGGTAGATGTCGATAAGAAGGCCGATGAGGAAACCCATCCGAACTCCTACTGAGTCTGATGTGACAATCTCCATACAGTCCTGTCTGTTCGTCTAAGACTATCGCATATCGGGCCTAGGGGCAGCAAGCGTCAGTCCCCTAATAGCGGTATAAGTCGTGTCGGAGCGAAGCCCATTACACCCTGAGAAACTACTGGAACCTACCAGCAAATCTCGCTTGCCCTGGCCAGGGACTTTGCGTAATGGCTCTCTGACACAGCACGATATCAACCCCCAATACCGGGAGAGATGAATCCTGTCTAACCGCCACTGCCTCCAAGTGCTCGAGACTGCACCCAACTGCTACCTGTTTGCACGACTCCTTTGAGCTGTGGTAGGGTAGCAATCTAAGAACAGTGGGACACACTCGAGGCGAAGTAGCAGTGTCAAGTCTGCGGACTATGCTGTACTCATGTCACCTGGGAACTGTTCACTGACGACTGGTATAAAACCAACCAACAGTTCCCTGTGAGTCCTGTCCGGTGTACCCGTAACCTAACGAGCACCTGCATACTATCTCCAGTACGACGTACTGACGGCTGTGAGACAGACCATCTCCCCAACTGGGATGAGAAGCGTACACACTAGTCTACTCCGGAGTATTGATGCCCTGTCTCGATAATCCAACGACTAGGGACCTGAATAAGGATGTGCTTGTAGACTACCCAGCCCCCACTAGTGTGACTGCCATCACAACGCTGGTAGTCAAGCAAGATCCTAAGAGCTCTATCAAAACATATACTCACATATTAAGATAGAAAAACTAAGTAGTATACTACCATGTTTAGCAAGACTATTATATACATGTGAATATCCCAAGCTTCCATTAAGTAATATACAAACTAGTATGATACAATAATGGCCCCTAGGGCATATACACTAACAATCTCCCACTTGCACTAGGGCCATGTACTGGCATATCGAAGACCGATGATCTCGAGTAGCCTCTCGAACTGAATCTGAGGTAGGGCCTTCGTGAATGGATCAATAATGTTCTCTTCAGAAGCAACTCTCCGAACCTCAATCTCCCGACGATCAATGATCTCCCTGATCAGGTGATACCGCCTCAAGATGTGTCTGGACTTCTGATGGGACCTTGGTTCCTTCGCTAAAGCTATAGCTCCGTTGTTGTCGCAATACAGAGGTATTGGATCAACAATGGTAGGAACCACCTGAAGTTCTGTTAGGAACTTCTTCATCCAGACTACTTCTTTTGCGGCATCGCAAGCAGCTATATACTCCGCTTCCATCGTCGAGTCAGCAACGGCATCCTGCTTGGAGCTCTTCCAGCATACCGTCCCTCCATTGAGGGTGAAGACATAACCTGACATGGACTTGGAATCGTCCTTATCACTCTGGAAGCCGGAATCAGCATAGGCCTCCAACCTGAGGTCTTTTCCGCCGTAAACCAAGAACATCTCCTTAGTCCTCCTCAGGTAATTGAGAATGTTCTTTACTGCTATCCAGTACTTCTCCCCTGGGTCTGACTGATACCGGCTTACCACGCTCGGTGCGTAAGCTACATCTGGTCTGGTGCACAACATCGCATACATTATAGAGCCTACCGCAGAAGCGTAGGGTATAATAGACATGCGTTCCCTTTCCAAATCAGTCTTGGGAGACATCTCTTTGGATAGGGTGATTCCGTGACAAGCCGGTAGATTACCGCGCTTAGAATCTTCCATACTGAATCTTTTCAGTACAGTGTCGATATACCTGAACTGCGAAAGTCCCTACATCCTCTTGGATCTATCACGATAGATCCGGATCCTCAGAATGTAAGAGGCATCACCCAGGTCTTTCGTAGAGAACCTGTGTGACAAGAATCCTTTGACAGATTGTAGCATAGGAATGTCATTTCCTATTAATAGAATGTCATCCACGTACAAGACGAGGAATACGACACTTTTGGCTACAACTTTACTATATATGCATGGTTCATATGGATTTTTGATAAAGTCATATTCTTTGACTATCTCATCAAAACAGATGTTCCAACTCCGCGATGCCTGCTTTAGTCCATAAATGGACTTAAGCAACTTGCATACTTTCCCGCTGCTCCCACTCTGATTGAAATCCTCTGGCTGATCCATATAGACGCACTCTTCTAAATTACCATTCAGAAAAGCCGTTTTTACGTCCATCTGCCAGATTTCATAATCATGGAAGGCAACAATAGCAAGAAGGACCCGAATGGATTTAAGCATAGCCACTGGAGAAAAAGTCTCGTCATAGTCCAAATCAGGTCTTTGACGAAAACCCTTTGCAACAAGTCTAACCTTATAGGTTTCCACCTGTCCATCTACACCAATCTTTTTCTTGAAGATCCATTTGCATCCTATGGGTTTTACCCCATCTGGAGCAAAGTCCAAAGTCCATACTTTGTTGGTGTATATGGACTCCATCTCGGTCCGCATTGCATCTAGCCATCGTACCGAGTCGCCGCTCTGGATGGCCTGCTGGAAGCCAGTAGGTTCATCATCATCTATGATGCAATCCTCTCTATCCCCATCTATGAGAAAACCGTAGTATCTCTCAGGCGGATGAGACGGCCTACTACTCCTGCGGAGGGGTGCGGGAATGTCCTATTCTTCTTGAACTACCTGTTCTACCAAACTTTCAGTATTAGTTTGTGGTTCTGGAATTTCTTCCAGTTCTATTTCGCTCCCATTTATTTCCTTTTCTAAAAACTGATATTCTAGAAAATGGGCATTACGAGAAACAAACACCTTTTGTTCCTCTGCGTAATAGAATAGATATCCCTTGGAGTTCTTTGGATATCCCACAAACTTACACTTTACTGATCGAGCCTCGAGCTTGTCCACATGCTGCTTTTTAACAAAAGCTGGACATCCCCATATTTTTAGATACTGAAGATAGGGTTTCTTCCCACTCCACATCTGATATGGCGTGGTAGGCACAGTCTTGGTAGGAACCATGTTCAAAAGATATGCTGCTGACTCTAGCGCATAACCCCAGAAAGATCGCGGCAACTCAGCATTACTCATCATGGATCGTACCATATCCAATAGGGTTCGATTCCGTCTCTCCAATACACCGTTATCTGTGGAGTGTATGGAGGAGTAAGCTGAGAGAGAATTCCTTTCTCTTTTAGGTAACCTAGGAACTCGGCACTCAAGTATTCACCACCTCGATCAGATCTTAGTGTCTTGATACTTTTGCCGGTTTGGTTTTCTACTTCATTTTTATACTCTTGGAATTTCTCAAAAGCCTCGGATTTATGTTTCATCAAATAAATGAATCCGTACCTTGAGTAATCATCCGTGAAAGTAATGAAATAGGAAAACCACCTCTTCCATGTGTAGACATTGGACCACATATATCGCTGTGTATGAGTCCTAAGAGCTCGCTCGCTCTTACTCCATGTCCAGTAAATGGAGTCTTTGTCATCTTTCCTTTAAGACAAGATTGACAAGTGTCATAAGATTGATATTCGAACGAGTCCAAATATCCTTCTCTATGCAACTTAGTCAACCTTCTCTCATTGATGTGACCCAGTCTACAATGCCATAAGAAAGCTTTATTTAAATCTGGAGACTTTCTTTTTAGTGTGTTCTGGACATTGAAAATTTGGAGTTGGTTTAACACATATATACCGTTTTCCAGTATACCGGACCCAATCAAACTATGATTAAGGTGGATGTTAACAACACCACTTCCAAACGTGAAATCATAACCTTTATTTGATAACAAGGAAACAGATATGATATTACACGTTAAGCTGGGTACACAAAAACAGTTATGTAAAACCAAAATGTGTCCACTCGTCAATCCCAGGTGATAATCCCCTACGGACACAGCTCCCACGCTAGCTCCATTAGCAACCATCAGGGTCATATCACCTTCCTTCAGCACTCTACGGTTTCTCAGTGCCTGCAATGAATTGCAAATATGAGATCCTGATCCGGTATCCAATACCCAGGAAGTAGAGTTGATTGGCAGACAATTCTCAATTACAAACACACCTGAAGTCGAAGCCACAGCTTGCTTCGGTTCCTGGTTCATGGTGTTCCACGCCTTGCAATCTTTCTTCCAGTGCCCTTTCCTGTGACAATGGAAGCACTCATCCTGGCCCACTACCGGTACCGCAAACTTTTTCTTTCCCTTCCCTCCCACCTTACTAACACCTCCTCTAGATTTGGTGGTGGCCTTCTTCTTCCTTCCTTTGGCCTTAGCCTTGGACCCGGAAGAAGATGCACCGCTAACAAACATAGCGGGTGTTTCCTTTGCTTTCTGCAAGGTGCCCTCTGCACTCCTTAACATGTTCAGGAGTTCCGGAAGTTCAACTTCTTTTCTTTGAATGTTGAAGTTCAGGATAAACTGGGCGTAGGTGGAAGGAAGGGACTGGAGAATAAGGTCTGTATAGAGCTCATTATCTAAAGTCGTCCCAAGGTCTGCGAGCTCTTCTATATAGCCGATCATCTTTAGGACATGTTCTCCTACCGATGACCCGACAGCCAACCTCGCTCGAAACAAGTTCTTAGAGGTCTCGTATCTTGCTATACGAGATTGCTTTCCATAAAGTTCCTTTGTATGGAGAAATATGGCATCTAGTTCCATATCCTCGTGCCTCCTCTGATGTTCATTGTTCATTGAGGCAAGCACGATGCACTTGGCTTTCGCGCAATCGAAATCCCAGGTTTTGCGGATTTCCTTATCCGCATTACTGGATTTGGGACCAGGGACAGCAGGTGCCGTAGCGGTGAGGACGTACCCCAATTTGTCATAGGTCAAAGCCATTTTGACATTCCGCAGCCAATCTTTATAGTTTGGCCCTGTCAGTATATTTTTCTCTAAAAGTAACTTAAGTCAAGTCATTTTCAGGGTCGCTGCAATTAGGAGAGAGAGAAGAAAACTCTTTAACATGAAGCTCTTGCAAATTTAGAGTGGTTTTTAGTTTATCTAAACTGGATGGCTCCCACTGTTTCTCAAATCCTTCCCCAAACCATAAAAGAAGAATTAGCCAGGACTATTCTCACCGTACAATACTTGCTTAACCGTTCAGCCAGGCTAGTGTCGATACTTCGAGGGAGATTTTCCAACGCTTTCGCGAAGTTCCTTAATTAAATAACCTCTTTTCTCTGGGGGTGTAACCCCGCTGACACCTTTCTTGACACCTACTTGGTTTATAGTATTGATCGTTAAGTGACGAATATCCTGATGAGTAGCATATACTCACAGTAGGATCGGGATCCAAATATCATTGTATGATAATGTTGAAGGAATCCTACCAACATTCATCAAATTCCAAATGGTATGCAACTCTTTGCAAATTTCAGTTTCTTTAGAAATTCCCGATATATGTTTTTGCCCCATGCTCTTATGACCTTGGCGTTGGTCAAAATGTCATAAGTCACATGTCAAGTTCTACCCATCATTATCTTGTTAATTTGAACCCATCCGTACATATCCTTGACGTTGGCCAAAATGATCATACGACTGTCCCAAACTAACTCATCTATCTATGCAACAAATGAATACCCAGCAGCTACCAAACACTATGCCTTGGCGTTGGTTAAAATATATAGCTTGAATACTACTGAATACCCAAATGAAATGACGGAGGGCTACGAATGGTTTTGGCGAAACCGTGAACGTAGTGAACTTGATATAACCGAAGGAACCTGATAGCTTTTTAAAAGGAGTGGTTAAAGCTCCGCAATTTAAAAATATCATCTGTTTAAAAATAACCGAGTGGTTTCTTTTAAATTGTTCCAATGATTAAACTTTTGGTTTGTTTTCTTTGCATTATAAATAATGCGTCCCATCATTAACCTATCATTGCAGAAAACAATGAAAATACAACGCCCTCTTATGCCATCCGCATTCGCCTCTGGGTCCCGTCATCACCCGTTAGGTTACTTAACTAACGACAGAGCGGAGGCTGGGCTAGCGCGGGTGTAAAACATAAGTGACGTCTAAATAGCTATCATATATATAGATATTTTACTTTCGTCGGACGCAATAATATTCATTCCAGATCACAGATGAACTTTATTAGATTTGCAAGCAATCCGTGTTTGTTTAGAGCCTGCAACAATAGACGGATTACACGGTTGTGATGAATAGCCATTACCCCACCCTAGACCCCTACGGGTACGGCAAACTACCCGCCCGGTAGTTTGTGCACCCCACCTTGGGTCTGTCCTAGGAGCAAAAACAGTAAAATGAAATAATACAACGGTGGCTACAACCGCAACCTGGATGTGCCCCGCAAAATAATATTACAACAAATTACATTTACATCAAATGAATTAAAATAATAACCCATCACAAACCCCGGCTAATCATCACAACAGTCCAATACAGTTCACATCCACAAACAGTAAAAACCGTTACAAAAATGTGCAACCCCCTGCCAACCGACATACTAGCAGTTAGGGGAGGTTTACGAACACATTATACAATCACAGATATAATCATATTAGCAAACATCGCAAAATTTCGATCGTGCAAACACATTAGATTCTACTCCAATACTTCTCTGTGCACCTGAGACTTGAGCAGAAAAATAAACATCCAGAAATATCACTGTTAACACCAGAAGGTCACTGAAGAAATTTGGGCCGACTCGGCCCTAACTCGGCCGCGGATCCGCGGCGGATCGCATGGATCCGCCGCGGTTCCGCGGCAAGTTAGCCGAGTTACGCGACCAAATTTCTTGAGTACCCCTATAATTTCCTCCTTATTATTCTGCAGGTCCCTGAAAAATTTTTAGGGCATGTTTTAATCTCGACAGAAACTGTGTTAATGCGACGATGTTTCCGGTTCTTTTTGCGTTCGAAATTCTTGCGACTTTGCTAATGAGTTAATTATTGTTTAGCGAGGCTCTGATACCACTGTAAGTCAATGTACAACACCCCACGACTTGCGGGGAGGCAGAAAAATGAAAAACGATCTTGTTCTTTGCTTAAACATCGACTAACCGCATGAATCGAAGCTAAACGATAACTAACAACTATCATAGAAGTTCTAAACTACTATGTGAAGTGATTATACCTAAAGAACCGTATCCTTCGTCTTTACGAACTCCACCTCCCTTCTCCAAGTAGTAGACGATCCACCACGAGAGCTTTACTCCAAGCTTTGCCTCTAAACTTGAGGCAACTAGGTTTCTTTAAGTGCTAATCAAAGTACCTAGATGATATAGAGTGAGGGTTATGGATTAAGTAGTCTAACTAATCCTTGTACTCAACACATGAGAGGGGGGGATTAGGGTTTGAAGAGAGAGAGCTTAAGGAGAGAGAAGATGAACATAATAATGAAATGAGAGAATGAGCTATCATAATATATATCAAGCATTATTGTTTTTCAAGAAAATAAAATAAAATGATTTACAACCATGCTTGATAAATATCTAATGGTGATTCATCTCCATGAGTCATTAAGCATTTATGATACATTAATGACATAGATGAATCATCCATATGACTCACTAATCTCATTCAATGTATATGCCATCTAAACCTCCTTAGTCACCATCTTCTAGAAGCTTCTCGCGCAATTACGAGAACGCCCCTCTTATCCGTGAAAACACGGAAAAACTTTAGACTGTATAAATCCAATAACCGGATACAAGTAACTGGCTTAAACCAAAGCCGACTAGTAAAAACTGTCCGAAAGTCGTACGTGCGTAAACACACGTATGCGTCCGAACTCTTGTCGTAAAACCATACGACCTCTATATCGTTTCACCTGGAGTAGGGAAACTCTCTGTGTGGGACTCTAGAGACTCGACTACTACGCTGGCAGTGGGTTTAACGACAGACCGCAAGCGGCACTAGCTGTACGTAACGGTCCCCAGGTAGATGTCAATAAGAAGGCCGATGAGGAAACCCATTCGAACTCCTACTGAGTCTGATGTGACAATCTCCATACAGTCCGGTCCGTTCGTCTAAGACTATCGCATATCGGGCCCAGGGGGCGGCAAGCGTCAGTCCCCTAATAGCGGTATAAGTTATGTCGGAGCGAAACCCATTACACCCTGAGAAACTACTGGAACCTACCAGCAAATCTCGCTTGCCCTGGCCAGGGACTTTGCGTAATGGCTCTCTGACACAGCGCGATATCAACCCCCAATACCGGGAGAGACGAATCCTGTCTAACCACCACTGCCTCCAAGTGCTCGGGACTGCACCCAACTGCTACCTGTTTGCACGACTCCTTTGAGCCGTGGTAGAGTAGCAATCTAAGAACAGTGGGACACACTCGAGGCGAAGTAGCAGTGTCAAGTCTGCGGACTATGCTGTACTCATGTCACCTGGGAACTGTTCACTGACGACTTGTATAAAACCAACCAACAGTTCCCTTTGAGTCCTGTCCGGTGTACCCGTAACCTAACGAGCACCTGCATACTATCTTCAGTACGACGTACTGACGGCTGTGGGACAGACCATCTCCCCAACTGGGATGAGAAGCGTACACACTAGTCTACTCCGGAGTATCGATGCCCTGTCTCGATAATCCAACGACTAGGGACCTGAATAAAGATGTGCTTGTAGACTACCCAGCCCCCACTAGTGTGACTGCCATCACAACGCTGGTAGTCTAGCAAGATCCTAAGAGCTCTATCAATACGTATACTCACATATTAAGATAGAAAAACCAAGTAGCATACTACCATGTTTAGCAAGACTGTTATATACATGTGAATATCCCAAGCTTCCATTAAGTAATATACAAACTAGTATGATACAATAATGGCTCCTAGGGCATATACACTAACAATGAGTACATAAACTACTTTACGCCAAGTCAAGACATTAAGAAACAGAAAGGCGCAACCCATGGGCCTCGGGGTTCAGAACTACATTTCTTAAGGATCAAGATCTGAGAAGACGCTTGAATCCGCTTGCTATATTCTCAGATCAAATTCTAATAAAATTCGTGTATGCCAGCTAGAAACTAGCCAAAATGCTATGCATCACTTCAGTCCAATGTTCACCTATGTCTAGATGCATGCATCAGAAACTTCTAAAAATTAAAATACAAAATATGTGTACAGAGGCAGGATGCTCATATGAAAATGCGCTGGGGATGAAACGTTCAGTGGTCGACATTATTTTTATTTATGGGATCAAAGATACAAGGATTAACAAAACAATAGACAAGATTCTCTAATTCCCTTTCTGCCTTCTCCACCATGTCGAAGCGGCGATCTTCACGAGGAGTCGCTCCCCAGCGCCATGCTCATCAGCGAAGGCAGACATGATGGCCCGCTGAGCCCGTATCTGGCTTCGCAGACGAACCGAATAATCCCTCAGAGGCTGGGTAATCAAACAAGCCTCATGAAAGCACTCAATATTGTCATCCGTCACGTCGAGTATCGCCAGAGTCATCTACGCTGGATGAGGAGGGATGTCAGCAAGTACAGATGAGAGGATCGTCCGAAGCCAAATGGAGCCGACAAGAAGAAGAGAGCCCCTACGAGCCAGAAGCTCGTACATCACCATGTTACATTAGTCATAAGTGAGAACGGGATCCGCTAAACATGCAGCAAAACGAGGGACGATTCCCTCGATAGGTACCTCCCTCGATTGCCGACGAGCATGCGGACGATTGCAATCCATAACTCTTGGTTTGTTAAAAAGTGGTTCTTTCCTTGTGAAAGAAGGGGGAAGCAGAGCTTCAGATTATAAAGATGAGCATTCAAGTATAGGCACAGAAAGTGTGGTGCATGGTGGAGCTATTCCCAAGGCCCGGCAAAAAAGGCATGGGAAAAGAAAGAGTTGACCCATGGGAATCAGAGTAAGGAGGTGAAAAGTCTCCATCCGTAGCGCCTCACGTGCATGATACGTGAACGCCCGCATTGAATCTTTCCGGGACTAGAGCGGTGCCTCACGTGCATAACATGTGAGCGTCGGTGCTAGTTCAGGATTAAAATCCTCAGCAGCGCCTCACGCGCATGATACATGGGCGCCAGCAACGGTTTTTATATATGTACAACAACACTTCATGTGAAATACATATGAGCATTGGCATAAAGAGAAAAGGGAATTTTGTCATTCAAACTTCGAAGAAATTTATACATTGGTGATAAAATAAAATAAAAAAGAAAACAACAATAAAAAAAACATCATCAAAATGTTTACAATGGCAAAAAACTGAATCCCGAACATGGATTCAGGAACTTGGAAGCAAGTCTGAGTAAAGTGCTTCCGGCTTCTTTGGCCATTTTCTTATGCATTTTCTCACGAATGCAAGCGTCAGGATCCCTACTAATGTCGTTCATCCTCTGGTATGCGGATATTATCGTCTTCTGTTGGAAGACGCGATATAAAATATCAACAAGATCATCTCTTTGCTTCTTTGAGATTAGGCTCATCAGATATACTGAATGCACCTTGTCTTCGGTATCATCAAGCGCCTCAAGTGGCATAGCCTCGTCAAGCCCAGAAATTGCTGCCCAGATCGATCCAACGATAATGTTCAAGAGAGCAAAATGGCGGGGGAGTAACCGACCGTTGTAGTCGTCAAAACGACGCATCACCTCAGCACATTAGGCGTCGGTAAATTCTTGGCCTTGATAACGGCCATGGATACGAATGTCCTCGTAAGAGATAATCTCTTTGAGATCATATAGACGAGAAGCCACAATATCTGGAAAGAAAAATCAGTAAGGGGTTAGCAATCAAAATGATGAGAAAAGCACTCATTGTATGAATTTTAAAATTCTCATTTAATGAAGAATCTCATTAAACTGTAGAGTTAAACTCCCAATACCCTCGGAAAATGTGTTCCACAACAGATTCAAATATGTGAAAAGGGTATTAAAACCCTAAAAAATGCCCAAGAACAGAAGGGGAATAAAATTCCCAAAAGTCTTTGGGTCACTTAGAGCTAAGCTCTGTAAGATGGAATTAAATTCCTTTAATAATGGGATTAAATCCCAGAAACCCCCATGGTGGGGAAACAAAGAAAATGGAATTAAATTCCAAGAATCCTTAAAGATCGGTGATGGGGAAAACCCTAAGAGGAGAACTAACAATCTTCAAGACCCCATAGTCTACTTAAAAGAAAAAGTTTTCAGATCTCTAAGAGATCAGTTCAAGAAAAAAGCAGAGCTCTGTTGATGGAGTTGAAATCCAAAGAAAAAAACGGGGGTTTCCTTAAGAGGTGAATATCGCTCATGATCTTCACCCAAAAAAGGAGTGTTTGTAGAGTTTAACTATGAATGCTAGGACAGAGAACTAAGCTCTGAAAGGAGAATTAAATTCTTAAGGAAAGAATTAGAGAGGAAGATGAAGAAACAGTGGTCATCTCAGGGGCCAAAGGCCCCATTTATAAGATGTGATGGGGAGCGGTTCATCTTCCCGTTCCCCTAGGCAATCCAACGGTTGTAAGGATGGACAGCGTTGCACTCACGTGCAAGCCGTGTGAGAGCAACGCTGGGGGGCATTTGTTCCCTCATAAAAGAGAGAAAAGGAGAGAAAATTCCCCACTACTAAAGTCTCACTTGTTAAACACGTGAGCGCCTATATGCAAAAGCATATAGGCGCTGCAGCTAAAACGACTAATGGACTAAATAAGCCTCACGTATTAAACACGTGAGTACCTATATGCAAAGCATATAAGCGCTGCAAGCAAAACACCTAATGGGCTAAAAGAACCACACGTGTTAAACACGTGAACGCCTATATGCAAAGCATATAGGCGCTGCAATCAAATAATTGGTAAGCCAAACAGGCCTCACGTGTTAAACACGTGAGAGTTTATATGCATATGAGCGCTGAAAATAAAGCATGCTAAAACCCATGCAAGGGGTCACGTGTTAAACACGTGAGTTCTCCTACTACACTCTGTGGCAAGATATAATTAAATGTGATAGAATTAAATTCTATTTGGGAAATATTTTCCCTGATCTTCCTAATACAGAAAGATTCTTCTCTAACAGAGAATTTTGGATTTAAAATCCAATTGTAATAAAATATCACCAATCAAACCACCTGATAGAATTAAATTCTATGTGGGAAATATTTTCTTGATCTTTCTCAAACTAGAAAGATCTTCTCTGTTAAACAGAGGACCCTTGGATCAAAGATCCAACGGTAATTATAAAATCACCCCCCGATCATCTGATAGAATAAAATTTTATCTTAGGAAAATATTTTCCTAATTTTGTTAAATTAACAAGATATTCATAGGAAAATATTTCTTAATATTATTAAATAATCAAGAAATCTTCTATGTTAAACAGAGAGTCTTTGGATTGAAAATCCAACGGTGAATAAAATTCACCAATTAATCTTCATGATCTCTCAATGAGAGATTTTCTTAACATACTGATTTTTTTCCCTTCTCCTATAAATAGGAGCAAGGAGATTAAATATAAAAACACACAGAACTCCTCACAAGCTTCTGCAAAAAATATATACAGTGAGCTTTTGAAAAAGAAAGAGAATTTAATTCTCAAAGGAAACTTGTCTCGTTGATACCCTAGGTAAAGAAATACAGAAATCATATTATCTCTCCCTTACCTCTCTGAGTCTTTAACCCTTCATATAAGAAATCAGTTCTTTCTCTGGTTGAGATTTGCAAAAGCAGATCTCCCCACAAGTTGAGAATTTAATTCTCATCGGGAAGATTCTGTTCTGCAAATTCAAAATTTAGGGGAAAAAAACTAAGTTAAAAAGAAAGAACATGAATATATGGGAATTTAATTCCTCCAAAATTAGGGTCTAACCCTACATAAAGAACTTGGTTCTTAGAAAAGTGAAAAAGAACATAGTTCTTCAATACAAACGATAATGATGGTCCAAGATCTTCAAAACTGAAATCTTGATGATCATCAATGACTAAAAATGCCATTAACAAAGATCAATATCTCTAAGAAAACACAAGAACAACTTGGTGACTCAATTAGTGCTTAGCACTATTTTGAAGCCTCATGTGTTTCCCACAAGAAGCTCTTAGAAAAGCAAACAAAAAGAACAGCCAAATCTGCCTTATGTGTTTCTCACGTGGGCGCCTAAAGAGCAAAGAAAAACTTCTTTGTCAATTAGGCAGCCGCCCCAAAAGGAAGCAGTCGCGTGAAATTCATGTGAGCTCTATCCAAGTGCTTAGCACTTCTGTAAAAAGAAGGAAACGAATAAATAAAGCCCAAAGCCTAGCGCTCACGTGCTTTCCACGTGAGTATCATGCAGAGTGCTCAGCACTCCATGATTAGTCAAAAATGACTAAAAACGCTCACATCTGAGTGCCTCACATGTTTCACACATGAGTACCACAGGAATCTAGTGCTTAGCACTAATCCAGCACCACACGTGTTTTAAACGTGAGTGTTGTATGTCCCAGTGCTCAGTACTGTTGGGTAATTACGGAAACTCAATCTCAGCCAAAAAATTGGCTAAGTTTTCTGAGGGCAAACCTCTTTGTTTTTTTTAATCAATCGAGCCCATATGCTCTTGATTTCCAAGGTCTCAAATATGACAAAAAATTCTTAAGTCCATAACAACCCATTTCCCCTCAAATAAGGGATTTAGTTTAAGGGTACATCTCTTCACACTTCTGATACATGTCGTTGTAATTCCTCAAAGTCTTCAGAGAGGTGGCAGGTCGTAGCGACCAACAACTTCTTTCGTTGATGCACTTTCAAACTGACGTGCACGCCTCAAATCGGATCGTTCCCCAAATTGGGCACATTCCATATCACCGTTGTTCACTTCGTCACGTAATAAATACACGTACACGTAAGATAGACAAAGGACCGAAATGTCCTTAAACTAATATTCGCCTCCAAAATGACGATAAAGGACCGAAACGTCCTTAAATTAACATTTCGCCTCAAACATGGCGATAATGGACCAAAATATTCTTAAACTAATATTCGCTTCCAAATTGGCGATAAAGGACCGAAACGTTCTTAAATTAACATTCCGGTTCAAACATGGACGATATTTGACCAAAATGTTCTTAAACTAATATTCGCCTCATAAATAGCAATAAAGGACCGAAACGTCCTTAAATTAACATTTCGCCTCAAACATGGCGATAATGGACCTCGATGTCCTTAAACTAAAATAATCGAGCCCAAATGCTCATATGTTTAAGCTGATCTTAATCTCAAACCAGATTAATGATCCTTAAATCAACCCAAACCCAAATCTAAAAATATATGGATTTGGACTAATCCACGCCCTACGGACGACAACATAAAACAGTCTCCATATACAGTTCACGGGCAACCAAAATAAAACAAGCATACACACGATACGAAGTGAACCTCCAGAGCATGAGAAGTGGTTATCGCGATGCGGTAACGTAATTAACTGTAAGGGCTTGCGCCTGCAGGAAAGTGCGTCCCTACAATCAAAACCCCCTCGCAAACGAGGGGGAATTTGATAAAGTCTGCTACAACGGTCGCATCCGTTCAAACCTCCGATATATGGTGCCATAAATCAACTTGCCATCTTCGGAGAGGTGGACGGATAAATCCAAATAACATCTGCCCCCAGAATTCAGGCTAGACGTCCCAACGTCCCGGTCCGTCTTCCGGCGGTGAACATATACATGTTGATAAAGACTCATTATAGTAGTTTACTATTTTGGTTTTTCTTTATATTAACATGTACATATGTTATACTCGATATCATGTATGGCGGATACATGTTGATAAAACCCATAAGATTTTGCTTGACAACCAGCATTATGATAGCGATCATCCTTATGGGAGCTGGATAGTCCATAAGCACATCCTTAAAGGTCCCAAATCGCAGGAGTATCAAGACCGCGTATCGATATTCCAGAATAGACTTGTGTATACGTGTCTAGACCCCAACGAGGGGCGGTGGTTGGTCCCGCAATCATTGGTGTGATCACCTAAGATTGTATATAGGTGCCCACTGGGGGTGAGTATACTGGACAGACTCGCCGAGAACCTCTAGATGGTATTATACATATCGTTAGATAGCGTTCTCAGGTGACATGAGTACAGATTAGTCTTTAGACCTGAGATTATCATTTGTCTCGTGTGAGTTCTCATTGTGTTTTGATCACTACCCTACCACGTCTCTACTGAGCGTGCAAACAGGTTTTGGTTAGGTACAGTCCCGAGCCATATGGAGGTAATGAGTGATTGTCAGGGATTCTTCTCTCCCGGTATTGGGAGTCGATATCGTACTGTGTCTGGTTGGCCAGAACCATAAGATCTTGGCCAAGACAGTTGAGATTTACTGATGGTTGAATCGGTAGTTTCTCGGATCGGTCCTGAGCTAAATCAACATGACTTATCAGGTTATTAGGGGTCTGACATTTACCACCCCCTAGACTCGGTATGCGATACTCTTAGATGAAGAGACCGGACTGTACGGAGATTGTCACGGATAGACTCAGTAGGGGTTCGGATGAGCTTGCTCGCCGTCCTTCCTTTCGACAGGTATCTGGGTAGCTGTTACGTACAGGCAGTGCCGTTGACATGCTTGTGGTTGAACCCACTGCCAGCATATTGTCGAGTCTTTAGAATCCCACACAGAGGGTTTCCCTGGTTCAGGTGAAATGATGTAGTGGCCGTATTTTGATACATGCAGGGTTCCGATCGAATAATAATACTAGCCGGCTTATGATTAAGCCGGATTATTAAATCAGGTATTGATTTAATGATTTACATATACATATTTCAATATGTATATTCTAGTGTTATCCTGGTTTTCGATCGGATGGTTGATTATACTAGCCGGTTTAAGATTAAGCCAGATTATTAAATCAGGTATTGATTTAATAATTTACATATACATATTTCGATATGTATATTCTAGTGTTATCCTAGCTTTCGATCGGATGGTTGATTATACTAGCTGGCTTAGAATTAAACCGGATTATTAAATCAAGTATTGATTTAATAATTTACATATGCATATTTCAATATGTATATTCTAGTATTATGTTCTTTGTATTATTCTATCTCTTTAGGTGTTCGTATTTTGATACGAATACGGGTATGTATATACGTTAAAGTGTATTCCGTATTTATACGGAAAGACATTCTAAAAGGAGGATACCTCATCATGTATTTTCCATTTGTTTTGTAAAATGGAAATGAGGTGTAAAAGTGGAAATGAGATGTAAAAAAGAGAATGGTGTCAACCATACTTGAATAGTATTGACAAATGAATTGTAAATTCATTTGTGCAAACTATTGAAGTATAGTTGTGTTATTATATTGGAAAAATGGTTTATACAAAACCATGGTTGATATTTTTCCTCTCATGAGTTTTTCTATTCTCATTTTCTTGTTCTCTCTCCTCACTAGCTCTTTTCTTAAGCTTCTCCTTCATTTTTCTCCCTACTCTCTCATGAGTTGAGAAACAAGGATGGAAGTGAGATAGAAAATTATTAGAACAACTCACTACATCACTAGACATTCTAAATTAGCAACCTAGAACCTTTAGTTGCTCCACTAGATTTATGTATGGAGTTAGAGCCATGAACCACATCGCTTGGGTGGATCATCTTCGACGGAGGAAGACCGGAGATCAAGCTCGATCACGGAGACCCTATGGAACTAAGGAAGAGGATAGAAGACCGAAGGACACGAATCTTTCGGTATAACTCTCTATCATAGTAGCTAAACTCCTTTAGTTTGCTGGTTTAATGTTTGGTTAGATTCTAGGGAGTCGTTTCTAGCGCCAGGTTTTTTAAAAGCTAAAGTTTTTCATTCCGCAACGGCCGCGGTTAGCAGCCAGGGCACTAGGAACGCCAACTCTTACTTCAGTGTATATACTGAAGTCCATACGGATATAACTTTCTACTATTCTTCATGACTATAATATCTGGCAGATGGATGAATATAACGTCTTTCTAAATAGGTATTTAGAAGTGAACGTGTATATGACGCTGCTAGAGGGTTATCATAATCAATAGGAGCAGCGGAAGGTGTGCAAGTAGTTTAGGTCTATTTATAGATTAAACCAGGCGTAGCGGAGATGGATCATCTGTTTTGATGTCACGGTCAATGTGTTTGACTTTATCAAAATAATAGATGAATCTTGTATTTGTAAGAAGGGTGTAGGGGGTACTGTCATGTTTCTCATATTGTATGTAGATGACAAACTCCTGATAGAAAGTAAAATTCATATACTACAGTTTGGTTAAAGTATGGTTGTCATAAATGTTTCTCTATAAAGGAATTAGATAATATATCAACTGATTCCGGTAACTAGGTCTATAGAGATAGATCTAGTAGGAGCTTTTGGGATTGCCCCAACTCAGGTAAGATGACACCATTCTAAAGCGGTTTAGAATGGACAACGCATAGTGTGGTAGTGTACCCGCATGTAGAAGAGTCACACTCTCTAGGGAGATGTCATGTACAACCAGATGTTATTTTTGCACTTAATATAGTAAGCAGATATTAGTCCGATCCTAGAGAAATATAAAAAACCAATGAAGAACATATATGAATGATCTGGTGTTTGGTAATGGTAGCCTCTATTATAATAAGGCAGTTATTGATTCTGGTTTCCTCTATCACGAGTTATAAGTTTACTCTCTTGAGTGGAAGCAGTATATTAAAAAGAGTTCCAAGTAGGATATTGGGATAGTCATGGCGCTGGGTGCTGATTATGAATCAGCTCTTGATACAGCCTAAGAACTTGCTGGATAAAATAGTTCATTTATGAACTTTGCCCTATCATCTATCCAGGAAAATTCTAGGGCAGGCATCACTCAAATCAGGAGATAGTTGATCTCCGCGAAGATTGAGATATAGAGAGATAAAGATAGATTCATTACAACGGATCCACCCACTAAGGTTGTTTCTCGAATACAGTTTTTGAAACTGTTAGTAGAGAAGTTGGGTATGTGATACCGCAATAATTGGTCTTAAGTGTAAGTGGGAGATTGTTGGATATAGGTGCCCTCAAGGCAATTATTGTAATTGATGGAGGACATATACGAGAGAACAATCTTGCTCGAGATGATAGTATGATGTCTGTTTTGTCTTTATCATTCATCTGAATACGTTTTACTCATTATCACGTATCGCTAATACATAATGATAAAGCCCGCAGGATCTTTGCTTGACTACCAGGATTATGATAGGGATCATACTAGTGGGTCCTGGGTAGTCTATAAGCACATCCTTAAAAGTCCCTAGTCAAAGGAGTATCGAGACTGGGTATCGATACTCCAGATTATACTAGTGTATACATTTCTTGACCTCAACCGAGGCGATGGTTGATCCCATAACCATTGATGTTTGACACCAAAGATTATATATAAGTGTTCATTAGATGAATAAGTTACACTGGACGGACTCACCTGAGAACTCCTAGATGGTATTGTACCTATTGTCAGATAGCGGTTCTCATGTGACATGAGTACACGGTAGTCTGTAGACCTAAGATCATCATAATGTCTTGTATGTATTCCCACTGTACTTAGATTACAACCTTATCACGGCTCTACTGAGTCATGCAAACAGGTTTCAGTTGGGTGCAGTCCCGAAGCACATAGAGACAGTGAGCGATCGAAGGGATTTCGTCTCTCCTGGTATAGGGAGTCGAGGTCGTGCTGTACCAGATCGACTAGATTTACTGATAAAGGTTATCAGTAGTTTCTCGAGTGGTTATGAGTCTACAATCGGCATGACTTATCGGGTTATTGGAGTATAACGGTTTCCACCTCCTAGACCCAATATGCGACACTCTTAAACGAAGAGACTGGACTGTAAGGTGATTTTTACTGATAAACTTTGCACGGTTGAGATGAGCTTGCTCATTGACCTTCTTTCGATCAATACCTAGGTAGTCGTTACGTTCAGCTAGTACCGCTGACATACTTGTAGGTTATGGATATGATCTTAATCTACTGACAACATATTGTCGGGTCTTTAGAGTCCCACACAGAATTTCCCAGCACAGGCAAAACGATGTAGGGCATGTATAGAGATCGTGCAGGAGTTCGATTAAGTATGTGTATACAATACACATAATTTAATCGAGCGTTTATTGATATTAGCCGGTTTATATATGATATAACCGGATTATTAAATCAAGTGTTGATTTAATAATTAAATGTATATTTATATATTGATATAAATTTACACATTAACTAATATCATACTCACTTTAGTATTTTCTTCTCTTTGTTAATATTTGTATATGATATAAATATTTCTTTTCTCGTTTTATCATGCTATCTTATACATACTAGTTGTATATATAAGACTTACATAGGAAGTGAGATGAGAATGATCTTGCTTTTCTTTTTAAGAAAAGAAAAGAAATGAGCCATTTAGTTTGGAAGAGTTTGAAAGTGTGACTCATTTTTGTTGTTTTCTTCAGTTGATAAGATTGGCTTAGTTTTCTTTTCTAAGCTAATTCTTATTATCATTTACTCTCATTTTTCTCATCTCATCTCCTAGCTCTCTCTCTTTAGATTTCCAAAGTGAGAAAAGAAAAGAAAAAAGAGAAGAAAAGTGAGCAAAAATAATTCCTACGATCTACTTTTAACATTAACCTAGCAAGCTATTGTTATTAGTTAATTTACATACATATCAAGTTTGTTAGTTTGGAGATCACCGAACGAGTTTTTTCCGGACTTCGTAGAGACTATTCGGAGCTCAAGAAGAGCTGGCTAACGCGCTACAAAGGTTGTAGTTCACCAAACCCTTTCTTTGTGCTTTTTAATTTAGTATCAAGCTTTATTCTTTGTTCATGATTATATGTGTGCATGCTTTTGCTCTCTTAATTTTTGAAATTCATTACTTCCGCTCATTTTAAAATCATGTCTTGATTGCAAAGCATGCCTACACGCCTAATATGAAATGGGCCATGACCATCCGCCGTCGGCGTCCCTCACCACCCGCCGGCCGGCCCCGCCGCTTATCCTCGACCGTCCACCGGCCGTTCGCTGTCGGCCCGTCGCCGACCGGCAGTTCGCTGCTGACCGTCCTTCAGTCATTGCCGATCATTCACCGACATCTTCGCCGCCGATCAGATTTTTGCAGCTGATCGGCCATTTATCGCCGGCCTTGTCGCCATCTACCAGCTCTCCTCCGGCCTCATCGTCGGTCGACGGTTGTACATACATATATTACCGGGAATGATTAAAGTTTACCAAGCACGTTAATGCAAAATTCCTTGAAATTAGATGTCTGGTCATCCCATTTCTAGGAATGCAAGGATTCCCGGTAATCTTTCATTTCATGTACCAAGCGCAACCGAAGCATCATGACCGCGACAACTACGAGCAAAGAAACAAAACTTCCAGGGGATAATGTTGTGATGTTGTCCATCAACCATCTCTACAGAAAAATTATTCGGTATGCAGGCCATGTGTGTCCAGTCGTGAAAAAGAAAGAAATAAAAACGTAGACACCACCAAGCCGTCCGAAGGATGTCCGAAATTCTCTCTCTTTCTTTCTCCTGCCTGGGTGTATTACACCCGGCATACCGAATAATTTATCCGTATCCAGTGATGCTTCACTGATTCCAAATAGAGACTTATTAAATGCGTAAAAGCTCAGCATAATGGTCAGATATTGCAGGTTAGATGCTAATTTTTTTCATGCCTACATGACCCTTTCCATCCTTAGGTTATTTTTGTTTAAAACAAAATTTGAATAAGGATAAAAATTGAGACACACTTAATGCTTCAAGTTTTGTTTGAACAGTGGGCAATATTTTTTGGTGTACGAAATCATGTATTGTTAAGTTCGAAGGCCAAAACTGTGAAAGTAGAATACGTTCAGATACTAAGATAAGTTTTCTCAATCAGAATGATCTCTATTCCAAGATTATTAAAATCAATTTGGTATAAATTTCAGAGACGTAGCACTTACGGTTTATTTTTATTTTTGGTAAAATCGACAAATTTAAAAGCAAAGGTTTATATGTGAAATTTTTTTTTCTGAAAAAACGGCCGTAGCAAGCCACATGCCGTTAAGGGAAATGTAAACGGCAGGGGACAAATTCCCACGTCTGAAGCATGACAGGTGGTAACCTCCTCGTGTCTTAAGTTTATTGGCCATCTCCTGTTGTCTTCACGTCACTCACTCTTTTGTACCCACCCGCACCCAAGGGAGAGGGAGAGGAAGGAGCAGGACCCACAATTCACACTTCACCGTTGACTGTATGGACGAAAGATGTAATTTCAACACCCCCTCCTGCTCCTCCTCCAGATCTAAATTAAAATCGAAAAGAGAACCCTCGCCATTTCATCTACCTTGTTACTTCTATTTATTTGTGTTTTCTCCATCGCTCTCTGCAGACAAATTAACAGAGACTTGAGAGATTTGAGATGGCGACTAGATCTCTTCTCCTCTTCCTCTTCATCTCCTCCCTCCTCGCCTTTAACATCGCCATTTCCACCTCCAGCAATAGCAAGAAGGACGACGACGGCGAACTCGATGAGGATCTGAGCTTTCTCGAAGACTCCGAGGGCTCATCCCCCTCTTCTTCTTTCCACCACCATGGATCTGACGACCTCGATCAGGACGAGTTCGAAGGTTTCGATCCCTCGTCGTACGAAGATGGCGAAGGCGAAGGCGAAGGCGAACAAGGAGGAGGAGATCCCCTGGCTGCGCCGGAGATCGATGAGAAGGATGTGGTGGTTCTGACAGGTGGCAACTTCAGCGAGTTCATAGAGAAACAGAAGAGGAGGCACGTGATGGTGGAGTTCTATGCGCCCTGGTGCGGCCACTGCCAGGCCCTGGCGCCTGAGTACGCCGCCGCCGCCACGGAGCTCAGGAAGGACCATGGCGATGACGTGGTGCTGGCCAAGGTGGACGCCACCGAGGAGAACGAGCTGGCTCAAAAGTACGACGTCCAAGGGTTCCCAACGGTGCTCTTCTTCGTCGATGGGATCCACAAGCCCTATCCTTCCCACAGGACCAAGTAAATCATCATTTATTTAATCATTTATTTATTGCAATCATCATCATTGCTTTTGCTAACACCTTCTTCTCGCTAATTTAGCTAGATGCTAGCTATATTTGCTAATACTTGCTAATGCTCTTTGGTTCTTGCATGTAGAGACGCTATTGTGACATGGATCAAAAAGAAGATAGGACCTGCCGTGCAGAACATAACAACAACAGAGGAAGCAGAGAAGATACTGGCTGCTGATAACACACTTGTTTTGGGTTTTCTTGACTCTCTAGTGGTACATCCCTCCTTTCCACCCCCCAATTTCCGCAACTATGTCGTATTATCTCAGCATTGCTTGCATCCCAATATCTCTTGATCAATGTATACGGTTTAGGCCGATATTTACCTTAACGAGGGGGAAAAATTTAAGGCTAAATTTTTTTTGGAAAGATATAGATTTAATAAAACTAAAAATCTAATTAGGTTAATATTTTTTTATAAAAAAGGTTATATAAAATATAAATGACGTTTATATTATAAAATTGTAGAACCTGATATTTGATATTACCACCCGACATTTCACAATATCCGATATCCGACATCAAAGCCTTCGGGCCAACACAACACCGTAATCCGAAATTGAAAACATTCTGAAAGTTGGTTACTTGGTTAGGGGTAAATTTGTGATAAGGTGGTCAGCTATCTCAAGGGGCAATGAAACCAGCCCAAATCAGAGAAGGTTCCCACATAACTCTACCCTTGTACCTAAAAAATTGTAGCATAAACCAAGTAAATAACCAATCTTCACATATAAAATGCAAATCCTGCACATTTTGTCCATAAGGTTCCATACTATATCTATCTTTTTCTGGTAGTTTAACTTTCTTAGCCCCCCCCCCCCCCCCCGCCCTTTTCACTTATAAAGTATAATTTATTTAAAATGAGCATAGGGTGCTGACAGTCAGGAGCTTGCTGCTGCTTCAAAACTTGAAGATGGTGTCAATTTTTATCAAACTATTAATCCAGATGTTGCAAAGCTTTTCCATATCGATCCAAAAGCTAAGCGTCCTTCTCTAGTGTTGCTGAAGAAAGAAGCTGATAAGTTGACGTATTTTGGTATGCTTATCTACTGTTCCTCTTCGCTAGGTATGAAGTCTGAAGAGAGCTAGGCTGACATATATGATCTCACTCTGTATGCAGATGGTCAATTTGCTAAGTCTGGTATAGTCGAGTTTGTCTTTGCAAACAAGCTTCCTCTAGTGAACATCTTTACAAGGGAAAATGCTCCGGCCATTTTTGAAAATCCAATTACTAAACAAGTAATTCCCTACTTGCAACCATAGCTTTTTTTCATCACTATTTTAGGCTTGTTTTGAGCTTCTTCTTTTCTACTTCTCATTTACATTACTTCTTTCTTCTTTGTATTAGCTTTTGCTCTTTGCTGCATCAAAAGATTCTGGGAAATTTTTGCCGATCTTCCAAGAGGCTGCAAAATTGTTCAAGGGAAAGGTAATCGCTAAATATTATTATACTGTTTGAACATTACTTTATATATAAAAGTCTTATTTGATAAAATACGAGTGATTGATTTATAGATTGCTATTTCTTTTACATCATTAAAATTCTATTAATTTTAGTAACGGAGATCCATAAATATTGAAGCCAACCCCAAAATTTTGGGATGAAGGCTTTTTGTTGTTGTTGGTCATGGTGATGGTGGTGGTGTTGATTTATAAATATTGTTAAAATTCAAATTTTCATGTAATCACATATACCTTTTCGGCTTTTCCTTTATGGATACAGATGAAATTTGCATTTTAAAGGAAAAAGAAAAGAAATTTTATCATCACATTTTCCTAGATGGGTCTGTTGATTCCCTATATTAGGGACTCGATTCTGACCTTAAAAGTAGCATCCTTCGTCATTACTTTTCCATTTACTTTATAAAGAAAGTTTGTGTTGGAGTAAAAAATTGCACCCCGATGCAAAAGTCAAAGTCAAAAGTTAAAGGTCAAAGCCCAGACAAGTGGGCCCGAGCCCAACCAATCCGGGCCTGAGCTTAAGCAACTGGTCCCGAGCCCAAGTCAAGCGAGCTTCATAAGCTCGGATTGGCCCGAGCCATACCCGGTCCAAGCTCAAGCATAGGGCCGGTCCCATGCCAAAGAGGAGAAAAAAGACAATAGAAAAAGATTGTGGTTGGTGAAAATGTTAGTAATGTAATAATAAATAGTTAAGGGCTAAAGTGCCAAAAGTGTAAGCCCTGGAAGGGCTAAAATGCTAAAATGTAAGGGATATTTAAACCCCATCCAAAATAGAAATGATAACAACTTTCATTCCCTCATAATTCTTTAGGGTTTTGAGCTCTACCCCTTTTGAGATGATTTTCTCTCTCATCTCTCACTTCATCTTCAACCTCTAAAAAAATGATAAAAAGAGTTCTTTTCCTTTTGAAACCCTAAATAAAACTATATCAAGACCCAAAATAAGAGAAAAGGTTGCTTTTTCTTCATCAAATCAAAGAAAAGAGGAAGGGGGTCTCTGGGGTGGCTTTCATCCCAACCAAGCACCATGGATGAAAAACTATGGTGAAACACATGGATTTCACCATCAAAACACATAACATAGATGACTTTGGGATGAAAGCTCATAGCTTTCACCCCCATTAACTCTTTCGGTATCGGATCTCCCATGAGATCCATGGGAACATGGGTCACAACCCATGTTTCTCCTCAAAACATCCCGTGTTCAACCCTACTTCGGGACCCCCTCAAGAGACCCCTACCTCGGAACCCCCTTTTTGGGGGTTCTCGTTTCCATACCCCCTCCGGGGGTTCCTGCTGTCGGGACCCTCGAGGAGGGTTCCCGTTTTCGGGACCCCTTTTGTGGGGTCCCCCTGCGGATCCCTCCCTAAAGGGGTCTCCCGCAGTCGGAACCTCCCTAAAGGGAGTTCCCACCTTCAGGAAGGCCTCTCGAACTCAGGAGGGCACCTCTTTCACTCCTCCTCGGAGCTCTTCGACATACTCAAAACACTTCCCCCTTAAAAAAGTTTCTTCCGATGTGTTGCCCCGAGCCCCGTAAGAACGGTGCTAGTCCTCTTGACCCCAAGCTCGCAGACCCAGTAGCGGGACCCCTGTGTGATAGCTCCCGATATGTTCAAGGAGGCCTAAAATTATTCTCAAATACAACGCACATATCACAGAATTAGTTGGCATAATATGTATGACCCGTTAATCGGAGGTTCTCTTGCCTCAAAAGCAAGGGGTAATTAACTGCAGCTCTGTCTGTGGCTACCAAAAATTAGAATCCCCACCATCAATAAACCCCCCGCCTACCATGTGGGGGAAATCTGTACACACCTGAAGCATGTGCGCATCCATCTCCATGGGTGACAAAAAACACTCTACAGTTTGTCTCTTGGATGATCATAACATTGTAAAATAAAAGAATGTTTATTTGTATCGTTGGCATGGAATTTCTGATTGTATGCTGGATCATTAGCTATTTCACTTCCTAGTCTGTAAAGGATTGGCATTGAGTTTGCAAACTTTCCATTTCTTAAGCATGCTTTATAAATTTCTTTTCCTTCTTTTGTGTGCGTTGGTGGTTGGTTGGCCGGCTGCTGTGTATGCACACCGATGGGGTTGTTTATTGTTGAATTCCCACTACATACATTATGTCACTTAATATTATTTTTTCAGTAATTTATTGTATATTGGTTCTAGTCAAGTCTACTAAGCCTCTTTGTTTTGTTGCAGCTGATCTTTGTCTATGTGGAGACTGATAATGAGGACACTGGCAAACCAGTTTCGGACTACTTTGGCGTCACTGGAGATGGTCCATATGTAAATTTCCTTCTGCATTCCCTCTTAAATTTCTCTCTGCTGTCAATTGATAATGTGAGGTGCCGTGTTTGTAGTGGGAATCGAGATTACTGTGGCATACTGTCTTGTTAAGTATGACTAGTCAGTAATAAAGACTAGAGCTAACACATTTGCTAATTTTATATCCTTCCCAGGTTTTGGCATACTCAGGAAATGATGACGCTAAGAAGTTTATGCTTGATGGTGAAGTGACAGTAGACAACATTAAGGTCTCTCTCTCTCTCTCTCTCTCTCTCTCTCTCTCACACACACACACACACACACGTGCGCGCGACAGAATGTTTGTGCCATTCAGACTTTCGTCAGAATATATATATAGAGAGAGAGAGAGAGAGAGAGAGTGCTCCATTGCAAACCGGTCCGCGTTTTTTAAAAACGGGAACTCCAGTTCTACGTCATATTTTAACGATTCGATCCGTTCAAGTTGATCGTCCTACCCTCAAATGTATGTGTATGAAAAATCAAAAGATTTGAAGACCTCTAGCCTATGCATCGATGGATGCAAAAATGAACGTCTTTCGATAATGCAAACATAAACTTTGTGAGCTCTTCAAATCCTTTGATTTTTCATACACATGCATTTGAGGGTAGCCTATGCATCGATGGATGCAAAAATAAACGTCTTTCGATAATGCAACATAAACTTTGTGAGCTCTTCAAATCCTTTGATTTTTCATACACATGCATTTGAGGGTAGAGCAAGGTATGCAACCCTTTTAGCATCAGAATTATCGATCACGATTCTTTTAAACCTGTTGCATAAATTCATTTTCTTATTATGCATTTTACATTCAATTCCCTTCTTTCAGACATTTGCACAGGGTTTCCTAGAAGATAAGCTTAAGCCCTTCTACAAGTCAGATCCCATCCCGGAGACAGTGAGTTTATAGAAACCACCCATCTAGTTATTATTTTGTCTTTAATGTCTCTGATCTTTGGTTATGATACACAGAATGATGGAGATGTGAAAATGGTCGTTGGCAATAATTTTGACGAGATAGTCTTGGATGAGTCGAAGGATGTCCTTCTTGAGGTAAGTGTTTCTTTTGCAGTAATGAACCAAGTATTCATATACACGATACAATTCGATATTTGTTCTTTGGACCAGATTTATGCTCCGTGGTGTGGACATTGCCAAGCTCTAGAGCCAATTTACAACAAGCTTGCCAAGCACTTACATGGCATTGAATCTTTGGTCATAGCAAAGATGGATGGAACCACAAACGAGCACCCACGGGCCAAGGTATATGTGACTTTCATTTCTTGTGATGCGAAGTCCTAAGGTGAAACCTAGACGACCTTGTTTAATTGTCGCCCTGATTGAACTTGGCTTAGATTTCATAGAGCTGCTCGATTTATGATTTTATTCATAGATCTCAAGTTGGCTTGACTATATCAGTATTGAATAGGATAAGAGTTGCTCAAGAGTAGCTAATCTAATTGGTCCTGTACAGTCTACAGTATTACATCATGTACTGATATCAAGCATAAACGCCCTCAGCACGTCAAGCTAGGCTTGATGATAAGAGGAGGCTTAGATCCAAAGACTCCAGCTTTTAGTCATTTTGTAGATTGCCGAGCCTTTAAGCATGTGAGCTACATACTGATGTGAAGGATGTCTTGTATATCAAGACTGCATATCCAGAGAAGGGCCAGATGTCTGGAGCTACGAGCTCAGACGTCTGGCAATGAAGTCCCAAATTTCCCGAGGAGGCACAAACGTCTGATGCAATAAGCTCAGGCGTCTGCCTGTTCTTTGGACAGTCGCGCTTTAGAGGGCCAGACGTCTGCACCTATAAGGTCTGACGTCTGTTTACACTCAGTTAAAATTACAGAGAAGGCGCAGACGTCTGCCCCATAAAGGGTCAGAAGTCTGTTGAAGATAAATGTGAATTTTCAGTTCGGGTTTTATCTCGAAGAATCGGTTTCTGGGTGATAAGTTTGTAATTTCTGGGATCTTATTGTAACTCAGATCTGTATGGGTTATATATACGAAGTTCGAGTTGGAGAAATTCAATGGGAAACAGAACTTCTCGATGTGGTAGAAAAGGGTTAAGGCACTTCTGCTAAAGGAAGGGTTGTTTAAAGTACTTGACGGTAATAAACCTACTGAAATGACAGATGATGCATGGGCAGAGATGGATCTGAAGGCATAATGCACGACAGAATTTTGTCTGGCGGATAACATGATGCACAACGTCATGAAGGAGACTTATGCGGCAAGTTTATAGTTGAAGTTAGAGAACCTGTACATGATAAAGTCGTTGTCAAATAAGCTGTACTTAAAAAAGCAACTCTACGGTTTACACATGAAGGAAAGGACTCCAATTCATGACCACCTAAACAGTTTCAACAAGATGGTCATCGATCTTCTATGTCTTGAAATAAAGTTAGAGGAGGAGGACCAAGCGCTTTTGTCCCTTTCTTCGCTTCCAAATTTATATAAACACTTGGTGACAACGATTTTCTATGGGAAGGAGACTCGAGATGGAAGAGATTACATCGACGCTTCTCAACAATAAGATCATGAAGAAATCAAATCTATCGGAGGAGTCACCGGAGTTGTTTGCCGGTGAAAAGGGAAGGTCGAAGACTAAAGATGCCGGTGAAAAGGGAAGGTCGAAGACTAAAGACGGAGGTAATAGCATAAGGGGAAATTCAAATCATCCGGACGGGAGAGCGAACCATGTTTCTTTTGAAGAAGCAATGTCAAAAGTATAAACAGGGGTTGGAGAAGAGGGGTAAAGGTGCTAGTTCAAAAGGTTCGGATCAAGCCAGTGTTGCAACCGAAACAAAAGAAGATCCGTGTGATGTACTCGCTGTACCTACTGGGAAAGAAGATTCTGATGCTTGGGTTCTTAATTCCGAATGTTCATACCATATGTGCATGAAGGAGTTGTTCGATACCTATAAGAAGTTCAAATGCAGCAGTGTTCTCATAGAGAACAATGTGGCGTGCAAGGCCATTGGCATAGGAAACATCAAAGTCCGCATGTTTGATGGTGTGATGCGAACATTTGTGAACATGTGTCGTGTTCCGGAACTGAAGAAAAACCTGATTTCTCTAGCAGCATTGGATACGGCAGGATGCAAGTTCGTTGGTCAAGATGGAGTATTAAAGGTTATCAAGGGTGCCCTAGTGGCCATGAAGGGACGTCTAAAGAACTTATATCGTTTGGACGGCAACACAGTACTGGTGGTGCAGTCGTAGTTACGGAGAAACAGGTGGAGGATACTGCAAAATTGTGGCATAATGCGTCTTGGCTATATATAAGTGGGGACTTCGTGAGTTGCACAGAAAGGAGTTGCTGAAAGATATTATCTCGTGCAAATTAGATTTATGCAAATATTGTACGATGGGGAAGCAACATAAGCAAGCCGTGCACAAGACCGAAGAACTTCTTAATTACATTCACTCAGACGTATGGGAGCTGTCGTCGGTTGCATCAAAGGGAGGTGTTGTATACTATGTCACTTTCGTTGACGACTTTTCATGGAAGGTATGGGTCTACTTCCTCAAACACAAGTCAGAAGTGTTTGCCAGTTTTAAGGAGTGGAAAGCAATCGTGGAGAAGCAAAATGGGCGATTTGCGGACAGATAATGGAGGTGAATACACTTCGAAGGAAATTATATATTACTGTAAAGAACAGGGCATACATCGGCAATGGACTGTTTTAGGATGGCCAGAGCAGAATGGGGTAGCGGAGCGCATGAACAGAACACTGCTAGAGAGAGGCGGATCGACTCATCAAGTTCCTATTGAAATATCAGAAGTATGTGGTTGCAATCCGGTCTTTCGGAGGATTTCTGGGCAGAGACGGTGAGTCATGCATGCTATTTGGTTAACATGTCTCCATCTACGGCCATAAATCTTTAGATCTCAGAAGAAGTATAGAGGGAAGAGCCGGTCAATTATGATTCTATACGAGTGTTTGGATGCCCTGTCTACTCGCTCGTGAATCAGAAGGGTAGGACCAAGCTAGAGTTAAAATCAAAGAAGTGCGTTTTCTTGGGATTCAAACTTGGAGTTAAAGGTTACAAGTTATGAGATCCGGAAAACAAAAGGGCGTTCACCAGCCGAGATGTAATCTTCGATGAGGAATTCATGTTGAAAGACATGGTTGGAGATACTAAGGAGGCAGGTGGAGCATCAAGTGACAATGATCCGGTGGAGGTGAAGTTTTCTGGCGCTCATAAGGATACAGACATCAAAGCACAATTTTAGCCTATTGATGCGGAGGTGGACATGCAGAATATGGAGACATACGGTGAGAATCAACCCTGACAGGACCCACAGACAATAGCATCGAGGAGATCAACACGTACACACAAGGCACCCGTCAGTTACGGTTTCGAAGATATGCTCGAATACGCTTTAGTCATTGAAAGCGGAGATCCCAGCTCTTATTAGGAGCCCATTGTGCAAGAGAATAGAGATCGATGGATTGTTGCGATGACAGAGGAGATGAGTCACTTTGAAAGAACGGTATGTGGAGATTGACATAGCTACCGAAAGGCAAAAGGATTATTAGCAACAAGTGGGTATTTAGAAAAAAAAAAGAATGAACAATATAAGGCAAGACTAGTTGCGAAGGGTTTTGCTCAAAAGAAGAGAGTTGATTACAACGAGATTTTCTCGCCTATGGTCAAGCATACGTCTATTCGAGTTTAGTTGACGAAGGCAGTTACTCAATATTTAGAGTTAGAGCAAATGAACGTGAAAACGATATTTCTGCATGGGGAGTTGGAAGAGACGATCTTCATGAAGCAACCTGAAGGATTTGTAGCCCGACAAGAAGGATCATATATGTGAACTCAAGCGGTTTTTATATGGGTTGAAGTAGTCTCTCAGACAGTGGTACTAGCGTTTCGATTCTTTCATGAGAAAGATCAACTATTCTCGATGTGAATATGACAGCTGTGTGTGCTCAAAGCGGTTTAAGGATGGGTGTTTGATATACCTACTCCTATATGTCGATGACATGTTCGCTGCGAAAAATATGGCGGAAATAAAGACGCTTAAAGCTTTATTAAGTGCAGAATTTGATATGAAGGATTTAGATGAAGCAAAGATTCTTGGGATGGAGATTTTGCGAAACAAGATGGTTGAAAAGGTTTGGCTATCCCAAAGAAGATATATAGAGAAGGTGTTGGAGCTAGATTGCAGGGACACTTCCAGCGGGTTGCCGTATCCGTGTCCGACACATCGGACACCAATACTTGTAAGACACTTGCACGACACGCATCAGACGCATTTGTATATATGTCATTTACATATAGTATGTGTTCTATGCGTGTCATATACGTATAAACATAGTTTTAGTATGTTAACGTATACCATGTTAGACTTCTTAATTTTTCCTTTAATGTTGTCATAATTGTTTGATATCTTATTTATTTTTATAAGATTATAAATATAGCCGTAGCCCTTAATCCTATATTTTGGGATTTTGCCGTGTCGCCGTATCACATCGTGTCATATCCGTATTCATACAATCTTGTGTTGAAGAGATTCAACATGAAGATTCTAGACATGTGAGTACCCTTATCACCGATCATTTCAAGCTATCTTTCAAGGAGTTTGAAATCAGCGGAGAAGGTAAAGATGTCTCGAGTACCATATGTAAGTGCGATGGGATCTCTGATGTATGTTGTGGTATGCACACGTCCAGACATATCCTATGCAGTGAGTCTGGTTAATCGGTACTTGTCAAATTCAAGAAAACTTTATGGAGAAGCTGTAACGTGGATACTTCGGTATCTAAAAGTCACTAAAGACTTCATTTTATTCTTTCACAATTCAGAACATAAATCGAGCCAGTTGCAAGGATACGTAGATGCGGATTATGCCGGTGACTTAGACAAGAAATGATCTCTTACAGGTTATGTATATACAGTTGCAGAATTTTCAATCAGTTGGAAGTCGATACCTCATGATACCGTAGCGCTCTTAACGACGGAGGCAGAATACATGGCGGCAGTGGAAATATCTAAGGAGGCTTTGTGGTTAAAGAATCTAGTTGATGAGTTCGGATTCGATAAGGACCAGTTCCTTTGTTTTGTAACAGTCAAAGTGCCATTCATCCGGCAAAGAATCAGATATACCACAGTCGAACTAAGTACATCGACGTGTGGTATCATAAGATAAGAGAGTGAGCTGTAAAAGAGATCGATTTGATCAAAATCGATACTAAGATGAATGCGACGGACATTCTAATGAAGGTCATTTCTATGGAGAAGTTTAAGACAGTCTTGGTTTCTATTCAAGTACTCAAGTGTGGGGAAAGGCGACCTTGATAGGAGGGCCACACCAGTTTCGCAATTCTGGTTAAAAACTGTGATGATATCAGTTTCGCAATTCCGGAAAAAGATTGTAACAGTTTGCGGTTTCAAGATTGGAGCTGTGCCAGCAGGGAAAACGGGGAGAACTAAGGTAATCCTAAAGGATACAAGAAAAGGGCAACAAGTTTTCAATGTGGCTATAAAGATATACAAGCCAAGGTGGAGATTGTTGTGAAGGATGTCTTGTATATTAAGACTGCAGATTTAGAGAAGGACCAGATGTCTGGAGCTATGAGCTCAAACGTCGGGCAATGAAGTCCTAAATTTGCAGAGGAGGCGCAGATGTCTGATGCAATGAGCTTAGATGTCTGCTTGTTCTCTAACCAGTCTAGCCAGTCGCGCTATGGAGGGCCAAACGTCTACACCTATAAGGTCAGACGTTTGGCTACGCTCTGTTAAAATTACAGAAAAGGCGCAGATGTCTGCCCCATAAAAGGTTAGACGTCTGTTGAAGATAAGTGTGAATTTCCAGTTCGGGTTTTATCTCGAAAAATCAGTTTCTGGACGGTAGTTTTGTAATTTCTGGGATTTTATTGTAACTTAAATTTGTATGGGCTATATATAAGATTTTAGGGTTAAGGTTTAAAGATGGTTGTTTTGATCATAAAGTTTTAAAGGGAGACGACGGCTGTATAAGGGATCAAGATGATCAACTAAGGAGAACTTGTACAGAGGGAGGTAGGGAGAGAGAAAGATCTCATTGGAGATCATAAGGAGAGGAATAATTCTAATCTTCTGTAAGGTGGTTCTTTTTCTCTTAAAGTTCTAATAAAGGTTCTTCCTTTTTCCCTCAAAATCTCATCTTGTGTTTTTCAATTGTTATTCGTTTAAAGGGATCTTGGTTTAGATCCATAAGGGTTGGTCGTCGACGCATCCACTGCGCCCTCGATTTCCAACACATACAACTAAGCATTTCATATGCAAGTTTTCTGTTCAATACTCCTTAGTTGATCATAACATATGCATTTTCGCCTAGATTAGGTGATTTTTCTAGTATGTATTGGGCTATATGCTTCAGCCTAGTTCATAGTGTTTTATCTTGGTGGGTATATTTGAAGTGAGTTTTTTTTCTATCTGCTTATGATCCGACAATTCTGATGAGCGGATATTCTTCTTATCTTGGAATATATCAGGCTGATGGTTTCCCAACAATCCTCTTCTTTCCAGCAGGGAACAAGAGCTTTGATCCTGTAAGTAAATACATTTGCCTTTCCGTTTCATAGTTTCCATGTTTGTTAATTCATCTTCTAACTATGATGCTAGTAAATCAATCTTCCATTTATTTTATATATATATAACGACCTCTTTTCTTTGTTCCTTTTCTTTAGATCACTGTTGATACGGATCGTACAGTGGTGGCATTCTACAAGTTCCTCAAGAAGAACGCAGCAATCCCTTTTAAGCTTCAGAAGCCTGCATCAGCAGTTAAATCCGAGGATGATGAGTCTGAGAAGAGTGACAGCAGCAGCACCACAAGTGTTAAAGATGAATTGTAGGCTTAACGTAGATTTGCTTTGTTGTTGTAGTAGTGTAGGGATATAGGAAGAGTTCCTACACCACCAAAATTTATAACAAAATAATCGGCATAGTCCTGCCTGGATGTTTTATTGGTGCCGGATTTTTTTAGTCTCGGTGGGGTCAACTTTTGCTATAATGAGATATATCATCCCTGTAAGAAGAAGAATAGACTGCAAAGCGATAGGAATAAAGCTATATATGCCTTTCTTATGAGAACGACTCATCTATTCCATAATTTCTTTTATATATTTTACTGAATACAAATATATGGATAATTCACCTGGGTAGGGCAGATAATTTTTTTTGACAATAATTTCTGCGTGGGTGGAGAACCTCGCTATTGTAAAACCCTTTGAGGTATGAAGTTTTGGTATATCTTTCATTCAGTTCATATTTTTACCGGACTTCACTGTTAATATATGGCACGAGAGTATGTAGGGTTCAATCGAATCTTACTCGTATCGTAAGACGAAGAATTATGCGATGGTTAGATTAATAGTTCACAAAATACTGAATGTGGTTGTCATATGATTTTTGATTCATAAGTAATTAGTATCGTGGATAACATGCATCAAGTGCTGTTGACACCTAATATGAATGTGTAGTACATGCGGGATCCAGCCAGTAATTAAGAATCAGGAAACTCTCATAATCACGCATTCTACCATGCCTTAAAGAATTGAAAATGAATGAGGATTTGCTCTTTCAGTCGGTTGAGGAATATATAATAATAAGAGAAACATTGGTGTTTTATTCAATACTAAGACCGAAGTTGTGGGGTTACAAAATATGATTAATTTACAAGGCTCAAACTCCACTAAAAAATAAAATCTAGTTATGTTATAGTTAATGTGTTTAGGATGGTGGAGTTTAGAAAACTTAGATCGGATTGATATTTAAATAAATTCGGTTATCTCGATTTGGAGTTGACATAACCACAATTATCTCAACTCCAAAATTAATGTCAAACAAGAAAAAATTTATATTTTGATTTTAGCTAACTTTATGGAACTCCGGTAGAGAACCTGGAACTTCATTACCAAACATGGTCTGATGAGTTGACCTTGGTTTTGGAAGGAAAATAATTACAACAGCATATGGGTTAAGACTAAGCAAATGAAAGATTGGTAAACGTGGAAAGGCATCCCTTCTAATAGTTATCACATACAAGCAAATTAGGGTCAGTAGCTCAATTGGGAAGAGATCGATCGAGTCCATGCATATATGCATGTGGCGAGGCATCCGGGCGCCAGGGTTGGCTGAGGCAGGCATGCATGGCGGGTTTTGCACGGTCATTTTACCCGTAAAAAACGGACAGATACGAGCGGGAACGATCCAAACCGACCCGGTGAGAAGGTCAGTCAATCTCAGCGAAGCATGTCATGTTGCTAATTAATTAAAGCTTCTTTTGTTTCTACATAATTAAAACAATAATTGAAGGGGGGAAATAAAAAAATACACTTTACTTCATTTCGCAAAAGAGGTATCCGAAGACCACCAAATCCCAAGTAATTGAAACTAGAATAAGTTGCTTCTGGAACCAGCATTGAAACAGACGACTTGAAGCCCGTGCTAATTGCAAGTGAAGCCCTTTTTTTAATTTGATTTTCTTCTCTTTTTTTTCCCCTTCCTCAGTTTAATTAATAAGTGCTGCTTCATATTCCAGTCTGTTTTGCCCGCTAATTTATCAACTCACTTGTATGAAAATTAGTTATGGACGGAGGTCGAAATCTTTCTCAGATGTTGTGCTCCGTTGATTTTGCTGCCAGCGGGGTGGAACGGTTGAGATTGATGTGAGTATTGAGCGTGTGGGTCTCAATGGGTTGATGGTTGTTTCTGACGCCGAGCTACCTGTAAGGGAAGTTACGGGGTGGGAAACCACCGTAGGACCCTCCGACAGTCAAGTAAGTACCGAGGAGTAATTGGGCAGAGTAGCGGAGTCTTGGAAATGAGTTCGACGTACCTGAGTCGTCTGGAGAAGGGGTTTATATAGGAGTCGCATTGGAGCGAGCCGATACGAGATTCTCACCATCTATTACACCCCTACGTCACGTTCGAATTTATGGCGGGATACGTCCATTAATAGCGAGATACGCTAGCGTAGGATGCTGGACGTGGAGCGGCGGAGATCTCGTCGTGGCGAGATACACGGAGCTGTTACGGGGACGCTTGGGCTCCGTGCTCTCGGCTGGACAGGAAAGCCGAGGAAGCTTAGCTCGGTGACGAGCGATGGGGCTGAGGAGACTCAGCTCTGCAATAGCTCGGTGACGAGCAAGGATGCCGAGGTAGCTCGGCTGTAGGATAGAGGATAGATCGGAGACGAGCTGTTGACTGGTTGCTGGGCAAATAGGGAAGGTATTTCAGGAAGGTCTCCAAAAGGTCGGATACAACCTAGAGACGAGGTGTCAAGGACGTCCCCAATGCATCGTACTTACTTCATCCCCGTAGCCTTTAGGAATCTGGCAGGATTACGTGGATGACACGTCATTTGCTACGTGTCGTAATCAGGGGAATTCCCATTTACGATCATCATCATTAGCCCCCCCCCCACTTTCGTTCCAATCTATTCATGGGTCGGATCGAGAGTGGTCTGCTCGGTCTTCGATGTTCAGCTTGGAACCGAGGATTCTTTGTAGTGGATTGTTTGGGAACGACGTGGCACTCGGCGGCTGTGTCTCTTCGATTCCTGGGTTCACGTGGCGGTTCACGAAGCGCATTAATTTCTGCATGTATCCTCGATGACTTCAGCGGATCGGCGAAATGGTGGCGCTATAAATGGGACGTCGCTTCGCTTGCTCAGGTCGTTGATCTTCGAACCACGTGGCCGCAATGGAGTGGTGGACCGCGAGACGTCATATCTGTCGGTTGGATCCGCGTGAGGGACGAAACGTTCAATGATTGGTTGCCACGTAGCGTCCTCGTGGCCGTTGTGTACGACGCTTCATTTCGGCGGGAACGAATTTGAGCCGTTGGATGGTTTTTGCCGAGTGTATAAATAGGGGAGGCCATTTCTTGGCAGACATTTTTCTTTAGTTGTCTCCTACCATCTGAAGATTGCCCGGCGCACCATCGCTTAGGTTAGACCCTCAGCCAAAAACCCTTTTTCGGACTATCTTTCCTTGAATCAGGTTAGATATAGTTTCCATTAATGTAGTTAGGGTCGAGTCGGGCGATGAGGCTTCAGGTTCTGAAGCCGAGTCCAGTGGGTCGTCATATTCCTCCTCGGCTTCCAATAGCCGAGGATGTTCTTCCTCTTCGTCTTCTTTTTCTATGTCAAGCCGAGAATGTTTTTCTTCCTCTTCATTGGGCTCGCCTCCAAGGGGTGGCGATGGCTTTGTACTTCGTCGTCAGGCGGCGAAGAGGGCCCCCAAGGTGAGCATCGAAAATACTCATGATGCGCCCTCGATGTTGAATCGCCCGGATGAGCTTTCCGATATCCGGGCTCGTTTCCACATCCTCCTGGCTATTCACTTCGTCTGGCCACGGAGGGTGAATGGGCAGACCAGGTTTAGGGCAATGAGATTGCTCTGTACCTGGAAGCATTCCGAGCAGGGATGCATCTGCCCTTCTCATCCGAGATTTGTGCCGTACTCCATTACTTTCGTCTTGCCCCGGGCCAGCTAGCGCCGAACTTGTGGAGAATCCTCCTTGGGTTTTTGGTCCGGTTGAAAATTGATCGGATCCTCTTCGACTTGAGTCTTCTCCTTTCTTTTCTTTGTTACAAAAATCACCCCGGCATTCACAAGGACAGACCGAGCTGGGTGTATCTCTCTTTTAAAAAACATCAGGGTAGCACGGCCGAATCAGGGGTAGTAGTCGTCCCTTCTTCCATCCATGAGTAGAAGGAGAAATTTGTTTTCGTCGGTCCTCCGGAGGGATAGAATTAGCCAGTGCCCATTAAATGGCACATGGCGGACTGCCCACGGGTCAAGCGGTCTAATGCCCCGGAGGCGGGGGTAGTGTCGCAGTGGGAGCCGATCCAGCGGGCCGATGTCCTGCTTTCCAAGCAGGTTTAGAGCTACCGCGCGCTTCGGGCGTAAGTTAGGGATTCGCCGATTAATTTAGGCCTGGCATGATATTGTCGTTACTGTTGCCAACTTTGTTCTTCTGTTTTCTTCTGCAGAGCCAATGGATCGTTCGAAGATCATGGCTGCCAAGGCGCAGAGGAAGAAGGGCGGCGGTGCTAGCTCATCCAGACCCGCACCGGGTATGGTCCCCCGAAAAGCCCCTTCCGCCAAGGTTTGTAACCCCTCCCGTCCAGGAGGAACGCCGTAGCGGAGGGCAGAAGCATGCCCGGGATCCAGCTCCCCGGGCCAGGACGAAAGTGCCGTTCTTTGTTGAGTCTCCGCTCAAGAGGAAAAAGAGAGTGGTTTCCCAGCCGCCTTGGTCGGGATACAGGTGCAGGAGGGCAACTTCTGAATTGAGATGCCGTTGGGGCTCTCTGTGGCCGACATCTTGCTAGCGGACATGGAGAAGGAGGCGGGGGGTAAGATTCTCCGGGGTACCATGAAGGCCCAAGTGGCGGTGATAGCTCAGAAGGATGTTCAGGTTGGTAATTTTCTAAAAAATTCCAAGTGTTTTTCCTTCTGTTTAGCTTCTAACGAAGATGGTTTGTGTTTTTCTGCAGGTCCTCCAGCATTGCGCCCTTCTTCCCGCTATGGAGGCTGAGGAGGTGGCCCCAGCGATAATCAAGGCCGGAGAGTCTTCCTCGCGTAAGGAAGAGCTCCTTGCCAAGCTGAAGGAGGCAGAGGACAAGGCGGCCTCCGTGGACTTTAGGTTGGTCGCGAAGGGCCTGACGATCGCAAAGCTGAAGGAGTCTCACCGGCTCCTGATCGAATCCAAACGGGCTATTCAGGCCAAGATCGATGAAGTCAACGGGCTCTATGACGCCATGAAGAGGCAGAGAGACTCGGTTAAGAGGGATGCCCAAACGGCCCGCGAGGTGGCGAAGCGTGCCGGGGGCATGGAAGAAAAGGCCATGGAGGAGTATAAGGCCTCCGACCAATTTTAAGTCGACCTTGCCGACTTTACGGTCGTCGGGTAGCACAACGCCCTCGACGCCGTCAAAGAAGCGATGCCTGGGTTCAATGACCAGGAGCTTCGTGTAAGGTAATCCCATTGTCGGGGAAGTGCCCCAGGACGGCAGTGTCGAGCCGGCGGGAAGAGGCGAGACCGCAAGCGGAAGCGCTAAGCTTGCGGTCGCAACCAATGCTCCTGGTAGAGGCGCCGAACAGAGGGACGGCGAGGAGGTCACGGCCGCGAAGGTAGTTTGAAGTCGCCGTACACCTCGTCTCTATTTCCCTTTTTTTTTTTTTTTAGCCTTCGGGCATTTTGTAAAGCTGAGGAGCTTATAATTCCTTGTATATAATTTGGAATATCAATAAAGTATTTTTATCTCGCCTTTGATGTGCCTAGTTGTAATGCTTCCGTTCTTGTTTATTTGCAAGTGTAGGTAGATCGGTGTCCCTCCTCCTCCCGGAGTCGAGGTGACGTGGGAAAAGCGAACACCAAATATGAACACCAAGTACAAATAGATCGATGTCCCTCGGATCTGAGTGTGGCTGGGGTTCATCTTAACGAGCGAACCCGAGCTTTATTCATTTGGGTCCTATCAGGAGTTTGTTTACTTCGTGATCGTGCACCGAATAGAGGTCGGCTTACAGACTTCGAAGCGGATGCGCCGGGAAGGAAGAAGCCCGGCCGCCTTGAGATGAGGGATTCGGGTCCACAGCGTAGCCGGGCAGGAAGCTGCCCGTTGAGGATGAGCCGAGCAGGAAGTTACTCGATTGCCTCGTGGTGAGGGCTTTGGATCCACAGTGTAGCCGGACAGGAAGCTGCACGTTGCTGATAGGCCGAGCAGGAAGATGTTCGGCGGCCTCGTGATGAGGGTTTTAGATCCACGGTGCTGTTGAGCAGGAAGTTACCCGCGGTGGATGGACCAGGAAGGAAGCTACCCGGTCGCTTCATAGCGAGGGCTTTGGATCCACAGTGTCGTTGGGAAGGAAGCTACCCGCTGCGGATGGGCCGAGCAGGAAGCAGCTCGGCTGCCTCATGGCGAGGGCTTTGGATCCACAGTGTCGTTAGGCAGGAGGCTACCCGCTGCGGATGGGCCGAGCAGGAAGCTGCTCAGCTATCTCATGACGAGAGATTTGGATTTACATCTTCGTTGGGCAGGAGGCTACCCGCTGTGGATGGGCCGAGCAGGAAGTTGCTCGGCTGCCTCATGGTGAGGGCTTTGGTTGGCTACCTATAGGCTCATCTGAGCTTCATTTACTTGAGTGAAGGGGTGGTATTTTCTTGACGAGCAGGAAGCTACTTGCCGGCCCTGCGGGGTGTTTTAGCACGGAAACAAAAAGAAGCAGTTCAGATCGCAGGGAAACAAGAATCTTTATTATTAAAAAAAATACAGATTCGATGATACGGTTTAAACTCTCTTGTATTAAATGACCGGATTCGGTGGGTATCATTGTTGCTCGGGCTCGGGTCAGTCAGTGACAACCATGATCTGCTCGATCGTCAACTCTCCGGCTTCAATTTAGTCGGCTTGCCCCCTATCTGCTTGATGTTTGTCTCGCGGGTATTTTGCCAAGTGACTGGAGCGGATCGGCTCCTCGATATAATCGCGTAGCTATTTACAATCCTCGGTCAAGTGCCCGTGCATCCAATGATAGGCACAATACGGGCCGCGGAATCGCTTGCCCGGCTTTCATGTCATCGGAGGCAACTTGAATAATCTTTCGCTCCTTGCCTCCCCCGGCAGTTCGGCCTGCGAGACATTGAGAGGCGTGTACTCACAAAACTTCGGCGTATAAGGTTTGGACCGATCAGTCTTCTTCTTGTCTTCTTCTAGGTCCTTTTTCTTTTGGCCTGTCTAGTCTCCCCGGAAAAGATGAGCGTTAACCTCTGATTCGAGTTGGATTTCCTGCTCGGTCTAGACCTTTACCTCGGCCAGGGTCTTAGGTTGCGCCAATGAAAAAGAGAGGAGCCACTCTTCGTTGAGACCAGACCTCAGGACGGTTATGACCGTCTCATCCCAGTGCTCGGGTACCTCCAGAAGGGCATTATAGAAACGGGTAATATAGTTCTTGAAAGATTCCATGTCCTCGCTCTTGATGGTGAACATGTAGTCGACCATCCTCTTCTGTCGTCAGTTGCCGACGAAATGACCGAGGAACTGAGTAGCCAGCTCGTCGAAAGTGGAAATTGAACGTGGAATAAGACCGCGGAACCACCCTCGCCCGGCCTGGGCGAGGGTGGTGGTGAAGGCTCGGTACTGAGCTGCGTCTGAGTTGTCTTAGAAGCTCATTCCCGCCGTAAACACATCCAAGTGGTCCTTCGGGTCAGACTTTTTGTCGAAGAGGGCCACTTTGGGCGGTTTGTGTAAGTCTATGTTACTCACTCCGCTAGTTAACGGGGAGGCGGAATAGGTAAAGATCGAATTTTTCTTTGCAAGGTAACATAGACTACCCAAAAGGATCTTTGTTAAACACTAACTAACAAACTAACTATGAGTGTTAACTACTATGTTAGATGATTATACCTCAAGCTGCTAGTCCTTCTTCTCCTTGTTGTGCTTCCCCTTGTTGTTGTGGTGGATGGTGCCTCCTCACCGGCTTCTCCACATCAAAGATGATCCACCCGAAGGTCTCTACCTTGAGCTCCAACCTCTAAAATGAAGTGACTAGGTTACTTGGTTTGCCAAACTAAGTAGCCTGGAATGAGTAGAGAAGGATTTTGGTGGCTAAGTCTCAATGACCCTTGATTCTCAACTCATGAGACAGTAGGGTTTGAGAGAGGAAGAAGGAGAGAACCTTGAGAGAGAGTGAGTATGAGAATAATGAAGAGAGCTCTCATTTGAGGAAAGAGAAAACTTAGTTTTATTAGGATAATTGTGATGGCTATATTGATTTGACCATTATCATATCACAATTAATGCTAAGCAAAATATCTAGTGCTCAACAAAAATATCCAAGTCAACAATAGTCAACAAAGTCAAATGGTCAAACCAATTAGCCATAACACAATTATCTTTAATAAAAATTAGCAAACAATTTTCTCCATCTCATAATGGTTTTAATCAAGTCAATGGTCAAAACCCTAACGAGGTGTCTCCTTTTGTGCCCCTATCAGGCGTATATACATACCCGCATCCGTGTTCCGAGAAACACGAATACAATGAAACTAAACCAACCGAAAATCTAATACTAGGATCCGGCTTAAACCAAAACCCACTAGTATCAACTGCCCGAACACCAAACACGCACAAGTACGCGTATGTGAACGAACCCTGTTATAAAATCATACGACCTCTATATCGTTTTGCTCAAAGGTAGAAAACCCTCTGTGTGGGACTCTAAAGACTCGACACTACGTTGGTAGTGGGTTTAACCACAGGCCGCAAGCGGTACTAGCTGTACGTAACGGTCCCCAGATAGATGTCGATAAGAAGGCCGATGAGGAAAACCCATCCGAACTCCTACTGAGCCTGAATGTGACAATCTCCATACAGTCCGGTCTGTTCGTCTAAGAGTGTCGCATATCGGGCCTAGGGCGGCAAGCGTCAGACCCCTAATAGCGGTATAAGTTATGTCAGAGTACAGTCCAAAACTCCCTGAGAAACTACTGGAGTACCTACCTGTAAATCTCACTTGCCCTGGCCAGGGACTTTGTGTAATGGCGTTCCGAACACAGCGCGACATCAACCCGCAATACCGGGAGAGACGAATTCTATCTAACCGTCACTGCACCCAACTACTACCTGTTTACACGACCCAATAGAGCCGTGGTAAGGTAGTAATCTAAAAACAGTGGGAACACACTTGAGGCGAAGCAGCAGTGTCAAGTTAACGGACTAAGCTGTACTCATGTCACCTGGGAACTGCTAACTGACGATGGCTATAATACCAACCAACAGTTTCCGACGAGTCCTGTCCAGTGTACTCGTAACCTAACGAGCACCTGCATACTATCTCCAGTACGACGTACTGATGGCTGTGGGACAGACCATCTCCCATCCTGGGATGAAAAGCGTATACACTAGTCTACTCTGGAGTATCGATGCCCTGTTTCGATAATCCTACGACTAGGGACCTGTATAAGGATGTGCTTATAGACTACCCAACCCCCACTAGTGTGACTGCCATTACAACGATGGTAGTCAAGTAAAGATCCTAAGGGATATATCAATATGTATTAGCGATATGTTAAAAGAAACACATACACATATTAAGATAGATACAAACCAAGTAGCATACTACTGTATCGAGTAAGACTGTCATAAATCCGTGTATATATCACAATCTTCCAAAATGTAATATACAAGCTAGTATTATACAATAATGGCCTTTAGGGCATATCACACTAACAATCTCCCACTTGCACTAAGGACATGTGCTGGCATATCGCAGACCTATCATCTCGAATAGTCTCTCGAACTGCGTCTGAGGGATGGCCTTTGTGAATGGATCTACAGTGTTGTCCTCTGTAGCAACTCTTCGAACCTCGATCTCCTGGCGATCCACGATCTCCCTGGTCAGGTGATACCGCCTCAAGATGTGTCTGGACTTCTGATGGGACCTGGGTTCCTTTGCTAAAACTATAGCCCCGTTGTTGTCACAATACAAAGGTATTGGATTAACAATGGACGGAACCACCTGAAATTCTGTTAAGAACTTCCTCATCCAGACTGCTTCTTTTACGGCATCAGAAGCTGCGATATACTTCGCTTCCATCGTTGAGTCAGCAACGGTGTCCTGTTTGGAACTCTTCCAACAGACCGCCCCTCCATTGAGGGTAAAGACATACCCGACATGGACTTGGAGTCATCCTTGTCACTTTGGAAGTTGGAGTCAGCAAAGGCCTCGATTTGGAGGTCTTTTCCGTCGTAAACCAAGAACATTTCCTTAGTCCTTCTCAGGTACTTTAGAATGTTCTTTACTGCTATCAAGTGCTTCTCCCCAGGGTTTGACTGATACCGGCTTACCACGCTCAGTGCATAAGCTACATCTGGTCTGGTACACAACATCGCATACATTATAGAGTCTACCGCAGAAGCGTAGGGTATAATAGACATGTGATCCCTTTCCAAATCAGTCTTGGGAGACATCTCTTTGGCGAGGGTGATTCCGTGATAAGCCGGTAAATTACCGCGCTTAGAATCTTCCATACTGAATCTTTTCAGTATGGTGTCGATGTATCTGGACTGCGAAAGTCCCAACATCCTCTTAGATCTATCACGATAGATCTGGATCCCCAGAATGTTTGAGGCATCACCCAGGTCTTTCATGGAGAACCTGTATGACAAGAACCCTTTGATAGATTGTAGCATAGGAATGTCATTTCCTATCAAGAGAATGTCATCCACGTACAAGACAAGGAGTACAACAGTTCGTGCTACAATCTTACTATAAATGCATGGCTCATCTGGATTTTTGATAAAGTCAAATTCCTTGACTGTCTCATCAAAACAAATGTTCAAACTCCGCGATGCCCGCTTTAGTCCATAGATGGACTTAAGCAACTTGCACACTTTCCCGCTGCTCCCACTCTGAATGAAACCCTCTGGCTGGTCCATATAGACACACTCTTCCAAATTTTCATTTAGAAAAGAGGTCTTTACGTCCATCTGCTAAATCTCATAATCGTGGAAGGCAGCAACGGTAAGAAGGATCCGAATGGATTTGAGTATAGCCACTGGAGAAAAGGTTTCATCATAGTCCAAACCAGGTCTTTGACGAAATCCTTTTACAACAAGTCTGGCCTTATAGGTTTCAACATGTCCATCTACACCAATCTTCTTTCTGAAGATCCATTTGCAGCCTACGGGTTTTACCCCTTCTGGAGCAATGTCCAAAGTCCATACTTTGTTGGTGTACATGGACTCCATTTCGGTCCGCATTGCATCCAGCCATTTTACCGAGTCAGTGCTCTGAATGACCTGCTGGAAGTTAGTCGGCTCATCATTATCAATGATGCAATCCTCTATATCCCCGTCAACGAGAAAACCGTAGTATCTCTCAGGAGGATGAGACAGCCTACTACTCCTACAGAGAGGCGCGGGAATGTCCTGTTCTTTTGAAACTTCTGGTTCCACCAAGCTTTCAGTAATAGCTTGTGGTTTTGGAATTTCTTCCAGTTCTATTGCGCTCCCACTTTTTTCTTTTTCTAAAAACTGATGTTCCAGAAAGTGTGCATGACGAGAAACAAAAACCTTTTGTTCCTCTACGTAATAGAAAAGATACCCCCTAGAATTCTTTGGGTATCCCACAAACTTACACAGTACTGAGTATGCCTCGAGCTTGTCCGCATGCTGCTTTTTAACAAAAGCTGGACATCCCCATATCTTCAGATACTGAAGATAGGGTTTCTGCCCACTCCACATCTGATATGGTGTGGTAGGCACAGTCTTGGTAGGAATCTTGTTTAAAAGATATGCAGCTGATTCTAGTGCATAGCCCCAGAATGATCGCGGTAACTCAGCATTACTCATCATGGAACGTACCATATCCAATAGGGTTCAGTTCCGTTTCTTCGATACACCGTTGTGTTGTGGTGTGTATGGAGGAGTAAGCTGAGAGAGAATTCCATTCTATTTTAGGTAATCCAGCAACTTGGCACTCAAATATTCACCACCTCAATCAGATCTTAGTGTCTTGATACTTTTGCCGGTTTGTTTTTCCACTTCATTCTTATATTCCCGGAATTTCTCAAAGGCCTCGGATTTATGTTTCATCAAGAAAATATGTCCATATCTAGAGAAATCATCCGTAAAAGTAATAAAATAGGAATAACCACTTCTTGCATGTGTAGATATTGTACCACACACGTCGCTGTGTATGAGTCCTAAGAGCTCACTTGCTCTTACTCCGTATCCAATGAACGGAGTCTTTGTCATCTTTCCTTTGAGACATGATTGACAAGTTGTATAAGATTGATATTCGAACGGATCCAAATATCCTTCTTTATGTAACTTGGTTAACCTTGTCTCATTAATGTGACCTAGTCTACAATGCCATAAGAAAGTTTGATTTAATTTTGGAGTCTTTCTTTTATGTGTGTTCTGGATATTGAAAACTTATATTTAGTTTAATACATATATACCGTTGTTTAGAGTACATGACCCAATCAGACCATGATTAAGGTGGATGTTTACGACATCGGTTACAAATGTAAAATCATAATCTTCTTTTGATAACAAAGATACTGAAATGGTATTACAAGTCAAACTAGGCACACAAAAACAGTTGCGCAAAACTAAAATATTTCCACTCGTCAATCCAATGTGATATTCCCCTACGGACACAGCATCCACGCTCGCTCCGTTAGCAACCCTGAGGGTCATATCACCGGTCTTCAGAACTCTACGGCCTCTCAGTGCCTGCAAAGAATTGCATATATGAGATCCTGATCCGGTATCCAATACCCAGGAAGTAGAGTTGATTGACAGACAGTTTTCAATTATAAATACACTTGAAGCCGAAGCCACAACTTACCTTGGGTCCTGGTTCTTGGCCTTCCAAGCCTTGCGATCTTTTTTCCAATGGCCCTTCTTGTGACAGTAGAAGCATTCTTCCTTTTCTACTGTCGGTGTCACGCCCCGCTTCCCGGTATACGGCGAAGGGGACGCGACTGGTCCGCTACGTATTTACTCAGAAGCAAATACGCTAAGCGTAGCTAAGCAATATAAAAGAAAATATACACAAGAGACAAGGTATAATAAAAACATCAACTTTATTTATTAACATTTTTTTGTACAATGCATGAAAAGGAAATACAACTGAAATAAAAGCAATGCCTAAACAACAGCATGACAGGAAATTAAAGGTACTGAAAAGAAAATGTGCAATATCTAGAGCTCAGGGTCTTCGCTGTACTGATCCAAGTCTTCTGCAGTTGGCTCGATCTCTGACGGTTCCAAATCACCTGACGACATTCAAAGAAGAAAGAAATAGAATGTCGTCAGCGAACAAATCGCTCGGTAAGTTCCAAAGATAAGAGGAGAAATAGAATGGACAGAGAGTAAGAGAGAGAGAGTAGCTTTTACAGTTGTATTATATTGTTGTATTTAGTGTTAACGCTGTTGTTTGTAGCTTGGTACAGAAGGATACCAGTGTATACGAGAGGAGTCTCACTTGCCCCGGAGACTAAGGTATCAGGAACTCAAGGAACCGTTGGGCCACGGTACAACAGCAACGGAATATAAGTTAGGTGTCTTAATCTTACCGTCTCGTGCCACTTTTAACACCTTCCGTACCAATCTACCCCTTAAACCCCGTAGTGTTTTGATTGTATTGATTGTTTTGTAAATTGTATTGATTGTATAATTGGTTGACTGACCGAAACCATGATATCAGTAAACGGATGTAACCGTAGAATCATGTAAATGGAATAACTGGAGAACCATGTAAATGGAATGTATATCCATGGTTCGGTTCGGTCAAGTTGTATAGATTGATAATTGGATTCATGGATTCAGGTTGAATTGTAATATTGAAGATTGTAGATTGTACTTGAATCATATTCAAGTCAGATTGTAATGAGACTCAAACCGAGTCAGACAATCAGCAAAGTAACTTGAAGTCCTGATTGTTTTTATTAATTTGTCTACCTTAGATAGGCAAGCACCCATTTCTCCGGCTCTCTGAGGCTCAAGAAATTGGTTCCGTTTAAACCTATGTTTACTAGGGTCCTTAGGGTAATTTATAGAACTTGAGAGGGTTTTATGTAAAAATACTTTTATATACTTTTTCAAAATATACCCCAAGCTTTTATTATTCGTCTTTAGGGTTGTAATGAATATGGATTTTATATTGTGATATTTCTAATGAAAATATTCTAAATTCAGAAATAAAGGTATTTATTTGTAATATTGATTTATTTGGAATTCGTGGTATTTTAGTGTAAAATCGATTCTTGTGATTTTTAGAAAAAGGTGGAATATTTATATCATAACAAAATAGGTATTTTAATGATAAATATACATATATTTATACAAAAATAATTTTAATATATTTTTTATATTCTAAAAATCTTATTTTCTTAAATTGTCGTATTTTAAATCTTTCGAAACCGAATGCTCCTTGCGGAGGTTTGGATCTCGCACTACTAAGTCCGAGGATGTGCGACAATCCGCACAATCCCAAACGGGTTCCCCAAAATGGGTTGTAGCGGCGCTTTGCAAAGATTTGTATGAATACTAAATGTTTTAGAAAACGGTTTTATGAAATAAATGGTATTTATTTGTAAAGATGTCAATTTTCCGTATTCTATGTTCTAGGGTCTCCTGAATCAACTAGACTGTTCCTAAATGGTCCAAAGCGACAAGTTGTGAGATACCTCAAATCGTCTCTTCACCGCCAATTGTGGCCAGGTAAGTACAAGTGAGGAAAGGAGGGATCCGCTCACGAATCACCGTGAGACGGGCCTTTTAAAATTACCTTTCTCACTTGCCTAGCCTAGAAACCATAAATTCAGGTTTAGATAAACGACTGATGTCCACAATCTTATCCTATTTTCATAATAAGTGGTATTTATTTAAAAAGTGTATCAATACTAAATCTTTTAGAAATGGTTTTATTAAGTAAAGGGTATTTAAATGAAAATGTTTGTTTTCTCGTATTTTAAATTCTCGAGGGTATCGTGTTAGGTTGTATATAAGTGTGTGAGGAGGTAGGTCGTTACCGCGTGATCTACTTTAAAGATATAGCAAGTTTAATGGAGTGAAATGTAGAATTGAAACAATGTGGTATTTAAGTGAAAAATACGATAAATTGAAATAGCCATCATTTCATGTGGTGAACCATGATCAATTTGTTTGATTAGTTTTTAATAGTCAACATGAGGAAATTTAAGTATGATTGTATTAGTGAGAAGTGGAATTTTATAGGAAACCGAATCGGAAATCGGATTTGTTCCGATTCCGTCGGGTTTTGTAAAACCGTATTTTTAGATAGAAAAGATAGGTAGAAATTGGGAATTACGGGTTTTAGATCACACAAGAGAATGAGAGGGAAGTAGAGGAATCGCCGATGTGTTGCGTCGTCGCCGGTAGTTCCTAAAACGATCGCCGGAAGTTTGCCGTAGATTTCGCCGGAGCTTCGCCTCGAGCTTGTTTTCAAAGTACACAAGTTTTCTTGGAATTTTGAGAGAGTGGGCTCAGAATTTTGGGGTGAGAGGGTAGAGGGTAGGGGTGGTATTTATAGGGTTAGGCTAGGGTTAGGGTAGGTGAAAGGTTAAAATGAAAAATGTGATAAAATGTATTAAATGTGGAGTAATTGGGGTTTTAAAAGAGCTCTGGAAATGGTCTGAGGCTGAAATTTTGCAGGTGCACAGGGAATATGAAAAGACACAACTTTCATGTTGGGGTCATCGCCGGAATCGGCCGTGACTCGGTCGGAGGACTGTGTCGGCCGAGTCGGGACCGATTTGGCCGATTCCCGGGCGAGTCAGGCCGCCGGGATCCCTCCCGACGGTTCATCTACCCTCTGGAAATGTTACATCTTTGGGTGTAGTAGGGTTTTTGTGAGATATGCATGTGTAAACTCTTGGTATTCTAAACGTTCAAAATAAAAACAATATTAAAAATAATGTGGGGTATGGGATTTGAACTCTGGTGGCTTGGTTCAGCAGTGCAAGGTATTACCAATGAGCTACAAGCTCCTTCTTGTAATTAAATTGCTAATTAATTACTTAAGTCTTGTGCTCAGGCAATAAATACCCCTTTATGGATTTTTGAATTTTTTTTTTGTAAAAACTTGTATAGGAAATTTAGGGTTGTTACATTCTACCCTCCTTAAAAAAATTTCGTCCTCGAAATTTGTAAAAGGAAAGTGTAACAATTTCAAGAAAAGTTTGGTGTCTGGAGTACTTGATAGTATATAAAAATAACAAAGTGATACAAGGGTGAAAAAGGCTTACTGGTGTTATCTTGACCTACAGTATCGGCTTCTATGGCTTCTAATGTGAATGTCTGTCGCCGTGGTACATTCCTTCTAGCTGGAGGCACATTCTGCCTTTGGGGCCTGTTTCTCTGCCCTCTAGGCATGTCCCTCATTGCCTGTTGGAATTGGCGAGTAGGCTGTGCAGGAGTTCTGTGTGGAGGTGGTGCTGGGAGTGCAGGACGAGTTATAGGAGCCTGGATAGCTAGCCACTGCGGGTAGTTGGTAGGTGTGTGAGCTGAGTTATAACTATATGGACAGGTCTCAATTCTGTGATTGAACACGCCACAAACTAGGCACAGGCCTTTTGCGCGCCTACAGTCCTTTATTAAATGTCCATCTCTCTTGCAATGGAAACAGAAATGTGGTCTTGGCTGGTTATTAGGTTCTTCAGTTCTCCTGGGTTCGAACGTTGGCCTGGAAAAGGCTCCTCCTGCCATTTGAGTGGCAGGGCGTTTCAATCCGGCAGATTGAGGTCTGCCCCTTACTTTTATCACTGCCTCATAACTGCGGGCAGTTTCCAGAGCATCTTCATGAGTCGGAAATTTCCCTGTGGCTAGTGCAGCCTGGATTTCCATGTCCAAACCTTGTTGAAATCGACGGGCTCTGATTTCATCCGTCGGTATCAGGTGTGCCGCAAATCTGTTACGGTCTTGTGTTAGCTGTGTAGTATGTGATATTAAAAATTTGAAATACTGTGACATATCTTACCGACTGAGTATGGTGAACTCAGTATCATACTCATCTACTGACTTGTCCCACATCGAATCTTGTTGTAGATGAATAAACTGCTGTTCCATGGCAAACCTGGTGTAGGGTTCCTAGGCACGCTAATGAGGTTTCACAAGGCATCAACCATGCCAATTTCAAATCTTACGGGTGCCGAGAAACCCTAGTACGGATCGTTGGCTAGAATTCTAGGCGATAACAATAACTAGTAAACAACTTTACTAATAAAGAACGGAAATACAACCTTTGTAGATCCGGTCCTCCACCTCCATAGCTCCGCAATGAAGTCTCCTCGCTGTCCATATCAAATCCCGGGCTCTAGCGTCGGCTTCATCGGAGAAAAAGCGGGCTAGGTCATCGACGACGATGCCGAAAATGATCTACGTCGAGGCATCGCTAGATCAAGCTCCAACTTCACCAAGTCATGAAACTTGTGAAGAAAACACACTGTACTACTTGGCAAGAGGTAGAGGATGAAGAAATAGGAAGTGAGTTCACTTTAGAATTGGATTTCTCACCCTTTTTCATCAATCACCATTGATGAAGTCAAGCTTTTTCTTCATGAAGTGAAGAAGAAGAAGAAGATAATGAATATGATAAGTTATTTGAAAAGAATAATAAAATGATTCTTATCATAAAATTAACCATGGTCAAGTGTATAGACTAAACTAGGGTTAGTGGGAATGGTTAGGGTTAAGGATGAGATAAGAATGGTTGACTTGATCAAAGCTTCAAGAAGCTTCAACATAAAAACAAAACAAGCCACCATCCTTAAAACTTTCCAAAATGAATATATAAATAAATAAATAGATAATAAGAGAATAAACAAAACCCTAACCACTCTCACAACCATGGTTTAATCTTCACACAAATCCAAGTAAACATGTATCATCACACATGATACAATCAAGTGCACAAAACTATATCGAATATACAATGTGCACATCCGAGCGAGAAAATCCATTTAAAGTGAACCAATATTAGTTAATGCAAAGTAATATATCAAATATATAATTATACATTAAATCATTAAATCAACACTTGATTTAACGATCCGGTCATATCGCATATAACCGACTAATATCCAATGTATCGATTTATCGAATCAATCCTTGATTCGATAACTAGGTTATATCGCATACAACCATTCGACACATTCATCGCGAGAATAGAATACGGTATCACATACACGCATTATTCTCGGTCCCGCACATATCTCATATGCGCTCCTATTTCGTTTCGCTTGAGCCAGGAAACCTCTGTGTAGGACTCTAAAGACTCGTCAATACGCCGGCAGCAGGTGATGATCATATCAAACACACACAAGCCGCAAGCGGTCTGCTAAACGTAACGGCCACCCGGGTATTGAGCGATCAGAAGATCGACGAGCAAGCCCGCTCACACTCTAGTGAATCCAACCAGTAACACTACCGTACAGTCCGGTCTGATCGTCTGATATGTCGCATATCTCGCCTAGGGGTGGTAAACGTCAGACCCCAATAGCTCGATAAGTCGTGTCGATATGAGGTCTATAACAGTTCGAGAAACTACTGGTAACACTTACTAGTATATCTCAGCAACCCTGGCCAGGGATTTCCGGTTATAGCCAATCGAACACAGCGCAACATCAACTCCCTATACCGGGAGAGACGAATCCCCTCCTATCGCTCATTGCCTCCATGTGACTCGGGACTGTACCCAAAAACCACCGTTTTGCACGCCCTCTTGGACGTGGTAAGATGGAAATCAAAGCACAGTGGGAACCACACAAGACTCTATGACGATCTCGGGTCAACAGACTACTCTGTACCAGTGTCACCAGAGAACTGCCATCTGACGTAAGGTATAATACCATCTGGGAGTTCTCGGCGAGTCCGTCCAGTGTACCCAGTCTCCACTGAGCACCCGTATATCATCTCTGATGTCAAACACCAATGGATATGGGATCATCCATCGCCCATCTGTATGGGTCGAGAAGGTATACGCTAGTCTACTCTGGTATATCGATGCCCCGTCTCGATATACCCACGACTAGGGACTTTGAAGGATGTACTTATGGACTACCATGTCCCCACTAGTATGATCCGCATCATAGTCCAGATAGTCAAGTACAAATCCTAAGGGCTTTACCAACATGTATCAGAGAGACAATCAGTGTACACGTTAAGATAAAGAGCAACCAGATAGCATACTATCATGTCGAGCAAGAAAGTCCTCCCTATATATGTCCAAGCATCCACTACAATATACATCCTATGTACAGTAATGGCCTCTAGGGCATACATATAACTAACACCTGGCAGTCACAGGGAAGTACTTCGCGTCAAACTTATCGCGAAAAGTCTTCCATTCAATGGGCTGATCAAGACGGCTTTCTTCCGCCTTCCACCAGTTCCATGCATTGTCCGTGAGTTGCAGCTTTGCAACTCGGACCCAAGCTATTTCTGGCACTTGTGCTGCTGCCAGATTATCCTCGATACTTTGAGCCCATTCCTCAGCTTCCAGTGGGCTTCCCTTTCCTGAGAACTGCTTGGGGTGTAAAGCTCTGAATTGCTTCACCCCAGGTGCTTCAGTCTTGGGACGGTTCAAGAGCTGCTGCTGTCCCTCAAGGAGGCTGTGAATCGCCTCAAGTAGACCCGTCTGCTCGTTGATCAGAGCAGGGACGGCAGGTGTGAGTGGTAGTGGTGGAGGTGTGTTGTTGACATTAGTGCTGGTGTTGTTTGGTGAATCCATAACCTTGAATGAAAAAAAAAATTTAGGTTAGGACAGATTCAAAATATATGATTCAAAGAATAAGGAATGATGGGATTCAAGGAACATGATTATAAAGAATGTTTTAGTTGCTGGTTCTTGTATTATATTGCTTAGGTTGTTCACGCGGAATAGAATTGCATGGCAGTGTTCCATACAACTCAGACCTGCATGGGCCACCAATAAAACCTGTCACGCCCCGCTTCCCGGTATACGGCGAAGGGGACGCGACTGGTCCGCTACGTATTTACTCAGAAACAAATACGCTAAGCGTAGCTAAGCAATATAAAAGAAAATATACACAAGAGACAAGGTATAATAAAAACAGCAACTTTATTTATTAACATTTTTTTGTACAATGCATGAAAAGGAAATACAACTGAAATAAAAGCAATGCCTAAACAATGGCATGACAGGAAATTAAAGGTACTGAAAAGAGAATGTACAATGTCTAGAGCTCAGGGTCTTCGCTGTACTGATCCAAGTCTTCTGCAGTTGGCTCGATCTCTGACGGTTCCAAATCACCTGACGACATTCAAAGAAAAAAGAAATAGAATGTCATCAGCAAACAGATCGCTCGGTAAGTCCCAAAGATAAGAGGAGAAATAGAATGGACAGAGAGTAAGAGAGAGAGAGAGAGAGTAGCTTTTACAGTTGTATTATATTGTTGTATTTAGTGTTAACGCTATTGTTTGTAGCTTGGTACAGAAGGATACCAGTGTATACGAGAGGAGTCTCACTTGCCCCGGAGACTAAGGTATCAGGAACTCAAGGAACCGTTGGGCCACGGTACAACAGCAACGGAATATAGGTTAGGTGTCTTAATCTTACCGTCTCGTGCCACTTTTAACACCTTCCGTACCAATCTACCCCTTAAACCCCGTAGTGTTTTGATTGTATTGATTGTTTTGTAAATTGTATTGATTGTATAATTGGTTGACTGACCGAAACCATGATATCAGTAAACGGATGTAACCGTAGAATCATGTAAATGGAATAACTGGAGAACCATGTAAATGGAATGTATATCCATGGTTCGATTCGGTCAAGTTGTATAGATTGATAATTGGATTCATGGATTCAGGTTGAATTGTAATATTGAAGATTGTAGATTGTACTTGAATCATATTCAAGTCAGATTGTAATGAGACTCAAACCGAGTCAGACAATCAGCAAAGTAACTTGAAGTCCTGATTGTTTTTATTAATTTATCTACCTTAGATAGGCAAGCACCCATTTCTCCGGCTCTCTGAGGCTCAAGAAATTGGTTCCGATTAAACCTATGTTTACTAGGGTCCTTAGGGTAATTTATAAAACTTGAGAGGGTTTTATGTAAAAATACTTTTATATACTTTTTCAAAATATACCCCAAGCTTTTATTATTCGTCTTTAGGGTTGTAATGAATGTGGATTTTATATTGTGATATTTCTAATGAAAATATCCTAAATTCAGAAATAAAGGTATTTATTTGTAATATTGATTTATTTGGAATTCGTGGTATTTTAGTGTAAAATTGATTCTTGTGATTTTTAGAAAAAGATGGAATATTTATATCATAACAAAATAGGTATTTTAATGATAAATATATATATATATATATATATTTATACAAAAATAATTTTAATATATTTTTTATATTCTAAAAATCTCATTTTCTTAAGATGTCGTATTTTAAATCTTTCGAGACCGAATGCTCCTTGCGGAGATCTGAATCTCTCACTACTAAGCTCGAGGATGTGCGATAATCCGCACCATCCCGAACGGATTCCCCAAAATGCGTTGTAGCGGCGCTTTGCAAAGATTTGTATGAATACTAAATGTTTTAGAAAACACTTTTATGAAATATATGGTATTTATTTGTAAAGATGTCAATTTTCCGTATTCTATGTTCTAGGGTCTCCTAAGTCAACTAGATTGTTCCTAAATGGTCCAAAGCGACAAGTTGTGAGATGCCTCAAATCGCCTCTTCACCGCCAATTGTGGCCAGGTAAGTACAAGTAAGGAAAGGAGAGATCCGCTCATGAATCACCGTGAGACTGGCCTTTTAAAGTTACCTTTCTCACTTGCCTAGCCTAGACACCACAAAGTCAGGTTTAGATAAACAACTGGTGTCAGTGGTATTTATTTAAAAAGTGTATCAATACTAAATCTTTTAGAAATGGTTTTATTAAGTAAAGGGTATTTAAATGAAAATGTTTGTTTTCTCGTATTCTAAGTTCTCGAGGGTATCGTGTTAGGTTGTATATAAGTGTGTGAGGAGGTAGGTCGTTACCGCGTGATCTACTTTAAAGATATAGCAAGTTTAATGGAGTGAAATGTAGAATTGAAACAATGTGGTATTTAAGTGGAAAATACGATAAATTGAAATAGCCATCATTTCATGTGGTGAAACTTGATCAATTTGTTTGATTAGTGTTTAATAGTCAATATGAGAAAGTTTAAGTATAATTGTATTAGTGAGAAGTGGAATTTTATAGAATCGGAAATCGGATTTGTTCCGATTCCGTCGGGTTTTGTAAAACCGTATTTTTAGATAGAAAAGATAAGGTAGAAATTGGGACTTACGGGTTTTAGATCACACAAGAGAGTGAGAGGGAAGTAGAGGAATCGCCGATGTGTTGCGTCGTCGCCGGTAGTTCCTAAAACGATCGCCGAAAGTTTGCCGTAGATTTCGCCGGAGCTTCGCCTCGAGCTTGTTTTCAAAGTACACAAGTTTTCTTGGAATTTTGAGAGAGTGGGCTCAGAATTTTGGGGTGAGAGGGTAGAGAGTAGGGGTGGTATTTATAGGGTTAGGCTAGGGTTAGGATAGGTGAAAAGTTAAAATGAAAAATGTATTAAAAATGTATTAAAAGTGGAGTAATTGGGGTTTTAAAAGAGCTCTGGAAATGGTCTGAGGCTGAAATGTTGCAGGTGCATAGGGAATATGAAAAGACACAACTTTCATGTTAGGGTCGTCGCCGGAATCGGCCGTGACTCGGTCGGAGGACTGAGTCGGCCGAGTCGGGACCGATTTGGCCGATTCCCGGGCGAGTCAGGCCGCCGGGATCCCCCCGATGGTTCATCTACCCTCTGGCAATGTTACATCTTTGGGTGTAGTGGAGTTTTTGTGAGATATGCATGTGCAAACTCTTGGTATTCTAAAGGTTCAAAATAAAAACAATATTAAAAATAATGTGGGGTATGGGATTTGAACTCTGGTGGCTTGGTTCAGCAGTGCAAGGTATTACCAATGAGCTACAAGCTCCTTCTTGTAATTAAATTGCTAATTAATTAGTTAAGTCTTGTGCTCAGGTAATAAATACTCCTTTATGGATTTTTGAAATTTTTTTTGTAAAAACTTGTATAGGAAATTTAGGGTTGTTACAGTCGGCTTTGCCACTTTTGCTTTTCCCTTGGCTTCCACCTTATTAACACCCCTGATTTGATCAAAGAATTATTTATAACCACAATCAAGAACGGCGTTGCTTGGTAGCTAGCCGGTAAGTACGGGTCGGTCCACAGGGATTTTGTGTATTCTCGATTTGTTCTAACGCGTTAATTCCGATTGTTGTCGGATTGATTAAATCTAAAAACTAAGTTTGATCTACACTAGGATTAAAATCTTGCTAGGGTTATGTTTATGTTAAGTTTGGAAAGTCAATATTCCTCACAGCTTTCTATGCCCCTAATTAAGATCTATGAGGTGTTATGGTAACAATTAATAAAGTGGATTAGTACCATCGGGAAGAAACGGTGTTTCTTCCTCTAGGTTCTTGTCCTTCCTTTCTTAATTCTTACCCTAACCTCCATGGAAAACACGCTCAACCGGTCGTTTATACTACGGTATCACCGCTACCTCGTGGGATAGGATGCCGTAGGGAGCGGTGTGTGCATGTATGCATGGAGTCCTATAAAAACGTGTGATGAGCAAGAAAGGGGTGAGAGATCTCCATCTCTCAAGTCTTTCCCAAATCCAACCTTAACAAGCGAGGAGACTACTCACTCATTAGGGAATTGAAAGACATTTTCTAAACTATCTAACCAGGGCAGAGAATAAAAGATCTAACTAGGGCAGAAAGGAAAATTATACTAAGGCATGGAAATAAAATTTAATAGGGCAATAAAAAGAAAACTTACTCCTAATTTTTATTTGAAGCTCTCTTCCTTCTTTACAGAAATTTACAGATCTGAATTTAGATAGATGAAATGAGGCACAAGAAGAGGCATAACCTAAAAAAAGTTTTAGGGTTTCTATTTATAGAACATAGAAACCCTAGGGTTACATTCGAGTCACGTCTGCATTTATAATTTTACCCCCTAAGAAAGACTAGTCAACGCGCCGCCAGCGACCAAATTTTCCACCGACATGGGCGACGCACGGCCGCGGAACCGCGGCCAAAACCTATGTTTGGCCGCGGTTCCGTGGCCAAATAGAGTGATCTCTGGCTGTGTTTTTCTGACTTTCTTCCTGTTGTATTTTCCTTGGCTTTTCTTCACTTGGTTTCTCAGATTGTCTTCTATTTTTCTTCCAGATTTCCACAGTGAATAATGTCGTGGATTTTACCGTTTGTTTCGTGTTGAAGTCTTGAACCTTACGCTGCCTTTGTTCTTTATGAACTTGTTCATTGATCTTCATTATCCCTCAAAATGTAGGCACGATCAAGATTCCACCATTTATCGGTCGTAGTCTCACTTTTGTAACGCCTTTTCGTCAATTTCACTGTTTTTGTTCCGAGAACCTGTAACCCGCAACTATGTAGCAAACATGGGTCAAAAGCACCTGTTTATTTGTAAAATGAATAAGAATGGGGAATATAATAATGCAGAATTATGGTTTCCCTGTTTATTTGTCAAAAACACCCCCTCTCGGTTTGGTTGGGGCCTTCTTCTTCTTTCCTTTGGCTTTCGCCTTGGACCTAGAAGAGGAAGCACCACCAACAAACAGAGCGGGTGTTTCCCTGGCTTTCTGCAGGGTTCCCTCTGCACTCCTCAACATATTGAGGAGTTCCGGAAGTTCAACTTCTTTACCTTGAATATTGAAATTCAAGATAAACTGGGCATGGGTGGAAGGAAGGGACTAGAGAATCAAGTCTGTATACAGCTCGTTCTCTAACGTGGTCCCGAGGTCCGCGAGCTCCTCAATGTTACCAATCATCTTAAGGACATGTTCCCCTACAGATGATCCGACGACCAATCTCGCTTGAAATAGCTTTTTCGAGATCTCGTATCTTGCGATACGAGATTGCTCTCCATATAATTCCTTGGTATGGAGGAATATGGATTCAAGATCCATATTCTCGTGCCGCCTCTAGTGTTCATTATCCATGGAGGCCAGCACGAGGCACTTGGCCTTCGCGCAATCAATCTCTCAGGTCTTGCGGATTTCCTTATCCGCGACGTTGGATTCTGGACCTGGGACGGCGGAGGCTTTAGTAGTAAGCAGATGCCCCAATTTATCATAAGTGATTGCCATCTTGACATTCCTGAACCAATCTTTATAGTTTGGCCCTGTCAATATATTTTTATCTAATAGTAACTTAAGGCCCGTTATGTTTGGTCGCTGCAATTAGGAGAGAGAGAAGAAACACTTTAGCATGATGTTCTTGCAAGTTTAGAATGGTTTTTATTTTATCTAAACAGGATGCCTCCCACTGTTTCTCGAATCCTTCCTCAAACCATAAAAGAAGAATTAGTCAGGATTAATATCACCGTACAATACTTGCTTAACCGTTCAGCCAGGCTAGTGTCGGTACTTCGAGAGAGGTTTTACGACTCTTTCACGAAGTTTCTTAATTAAATAATCTCTTTTCCCTGGGGGCATAGCCCCGCTAATATCTTTCTAGACACCTACTTGGTTTATAGCATTGATCGTTAAGTAAAAAATCTCCCGAGGAGTAGCATATACTCACAGTAGGATTGGGATCCAAATATCATCGTGTGATAAAGTTGAAGGAATCCTACCAAAATTATCACAGATTAAATGGTATGCAACACTAGCAAATTTCAGTTTCTTTAGAAACTCCCGATGTGGATTTTTGCCCCATGCTCTTATGACCTTGACGAAGGCCAACATATCATAAGTCATATGTCAAGTTCTACCCGTCATTATCCAGGTTAATTTGAACCCACCCGTACATACCCTTGACGAAGGCCAAAATAGCAGTACGACTGTCCCAAACCAACGCATCTATCTATGCTACAGATAAATATTCAGCAGCTACCAATCACTATGCCTTGGCGAAGGTCAAAATACATAGCTTGAATACTACTGAACATCTAACCGAAATGACGAAGGGCTACGAATGTTTTTGGCGAAACCGTAAACGTAGTGAACTTGATATAATCGAAGGAACTTGATAGCTTTTTAAAAAGAGTGGTTTAAGCTCCACATTTTAAAAGTTTTGCTGTTTTGAAAAAACCGAGTGGTTTTGAAATTGTTCCAACGATTTAACTTTGGTTTGTTTTCTTAGCATTAATTTAATGCAGTCCCATCAATTAATCCTACCATTGCAGAAAACAATGAAAAATATAACGTACGCTTATGCCATCCGCGTTCGCCACGGAGCCCCGTCATCACCCGTTAGGTTACTTAACTAACGACAGAGCGGGGGCTGGACTAGCGCAGATGTAAAACATAAGCAACATCTACTAGATATCATATATAGATATATACATTCGTCAGACGCAATGATATTCATTCCAGATCACAGATGAATACATTAGATATGCTAGGAATCCGCGTTTCGTTTGAGCCTGTAATGAAAGAAGGATTTCACGGTCACGATGAATAGCCAAAACCCCACCCTAGATCCTTACGGGTGCGGCAAACTACCCACCAAATACCCGAAGTGAAGCAACCTCCCTCAACAAAGTGAGTAGGCCACTCGGCACTTCAAAGTACCCGGTAGTTTGTGCACCCCACCTTGGGTCTATCCTAGGAGTAAAAACAGTAAAAGAAATAATATACAGTGATGGCTGCAATCTCAACCCGGATGTGTGACCATAAAATAATATTACATCAATTTACATTTGACATTAAATGAAAGATAATAAACACTCATCTCACAACCCCGGCTATTCATCCACGACAATCCAACAAGTTCATATACACAAACCAATATCACAAATCACAGATATGTGCAACCCCACTAATAGACGTATAGCGATTAGCAGACGTTCAGCACATATAACACAACACAGATATAATCCGATTAGCCAAAGCTCATAGAATTTCGATCAATAATCACATATGAATCTACTCCCAGTACAATACTGTACACAAAAAATCCTGAAAAGAAACAAAATATCCCAGAAAACACAAAACAACCACAGAGAGCACCAGAAAAAATTTGGACCAACTCGGAGTCGACTCTGTCATGGATCCGCGGTGGAACACTTGGTTCGGCTGCGGATCCGCGGTGGTCTGACCGAGTTAGGCGTCCAAATTTCTTCAGTGTTCTAGAAAAAGCCTGCAAGTATTTTTCAGGTCTTGGAAAATATTTTTAGACAAGATTTAAAAATCGACAGAAAATGCAACTTTTGGTCGTGTTTTCGGGATTTTTCCGTGATCGAATTTCTAAAGGCTTTGCTAACGTGTTAGTTATGGCTTAGCTAGGCTCTGATACCACAGCAAGTCTAGGTTACTCACCCCGCTAGTTAACGGGGAGGCGGAATAGGTAAAAATCGAATTTTTCTTTGCAAGGTAACATAGACTTCCCAAAAAGATCTTTACTAAACACTAACTAACAAACTAACTAGGAGTGTTAACTACTATATTAGATGATTATACCTCAATCTACTAGTCCTTCTTCTCCTTGTTGTGCTTCCTCTTGTTGTGGTGGTGGATGGTGCCTCCTCACCGGCTTCTCCACGTCAAAGATGATCCACCCGAAGGTCTCTACCTTGAGCTCCAACCTCTAAAATGAAATGACTAGGGTACTTGGTTTGCCAAACTAAATAGCCTAGAGTGAGTAGAGAAGGATTTTGGTGGCTAAGTCTCAATGACCCTTGATTCTCAACTCATGAGACACTAGGGTTTGAGAGAGGAAGAAGGAGAGAACCTTGAGAGAGAGTGAGTATGAGAAAATGAAGAGAGCTCTCATTTGAGGAAAGAGAAAACTTAGTTTTATTAGGATAATTGTGATGGCTACATTGATTTGACCATTATCATGTCACAATTAATGCTAAGCAAAATATCTAGTTTGATTGGTAGCGAGAAGGTGTGTTTGTTTGTAGTTAACCGCAATCAATAACGGTGCCGCGCGTAGCTAGACCGAGATGAGTACGGGTCGTCCTCTGGGAAACGTGGAACCTTTTACTTTTACTTTAGATGTGTTGAGAAAGAGAGGAGGAATAAAGAATTTTATAGAATGGTTTCTAGATCTACGTTAAACAAGAATGTAAAATATAGATCTAGATTATTTTAAAGATGTAATTAATATAATAAGAGGGCTTGTAGGGTTCGTTAGGATTTAGTAGTCATGGATGATTAATTAAAAGTTACCATTTTTATCCATTAATAGATTTAAAACTAGAACGACGATGATGCGTGTAGATTAGGGTTTCTGGAGGGAAAAGGAATCCCACTCTTAACCCTTATCTCGATACGGAACTCCGTTCATATCTAGCCTTTACCAAAACAATCATTAATCTAATCTCTAATCGCGGTCGGAACTAACAAAGAATTGTTAGCGCGCCCGATTAGGATGTTAATAATTCTTTTGATAAAGTTCATAAACTTTATAGGACTTAAAAAAGGTTTAGAGATGTTCATCATCCATTAGCCTACCTTAATCCTACGAACCCTAACAAGCGGAGAATTACTCGCGCATGTTGGGAGAAAAAGAGATGGAAAGAAATTGCATCATTAAACTACGAAGAAATAGAATAAGAAGAAGAAAGCTACCTTTATTAATCAACAATATCAAGTACACTTTGATTCCTTAGAAAATGATTACAAAAACCTAGTTTGCTTCTCGATCTCTTCTAAGGAGGTAGATGAACCGTTGATGATCAGCCTGGATGCGTGAGCCGTCTTGGACTTCGTGATCTCTTCGGCTTGATGACTTTTCCAAGAGACTCTCGGTGCCCTTTTATAGTGCAAAGCAAGAATCTTATTGTTGAAAACTTGGTAAAATATAGATTTGATTCTCCCCAAAAAATATTGCACTCTAACTCCCTAGACTTGCGGCGGATCCATGGCCATTGGATAGGTTTGGCCGCGGATCCACCCCCTTTTAGTGAGATCATGGCCTCTAATTTTTGTAGCTTCATATCTGTAACACTTGGTAATCTTTTGAGTATCTAAACTTTGAAAATCTTTTCTACATTTCTACCAGAATTAGTTTCTTGAATATCTTTGGTAGATTTGATTTGCCAACTTTGATTTTCTTGATTTTAGCCCTGCAAATTCTGCACAATATCTCAACAAATAATATTTAGTAGAGTTTGTTATATTGAGATATTAACTTAACCATTAAGAATTGGTCAAAGGTATTTAATAAGGTAAGCATATTTAAATGGGCCAAATGTTACATGGATATTATATGCTTACTTTTTCCTACAAAATGTTATTTATAATATATAAACACAGGAAAATAGTATTTTTATAGATAAACCCTCATATGTATCATATATTATAATAAACACCTTTTATTATATAATAATAGTAGGAAAAATGTCATATTAAATGTGCAGTTTTATCAACTGAACAAATACCCCTAAACTTATCTTTGATCGTCCCGAGCAAACTAGTTTATTTAAGAGAAGAAAAAGAAAGGAGAAAACTAAGCATACTTTCGTAGGCAGACACGATTGCACTGAGCACGTGCAACAAGCCGTTAAACCTCTAGGTGTCCCTAGTAGGAGGAGTGTTGTCTCCTGAGGGTTTTCAGCGGATTACACCCACAAAATCCTATAACAAAAGAAAGATGGTGAAATTTACATATAAAGATAAGAACCATAAAAGAAAGACTTTGAAAATAAGAGTTTCCAACTATACTAGCTTTTCAGTTGTCATGAGCCCTATCTTAATAGTCATGAAAAAATGTTAGAAATCATATCATCCCTCAATAAAACATCATCTTTATTCTTCATTCCTACCTTTCGTCCAAACATTGATCATATACCCCTACGTGTGTGTAAAGAACATCCCTACACTCGGAGAATTCAATTCAAGCTATCATACTCTTGTCCATCTACCTTAGTACTTTTTTAATTTGATGAATATTTAGATTTGCTCACACATTTTCATGCGACCGTTAATACTTCTTGAGGTACTAACCGACCGATTACTTATGTGTTTGCTGATTAGGTGATATTATTTTCCTCGTCTTGCACCACCTAAGGCTTAGCAGTGACTCCCAGACCAGTTGGTCTTAGGGCACTAGGTGAAGAGGCACCTTCGCTATATTTTTTTATTGCTACCTTGGCGATAACAAAACCAGTGTTCATTTTTTTCTTTTCACCATTTTTATATTTTCTTCATTTTTTTTTTCATTTCCTTCATACTTTGGCTTTTAGACAAGAGCATTTCAAGGTATCCTTTACTATTCCGAGTTTCAAGACGTGTGTAAGTGCATATAGTAGGGTATCAACATTCAAATGTTTGGCTTCCAGAATAGAAACTATTTTTCAGACTTATTTTTATCCTCAGATTAGTGACTTCCTTCATCTTACTAACCCTTGGGACAACAGCTCATAACTACTTATTACTAGTTCGTTTAAGAAAACTTCTAATTTTCTTGGTTTTCTTAAACTATTCCTATCTTTTGGATGTAATTTTTCACTTTCTACTCTTTTGTTATAATTTTTTTTTTAATTTTAAAATTTTTGAAAATTTGTGCTTATGCAAAATATGATGCAACTTGATGTGTAAATAAGCACAAACCTCCCCCAAACCTGTTTACAGCAATGTCCTCACTGATGTCATCCGTTAAGCTCAAAAACCTGTAGATTTGGGAGGAAATTATTAATGGGGGTAAGAATATATGAAAGTGAAAATCCTCCCCCAAACTTATTTTAGGCTCACAATTTTGTAAAAATCATTTTCTTTCAAGAGCCAAAATATACCACACCCCCCCAAACTTGAGTTAAACAATTTTAATCTTTTAAAATCAGAAGAGGGGGTCAAGGTTATTGGTCAATGCCAAGTTTTTGCAAAGACCGAAGGTCAACACCAACCATTCAAAAATTTTATCGATAAAGTACCAAGGTTGGTGGAAGAACATGTTACCTTTCGACGTGAAGAAGTAGGGAGGTGATAAGAGGTGTGATGGAAAAGGATTGCGTCTCAATTTGGAGAGACGACACAGTGATAGTGATGATGGATTACTCGTATTATCATGATTGTCCAAAAGAAGGGGTGGAGGTCCAATTTCTTCATCTTGGAGTTGATTCATCTCAATGCCCGTGTCTTGTAAAAATACGAGTTCATCAGCGAAAATTTCCTCAAAGATTTCATCGATACCCTGAAAAATAATGTCATCAGAAAAAATGGGGTGATCGTTAGACTCAATATAAGGTTCCTCATTAGATGTTGACCCGGACAACTCGGTAGAAGAGTAAATGGTTGGGTGAAAAGAGTCTGTATCATGAGGTTGATCAAATTCGCTGCTGTCGACATCCATTAATTCGACAGAACACACATGAGCATAGGGTTCGGAGGGTTCACTTCCCAACTTGTAAATGTTAAGCTCAATTGACTTCTTTCCAAAGGATAGGGTCATAGAGCCGTTTCTACAATTGATTACTGCGTTGGAAGTAGCCAAAAAGGGTCGACCGAGTATCACCGGGATTTGATTGCATGGGTTTGCTACAGCTTGTGTATCTAAAACAATAAAGTCCACGGGGAATATGAATTCCCCGACTTTGATTAACACATCCTCTAGCTCACCCCTTGGTTAGGTGATAGATCGATCGGCCATTTGAAGAGTGCAATGCGCTGGTTTTAACTCTCCGATCCCTAATTGCTCATAAACCGAATACGGAAGCAAGTTAACACTAGCACCTAGATCGAGTAGAGCACGATTAATATTTTTACCCCCAATGGAAATAGAAATTGTAGGACTTCCGGGATCCTTTCGTTTCTTGGGTAGTTGTTGTGTAAAAGCAGTGCTCACATTACCCGCATGGAAAACTGTTTTAGGTACTTGAACTTTTCTCTTCCTAGTGCACAAGTCCTTTAAGATTTTCGCATATGACGGAACTTGTTGAATAGCATCTAGGAGAGGAATGTTTATGTTAACTTGCTTAAAAATTTCCACAATCTTCTCCATTTGTGGACTTGGTCTGTTGCCCCTTAACCTGTTTGGGTAAGGTGCTTTATCAATAAGGGTTTGGTCCAACATTGGAGAAGATTGTGGGGACGAATTCGATCCCAAAACTGGAGTGGGAATCGACTTAGATAGATTTGGTGAAATGGGCGAAGGGTTCGAGCCTTGGGGAAAACGGAGAATAGGCTCGGGTGAAGGTGGGAGACTAAACGAATTAGGGGAAGAAGAAGAAGCTGGGGTATCATTGGTATCACTATCATCACACTGCTCACCCACTCGGTTATTCAGCACTTTTCCCGATCTCAACGTGGTAACAGCACTCACATTATAACTTTATGAGTGGCCAGGATTAGGTATGGGTTGAGATGGGAGTTTCCCTTTCTCTCTCGCACTCATTGCGGCGTTTAACTGTGCGATTTGGTTTTCTATTGATTTAATACTCTCACCATGGGAGGCGGAGTTTTTCGTTAAGGTGTCAATAGAAGACCTCATCTCAGCCGAATTTTGCATGGATTGTTTCATGAACATATCCAAGGTTTGTGCAAGTGAGTTGTCAGTACCGGCCACTTGTGGTGTAGAAATGTTGGCCGGATTTTGGAAATTCTGTGACTGAAAGGGGGGCTGATCCTGTGGTTGTGGTTGCTGTGGAGGAGGTTTTTGATAATTGCTTTGTTGGTTTTGGTTCCAAGCAAAGTTAGGATGATTCCTCCATCCTTGATTGTACGTGGAAGAATAAGGGTCGTTTCTAGGTCGCTGCTGAAAGGCAGCATTAGCTTGAAACGATGCATTCATAGGACATTCTTCCGTTAAGTGTGAAGGATCTGAACAGCAACCACAGACGGTCTTAGGAAGCGTGACCTGATTTAGGGAGAATGATGAAAATTTGTTCTCAATAGCATCGAGTTTCTTCTGCATCGCTGCCATTTCGGCTTTTACTGCGATGGAAACATCGAGCTGGTGAATACCTCCCTTAGTTGAAGGTGGTCTTACGCTTTCCCACTGTAACGTGTGTTCAGCGAGATCTTCCAGATATTTCCAAGCTTCACCATCATCTTTAGACATGAAATTGCATTGACACATTGTTTCAAGCATCTGCTTTGTTGCTGGATTAATGCCCTCATATATAATCCGACATAAATCCCATCTTTGTATTCCGTGATGGGGGCATTGGACAAGCAGATCCTTGAAACGTTCAAAGCACTTCCAAAATGGTTCATTGGGAAGCTGGGTGAACTGGTTGATCTCGCTCCTAATATGTGCAGTCTTATGGTTTGGGTAAAACTTCTTAAGAAATGCTATGACAAATTCATCCCAATTAGTGATAGAGTGTGCGGCAGTATTGTAAAGCCATTTTTCTGCCAAGTCGCACAGTGTGAATGGGAAAGACGTAAGCGCATAGCATCTAAAGTCAATTGTGAAGTACCCATCATTGCGCATACGTTTTCGAATTTGGTGATGAAAACGTACGCGTCTTCCGACTCAAGCCCGTGAAATTTAGGCAGCAGATTGATGTAGTGGGGTTTAATTTCGAAATTATCCCCGTTAGGTGGTGGAAGAGATAGACAAGTAGGAAGAGGACCACGAATAGGATAGCATCTCTCTTGGAGAGAGATGCGCGGTGGATTCTGCTCACCTGCGGGCGGTGGCAGCGTGGTGTTATAATTAGATGGAGTGTCGTCCATCACGGTCGATGTGGTGTGTGGTAGGGGAAAAGAAGATGAAGAACTACCGACTTCGGCGTCGATAGCAGGAACGCGGACAAGACGGGCACTAGGATCCCGTGTCCAGCCGAGCATGCACTAAGCGGGTTTAGTGCAAGTGGCAGCGTGTGTGTGATTTTAAAATTGGCTTGTTTTGAAAAAGTGGGACTCAAGACAAATCACCCTAAGATGCACAAGCAACCCTAGAACTAAGGTCACCTAGGTCCAGTCTCTAGACCGCTCCTAGACTTCCAAAGGACAAGCCGCAGGATCAATCCTCTACCGCCTCCGTACTACCCTTGTAGCCAGATAAGTGCCAGGTAAGTAGGAAGGAACCACGTCGTGGGCCTAATTAAAAACCACTAGCCTTTGTCACAATTGCCTAGGCACTACAAAAGTAATGCGGATAAACGATAGATTACCCACGACCTTCCTCTGTCCTTATTGAGCGCGACAGTCCTTAGAGTCTGGTCTAGATATTTTTTAAATTAATGAAGGGTTGATCTATATGCTCAGTTTGTGATTTGTGGGGCTTAGGAAGGGTGATGAAATCTCCACCTAATCTTGATTTGGTCCTTGCCCCTTAAAGTCCGTATTAAATATGCAAAACAAAACCAATCACAAAACTTTTGCAAAAAGATTTTTGAGCGGCGCGATTTTGCAAAGAATCCTGCAGAAAATAGATTTTATTGGATTTGAGAGGAGAGAGAAGGAGTTGAGAAAAATACCAGAGAAGATTGAAGCCCTAATTCTTCCAACTTGCCGCGATTCCGCCGCAGAAGGGGCACTTTCGCCGCGGTTCCGCCGCGTGGCAGAGGGATCACTTGATGAAAATTTTTGTATAGCCTTCTGTGCTCCTCTGGATCTCTAAAAATGGCTCTGTTCCCGGTTCTCCTTAATTCTGTGACTCCAGATTTCCTTGCAAAAATTCACGCACAAATCGTTAAATATGCAATTTGCAGTTTTGTTTTAATAATGATATGGCTCGTCTAATAATTCAACACAAATAGTAAAAATAAAAAATTACGCACGTATCCCCGGCAACGGCGCCATTTGATTGATTCGAAAGAGTGTTTGTTTTTAGTTAACCGCAATCAATAACGGTGTCGCTTGTAGCTAGACCGAGATGAGTACGGGTCGTCCTCTGGGAAACGTGGAACCTTTTACTTTTACTTTAGATGTGTTGAGAAAGAGAGGAGGGATAAAGAATTTTTATAGAATGGTTTCTAGATCTACGTTAAACAGGAATGTAAAATATAGATCTAGATTATTTTAGAGATGTAGATAATATAATAAGAGGGCTTGTAGGGTTCGTTAGGATTTAGTAGTTATGGACGATTAATTAAAAGTTACCATTTTTATCCATTAATAGATTTAGAACTAGAACGACGGGGATGCGTGTAGATTAGGGTTTCTGGAGGGAAAAGGAATCCCACTCTTAACTCTTATCTCGACACGGAACTCCGTTCATATCTAGCCTTTACCAAAACAATCATTAATCTAATCTCTAATCGTGGTCGGAACTAGCAAAGAATTGCTAGCGCGCCCGATTAGGATATTAATGATTCTTTTGATAAAGTTCCTAAACTTTATAGGACATAAAAAGGGTTTAATTATTTTCATCGTCCATTAGCCTACCCTAATCCTACGAACCCTAACAAGCGGAGAATTACTCACGCATGTTAGGAGAAGAAGATGAAAAGAAAGAGAGGGAAAACATAATGTAAAATGCAAAAACAATTAAAAAGAACTACCTTTATTAATCAACTGAACAAGCTACACTTTTATTCCGTAGAAAATAATTACAAACTAGTGCTTCTCGATCTTTCCTAAGGAGGTAGTCGAACAGTCGATGATGAGCCTGGATGCGTGAACGTCGGGAGCTTCGTGATCTCTTCGGCTTGATGACTTTTCCAAGAGGCTCTCGGTGCCCTTTTATAGTGCAAAGCAAGAATCTTATTGTTGAAAACTTGGTAAAATATAGATTTGATTTAAGCCACAAAATCTTAGCAAATGATCCCTCTAGATTGCCGCGGATCCGCGGCCAAAGGGGGGGTATGGCCGCGGATCCGCGGCCATTTGATCACAACTCTTCATCAAATTTTGGGGTTTCTGTCTTTGTGACATTTGGCAATCCTAGGCACCTTCATATTTCAGAAATCTTCTCTCGGTTGCTTCCAGACTTGGTCTCCAAGTTTTGCTTCTTAATTTGGCAAGTTTTCTTCAACAAATTGATTTGTTTGATAAATTCTTCATAACAACTTGGAAATATTCTGCACAACAACTCAAATAAGATTTTAGTAGACTTTGTTCTACTAGGATTAGGTCAATAATATTATTTGCATACATTTTCCTACCAAATGATAATTAAAATATATTAACACATGGAAAATAATGTTTTTACACATAAACCCTCATATGTATAATATATTATAATAAAGTCCCTTTTTAATATGAAAATGGTAGGAAAAATGTAATACAAATGTGCAGTTTTATCAACTGAACACTCAACAAAAATATCCAGGTCAACAATAGTCAACAATGTCAAATGGTCAAACCAATTAGCCATGACACAATTATCTTTAATAAAAACTAGCAAACAATTTTCTCCACTTCATAATGGTTTTAATCAAGTCAATGGTCAAAACCCTAACGGGGTGTCTCCTTCTGTGCCCCTATCAGGCGTATATACATACCCGCATCCGTGTTCCGAGAAACATGAATACAGTTTATTGAGTATTGGTTTGGATCCTGACAACTTTTTGTCTTTTATTGAGTGTTGAACACTCATTAAGGCTCTGGGGCTTTATTTAAAGAACAGTTTATGTTCCTTCTGCGCACACGTGAGGAGCACGTGGCGCGCTTGGCGCTGATCGCCAGACTTGGAACGCTAAGGTGCTTTATATGAGATAGCGCACACGTGAGGAGCGCGTGGCGTGCTTGGCGCTGAGCGCCAGTCAATGAGTACAGAGCGCTCCTGTGAAGTAGCGCACATGTGAGGTGCACATGGCGCGCTTGGAGCTGATCGCCAGATTTGGAGCGCTAAGGCGCTTTTTATGAAATAGCGCACACGTGAGGAGCACGTGGCGCGCTTGGCACTGGTTGCCAGATTTGGAACGCTGATGCGCTTCTTATGAATTAGCGCACACATGAGGAGCACGTGGCGCGCTTGGCACTGGTTGCCAGATTTGGAGCGCTGATGCACTTCTTATGAAATAGCGCACACGTGAGGAGCACGTGGTGCGCTTGGCGTAGTGCGCCCGACTTGGAGCGCTGAAATGCTCCTTTGGCCGTTTTGGTCAGTTCTGCGCTCTGAGAATTAAATTCTTGTTTATAAGAGACTTTGTCTCGTGGATCTAAGAACAAAGTTCTTATTTTTCTGGGAGATGTTACAATTTCTTTTTTTGTGTGAAAAGACTATGTCTTTATCTTATAGATCTGTGATCTAACAAGAACTGAGTTCTTCTTCTTCCCTTTTTATGATGAGATGCTTCAATCTCTTCTATTGTTATGAAAGACTTCTGTCTTTGTAGATCTATGATTTAGAAGAAGAACTGGGTTCTTCTTCCTCTTGATGAGATGCTTTGATCTCTCTGTTTTATTTACCTTGAAGAAATTCTTCTTTCGGGAGCTTTCTCTTCTCTTTGAAATTTCTCAAAGTTTGGGGGGGTGTTCCTCTCTGTGAGACTTGAAGTCTTGGGTCCTTTATATAGGGGAGGCTGATTTGTTGAATCAGTTGAAGAGATTTTTTCTCTAATTGATTTGGGAATATTTCCCACCATTGGATCTTTGATCCAAGGGCTTCTGTTTTACAGAAGACGGTCTTCTTGTTTTTAACAAGATTGGGAAAATCTTTTCCCATACAGAACTTATTCTGTATCTTGATGATTTTTAATCACCATTGGATCTTTGATCCAACGGTGCTCTAATTTTCAGAGGTAATTTGATAATTTTTAGTCATCTTTGTTGGATGTTTGATCCAAGGGTGAGGAACATTTAGTTCCAGCGCTAGCGCTTTCGTGATTTGCACGTGAGCGCTGCATCAGAGTCTTTGACTCTGGATGCTAGCGCTCTCGTGCTTTGCACGTAAGCGCTGCATCAGAGTCTTTGACTCTTATCACTGGCGCTGCTAGCGCTAGAGCTCTCATGCTTTGCATGTGAGCGCCGCATCAGAATCTTTGGCTCTTAGCGCTGGTGCTGCTAGCGCTAGCGCTCTCGTGCTTTGCATGTGAACGCTGCATTAGAGTCTTTGACTCTTAGCGCTGGCGCATTTAGCGCGAGCGCTTTTATGAAGCGCCGCTTCATTTCAAATTTCAAAATTTGAACAGAGCTTTGCTCTGATTGGGGAAAAAAATGCCCCCCACCGTTGCGCTCACGTGGCTCACACGTGAGTGCAGCGGTGGTAGCCTTTCCACCGTTAGATCAACTTAGAAGTTGAAACGGCTCTCAGTGCCCATAAATAGGCCTTTGGCCCTTGAGATGACTGTTTGTTCATCTTCTTGTTTTGTTTTTCTGAGAATTAATTCTCTTTCAGAGCCAAGCTCTCTTCCTTAAGAAATTTCTTAAGAGTCGAAACTCTGCCCAAATTCGGTAAGAATTGAACTTATTAACAGAGCTTCGCTCTTCTCAGATCACAGATCTTAAAAAAATATTTTAGGGTTTTACCCATTAATAGAGCCTTGCTCTTCTCAGATCATAGATCTGTTCATCTTCCATGAATAACCCTTTAGAGTTTGTTCATAGATCTTGAAGATCTTGAAGTTTTTGACTTATTAAAAGATTTGCTTTTTAGGGTTTTTGATGGATTACTCCATCATCTTCACAGAGCATAGCTCTTCAGAATTTTTTAAGGAGAATTTTATTCCTTTCATCATTAATTATGACAGATGTCATATCTGTTATAGAGCGCTGCTCTCAAGGGAGATTAACTCCTTGTCCCGAGGGGCTTCTCATTAAATGAGAATCCTTTTAAGATTTCCTCTTTATTTGCACAGATTTGAATTTATTGGGTGTCTTAATCAGCACTTGTTTTCTTCATGCGGATATCAAGAGTTGATTTAAATCCCCATGTCTGTTTCAATAAGCATTTTGTTGATCTGTCTGTCCACTAAACTCTCACTGATTTTCATTTTCAGGCGCTATGGCCGCTCATCTGTACTGTCTTGACGAAATCATTTCTTATGAGGACATTCGCGCACAAGGTCGTTGTCAAAATCAGGAGTTTACAAATGCCTAATGCGCTGAAATTATGAATCGTTTTAATGCACACAACGGTCGACTACTTTCTCGTCGCTCCGCTCTCTTAAAGATTATAGTGAGAGCAATTTGGGGAGCACTTCCTGGATTTTATGAAGCCATGCCGCTTAATGCACTGGATGATGCTGAAGATAAGGTGCACTCAGTGTATCTGACGGGCCTGATCTCAAAGAAGCTGCGGGATAATCTCATTGATATTTTGCATCAAACTTTCCAACAGACGACGATAATCGCTGCTTATCAGAGGGCGGAGGACATCAGCGAAGATCCTGACGCTTGTGATCATGAGAGGATGCACACGAGAATGGTAAGAGAGGCCAGAAATATTTTAGACGGTCTCACTTTCGAATTTCTCAATCCGTGTTCCGGACTCAATATTTTGCCATTGTAAACATTTTAATGACGCTTTTGTTTACTGTTTTCATCAATGTAAGAACTTTCTGAGGTATGAATAGCAAATTTTTCCTTTCCATGCGTTTATTTTATCCTTTTCGCACATACATAAGTGGGTACGTTTCGGACGCCCAATTGGATGTAAATCAAATGTTCTCCTTATTGCCTTGCATAATATGTGATTGACGTCATTGGGTTATGCCTTTTTGTTTTGACTTGGCGCAAAGCAGTTTACGTACTCTTGAGTAGCATCTCGATTTCGATGGCATGTAATTTTGGCAAGTGTGGTTTGTAGATAATAACAGTTCGTCTCGAACTCTTTATAGGATAGTGATGGCTTAGGAGACAGGGTTAGGATCTGCTACCTAAGACTTTCCAACTCTATAAGCCATGAGGGTCTCGTAAAGATTTCTCTTCCTGCGAGTCGAGAGGATTTCGTAGGTGTATTTTCCCCTTAGGAATCGTGAATATTCCTAAGTATGATTTCTCTTGAGAGTCGTAAGGATCTCGTAAGAGAATTTTCTCCCTTACAAGTCGAGAAGACTCGTAAGTGATTGTTTCTCTCCTCGTCGAGGTTCGATTTCGGAGAGTGTGGTCCATAGATAGTCCATCTTAATCTCCTTGTAGGGTAGTGATGGCTTAGGAGACAGGGTTAGGATCTGCCACCTAAGACTTTTCAATTTTATGAGCCGTGAGGGTCTCATAAAGAATTTTCTCCCTACGAGTCGTGAGGATCTCGTAAGTGTATTTTTCTCCTTAGGAGTCGTGAGGATTCCTAAGTGTGTTTTCTCTTGAGAGTCATAAGGATTTCACAAGAGAGTTTTCTCCCTTACAAGTCGAGAGGACTCGTAAGTGACTGGTGAATTGACTTGTTCCCAAATCGAAGCATTGCTCCGACGAGGAGGTCATTGGTTGACGTATTTCCGCGACGGGGTCATTTGCTGACGTATTTCTGCGACGGGGTCATTTGATGACGTATTTCCATGACGGGATCATTGGCTGACGTATTTCCGTGACGGGGTCATTGGCTGACGTATTTCCGCGACGGGGTCATTGGATGACGTATTTCCGAGACGGGGTCACTTGCTGACGTGTTTCCGCGATGGGGTCACTTGCTGACGTGTTTCTGCGACGGGGTCATTTGATGACGTATTTCCGTGAAGGGGTCATTGGATGATGTATTTCCGAGACGGGGTCATTTGATGACGTATTTCCGAGACGGGGTCATTGGCTGACGTATTTCCGCGACAGGGTCATTGGATGACGTATTTCCGCGACGGGGTCATTGGATGACGTGTTTCCGCGATGAGGTCATTTGCTGACGTGTTTCCATGACGGGGTCATTTGCTGACGTATTTCCGAGACGGGGTCATTGGATGACGTATTTCCGCGACGGGGTCATTGGATGATGTATTTCCGCGACGGGGTCATTGGCTGACGTATTTCCGAGACGGGGTTATTTGCTGACGTATTTCCGCGACGGGGTCATTGGATGACGTATTTCCGAGACGGGGTCATTGGATGACGTATTTCCGAGATGGGGTCATTTGCTGACGTATTTCCGCGACGGGGTCATTGGATGACGTGAACCGCAGAGTCTTGGCATTAGGGACTTTGTCGTGGCTCCGATTGGTGGTGTCGCGTCCATATCCTGTTGGAATGAGGAGGAACGCCGTTGTTGGTCTTCTGGGATGCAGATGTTGCCGTTGAGATCTGACTTTCCCTTTGACAGAGTTCTTTGGGACATGTGGTTCCCTTTTCGTTTATACCCATGGATTGTATACAAGGGGTCAATATGGACTCGCCCGTAGGGCAAAAGTTTTATTTTATATATGTTTTTGTTTTCTTTCCGCGATGCTCTATCATTTCAGCTTTTTATATCACGAAAGTCGCGATTGCCCAATTATTTCAGCTATTTTTCGCGGTGCCCAACCATTTCGGCTATTTTTTCTTTTTACTCGCTGCTTTTTATTGGGAGTTGCCCAATCATTTTGGCCGTTTTTCTATGCATATATTTTACTTGCTGATTTTGTTGCAAGTTGCCATATCATTTCGGCTATTTCATATGCATTTGCGGCTCGCGGACTTTTCGCCGCGAGTTTGGGATTTAGGATCTGATACTGATTTAGGCATCAGCATCGCTACAACTGGGATATGGCCAGGAGAGAATCATCATTTGCCTTTGTCGGTTCGAACAAAGGTGGCTTAGCAAATAGGGTTAAGATCCTGCCGACTAAGGTTTTTGACTTCATGAGCCGTAAGGGTCTCATAAAGGTATTTCTTCCTGCGAGTCGTGAGGATCTCGTAGGTGTGTGTTCTCCTTAGAAGTCGTGAGGACTTCTAAGTGCGTGTTCTCTTGAGAGTCGTAAGGATCTCACAAGAGTATTTTCTCCTTGCAAGTCGAGAGGATCTACAAGTGTTGTTCACCAAATAGGGGAATTTCACACCATTGGTGGAACTGGGCGGAGGAGACGTTTATTTTTGCTCGTGGATTGTATACATGGGTCAGTATTGAACCGCTTGTAGGGCATGGATTGGGGTGTATGATGGCTTAAGAACAGGTCCAGATCCCTGTAGCTTAAGGCTTTTGAATCCTATGAGCCGTGAGGGTCTCACAGGGGAATTCTCCTTACGAGTCGTGAGGATCTTGTAAGTATAACTTCTCCTTAGGAATCGTGGGGACCCCTAAGTGTGTTGCTCCCTTGTGAGTCGTAAGGATCTCACGCAGGTATTTTCTCCTTACAAGGTAGAGAGGACCTTGTAAGTGTCTTTTAACGAGATTGCGCTCTTTCGGGTTTTCACAAAACTCGCCAGTAGCTCTGCTGTTTTTACTCACGGAGCCCTTTCAGGTTTTCATCCGTGCCCGTTTTGCTTATGGACGTACCCCTTTTTTTTATTATTTTTTTTGCGTCAGCCCTAGGATGCTACAGTTTGTAGTAGTTTACAGACGTTTTGGTCAGGCGTAGTATTTTTTCAAGAACCGACTGTTTATTGGCCTGAAGGGTTTTTTGCCATGCATATTCATGAGTAAGCCCTACCTTGGTAGACTTTGTCTATGATATACGGGCCCTCATAGTTTGGCTCGAATTTCTCCCGTTTGGCACGATTATGATCATAGGTCTTTTTACGACTAGCACGAGTTCGTCTTGGCGGAATGTTCTCGGCCTAGTCAATCTTTCGTACGAGCGTGTCATCCTTGCTTTGTAAGCCTCTAGGTTTTGCTACGCCATGAGCCGGGTTTCGTCAAGGGCGTCGAGCTCCTCAAGCTGAAGATGAGCGTTCTCTTGGTCTGTTAGCTTGTAATAAACTGCCACTCGTAGGGAGGGTAGCTCTATCTCTAAAGGGAGTACCGCTTCTGCGCCGAATACCAATACATACAGCGTTGTATTTGTGGCCGTTTTGAACGTGGTCCGATACGCCCTGAGAGCTTCATGCAATCTTTCGTGCCAATCTCTTCTATTTCTGGACACCGTCTTCTTTATGATCTTCGTCAAGGTCTTGTTGAAGGCCTCAGCTAGACCGTTAGCTCAGGGATTATAGACCGAAGAGTATCTCTAGTCTATATTATGTTGCTATGCGAAGTGGCTGATTTTGTGACTTCTGTAGGCTGGCTCGTTATCAGAGATAATCCGTCGCGGAGTGCCGAACCGATAGATGACGTGTGTCTTGAAGAAGTGGAGAATTCTCCGTCTTCACTTCTCTTAGCGGTATGGCTTCTGCCCATTTAGAGAAGTAATCGGTTGTCGCCAATATGAACCGATGTCCTCTGGACGATGCTAGTTCGATGGGCCCGATTATGTCAGTTCCCCACATTTCGAACGGCCAGCTAGCCACCGTTGGGTGTAGCGGATTTGGATGCTAGTAGATGAAGTCCCCATGAATTTAGCACGAGTGGCACTGCTTCGCGTATTCAAAACAGTCTTGGATCATCGTGGGCCAATAGCAGCCCATCCTTTTGATTTTCAGCTTCATCTTTGGTCCGGCTTGATGAGAACTGCAGAGTCCGTCGTGAGTTTCTTAGATGACTCTCTTTGCTTCTTCTGGCCCCAGGCATCTTAGCTATAGAGGGTCGAAAGATCTCTTGTACAAAGTATCATTGACGAAGACGAAAGGCAAACCTCGTTTCATGAGCTGATGTCTTGAGGATGCATCTTCAGGTGTTCGTCGGGATTTGAAGTAGTCTATAAAGGCTTCTCTCCAATCCTTAGCCTTTTCCTAGTCTTTTATTTGTAAAGCTGTTTGCTTGGTCGCTTCTTTTTCTTCAGACGACTCCGGGGATATTTCCATTGGTGCAAGAACCCAACGGTTTTGTACCACGATCCTTACGTCATCGAGGTTTTCATCAGCCAGTTCTTTAGCGAGTATGGCTAACGCATCCGCTTTGCTATTTTCCACCCGCGGTATGCTTTCTAGGGCGTAGGAAGGGATTTGAGTCAGCAATTATTGTACTCTCTCGCCGTACTTTACCAACTCCGGTTTGCACGTTTGATAGTCGCCGTTTACTTGGCTAACGACCAGTTGGGAGTCTCCGTATATGAGGAGGTTTTCGATTCCCATGTCGACAGCGATCTTAAGACCTGCTATCAAAGCTTCATATTCGGCTTCATTGTTCTTCCTCGGCTCTGTTAAAGAGAAGGCGAAGCGCATTATCCCTCCTTGTGGAGTCACGAAGATAAGACCTACTCCCGATTTGATTATAGGGGTGTTGGGCTGTCGCTTTTTCATGGAAGATGCCCCGTCGAAATAGAGTTCCCATCGGGTGTCACTCTCTCCTTTCTCCCCGTTGATTGTGTCAAACGCGTGCTCGTCTGACAATTCGCAATTTAGGGGTGAATCGGCAGGTATCGGATGCTCAGCGAGGAAGTCGACGATGGCCTCGCCTTTCACTGCCTTGAGCGGACGATAAGTTATTGTGAACTCCATCAAGAGCAGGCCCCATTTAGCGAGTCGTCCTGTTAGTATGGCTCTTGACATCAAATACTTGATAGGATCCACTTTTGATATGAGGTGGATCTCATGCGCCAACGCATAGTGTCGGAGCTTCGTTATCGCGAAAATTAATGCCAGGCAGTGTTTTTCGAAAGGGGAGTAGTTGTTTTCTTCCCCCAGGAGAACTCGACTCAAATAGTAGAGGGCTCTCTCTTTCCCTTGGTCGTTCTCATGTGCCCACAGTGTGCCTAAGAAACCTTCAAGGGCGGTTGTGTACAGGATAAGAGGCTTTCCCTTGACTGGAGCGGTCAGTACTGGCGGGTTCTGCAGGTATTGCTTGATTTCATCCAGTGCGCTTTGGCATTTGCGATCCCAGACGAAAGGGTTCCCTTCTTCATTAGGTGACTGTAGGGGCGGGATTTGCCGGAGAGATTTGCTATGAACCGCCGAATATACGCAAGCTTCCCTTGGAAAGATCGCAGTTGCTTGAGAGTTCTTGGCGGAGGCATCTCCATAATCGCCTTGATCTTTGACGGGTCTATTTCGATGCCCCGGTGTCGTACGACGAATCCTAGGAATTTTTCTGAGGAAACTCCGAACGCGCATTTTAGAGGGTTCATCTTCAGGTTATATTTCCGAAGGCGCTGGAACATGATCTTCAGATGCTCCCAATGCTCCTCGTGCGATTTGCTCTTAACCACGAGGTCGTCAATATAGCATTCGATGATTTCATGTATGAGGTCATCGAAAATCTTCGTCATGGCCCTCTGATAGGTGGCGCCGGCGTTCTTCAGACCGAAATGCATCACTTTGTAGCAGAATATACCCAAAGGGGTCCGGAAAGCAGTATGCTTCTGGTCTTCGGGATGCATCTTTATTTGATTGTACCCTGATGAGCCGTCCATGAAGAAGAAAACTTCGTGAGTGGACGTATTGTCTATCTTCAGCTCGGTAACTGGTACAGAAAAATCATCCTTCGGGCAAGCTTTGTTGAGATCCCGAAAGTCCACGCATATTCACACCGTCCCATTCTTCTTCATCATTGGGATGATGTTGGCAATCCAGTCAGGGTATTGCACTTCTCGGACGAAGCTGGAGTCGATTAGCTTCTTGACCTCGGCGTTGATGCTCATTTTAAGTTCGAGCCGCATTCTTCTCGGTATTTGTTTGACTAATTTGACGTCCGGAGAAATCGCTAATTTATGGACGGCTATTTCTGGATCTAGTCCCGGCATCTCGGAATAGTTCCATGCGAAGCAGTCTTTATACTGCATGAGCACGTCTTTTAGCGTAACCATCTGTTCTTTAGACAACAGCTCACTGACGAACGTCGGCCGCGGGTCACTTGCCGTCCCCAAGTTGATTTTCCTGAGGTTATCTGCAGTAGTATGTATCACATCTTCCAATTCTTTTGGTGCTGGTGGAAACTCTGAGATCACCTCGTCATCATCGTTTTCAAAGCACCAGGGGAGGTCAGCCATATCCTCGCGTACTCTTTCTCCTGACAGCGTTATCGCGTGACAGGTACGAGATCGCTTCCAAGACCGATGTTGATCCAGCTCTACTCTCGCTGCATACGTGACTTTCGGTTCATGCTTCTGTGGCGGGGTTACCCTCCAACTGCTGGAGAGAGCGAACCTGCCTTGCTGATACTGGTCTTCTACCCAGTCTTTAAATATGAAGCAGTCTTTGAGAGGATGTCCTATCGCTCGGTGATAGGAGCAATAATCCAAGTGAGAGACCCCGTCTGCTTGCTCGAGGTGTTTGGCTTCCGGGAGCGTAATCATTTGATATTTCATGACAAGACTGAATATCTTCCTTGTCTTGTCTTGGGGAAAAGAATATGCTTGACCCATCTTTCTTATAAGAGACGAATCCCGGCTGCTCAATTCTCGATCGTGTGGCTTCTTGGACCCGCTTTGCCGCAGTCGAACGTTTTTTCCATTCTTTAGTTTGTTTTTACCTCTGTGTCGGGCCTTCTGTATGATGGGCTGGCGACGAAGGGAATTGTCATTCTCCGTAGCCTGCAGAAAGAGGCGTTGCGTCCTGGCTTTCTCGTAAATGGCCATTTCACGGTTGTGGTCATCCCGGACCTTTTGACCTGCTTCCTTTATTAGCTTTTCCATCTGTTCCTTAAACGACGGACTCGGCATTTTTGTTGCAGGATCTTGTTCTGGTTCAACTGCAGCGTCTTCTAACAGAGCGTCCCCTTCTTCATCGAAGTCATGTATAACGTAGAATCTTTCCCATTTCTTGGATTGAACATATCCAAGCCCGATCGTTTCCATTCTCCCGTTGGGCAATTTTCGCTGAGTTTCGGGGACGTTCCAGATCCTGTTGTAGAACTGAGCTTGTCGAGCAGTCTGTTTGAAAGGTACACCTAGGCGCTTTAACAGCCTTTTTAATCCTTCCGTGTAGTATCTGGGCAGACGGATGGGCTGGAGCCTGTCAAGTGTAGAATCGGCACCATGCCAAATTTCTTTCTCCACTTTGATTTCCGCAGATCAATAAAAGAGGATCTCCTTTTCATCTTTTCGCCTGGGAGGGACGTAGAACGTCTGCAGTTCTTACACGCTATAAGTATCAAGTGCGTCGATCTCTCTGTAGTGCTGCCGTGGAACCATGGCGATCTGAAAACTCATATCATCTCCAGTGAGGGCCTGTGATGATGGACGGACCGAGAACACTATGTTGACTTCGTCTTCAGAGTCACTGCCAAAAACCAGAATAAGGGTAGATGGTCCCAGCTTGTTGCATTGGGGCGGCCCCGAATAGACTATCTCTTCTTCTTCCTCCGTATCGCTCCCGAAGACCGAAATGGTGGTGATGGCTTTTTACTTATTCTCCGGTTTATGGCATTTTTCTGTGTCTTCAAAGTCTGGGAAGAAATACTTTGCATCTTCGTACTTTCGGACTTCATTCATGGAGAATGGGTTCAGCTCCCCTGTTACGGTATACTCAAGACCATCTTTGAAATACTTCATATGCTGATGTTGTGTAGAAGGGATGATGTTGTACTCGTGCAACCAAGGCCTGCCGAGCAAGGCGTTGTAGCATGTCTTGGCGTCAATGACATGAAATTTGATGTCAGTGATGAGCAGCCCAAAGCGTAACGTCGGTATCACATACCCGAGCGTCCGTGATGACTGGGAGTTCCGGAGATAGTGATTTTATCCCAAGCGAGGTGCTGAACGCTCATGCAGATTTCTTTTAGTACCCTCACGTTTAGGAGATTGACAGAGGACCTGTTGTCAACTAGGATCTTCCCTATCTTAATATCATGGCAGTAGCCAGTGACATACAGGGGACGGTTGTGCTCACACGTTCCGAGAAGGAGATCTTCATCGCCGAAAGTGATGTCAGCTATGTGCACTTCTTCCAGCTCGTCCTTCATCTTTTCTTCGGCAAGGAAAGCTTGGAACTGCTCGGGCTCTTGTAGCGCCTTGATCAGAGAATCTCTCACCTCTTTAGATAGCAGAAGGGCATCGGGAATACTTAGCTGCGAGGGTATCTTCCTCAGGTGTGAAAGAACGTTGTAATCCACCTTGTTTTTCTTGGGCGGGTCCTTGGCTGCCAGTTCTTCGATGACTCGATCATCGAGGGCGATATCCTTAGGGACTTTTTTCTTCCCCTTATCTTTTTTGTTCGATCCCTTGTTTGTGAGCCCGAGATTCTTTTCAGGTAACGTGCGATTACGCAGCTGAATGTTCTCGCAGGTATTCATCTTTTCTGTTTCGGATTCTTTGAAGAGAGGGCCGAGGGCTATTTCTTCATCAGAAACGCTCCCGAAGGTGAGAACTTGCGATCCCCCAGAATCAACAATGTGACAGTTGCCGGCAGTTCTTTTGCGCTCATCTGTCGTGCACTTCTGCTCTCGACGTGTTTTGCACTTTATTCGCTTGAAATGCTGCCGATGAGCAACATATCCCTGCCACCAATTCTTGAAGGCCATGCATTCCTCGGTAGGGTGTGTGGTCCTCCGATGGTATAAGCAGTAGTTTGGATGTGCATCTAGTCTGTCTGGGAACGTATTTTCTGAAGTGTTTTCTTCGGAAGGTGGCAACTCCATTCCCATCGACAGGGATTTAGCGAATTGCTTCCTTGTCTTAAACCTGCTTTTGCTGGCGGCAGAAGTGCTTCCATCTGGTTGGGGTACTTCAACCCTTTTGTCCAGCAGCCGGTGTTTGGCTTTTTCAAATATGGCCATTTCGCGCTCTCGATCAGCTTTGCTCTTTTGACAGGCCTCGTTCAGCAACATGTCAATCATCTCGTCTGACGGTTCTAGGAGTTCCGGTTCGGGATCTGCCCCCAGTTTCTTTGCATCAGGAGCTTTTTTGCCATTTATCGAGTGAGAGATCATGTGGCAGCTTGCCACATAGTCTTCACTCCCTTCTAAAGAATCGTCTCTTTCGCCAGCGTCATCGTCTTCATTCTCAAGAACATGCTTAAAGAATTCCTCCAATGTGATTGGGGTCTGTGCCCTCTGGTTATATTCTTCCAGTGTATTGATGTATTTCTGCAGACCTGTATGGTTATCATCGGGTTGGACAGGTTTCTTGGCCTTCTTCTTTTTCTTTAAAGACTTTGGAGGCTTGAATTGAATGTTTTATCCACCATCACCAACTTTCAGCGTTGGACGCGGTTTCAACATTCCCTCGATGATCTCGGGTTCTAGCGGGCTCTTCCACCTAATTTCCGGGCATGTTTGGAGATCCTCCAGCATTCTCTTCGTTTTGGCTGAAAGAGCGACCTCCCATGGAACTTCTTCTATAAAAGAGCACGATGCCCCCGGCGTGTCCATCTTTTTAGGAGCGTGTGGCTGGGGCGGGCTCACCTTCCAATTCTCAAACAGCGCGAATTTGCCCTGTTGGTATTGGTCCTCAATCCAGCCTTTGAAGACGAAGCAATCTTCAATTGGATGGCCTACTACTCGGTGATAGGGGAAACAATTAGGATTATTGGTGTCGTCGGGCTGCAATGGACGTCTCGGATCCGGCAGATTGATGAGCCTGTTGCGTATCGCCAGTTCGAACAGTTTCTTTGTTTTCTCCCGCAAAAACGAGTAAGGACGCCTTAACTTTTCGTTAAGGAATCACTGTCTATCGCTTTGGCGATCAGCTGGTTTTGGACCAATCGGCTGTTGCTGAGCATTGGCGACGAAGGTCACTTTTCCTTTCCCCTTTTCACTCCGCGGCTCCGACTTCGAAGAGGAAGGCCTGTGGCCCATCTGGTCCATTTGGGCCAGCTTGTCAATCAGGGCCTGGAAAGCAGTCGGCTTGAAAAATATCATGAACTGGGATATGGTCGCCTGCGGATCGAGGGTACCCACAAACATGCCTACTGCAGGAGCCTCTTCTATGCGCTGTTCGCACTTCGACCATAGATTCCGCCACCGTATCGCGTACTGAACCCATGTTTCGCCTGGCTTCACCCTGGCGTTAATTAGTGCGGTGATCGGGGTGCGCACGCTAGCACTTACGAATCTCTGTGTAAATAGTAGCTCCATTTCCGCAAATATCTTGATAGAGTCATTTGGGAGTTCGGAATACCACTCGAATGTTGTCTCCGACAAGCTGCCAACGAATTGGCAAAGCAATAGCTTATCGTCACCTCCGGTGTTGCCGCACAGAGCCCTGAATTGAGCGACATGTTGGTGGGGATTGCCTGTCCCCTTGTATACGTGGAACTTAGGCATCGTATATTCCGGTGGGTACTTTATTTGATCGTACCAACCTGGATAGGGTCGCCCAGTCTTGACGATTTGGCCGGCCTCTTCGCTCTCCTGATGAGCTCGTATCTGTTGAGCTATATAATCATCGAGGGTGGTTTTGGAGATCGTCTCTTCTTTGGCTGCTGATAGAACCGGAAGAAGGATCGATGTCTCCCCTCTGTCGTCTTCAAGGATAATCGAGGGGTCTTCAGCTGGAGGATCCGGCTGTATCATCATCCCGACCATATCTTGGAATAGTAGCCCCATTTGTTTTATATTTACCGCTTGTTCCGCAGCCTCTTTTTTTTTCCTTTCGAGCATTCTTCGGAGGAATTCGGCATAAGTTTCATGTTCTTGGCGCTGCTCTGACGATATTTCCGGGCTTTCTTTACACCAAGTGAGTGCGACCATCTGTGTCAGCATCTCCTAAAGCTTTTGTTGCTGCTCCTGAGCCTTTGTTACTGATCGGGTGAGAGGTCGGTGACCCGTAGAAGTACGGATTTCCTCTTTTCTGGAAGCCATATAAACAGTATGCACTATCATGTCCCCAGACTTAGGGCGTTTGGATTCAATGCCCTTGCGATTCATCACAGATGCAGGGATCTTCTCCGGACTTCTCCTTTTGTGGGCGGTCGAAGTTGAGGGGGACGATACAGCGGGAACCCAAGTAGATGACGCCTTCTGTGGTATGCCAGGATGGTCCTTCTCTTGCCGAACCTTCATTTTCTTTGGTTGGCGGGAGTAGTCTTGGTTAACCACAGAATCTTAGACCCTTCGCCAGACCCTGTGAATTTTGGAGGACGGCCGCTGAGGGGGCTGCTCCAGCTTTGCCTTTGTAGCACTCTCCACAGGTGGAGGAGATCTTTTCAATACAGCAGTTGGAGAGTTTTTGCGTACCCTCCTAAGTGGTTCAAAACTGTTCCCAGTTGGAACAGCAGCATCAATTTCCACCATCGGAGCTGGTGGAGTCAATCCAGAGGGAGAACTGCCCTCAGCTTTTCTCACTCGGCGCCAGTGGCAATATCGAGCATGCCTTGCAGACGGTATTGGCTCAGCTATGGGGGTGGCTTCATCATGCCCCCTGCTCTGGTGGAGGATTACTGCCGGTGTCAACCTCTTGAAGACTGATGTCCGCTGAGAAGAAATGTCCAACCTATCGAAGACTGACTTTTGAGCAGGGAAAGCAACTTTGGTGATCTCGCCCGAAACGAGAGTTGGAGAAGACAGTCTAGCGAAGACCGATCTCTTAGCAGGAGAAGCCTCTTTAATGATTTCGTTTGCTTGAACAGGGATGGCTATCCGTTTCGGGATAACCCCTTCACGTATCACGGGTTTCTTCACGGACCCATTGGAGTTTTGGCCCAGTCTGTTAAAGACTGAGGCGTTGGATTTGGGCGACCCGGGCCGTGATGGTTGTAAGCCGATCAAAGGCCGAATTCTTCGGAGCTTCTTGCGACGGCAGTGGGGCGTTGAAGCTCATTGGTGGGAGCATGGTCCCAAAGAACAGCCCAGTGGTGGCTTGCGTCACCTGTTCCACTGGCATGGCGAAGATGGAGGCCTCTTGAGGCCCGTAGGTCACTCCCCCTGCGAGGACAGAGCGGGAGTTGTTGCAATTGTTGCAGTTGGCGCAGTTAGAAGCCATTTTCTCTGCACGGGAGCAAGACACCAAATCTTAGTATCTCGAATCCAGGTGCAACCACATAAAATAGTGATTAGTTCGCGAACACGACACGCGAAGTGTGGAGTGGAAAGAGGAAAAGGTCCTACCGGGCGTGCCAGAATCTGTTCTCCGCCGAAAGACGCGACCGGGATGTTGGGACGTCCGGCCTGAATTTTAGGGGGCAGATGCTATTTGGTGCTATCCGTCCACCTCTCCGAAGATACCAAGTTGATTTATGACACCATGTATCGAAGGTTTAAACGGATACGGCCGATATAGCAGACTTCGTCAGATTCCCCCTCGTTGAGGGGTTTTTGATTGTGGGGACGCTCTTCCCTGCAAGCGCAAGCCCCTGCAGTTAATTACGCTACCACATCGCGTAACCACTTTCTCCTTCTCCAGATGGTCACTTCGTGTCGTGTGTGTTTGTTTCATTTTTGGTTGCCCGTGGATTGTATACGGAGACTAATTTATGTTGTCGCCCGTAGAGCGTGGATTAGTCCAAATCCATATTTTCTTAAATTTGGGTTTGGGTTGGTTTAAAGATCGTTAATCTCATTTGAAACTAAGATCAACTTAAAAATTTGTTAAGGATACGTTAGTCTAATTTTAGACTAAGATCTACTTAACAGGATCGTTTAGATCCAACAAAAGAGCATTTGGGCTCTATTGTTTTAGTTTAGGGACATTGCGGCTCATGAGTTTAAGGACATCATAGTCCATAAAGTTTAAGGATATCATAATCCAGTTTAAAGACGTCATAGTCTAGGGGGATTTAGTTTAGGAACGTTGCGGTCCATAAGTTTAAGGACATCATAGTCCATTAGGTTAGGGACCTCATAGTCCGTAAAATTTAAGGACATCATAGTCCAATTTAAAGACGTCATAGTCTGTGTGATTTTGGTTCAACCGTTTGGGGATGCACCAAAAGTTATTGGTTATTGGGACCCTCCCTCTCTCTGAAGTCGTTGAGAAATTACAACGACATATATCAGAGGTATGAAGAGATGTACCCTTGAACCAATGTTGGTTGGGAGATCTGTAGTCAAGTTTGAGACTAAGATCAGTTAAAAACATTTATGAGCATATGGGATCAATTATCTAAATTAGAGGCCTGTGGCCAACTTGGGCTCAGCCCACTCAGTCAAAATGTTGGACATTTAATTAGGCACGGTCCTTTTTTTATTTAACAATGCTGAGCATTGGTTTGGATCGTGACAACTTTTTGTCTTTTAGTGAGTGTTGAACACTCATTAAGGCTCCGGGGCTTTATTTAAAGAACAGTTTATGTTCTTTCAGCGCACACGTAAGGAGCACATGGCGTGCTTGGCACTGATCGCCAGACTTGGAACGCTAAGTTGCTTCCTGTGAGATAGCGCACACGTGAGGAGCACGTGGCGCGCTTGGCGCTGATCGCCAGATTTATAGCACTAAGGCACTTTTTATGAAATAGCGCACGCGTGAGGAGCATGTGGCGCGCTTGGCACTGGTTGCCAGATTTGGAACGCTGATGCGCTTCTTATGAAGTAGCGCACACGTGAGGAGCACGTGGCGCGCTTGGCACTGGTTGCCAAATTTGGAGCGCTGATGCGCTTCTTATGAAGTAGCGCACACGTGAGGAGCACGTGGTGTGCTTGGCATAGTGCGCCCGACTTGGAACGCTGAAGCGCTCCTTTGGCCGTTTTGGTCAATTCTGCGCTCTGAGAATTAAATTCTCGTTTATAAGAGACTTTTTCTCTGGATCTAAGAACAAAGTTCTTATTTTTATGGGAGATGTTACAATCTCTTATTTTTTTTGTGAAAAGACTATGTCTTTATCTTATAGATCTGTGATCTAACAAGAACTAAGTTCTTCTTCTTCTCTTTTTATGATGAGATGCTTCAATCTCTTCTATTGTTATGAAAGACTTCTGTCTTTGTAGATCTATGATCTAGAAGAAGAACTAGGTTCTTCTTCCTCTTGATGAGATGTTTTGAACTCTCTGTTTTATTTACCTTAAAGAAATTCTTCTTTCGGGAGCTTGCTCTTCTCTTTGAAATTTCTTAAAGTTTGTGGGGGGTTCCTCTCTGTGAGACTTGAAGTCTTGGGTCCTTTATATAGGGGAGGCTGATTTGTTGAATCAGTTGAAGAGATCTTTTCTCTAATTGATTTGGGAATGTTTCCCACCGTTGGATTTTTTATCCAAGGGTATCTGTTTTACAGAAGACGATCTTCTTGTTTTTAATAAGATTGGGAAAATCTTTTCCCATACAGAACTTATTTTATATCTTGGTGATTTTTAATCACCATTGGGTCTTTGATCCAACGGTGCTCTAATTTTCAGAAGTAATTTGATGATTTTTAGTCATCTTTGTTGGATCTTTGATCTAAGGGTGAGAAACATTTAGTTCCAGCGCTAGCGCTCTCATACTTTGCACGTGAGCGCTGCATCAGAGTCTTTGACTATGGGTGCTAGCGCACTTAGCGCTAGCGCTCTCGTGCTTTGAACGTGAGTGCTGCATCAGAGTCTTTGACTCTTAGCACTAGCGCCAGCGCTCTCGTGCTTTGCATGTGAGCGCCGCATCAGAGTCTTTGGCTCTTAGCGCTGGCGCTGCCAGCGCGAGCGCTCTCGTGCTTTGCACGTGAGCGCCGCATCAGAGTCTTTGACTCTTAGCGCTGGCGTCGCTGGCGCTGCTAGCGCTGGCGCTCTCGTGCTTTGCACGTGAGCACTGCGTCAGAGTCTTTGACTCTTAGCGCTGGTGCATTTAGCGCGAGCGCTTTTATGAAGCACCGCTTCATTTCAAATTTCAAAATTTGAACAGAGCTTTGCTCTGATTGGGGGAAACACCTCCAAGTGCTTCGGGACTGCACCCAACTACTATCTGTTTGCACGACTCAATAGAGTCGTGGTAGGATAGTAATCTGAGAACAGTGAGAACACACTTGAGGCGAAGCAGCAGTGTCAAGTCAACGGACTAAGCTGTACTCATGTCACCTGAGAACTGCTAACTGACGATAGGTATAATACCAACCAACAGTTCCCGACGAGTCATGTCCAGTGTACTCGTAACCTGACGAGCACCTGCATACTATCTCCAGTACGACGTACTGATGGCTGTGGGACAGACCATCTCCTATCAAGGGATGAGAAGCGTATACAGTAGTCTACTCTGGAGTATCGATGCCCTGTCTCGATAATCCTACGACTATGGACCTGTATAAGGATGTGCTTATAGACTATCCAGCCCCCACTAGTGTGACTGCCATTACAACGCTGGTAGTCAAGCAAAGATCCTAAGGGCTCTATCAATATGTATTAGCGATATGTTAAAAGAAACACATACACATATTAAGATAGATACAAACCAAGTAGCATGCTACTATATCGAGCAAGACTGTCATAAATCCATGTATATATCCCAAGCTTCCAAAATATAATATACAAGCTAGTACTATACAATAATGGCCTCTAGGGCATATCACACTAACAGTTTGTTCCGAGACGAGACCCGCTCACTTAGTTACTACTCCGTAAAGGGCCTTGTGAGCGAATCTGCGGAGTACTTTGCCACTCTTCAGGCCGAATGGGCAGCGTGCCGCTTGTCTTCAATTTTCTTCTCGAGGACCTCGATTCGCTGATGGTACCCCGATAATTCTTCATAATCGGAGCGCCTGATGTCCCCGCTTCGGACTTGCGCGATGGAGCGGTTTCGGGTTTGCTCTATCACGTTCCTCAGGTCCTCGGGGGGAACCCTTCGTGGTTAGTCCCAAAGTGCGCCACGTGCACGGCCTCTATGGGTATGGAGACGTCGGTCTTTCTTGGAATCAGGCGACCTGACAGATGTCTCTTTAAAAAGCGAGGGAGCGCGGCGAGCGTTGAAGCGATAACCTGGTTGCTCCCCAAACCTCGGTATCGGACTGTCCGGCGCCCAATAAGTCATGAAATCATTTCTCGAATGGGGGCCATGACTGCCGGAATCGGCATGCCGGTGTTTGGCGACATCGAGATGGGTGAGGCGAGGTCGAAGGCTTAAATGTGCCCCTACGTCTCCCACACACGTCGTCTTTCCGAGGAGTGGGGACAGCGGTTTAGCGGGCATGGCTGGCCGTTTGAACACGAGCGAGCGCGTCCACTATCGCTGTGAGCCTGTCGATCCATACAAATAAGGCGTCGACGATGTTAGGAGGTGGAGTAGAACCGCCCCCGCCTCCGTTGTAGAGGACGGGGCTGCTCCTGCTGGAATCGTTGCGATTATCGCTGGCCATTGAATCGAAAGTGGAAGATCAACTTTTGGGGTGGAAAAGCTTATTTTTCCCACTGACGGCGCCAACTGACGGAGGTCGGAATCTCCCTCAGATGTTGTCCTCCGTTGAATTTGCTGCCAGCGGGGCGGAACGGTTGAGATTTGATGTGAGGATTGAGCATGTGGGTCTCAATGGGTTAATGGTTGTTGCTGACACCGAGCTACCTGTAAGGGAAGTCCCGGGATGGGAAACCACCGTAGGACCCTCCGACGATCAAGTAAGTACCGAAGAGTAATTAGGTAGAGTAGCGGTGTCTTGGAAATGAGTTCGACGTACCTGAGTCGTCTAGAGGAGGGGTTTATATAGGGGTCGCATTGGAGCAAGTCGATGCGAGATTCTCGCCGTCTGTTATTCCCCACACGTCACGTTCGCGTTGATGGCGAGATACGCCCATTAATGGCGAGATATGCTAACGTGGGATGCGGGATATGGAGCGGCGGAGATCTCGTCGTGGCGAAATACACGGAGCCGTTACGGGGGCGCTTGGGCTCCGTGCTCTCGGCTGGACAGGGAAGCCGAGGAAACTCATCTCGGTGGATAGCTCGGTGGTGAGCGAAAGGGCTGAGGAAGCTCGGCTCTGCAATAGCTCGGTGACGAGCAAGGAGTCTGAGATAGCTCAGTTGTAGAATAGCTCGGAGGCGAGCTGTTGGGTGTTTGCTGGGCGAATAGGGAAGGTATTCCGGGAATGTCTCCAAAAGGTCGGATGCAACCTTGAGACGAGATGCCGAGGAATGTCCATCATACTTACTCCATTCCCGTAGCCCCTAGGAATCTGACGAGTTTACGTGGATGACACGTCATTTGCTACGTGTCGTAATCTGGGGAATTCCCATTTACGATCATCATCGGTTACATTTGTAATTTCCTGCTATTTTACCAACTCACATGTTTGAACACATTAACTATATTTATAATTTCCAGCCCTATTTTTCTTGTATTTTAATGGAAAAATTGTTATTTGTTTCTTATTTAATTCTCTTACTACATTTTGATAATGAAAATTTTGTTAATGATTCCTTATTCAATATTTATCATTTTTTTATCTCATATAACTAGACTTATATAGTGGAAAAATTCTGATAGGGCCTTTTCTTTAAAACTTTTTTTCATTTTTCTCTCACTAAAATTTTATTAGGAAAATATTGAAAATTTTCAATATTTTTGTATGTTATATATCATGCAAAATATTTTAAAAAATAAATTAAGAGATAAAATTTTCACGTTTTTTGTTTTGGTTTAGTATTGCAAAAAAAAATATAGAAAAGCCAAGAAAAGCAGAAAGTTCTGAAAAATGGGCTATTTGCATGCTCTAACATATAAAATATCAAATTTAGCAAACAGAAATAATTGAGAATTTTTAAAATTTCGTGACTTTTGTATGCTACGTCATGCATAATATTAAAAAAATGAATAAAACCATAAACTTTTAAGATTTTGTTTTTAAAATTTTGCACTTTTCTTATTCTATAGCATGTAAAATATAAAAATATAAAAAACAGAAATTATGGTGACTTTTGTAAACATAAAATTTTGAGATTTTGAAATTTACATGATTTTCGTATGCTAGCACACAGAGAAAGCACATGAAAATTTGTAAAACCAGAGAAAATAGAATTTTTGGGGGATTTAAAAACATTTGATGATTTTTTGTATTATAAGAAACAGAATATTGAAAAAGAAATAAGATAGAAAATTTTGATCTTTTGAAAAGTTCGTCTTCTTTGTGTGCTATAATAATTAAAATATTGAAAAACTGAACAAAACAGATAATATTGAGATTTTTGAAAATTTAAGAATTTCGTGTGTTTATATAGCATGCAAAAATTAAAAATTTTGAAAGGAACAAAAAATTGAAAATTTTGATGGGAAATTTTTTTTGGGGATTTTTCGATGATACCATGATTTTCGTGTGCTATGCATGCAAAATATTAAAAATTGAAAAAGCTGAAAGTTTTTGAAAATTTCATGATTTTCATATGTAGCAAGCAAAATATCGAAAAACCGAATAAAACATTAAAAATTGATATTTTTGAAAATTAAGCAATTTTCAATTTTCATGTTGTGGATTACAGAATATTGTAAATTTGAAAATAAATAAATAAATTTAGATTTCTGTTAATTTCGCGATTGACATATATATCATGCAAAATATTAAAAACCGAAGAAAATAAAAAATTTTGAGAATTTTTAAATTTCATGACTTTTATGCGCTTAGCCTGCAGTATATTAAAAAAAATAAAAAAAAACAATTTTTTTTTGAGATTTCCTGAAATTTTGCGAGTGTTATTGATGAAAATATTGAAAAACCGAAAAGATAGAAATATTTTATTTTTATAAAAATACATGATTTTCTTGTACTATATAGCAAACAAAATATTGAAAAATATGAAAAAACAAAAAAATTGATAATTTTTTATATTTCGTGATTCTCGTGTGCTATACAAGTAAAATATTGAAAAACCAAAATAAAAGATTTTATGTGAAAAATTCTCCGTGCATTCCAAGATACCTCCTAAAAAATCAAAATATCAACAAAAAAACGGTTAATTGCTAAATAATACTCAAATGTTTCACCTACTTTGCACTTATATACCTCATTGATTTTTTCATTGCCTTTATATATCATAAAGTACAAACTGTTAATATTTTGCTCGCTTCAGGGGACCATAAAATCCATCACTATTCTAAAAAAAAATCCATACGGTTTGTACTGTACCGTAGGGTATCCAGATGCAGCGAAAAAATAAAAAAGGTATATAAAGGCAAAACGGATGGAACATGCAGGTATTATTTAGCAATTAAACCAGAAAGGAAGAAAAAAATACTCCAACGCGTTGATATCTCTCCATGATCAGCTGCGCCTCCTCTTGTTTTTCTATTTGTCTTCCTACGTCACCTGCTACTACAGCTGTCATTCCATAAATAAAAGAGGCAGTGGTATCTAGGGTTTCACTCTGCTCCACACTCAGATCTAGAATTCTTGAAAGGAAGGAAGGAAGAAAGAAAGCTCTCTCTCTCTCTAACCTCATCAATCAATCAATGGCTTCGTCGTCGATGATCCCTCTTGTCTTCATTCTTCTCCAAGTACTACTCATCTCCTCCCCAGATCTCTCCTTGTCTCATCAGATATCTCCCTCCGCCTCTCCCTCATCCCTCGTCATCTCTCTGCAGCATTCGTCGCCATCCCCTTCACCGCTCTCCCCATCGCCATCCAACGCCCTCCTCTCCCCACCAGCTCCTATCGCCGCCGACGACGACCATTCCTCTCCTTCTCCTTCTACTTCGGCGTCCCCAACCCCGGCGCCGGCCAACGAGGTCCAGAAATCTGCAGATTTCAGCGCTGCAGATGTCGCCAACACCAACAACAAGGATGAGAGCAGCGGCGGATCTGGATCTGCTGCCGGTGGTGGGATGAGGGGAGGAAGCAAGGCTGGGATCGTCATCGGAGTTTTGGCTGCGGCGGCTCTGGTGGGATTGGGCGCCCTCGTGTACAAGAAGCGGCAGGATAACATCAGCCGAGCCAGGTACGGCTACAACGCAAGGATGATGGAGATGATTTGATTTTGATTCGATTCTTCTTCAAGGATTCATGCTCGCTCGCTTGCTGCTGTACTGCTGTGTTAGATTCTTTACTACAACTACTACTACTACTACTTTACACTTTTAGTTGTTTACTGCAGATTCTTTCTTCTTTCTTTATAGATCATATTTGTAATACACTAGCTCCTCCTCCTTCTTCCTAGCTATTCTTTCTTTTCGGTTGTTGGTTGGTTTTATAATAATTAAGATGTCATTTGTCTATATCCATATCTGTTTATGTTATATATTCAAAGAGAGATTTTAAAAAATTCATTAATTAGTTGTTAAACTGCGTGTGTAATGATCTCTTTTTATTAACCAAGTATGATCCTTTTGTAATTGATGCGCTTTGTTGCTGTTGTTGCTGCTGTTTGCTTCATTCCCCAGTTAATCGTCTCTCGTATTCTCCTCCTTAATCTTGGACTACTTGTGTTTATGAATATTGAAGGAGGAGCACAAAACTTGACATCTTTAAATGATCAGTGCCACAATCTCAACAATATGAGAGAAATTCCCTACTACTTATTTTAGGTGGAGTTGGTAGAAATTCATCATACTGTAAAGAGGAGAAGAAAAAGGAAAAGAAATTGAACAAAAGCAGTTAAAGCTAGATTGCACAACATATTGCTTTTACGATCTGTTTGTTTCCCCCGGAATATTAATTTTAAAAAAAAATCAGCAGTCGAAACTCATGTATGAGAATTGTACTTGTGCATAGTTGGCGTTCCAGTGTTTATTAGTATGAACTTGTGCATAGTTGGCGTTCAGGTGTTTCGCTCTCTCTAGCAAACATGCTTAATCAGATTGCTGGAGACGTCGGTCAGCTGGATGTTTAGTGTACAACTATGTATGATCCCTTTGCTGCTGTTTACAAATATATATAACCAACAAAGAAGAAATTGTTTTTTCCTCTCTTTGTGGGTTGGGGGGAGGGGGGGATGTTTCTAGAGTTTTCACCAATTTCTCTTTTTTCTTTTTTGAAAAAAATGTTTTTCATATATAGTTCCCATCAGAATAGAACATGGCTAAAATAAACGAAGAACATCAATCCAGTAGGAGATCATGCCCAATTGAGAATACATGGAGAAAGTGTCTTGTTAGAATGGTCCACATGGATATTTGTCAAATTATTTGATAGTGGACGTGATGGAGGACAGGACCTTCAAATCAGATGCATTTGCTTATTTCAGGTTCAAATTCACATGCTCAAAGAAATCTAACAGCAACAACATATTTTCTTACACAAAAATAAATTGGATTTGATACTATTATATGTGACTGGTTTGGAACTCAAGCCTAGTGCCCCGGCCTTTTATTGCCGTGAGCTGAGGACGTATCAGCAAGGCCTACAATGATGGAAATGGGTTGTTTAACATTAGAACAATGACATTTAGATGAATAAAATGTAGTTTTCAGCTACCAGGATACTAGTGTCTTTCTCCATTTAGATGAATTAAGGGCATACTAATGCCATCAGTTATGCATTATATGCATGCTTGTTTGTTTGTTGTTAACGACATGAAACACCAAGGACGAGCTGTTCTACCTTTTAACAGTTGTTCACCAGCAAACAAGCAAGCACGCAGCAACAGACTCCCCAGATGCATTTATTATTAATTAGCTTCCATCTTTCTTCCTCCCCTCTCCAGCATATTAATTTAACGCAACATCGCATGATATATATGTATCTTTGAATCTTGCAGAATCAGAATGCAAAGATACTGCTATATATCATCTGCTTTCAGCTTGAACGAACTGCACAAGCTGTGAGTTCCAATCCGATAGGTATCAGCTGCACCTCCCACCTTTTCGGCTTATAACCCCCACGAAATTAAAACACGACATGTCTACCCAGTAACATGTATAAGCCATATATTGCTGAAGAAGTTTGCTTTCACTTCGAATGCAAAACACTAGAGATTATAAACTGCCAAAAAGCATGCCTGCCCCGAATTGTTATCATATTATTTGGCACAAACATGCGGCAGATCCAAAGATTGAAGCATCATGATATTGAATCCACTGAGTCATTTCACGGGGGCTCCACGAGCTCCGATTAACAAAAAGACAGCAAGGCAAGAAATAACAGATGTTATAAACACTAAATAAATAACAGAAAGTTCTGATCGGACTACATGTTAATGAAGTTACAAATGTAAAAAAGAGCCGACTAGTTCCCTTTAACATAAAGGATCAAAACGACTGATTACAGTAGAGCTCAAGGAGAAGATTTATGACAACTAACATCGCAAAATTAAGAATATTAAATAATAAATGGGGGGGGGGGGGGGGGGGGTGATGATGCTCACTTTTACCTCTCAAGCAGCATGACCATTTCACAGTGGGAGGTATGAGGAAAAAGGTCGATGGCCATTGCTCTGACTGGTCTGAAGGGCTCTGAAACAGGCATTGATTTTGTACGGTGGCGCGCAAGACCGGCGCTGCTCATGCTCCTCCAGCCCCTGTTCCCCTTCCCTTTCTCTAACTTATCTGGACTTGGAGTGCAGAGCTCTATGGCATTTGCCACTAAGCTTTCAGGATTGCAAGAGATATAGCTGATGATAACCACAATACAAATTCTTTGTCAATTACTAAAGAGGGGAAGCTGGATAAAAATTCATAACCAAAAGACAATTCCATGACTTACACAAGCCGCCTTAGTCGTGGATTGGTCCTCAGAGAGCGAATCACCTGCAAGGCATTTGTAAGCAATACATAAATAAAATAAATATCACACCAAATGTATAATTAACCATGAAAGATATCCAACTCAAATAGCAATGTAAACGAAAAACCATATCGATTGATTTTGCAGTACAGTCAATCTGAAACACATAATTTAGGCGAATCGAAAAGGGCAACTTGCTTTCACCCTTGTTTTTCGCAGAATCAAGGTGCAAACTACACGCCCAACTTTTCTTTGCTCTAGGGTGAAAGCTTGTCAACATGCCTTAAAATGTTCTTCAATGTTGCAACGAGCTGGACCAAATTTTATAAGGCTTGTGACTTGTAAAATGGGTATATTACCAAGACATAGTAAAGTTTCAAGCAACAACTAAAACAATGACGAAAACTACATACAAGAGCAATACTTACAATAGGGTGGAGTCCACCTCGTGGTGGGTCAACAATAGCGACAACATTCTTGAAGTGCCGAACAGGAGCAGTGTTTATTCCCATCTCTTCGGAAGGGTAAGCATCCTGACCTGTATTTCTGCATTCACCACTCTCTTTATCTGTGTCGATGCTCTTCGGAATACCTTCACTTTTATCTTTGCATTCTTCATTCTTTTGACCTGTGGGTCTGCACTCTATAGTGCAGCTTTTCAGAAATATCGTTGAATCGTCGACTCCATTGGTTTCATGCTTTGGGCTTCTTTCTGCTAAGGAATCATTATCACCATTTTCTTTATCAGAGTTCATTTTACTTTTTCCTTCCAAATTCTCAGACACGCCCAAAATTTCCTCATCACTAGCATTCGCTGCAAGATTGTCCTCTAAAACACCCTTATTGCGTGGAAGCTTTTCATTTTCGTTGTCATTGCTTGCATTTGCATCTTTATCTATGACACTGTAATTGCTTCCCACCAAAGCATCAGGAGCATCACCATGCTGCTGTGGCACACTAAGATACTCCTTCAGTAGTGCCCCTATAACATCCTCTGCCTGCCACCTCCCAAATTAAAAAGTGGGTAGTGAATTACTTATTTGAATAATCTCTACTGCGGTTGATATTATAAATGCATTTTTTACTGTTAATATAGCACCAGAAATTAGTTTTGATAACAAGATTAGCGCTTTGAGCTTGTTTGATGCCTGCCTGCCTCCTTTTCAAGGTATAGTATGATGTTTATTAAATGCTTTTTTTATTTAATAATTTTCAGGGGACTGAGTTTTGGAATGCTAGATCAAAACTCTAGAATGGTGATTATAAGCGAGCCACAGAGGCGGCAGGCACCTAATATGCAGATGAGCACATCTTAAAGTATCAAGCCAAATCGCTAGTTCGCAGACTGGTAGCTAAACTCACAGTATTTACAAACTTAAGAGCGAGCATGAGTTCATGTTGTACTTTGTAATTAATGGAAATGGACTGCTTTATACAACCACCATAATATTAAGATTGCATCACTCTTTATAATAAAATTCATTCTCTCTTTTGATATCCACAGCATGATGAATATATGATGATAGTACACTGTTAACGGCTTGCTTCATTATTTTATGCTACGGTAAAATAAACCTAGCTGTCTCATGATCAAACCACTTAACTTCTTTAATGCCTCAAAGGATAGTTGAGACCAGATTATTGAGATCTCTTAGAGGGCAAGTTATAATTTTACAGGTTTGGGGTTTCCTTGGACCAACAATAAGATTCTTCCATAGAGAACAGGAGATCAACACCGCTCAAGTCACAGAAACTATCCCTGTCATTAGGTGATTAGGAAATACCCATCAGATGCCCCCCAAGACCAGGAGCCTAAGGCACACGGCTGTCCTTTTAATTTGAATACATAAGCAGCAGGGTTCCCACATATGCATGCTATTGGTTATGCTCAAAAGCGTACTGACTTTTGACCTTTCCGGATCAAAGATAGGAAGTGTCAAGTATAAGCACCATAAATTTTAAAGATCTCAATGGCTAAAGAAATGAGATAAATAGAGAATATGTCATCTAAGAAGAATCACCTTTCCACAAACAAACTTGCAATTCTTTATGTCATTGATCTGTGCATTTCTGTGTGCATCTGAAACTGCTGATTCATTCATTTCGATGCCAACAACCTGAGGTCAAAAGTGGAAAGAAGAAACACATTAAGAGTGAGGCAGGGATTGGGCTGTGGAGGAAGAGGGATTGGTAAGAACAATGAAAAAAGAAAACATCAATATTTATTCATTAACCGGGAGAACATGAGAATTTTCAGAAGATTGGCGTGATAATTACATACCAAAATCTAGAAATTGTTGTTATTGTTAAAAATCATAAAATTATATACTGATTTAAATAATCTGCAAAAGTTTAAGCAGAATGGGCTACAACTTTGTTCTTAAAATTTCCTACTATAACCTCATGAATGCTCTGGAAACAAGCAGCGGTGAAATTTGATTTAAATAAATGTTTTCATGTGCCTGCAGTTATATCAACATTCTTTAAAACTTTTAATGAAATTTTGGGGCATTACACACATCATCCACCCCCACCCCCACCCCACACACACACACAAAAAAAAACCCAAAAAAAAAACTCATCAACCTTATCACCATGGATAAAGCTCCATAACAATGTTAAATAGTATGTGAAGCACAATTATATAAAGGAAATTAGATAATGTACATCCAATTTATGTTTCAGCAAGTTACCATGCCAACTCGGTGCGCTAAAGTTAAGCCAATTGTTCCTGTCCCGCAACATACGTCAAAAAGCAGAGTATCTGGACTCAGCTCTGCCCAATCGCCAGTAAGGGAGTACAGCCTCTCTGCAGCAAGAGTATTAACCTGTACTCTTGTGAGCCATGAATAAATTAAATCTTCCAGGAAGAAATAAAAGTTGAACATCTGACTTGAAAAAAAGCTGTTGGCGATATGGAGAAGCGGAGATTGCTTATATAATCATGAATTCTTGATTCTGTGATACTCGAGCTTTTAGGAGAAGAATGGCCTTCCACATCTGGTATAGGCAATGGCAGTAATGGACAGTCAGCAGGTGCAGCATTTGATATTCCTTTGTGGTCCTGTATGTACATTAAACTTTGTTAAAATATCATAACTAGTTATACAAGCATGGCACTCACTAATCCCATCTGTCAACCCTAAATCAACAATGACTGAACCAATATGAAAGTGTCAACCTAAGGCCTTAACAAATTGAACAAAAACGTGATTAAGATATCATAAACCAGTAATACAACAATAATACTCACTAATCCCATATGCGGATTCCAAATCAACAATGACTGAATCTATATGAAAGTGTCAAACTAAAGCCTTAGGAAATAGAATTTAAAAAATGTGTTTGTTAACTGGAAGGATACAGCATAAGGTTGTTCTTTTCATGTCTGCAATGGTAGAGCATGACATCCTTCCCAAGAAATATTTCTTGACAACACGATCCCAACAGCCATAGCAAGCATCAGTGTCATAGTCGAAGGCAATGTACCAACCGTGATGAGCTTGTTATTGGCAGTGAAGTAGGGTGGAAGAGGCAAAATCAGAAACTATTATATCACTATGTATATGTGAGGATGGTTGTGAAAGGTCATCATTCATTACGGTTTAGTAGATTTGGGAGGCAACATATGGAATGAAAGTCCTTTCAGATGGATATTACTATGTCATGTTAATGAGTAGAACAAATCTAAGAGGGTAACTAACCACATAGAAATCATGAGGTGGAGGCACCCATGGGGTCGGTTATAGTGCAGCACTCCAGGAAAGGTTTGAGAAAGTTTTCGATCGACTGTTAACTTGATGCTAACCAACTCTCAAATAATGTCAAATTCTTTGATGAAAAACTATGAAAGGGCTAGCTAAACAGAAGCACACGCCCTAGCTATCATTCCAGTCCAGAATTTTGACTGAATAACAATCAACATGTAAAATAATTACTGCTAGATCAACTTGCCATTGAGAAAACCCAAATCAGAATCTTAAAACAACAAAAAGCAATGCAGAAACAAGATGCCAAGTCAAGAAACCCACCTGCACTATTATTGTTGTCAAAGGTAGCAGAGGGGAACATGCAGCTGCACCTTCTGCAAAAGCCTGAACCATCCGTTTGAACTCATTTTTCATTTGTTCTTCATCAACATCTAGCGAGCAAACCTTTGAAAGTGTGGAGCATTCAATTAGAAACATAAGAATTAATGGCGCTCTAAAATTTCTTTCTTGTGGAAGGCTGAATATCCAATCAAACATTTCAATGGAAAACGCATGGTATTATTAACTTTCTAGCAAGATAAAGAGTATGACTGAGATGAACCAAGATTATCACCCTACATTTTTAGGAACATGTCAAAATGATGCACCACTCAAATTGTAGACCCATGCAGCTGATCATGCTATATATGCCTTTGAATACACATGTAAAAAGAAAGTCAACATATCTGCATGCTTCCAAGTGATGGACCTCATCAAACATGTATGAATTCTTGCATCCAGACATATTGAATTTCTGAAACATATACAACTAGTTATTCAGCTGCTAGAATCAAACCTGAATAATAAGCATGACTTCTGCAATTGGAATTTCTTGATTCTCATGTAAAGTAGCTTGGCCTGGACTTCTTCCTTCTCGAACCTAATATTAGAGATTCTGTGTGAATTTATTTGTAATGTTTACAATCACTAGAAAGACCCAGAGGACCATTAAATCTACAAGAGTGGAAATATCATTTAAATTAACAAAGACTTCAAATGATGCAAATTTCAAAAAGGATGAATCAGACTGCACCGTGAATTGCCGCCAAAACCCAGTGTTATTAATTCTGTTCCAGACAGAAAATTCAGAAGACTGTACAAAGTCTTGAAATATAAGGGCATATTTGCAGGAGATTCTGGAGACATTTGGGCAATTAACAGGTTCCTCCACTGCTGTCACACCCTCTCTGAAATATCATGATTATAGAAAACTAGTGAGTAGCTTAACTGCATCGGTGCTTTGATTCTACATTCAAACAAAAAAAGCAAGCAGACCTGAAGTTTCCAAGCATAAATCCCACAGTTTGCTTTCCTTGTACTGAGTAACCCACTGAGAACTCACATTTATTTCGGTATCCATCAACAACTGGTGATTCCAAAATGCCTTCAAGTTGGCATGGAAGACCACCTACATGATGTGGGGGGGGGGGCATTTTCACATACATGATTGAAAACATGAGAGAACTTTGTGACATGACAGCACAGCCTATAATTTTATCCGCTGCCATGGTGAATGACAAAAAGAATTGAGCTTGCTCAGATTGTTTGTTCCGGTAGTCATTTTTTGATAGTTGAAATATATCTGAATGAAGGACAGCTAGTATGCACCTGGGAAGGCACAGCCCACAATCCAATTGCTGTGAGGTCAGAAGCATATATACCACCAGATGGGGTAAGTTCAAGGGTTTAGCCATAAAGATTCTGATAATAATAGCACTGTTTCTTACCTAGTCAGCATTGTGTCAATATGTCCTGTGTTTGCATTTCATGTAGAGATAGTGAGAGCTAAAATTTATCGAACAATTATGGTGAAGATTCTATTTAAAAATTACAAGCACTGTCGTACATTTAAACCAAATATAGGCTATCCACATCAGACATTGGAATAACCGTTTGTCGAGCAAACTTACTTAAAAAGAAAAAACATGATGCCTGAGTTTGTCGTTTCAAAATATAAATGCCGACCTGGACCGCCACTCAACTAGATTTTCTGTAATTCAAATCCAGGGAGCAACTGGTCAATAGGTAAGGATGCTACGGAACACAGAAGCAAACTGAACAAAAGGCACCTAAAGGTCAACACGTACGCAGTCCAACCATAAGACCCTACTTACAAGGAGCAAAAGCAAGAAATAGAACTAAATCTGGAGAATTAAGGAACATGAAATTTATAACCATATGAATATCACTCTCCAATATTCTATAACGTGAATTCATTCGCAAGCACATTAATATAATCTTCTACTCACAAATGGAAGATCTGTTGTGAAAGCACCAAGTATATAACAGAGAAAACACCAAGGACAAGATACAGCCAAGGGTAAAAATAAAAAATACCTATTTCTCGAGATTTCAAAATCCATTCTGGAAGAGGAATAGCATCTGGACAAGCCTTGCGTGCATTCCTAGTCTGCAATGAAATGGGCCATACCAAAATTAATGAAAAAATAACATTCACTATAATCCTAAAAGGAAAAAGCTCAAATAAATGACAAATTCAGTGTGAGTATTTTTCCATTGATTTTACGATGATAGTATATAGAAAACATGTTATCTAATAAGAAATTGCCAAAATCTGGATTGATTTGTCTTACTAATTTCTTTAGTATCTGCGACAACGAAGTTTTCTTGTGCTCCAATTGGTCTATGTACGACATATGAGCTAGAGGAGTAACCACATCACGAGCACTTCTTGTCTTTGATATCAACCTTTCAGTTACAGAGCTGTCGTTATCAACAGCATCATTACCTTCACCATGATCCTCATTGCCTAGGTCGCTTTCAGTTTTCTCAAACATGGGTTTCTTCTCCTGAGATCTTCGAGTTGCGTCAGCAATCTTTATTTGCTTACCACTGGACTTTTCATTTAAAACCTGTCAGACAAACTTTTTAAATAATAAAACTGAAACTGCAAAAGAAAATGCGCAAGTTGTTTAATTATCCAATTCACGTTACAGGAGGTACCTCAATAGCATTTTTAACCTGTTCAGCATTCTCAAAAACAACAAAGCCTACTGACATTTTCTTCTTCTTTTTGGCTGATTTATAGAGAATTCCCTGGAAAAGTTGATAGGCAAACTAATAAGAAAGATCTTCAATAACAATGTTAACACATATAAAGCAGACATGTCAAATCTATAAAAACTGAAGCGGGACCATAATGACCATAATAGGGTGTCTTCTCTGCCACACCAAAAAGTACCTATGGATTTTGGCAGGTGGCCCTCACTGCATTTAGGGGGTGTTAGTTCCAAGTCCTTTAAAAATGCAAATCCGGAATTTAAAAATTTATGTTAGTCCCAGGTTATTTAAAATTAGAATTTGCTTAATAGTGTTAGTCGAAACTAGGATTTTAAAATGCGAGAATTTGGATTTTAGAACTCATCATTTCATTTATAGTACAAAAATAAGAAAACCAATCAATTTCAAAATCACCATGTGCTCCTAGGCTTTCTAAAATACAAGAGTATACATAATAGATCAAAATTTAAATCAACCGTCTCCCAATGCACCACTATCACCGACTTCCGCCACCATTCACCGGTCGGCGACCTCCGCCACCACCAAACGGCGGTCGCCGTCGGCCGACCGTCCCCACCATTGGCCGCCGCAACCCGCCGATCGTCTCCACCACCATATCGTTTCCCTCTATATCTACCTTTTCAAGGTCCACACAAGGTTCAAGGTTTCGACTGAAACCACCGATACGTGATGGTTTCGTATCGGCTTCGGTGGATATCGATACAAAACCCGAAATCGATACGAAACCAACTATATCGTTTCGGTTGAAACCTTTAAAAACTTTTTTTAATACTATTTTTATTGTCATTGTGATCATTGTAGGTCTTCGTTGTTGGAAAACGGCAAAAAAGTGAACCCAAACCTTATATTAATACTTATCTAAGTACACTTTTCAATATATTGTGTTATGGCTGGATTTTTAAATACTAGGATCATTAGCTTGTAATATACAACCATAAATTTAAGTATTTAATATATCTACACTTATGTACATTGTATTACCGTTGAAACCGAAACTCAAACCGAGATTAGCGGAATTAGCCGAAATACAGTGAAACTAATAAAATTATGAAAGACTGAAACCGAGTTCTTGAACCTTGGGTCCACATGAGAAATATGAAATATGTGCTATGTACTTCCAACTATGGTTTGAAATCTTGAATGATAATAATGGAGGAAAGGTGCCACATGGAATTTCCTCCTATGGCGTCAAAAAAATACATCATCCGTGGTTTTTTTCGACGATCGGCGCTTGTCATCATCATCTTTGTCATCTAAGATGTGGAAACACCAAATTTCATTTGATCCAACACTTTTTCACCGTTGGTTTAGTGGATGCAAAACTAACAGTTTACCGACAATAGAACATTTTACATTACTAATTCAACGGTGAAAATGCGGTAGAATCATATAAAATTTGGTGTATCCACATCTTAGATTGTAAAGACGGTGATGATTGTGCCTATCGTCGAAAAAATCATGGAGCGTATTTTTTTAACATAAGAAATTCTCTCTTTTGGCCTCTTTCCTACATTAATCTCTTTATATATATATACATATATATATATATAGGCGGCGTCCCCTTTTTTAAAAGAGGGCTTCGCCTCAAAATATACATGCACCCTGTGTATTTCGCCAATCCAATCCAGTCATCATGATATACATATCATGAAACCCCTATGTACAAAAACTCTTGAGATTTAAATACCTCTAACGTCTATCACGTCCATCAAGTGATCGCATTTTTTCCATTACCAATAAGTCGTTAATTTGTCTTCCGCTTGATGAACACGTTAAAAATCTTTAAATCATGAGATTTTTTAAACATATAAGTTTAATGATAAGTAGATCAAGATGGCCGGTTTTGATCAATGAAAAACATGGTGGGTATGAGTGTTTGGGATGAGAGTCCCTTCTTTAAAAAAGGGTTGTCACCTCATATCCATTTTCCTCTCTATATATAAAAAGAAGTCTCAAAAAGACTGACAAGATCCTATATGACCGATTCCGATCCCAAAAATGGCCATATGAGTTCTGAGAACAAAACTGTCCAATACCAAATAATATTGTGTTTACCATTTTACAATGGGGTTTTCATATTAACTTTATAAATGTTTAGTGGGTTTACTAATGGGTTAATGGGTTCATTAATTGTTTAATTGATTATTATAAGTTATTGGGTTATTATGGTAAGTTTAGTCATTATATGGTTTTAGACATCATTAATTCAAAAGAATTTGACAAATTGTTTATTTGTTACTTCAAATATTTATTTGAAAATTTGTCCTAATTCTTACAAATTATTTTTCGCAAATGAAATAAAGTCCGAAATCACGATTCAATACGGCCGATATGGCCGAATTTGCCAATTCCGATCCTAAGAGTGACCCATTCGATACCGAACCTGATACCAAGATTTAAAACTTTGCTTTCAACATTCTCTTTTGGATCCAAGTAAGCCTTTAAGATGTAGACAATAAAATAAGCACATTTCCGAAAAAGATGAATCTATATACACTAAGAAAAATGTAAATATTTGATCTTGAAAGAAGAAAAAAAAGCACTTTCCAAAGGGAAAGTTAGATGGTAAAGAAAGGATGAGAAGAATTATCGTTAGTGAAAATTGGTGAATGAAGAGGTTTTCTCCCTTTCTCCATCTATACTATAATATAAAACTAGAAACTAATAAGACAAAATGCATGATTTTTTTCAAAATTGCCTCAGATCGAGTCCAGTTGGATAAAATGAGGTAATTATAAAATTTTCATATATTCCCTATATTCCCTTCACAAAAGGTCTATGTAGTCTGAGTTATATTTTAGTAATTTCAATATTTTTTATGTCTACTTTTTCTTAAATGCATGATGACCGTCATTTTCTTGGTCACATGTATACAGGATTTTTCAGGTGAAAAAATCCTATATTTTTTGACCTGATAAAGTTTCGATAGGATATGCATCCCTCAAGTCATTCATCAAATTTAATCAGTGATTAAAATAAGTTCTATAGAATAGGAAGTCATCTCAATGTCTAACCCTCAAGTCCATTTCACATCCTCTTTCGTTTTCTGCGGCTTCATACGAGGCCAAAAATTTTAGAATTCGTATAAGGTCAATATTCAAAGAGATAAGTCAAACAAATATGAGCAGAGAATTTGTGTGAACTGTTGTTAATAGTCCATCCAAAACAATACTGCTATAGAACTGTTTGCAACTCCAGTATGCAGATTAGGTAAGAACTGCCAAAATATCATGTTTTTCCTTTTTCATTAGTAACTATTTTTTCAAGGATGACTTTGTTTCTCTTATAATAGAAAACCCAAAATTATAATTTTTATTCTTTTTTATTTTAACATACAAGTGTTCTTTTTATGTTTTTTAAAACTGTAGCAGGAGAAACGCATGTATGCCATTTTTTCTTTTAGATGAGAGTTTGATTATACGTATACGAATCGTAAAACAATGTTTTCACATAAACTCCATTGAAATAATTTCCAACTTAGCAAGCTCTCGTAACAAATTTAGCATCATTCTATGATTTATGAAAATAATTTAGTAATTAATCTCAAATTTAGCCTCAATGAAAACATAACTTATTACTTATTCTATCATGTGTGCTTAGTTATTTGAACGACCTTTAATTATTAATTTGCTTCACGTGGGTTTAACAACTTTTGGGTATAATTTGGTTTGATAAGGTTGAGATTTTTAATTTCTTTGATTGCTAAGATAACAAAAAAAGAAATACAGTTCTCAAACAACATCTATCATAGATTTCATCTTTGTTGCCCTATTGGATGGATAATAAAGAGTGGATAGAAGAATTGATATGATTTTTACTAATTTTACTATATATGTTTTAATATAATGTTTTGATTTATATTCTATAGAAAATTTTAGTATGTTCAGTACATTTTTACCTATGTTTCATTTGTAAGGTTCAGTATGGCAACATTTTTACCTTTAAAAAAATAACTTCCTCTGATTTTCTTTTATACCCGTGCGCAATAGCATGGGCCTAGTTATATCATATAATTGAGCAAACATATACTCTACAAAGCATTTTAGATTTTGCATCTACAAAAAAGATAGTAAATAGAAATACATAGATAAGGTGGTTTATGATGCATTATTGTGAATAAATATTAACAAAGAGTTCATTAATTAAACTCAAACCATATAAACTTCTCTATCACCGCTAATATACATTAATAAGTGCTAACCATATAGTTTCTTTAACGTGAGTAAAGAATTTGCATACTAAGCAACGGAATAACGATGTCATCAATGATACTATTCAATGTTTTCACTTCTCCTATATCCATTTTTTAGTGTTTATTGATTGATCAACATTCTAAACTTATAGAGTGTTGTCTTATCAACTCCTACATATAAGAAGGCCAAAAAGATACTCTATTAAAGTGGTTAATGGATAGAAGTTAAGTTAACATACAGATTAAAATTCACAAGTACGAGGAACGTATATAAGATAGAATAACCAGAATTTAAATTAGATACCAAATTGTTTCTTTAAGAAAATAATCAAATCTCAAAAAAAAAGAGGTATGGATCCCGTATGGAAAGAGGATTGAGAGTTAAAGTCCTTGGTTTCTAATATAAAATGAATGTACGAATCCAAGAGAGAAGCCATTAAATCCTTTGACGAGTTGGGAGTTATCAATGACTTTTTTTAAAAATGAGTTTACTGAAAAGAACCAAATAAAATTGAAATTTTACCCTTATTATTGAGGATGGGATGGTGGGCTTACATGCCATTTGAACAAATTAGTAGGAAGTCACACAAATTGGGGCTAGATGGTTTGGCTTGACTAATACTCTAGCATTGATGCTAGTAACAACTGGTCACATGTATTGGACTAGAGTTTGGCATTGTAGGCTTGCTGTCGGCAATTTAGGTAAATGTAATTCAGGGAAATGCAGTGTACAATTTATGAATTAAGTGAAGCATATTCCTCATGCTGAATTGAACAATACAGCTTTACTGTTGGAATTGGTCTCTCACATTCGTGTTAGCACAACATGAGTATGCGAATTAGTATGAGCTCCGAAAATGTAACATACGAAACAAGTGAAGCATACTCTGCTGCTGCTGCTGCTGCTGCTACTTATGATGTTATGCTTAGAGTTGTCTACAGAGAAACGAAATTAATTGGCAGTAATCGACTAGCCTGGGCATCAAGGAAATTGATGAGATTATCAGATCCCCAATTCCTGGGGAGTCCGATGAGGCACTTGTCGAGGCTAGTGACATCCACCTCTTCATCTTCCTCTTCTTCTTCTTCCTTCTCTTGTCCGTTGGTGGTCTTTTGGAGCTTCTTTGCCCTGTCGGATGTTGGATCCCAGGTGTTGTCGGGTCGGGGTCGGAGCTCCTCCTCGCCGTGAGCGTAGCGGCAGGAGTCGCCGTGGCTGCAGCGCCCGCCCTTGTTGTTCTTCTTCTTCTTCTGACGGCTGCTCCTGAAGTAGGGGCAGAGGCTCGTCTTCCAGAATGGGTCTCGACCCGAATCCGGTTCTTGTGGTTTCTCGGTACGGCTCTCATCGCCGCCGCCGCCGCCGCCGCCGTCATCTCTCTTGCGTTTCTCAAAGTAAGAGGAGGTGGAAGAAGAGATTATTCCGGCCGTGGACGATTGGATCTCTTCAGCTTCAGCTTCGTTTGTCGTCGTTGATGGCTCTCTCATAATAGTCATCTCCCCCAAAGATTTCCCTTGATCGATTGATGGATGCAAAGAGTATGTTTCGTTAGCCCTAGAAGAAATAGAATATCAATACCTGTGGAATGTCGTGTGGATGTGGGTTAGGGTTATTATTGGGCTCATGATTTTTGTTTAGGCCTTTTTCCTTGTCATTATTGGGCTAATCCTAACGATTCCAAATTAGTTAATCTTAAACACCCACTGTTTATCAATCATCGTGTCGTGTAATTATTATTCCCCTCTTCTCCTTTTATAAATATATATATAATAATAATAATAATGTCTCATGCTTTTAGGGCTGTGTTGATTAGCCTTCATCATCTTTTTATGAACAACAAATATCAAATGATTCCCAACAAATTAGAGAAACCATCTGCTGTATACATCCCACCTTAATTAGCACAACTGTACAGGTCCTCATATAATGCAACCGCATATGGTATTTTATATTTAGTTTATGCCTATATTTATATTATATAGAGCAAGACGATAGAATTATAAGAAAACAACAAAAATTGCAATTAACAAAGTTACTGTAGATTGAAAATGTCTGAAACGAGACGGATGAGAAGGACCCAAGCCCATCGCCTAAAGTAGGAGCAGTAGTTCATCACCCCCACCCATCATAGCCTTATTGTAGGGGTAAGTGATAATGACATGCAGTTTGGTTAGACCATTAGCCCATGATATATACCACTATATTATATATAAAAATAATAGATCATGACGTTCTAATAATAATAATTTTGGTACGACCCAATTGCAAGTTTGTCCGATCTGGTCGTCTTTGTCCCAATCTTCTTCTGATAAGGGTCACACGACAAAGATATATATTGAAATGTCAACTGTACATGATAAGAGAGTAGAATAAGTTTAATGCCCTTGGTCCATTCTAATTATCTTATCAATTTCTTCCATTGATTAATTATATTTCGATGCAAAGGCCTATTGGGCCCTTGTTGTACCTACCTGTTCGTTAGGTGGACTATTTGTTTTAAAGTCTTCAACTTTCATGCTAAGATGGAACCATCAACATTTTCTTGATCTGCATGAGTTTAATTAAAAATTTATTAAGGATGGGGGAGGTAATGTTTACTAAAAAACACAGGAAAATTTCGTTGTTTTCATATAAATAATATTCGACACTTCGTATGTGATGGAGGACTCGAGCTCCTTCAGATGCTGTCCTCTGTCTATCTGTCGCGAGCGTTGCTGGACTGTTGAGATTGGATTCAGAGGTTGCCTTCTTGAGTGTGTGAATCTCAATGGGTTGAGTTTGAGGTGGAAACCGAGCTACCTGCAAAGAAGCCCCGGGATGGGTGACCGCCGTAAGACCTTCCGACGATCAAGTTAGCCGAGAAATTTGAGCAGCGTAGCGGCTTATTAGGTTCAAGTTACCTTTACCTAAGTCGTCTGAGATAGGGGTTTTATAGTGGTCGCATAGAGCGAGCAGACGCGAGATTTTCGTCTTCGGTTACGCCCGTGATGTTACGCGTGCGTGAATGACAGGATCCCTTCATTAATGACGGGATACGCTCATTAATGGGGGGCGCCAGTGTGGGACGCGGGACGTGGGGCGGCGGTTATCTCGCCTTTGCGAGATACGCGAAGCCGTTCCGGAGGCGCTAGGGCTCTGCAATCTCGATTGATCGGGGGAAGCCGAGAAAGCTCGGCACATCAGGGGCTCGGAAATGAGCGGGAGGCGGAGGAAGCTTGGCATGTTTGGAGCTCAGAGACGAGCGGGGGGCCGAGGAAGCTCGGCACGAGAGATGGCTCGGAGGCAAGCGAAGAGACTGAGGAAGCTCGGAAACGAGCTGTTGGCAGTCTCCTAAATGATGGTGGAATGTCTTCAGGGGGGTCATCCGAAAGATCGGGTACGTCCACTGAGAAGGGGCCCCGGGAAATGTCCCTGATACAGCTCATTTATTCCACCCTCGTAAAGTCCGGGACACGTCATCTGCCACGTGTCGTGATCTGAAGAGACACCACCTGTGAGCATCATCATTAGCCCTCCGCTTTCGTTCTGACTTATGCAAGGGTCGGGTCGAGAGTGATCTGCTCGGTCTTTCTTCTGCTCAATTTAGCGCCAAGGAATCGTAATGCGGATCGCCAAGGAACCGCATGGCGTTTGGTGGTTACATCGTTTCGATCCTTGGGCCCACGTGTCGCCTTGTCGTTCGCCTGAATCTTCGCGTATATCCACGAAGGCGTCAACGGATCAATGAAATGATTGCGCTTTAAAGAGGGTGCGCCGTTTCGTTCGCTCGTCTGTTGGGCTGCAGGCCACGTATCCGACGTGGGTTGGTTGTTGGACATAGTGCTCTCAGAGTCAATTATTGGATCACAGGCACGTGATTGCAATGATTAAGGGAGGACCTATACCGGTAGGACAGTCTTACTCAAAATGATAGTATGCTATCTGGTTTATCTTTATCATCGTGTGCTGTTTTAGGTGACATTACTGATCACTATTGCACGTTGATAGAGCCCCTAGGATTCTTGCTTGACGGCCAGCAGTATGATGGCGATCATATACGTGGGAGCTGGGGTCTATAAGCACATCCTTAAAGTGGTCCCTAGTCGTGGGAGTTTCGAGACAGGGCATCGATGGTCCAGAGTAGACTAGTGTATACAGTCGAGACCCCGACGAGGGGCGGTGTCCAGTCTCACAAGCTACTGGTGTCAGTTGGTTTAGCTAAGATGTATACAGGTGCTCATTGGGTTATGAGTACACCGGACATGACTCGCCGGGAACATGCTAGTTGGTATTATACCTAGCGTCAGATAGCAGTTCCCTGGTGACATGTGTACAGGTTAGTTCATCGACCTGAGATTGTCATTTGTCTCGTGTGAGTTCCCACTGTACTTTGATTACTACCCTACCACGGCTCAAAGGAGTCGTGCAAACAGGTTTTAGTTGGGTACAGTCCCGAGCTACATGGAGGCAGTGAGCGGATCTGCAGGGATTCGTCTCTCCCGGTATTGGGGGTGAGGTCGCGCTATGTCTAGGAGAGTCATTACACGAAGTCCTTGGCCAAGGCAGGAGATTTACTGGTAGGTATTCCAGCAGTATCTCAGGGTGTTCTGGGCTACACTCCGACACGACTTGTACCGCTTTTGGGGTCTGACTTTTACCAACCCCTAGGCCCGCCATGCGATGCTCATAGACGAACGGACCGGACTGTACGGATATTGTCACTGACGGGCTCAGTAGGGTGTCAGGATGAGTTCGCTCATCGACGTATCTTTTGGTCAATACCTGGTAGCCCGTTACGTATGGCTAATACCTCTGACGTGCTAGTGGTTAAATCCACAGCCAAACTGTTGATGAGTCTTTAGAGTCCCCCATAGACAGTTTCTCAAGTTTCGGGCGAAACGCTGTAGAGGCCGTATGGATATATGGCAGGGTTCGATCATGTACGTGCGGTATTGCACGGATCATGATCGGACGGATAATACTAGCGGGCTTTGGTTTAAGCCGGATCCTAGTATTGTACAGTGTAGATTTTGTCTCATTGTATTTGTATTCGGTCGGAATAAAAATGCGGGTATGTATATACAGTCGCGGGGTTTTCCTGTAATTTATTACGGGATTGTTTTTCTGAAGTTGCCAGTTTGCTTTCCGTTTCGGCCTTTTTCCTTTGTTTCTTTCCTTGGCTGAATATTGATGAGAGGGGCTTATTTGCAAATATGCAAATTAGCAACATGGAGGGTTGTTTTTGTGATGATAGGTTCATGATAGTTCTAGCTTCCATTGACTTCTTTTTGCTCATCATTGCTGGCCATGATGGGTTGAGTGATGGGTTTTGGAGTGAGACTTTGTGGTGATGATTATTCCTCATCATCACCCTTTTCTCTTGCTTGCATTATTGCTCCTCCCTTGACTTTTCTTTCCCCCCTCATTCTAAAGCATGGCCGGCCATTCTAATAGGGGGATGTCCAAAAATTGTGGTGTGGGATTTTCATCTCTTTGGCTCACACAAAATCCCATAGCACCACTTCAAAGTTCATCCCTTCACTTACACTTCCAAATGGCAACTTCACATAACCCCTTGAGACGAACCATTCTACACTTAGCCCACAGCATTCTTGGACACGTCGGCTCGCCAACTTCGTGCCCGAGTTGCCTCGGTCCAGAGGTGGGAGCCCGTAAAAGAACCCGGCGATGTGGTGCCCTTTCCGACGAGGAGATGAAGACCGGAGATTCCGCGAGGAGATCGGGATGGAGGCCGAAGACCGAAGGACACGGATCGCTCGGTATAGCTTTCTACCCATTCTCTAGTTTACTAGCATTAGGATAATGGCCCGATCCGGGTTTAAAGTACGCGGTAGCGCTGGTTTCTAGTTTTTAGAAAAGTTTTGTTTTCCGCATTTTGGTCTCGTTCATACGGCCGGGGCGCTGCCATGCACTTACATTGGTATCAGAGCCACGCCATTAACCTAGTCTAGCTTGCTCTAACGTGTTTACAAGTTCGATCGAACGGATTTTCCAAAAACCGCGTTTCCGTGTTTACAAGTTCGATCGAACGGATTTTCCAAAAACCGCGTTTCTGTCACAATTTCTGTCGAATTTTTGCTGTGCTTAAAAAATTATTTGGTACATTGCAAAAATACGTGCAGAGTTTTATAAGAATTCTGTGAAAATTTGGTGCCCTGATATTACTGTTCAGCCGCGGAACCGCGGCCAAACCCATGCTCTGGCCGCGGTTCCGCCGCCACTTTATCTCCTCTTTGCACCAAATTTCTACAGTTGGTTTCTGACATGGAAATAGGGTTTCTGGTATATTCTTTTTGGGCCCAGATTTATTTTGAGTGCTACAGTTGTGCTTGGGGCCCACTTCGGGAAATTTAGTCGATCGAAAATTTTAAACATGTTAGTTCACAGTATTTACATTATATCTGCGACCGTGAATGTCATTTGATCGGTAAATCCTGTCTACTTGCTATAGCCCTTTTAAACGGATTTGCGAACGTGACATTCACGTTGATGTTCTGTATTGTGCTGTGATGTTGCGGATTTGTCGTGGTGGATAGCCTGGATGCAATATTAGTACAGTTTTGGTATTATTATGTACATTTGATATTGCGGGGCGAGCGTCCGACATGTGGACTGCCGTCACTGCCTGTTTGTATATTATTCTTTTGGGGCACGACCGGGCTGAGGTCGATGTACCCGTTGTATGTATATTTTACTTTCTGTACTAGGATTGCCCCGCGGTGGGGTGCACGGATAGCCGGGTTCTAGAGAGCAACGAGCCTGCATCTCATGGCGTTGAGACGGAGGGGGCTTCACTCTAGAATTGGCGGGCTATTCGCCGTACTCGTAGGGGGTACAGGTTGACCCAAGGAGGGGTGCCTAAGTTACCGGATTCCGTGAAGTGCTGGGTGGTCCATTCACGTTGTTGAAGGGGGCTGCCTCGCTTCAGGTTTTGGCGGGTAACTTGCCGCGCCCGTAGGGGTCTAGGATTTCATTGCACAGGCTATCCACACGACCAGGGGAACGTCGGGTTTCAGTAGCGGCTCTATGAAACCCGGGGATCCCAGATATCTGTATTGTTCTGTGATGCTTATTACATTTCTGTGATGTTGCATTTTTTCACGCCTTGAGCGAATATTATATATTGATATATATACTAGTAGATGTTGTATATGTTTTGCATCCGCACTAGTCCAGTCCCCGCTCTGTCGTTAGTTAAGTAACCTAACGGGCGATGACGGGACCCAGTGGCGAATGCGGATGGCATATACGTACATCATTATTTTCGTTCTTTATTGGTGTGATCAATTGATGGGACTGCGTTGATTCGGATCAATGCAAGCTAAACAAACCTATTCTGATGTTGTTGGAACAATTTTTTAAAAAGCTGTTACTGCAAGGACGTTCTCTTTTGTTTTGCACAGTGGTATTCGGTTATGAATATCCAGCACCTCAGTCGACGAGGCAAGGGCCGAGATCCTTTCACCGGGAGTGACCCCTTGGACATAAGTTTGCGTCAGGGCAATAACTTCACTATAGTCGATTACTTTTGCTTTGCATCGTGGTATTCAGATGGAATATCCTGCACCTCATTCTACGGGGAAAGAGCCGAGATCCCTTCACCGGGAGTGACCTCTTTAGCAAAGGTTTTCGTCACTATATTTTTATAAAAAACTATCCGGTTCCTTCAACGATATCAAGTTCATTACGTTAAAGGTTTTTCGCCAAAAACCATTCGTAGCCCTCCGTCATTTCAAACGGGTAGCACGTAGTATTCATGCTATGTTTGTTGGCCAAAGTCAAGGCATAGTGTATGGTAGCTATTTGTTACTTTTCTGCAGTATAGATAGATGCGTTGGTTTGGGACAGTCGTACTGCCTTGTTGACCAAAGTCAAGGGTAGGTACGGGTGGGTTCAAATCAACCTGGATAATGACGGGTAGAACTTGACATGTGACTTATGATTTGTTGGCCAAAGTCAAGGTCATAAGAGCATGGGGTAAAAATCACATCAGGAGTTTCTAAAGAAACTGAAACTTGCCAGATATGCGCATACCTTCTGGAGTGTGATAACGTGAGTGGATTCCATCACGTTATCATGCGATGATAGTTGGATCCCGATTCCCACTGATGAGTTGGTTTACTCCTCGGGTGATCCCGACTAATTCTTCTTTCAGGTTTGGAGGAGAATTTGAGGTTACAGTGGGAGGTTTCCTGATTAGATAAAGTGATAACCATTCTGATCTAGGTTAGAGTGCACGCTGAGTGTTTCTTCTCTCTCTCTTTGGCAGCGACCATGGCCTGACCCTAGACTATGACTCAGTGACCAAGATTAACCGAACCTTCTTATAAGACTGGCTTTTGGATTGTCTGAGTTGCATACCTCATTGCCACTCCTTCTTTTACCCTTTTCTCCAGAACACCTCGTGTTACTACGAACGTCCACTTCCATTGGATAAAATCATCGTATGGTTATATACGAACTCGAAGGAACTTCTTCCAGATTCGAGGATGGTTTCTGGTTCTGGAGAAAACAAATAGGACTATTCAGTTGTCTTTTCCTTTTACCTTCTCTCAGGTTGCGAGTGCTCCTTGGATTAGGGATAGTACACCCGTTACGCTTATTGGATAGTCTTCTTCCAAACCTTAGGCTGGTGCCGAACGGTAGGGAATGAAGAAAGCCGATTAGCCTAAGTGTGGTGTACAGAAGGTATTAAGTAAAGACAAATAAAGGGATTAGTAAGAGGGCAAAGTAAACTGCGACTGCTATTCATGACCAAACCAAGTATTTCATTACCACTCCCACATCACCTTTGTATTTCTCCAGAACACTCCGTATCACTACGAAGATCCACAGTTTATTGGATATTCCATCGTATGGTTATATACGAACTCGAAAGGAACTTGTTCCAGTTCGGGGATGGATTCTGGTTCAGGAGAAATAGGAATTAGGTTTTATTCAGTTGTCTTTTATCTTCACCTTCTCTCGCATTGCGAGTGCTCGTAGGATTAGGACAGTACACCCATTATGCTTATTGGATAGTCTTCTTCCAAACCATAGGCTGGTGCCGAACGGTAGGGAAGGAAGAAAACCATTTGGCCTAAAGGGGTGTACAGAAGGTAATGACTAAAGACATATAAAGGGATTTGGAGAGATGGCAAAGAAATATACGGTTACAGTTGTGAATCTGATAATGGAAGAGTCATTACTAGGAATACCCGGAAACCCTTTCGAAACATATTCATGTTTCAGTTTCACTGTGTATTGTTAATAGAAAACTGAGTTCCCAATTAGACACTTGCTCCAGGGTATGTATTTACCAGGTTTGATTCTCACATCTGTATGGTTTTACAGATGATGAGTGGGAGTAAGTTATTGGGAATTAGGTGATCATCCTCATTAATCGGAATTCGTTGTAATTGGTGATATTTGAGGAAATCACCTGGGTTGTTTGCCAGACGGCAAATATTTGGTTTTGAATATCCGCTGTTATGCACCAATTTCAAATTGATATATCTGTACGTCTATTTTTATAGAGTGAGATATGCCTTTTTGAAATTATGTCCATGACATTTACCTATATCAGTGGATGGTTAGGTAAGGAGTATTAAACAGCGGTGTAATTCTTCTTAACCATAAATACAGTTTTCAACCTACGACACACAAGGATTGAGTTGTTAGACTCAGGGGACTTATACAGAGTATTGTATGTTGTCCAGTGTCCATTAGGACAGAGGGGTTGGTCCTCGTACTATATTCGGTTTACTTATGACTTCTCTAGTTCTTAGACAAGTGTTTCGTAGAAACACAAGGTCTGAGTTTTGAGAAGTTATAGGTATAAGAATAGAGTAGAGAACCAGGTGTTGCAAGTATCGGGATTCTTCAATGTGATCGAAAATGTAGATACTTGTGTATAGTATTCAGTTGATAGTAATGATTAAGAGAACTTGCTTCTCTTTCAGGTTACTCATAATTGGAAGTACTCCTAAGTTGAGTAATACTGATCGGCCTCTTTCCATTTAGTTGACATGCACTGGAGACAGCTGCATGATTTGAATCTGGTTCAATTAAATCAGTGCCTCTATTTCTGTATTGGATATAGAACAGTTCATATCTTGATATTGTTAAGGTACGGGGAGTTGTCCAGCTTATGCTTAAAACCAGACACTGGACAACTCAAGGCACGTTTCTGTAATGGCTGTTTGTGGGCTGACCCGGGCTATGACGAGTGTTGACTTTCTACCATCTGGAAGATCAATAGTGATATTGTTCTTGACTCGCCACAGTTTTGATAAAAAATGGATTTTTTCAGAAAACAGTAGTGGGAGTATGGTAGAACTGGAAGTGATTCCAGAACCGCAAACGATTACTGAAAATTTGATAAGAACCTAAAGATTCAATCTAAATTGATATTCCATTGGCCACTCCGCAGATATGTTGGGTAACCTCAGGCACTCGAGAGGTACTTCGGTATGCTCAAAGACGGTGATAGGGAGGTTCTTGTTTACCCAGACTTTCCATTGCTGTTGTTCCAGACTGTGAGACCCGGCAGGAGGATGAATATAGCGTCGTTCTACACTAGCTTTAGAAGTGTACGTTTATATGACTCTGCCAGAGGGTTGTCGTGGTCATTGGGAGCAGCGGAAGCTAAGTGGGGACTTGACACTACTGTTGTTCCAGGCTGTGAGACCCAGCAGGAAGATGAGTATAGCGTCGTTCTAAACAAGCTTTAGAAGTGCACGTGTATATGATTCTGCCAGAGGGTTGTCGTAGTCAGTGGGAGCAGCGGAAGTATAGTGGATAAGTGGCTTATGTCTATTTATAGACTAAAGCAGATATAGCGGAGATAGATCATCTATTTCTGATATGACAGTCATAGGTTTGACTTTATCAGAATAGGGGATGGATCTGTTGAGAAGGTAGTAGGGTGTGATGTCCTGGTATTTGGATGACATACACAGAGTAGGAAGTGAAGTTCCTATATTACGATCGGTTATACTTTGGTTGTCACACAGTGGTTTCTCCATATGGGACATGGATATTATATCAGACATCCTGGTTACTGGATCTATGGTTTTAGATCTATATTTGGGTAGTTTCCCAATCAGGGTACTTAGACGGCATTCTAAAGGTATTTAGAATGGACGACTCCTGGCACGGTAGTGTACCTGCAGGTGATGGAGTCACCCTCTCTAAAGGTGTCTTACAGACTAAAGGGGAGAGGGATATGCATGATTGGCAGATCACTTGTGTCACGCCCCACTTCCCAGAGTACGCAAGATTGGGCACGTGACATAGCCAACCATGCTACCTGTGGGTAGGAAGCATCCATCCACAGTCACATTACGGTTGTAGAGATATCAAGAACAAGATAAATAAACTAATCTAACCCATGTCCAAATCCATAATAACAAGAGTCAATAAACAATAAGTGCGGAAGCAAGTGATCCAATGCAATAATAGAAAGGTACGTCCCGTAATGCGGGATCGCACCAGGGAATAAAATGCAATAAGTAAACTAACCACTGCAGAGCTCACAAATCAGCCTGCTGGTTGAAGTACTCCTGCTCGGTCGGCGACAGTGGTAAGGAATCTGGGCCATGCAAAACCCAGACGTCAGCGCGTCATGTCAACCAATAACATAATAAACATGGTAATAAGCAATACAGGGATGAACATGAATAAAGCAGTACTATGAAATAACAGTGCAGGGTAATGTGCAGTGGTAACTAAACTGTTCTATCAGGTTTCTACTCTCAAGTCTTTGAAATCAATTGGTGACTCGTCGATATAACTCAATAGTATCCCGTGCGTGCCCGGGACCACGGTCAAGACCCTCGGGGCTGAATCCGAGACGTGCTACTAGGCAGTAATAGGTAGCAGGATGGGCGAGTGATGTCAGCATCATCACTCCGGGGCTGGCCGAGCCCGTAAGACTGATCAGAACAGGTATCGAACTGTTGAGTTACAAGTCGGTTTCACCTTTGATTTCCCCATACCCCCAAGTTATGTATGTCAGGTCAGGTATTCAGTAATCAGGGACTAATGCCAACACAAGATCAGGTAAAAGCAGGTCTGTCTGGATAGACAACAGGAATGGTCCATGAGGACCCCAAGTCAGGTTTGTCGGCATTAGACATGAGATCATGAAATAAGTTAGGTCGTAGTACAATAGGTTGAGTCGGTATGTACAGGGTGTCATGTCCGGTACATCAGTATGTAAACATGTGTCAGGTGTAGCAGGGTCGGGTCAATATGTAATGTAATCGAGTATGTGGTCTCAACAGGTATACAATCGAATAAGTAACAGCGGCAAGAATTTAAAGTAAACAGCACTAATGGTCATTTGATCACAGTGGTACATGATTATGATGCAGTTGTATCATACTAACAGGTTCAAGCACCCTTGGGGTGCAATAGTCACAAGGTGAAACAATATCAACAACAGAAAGTAATGAAGCTACATGAATTTAAAACTAAAGCTTAAATAATAGTCGCATGGATGATCTAGCAAATTAAGCAAGTACGTTCTAATTGGTTTAATTAGTTAAAGCATGGATTGATAGTAGACCGATTAATTACAAGAAACTACTATAATGATTCAATGTTAAAGATACTTGCAACCGTCAATTCTAAGTTATACTAAATATCGATATTACCATCAACTGTGTGGTTAAATTAAGTAATGTGATCATTAAATGTATAGCAAGACCTGATCTTGTATTAGCATGTTAGAGCAAGTATTCGGATACTTGCCTCGACGGTTTCGCAAACCGGAAAAACACGAATGCAACGTCGGCGGAAAACACGAGACGGATGCACGGGCCACGGATCGAGTCCAAACGACGAACAGCGGAACCACACGGACCAGAGCACTTCGCTGGAGAGTCGGGTCCAGTCGTCGGCACGGCCGGATTCCGGCGAAAAGTCAAAACAACGACAACGGTTAGCAAACTACACACGGACAAAAGCAACCAGCGAAGGGGAAGGAAGGGGAGAGGTCAAGAGAACTTACTGGGATAGCAAGGACGGCAACGGCGACGGGATCGATGGGCTCCGGCGGTGAACAGTGGACGCGGTGGGGTTCTGCCAAACACAAGGCATGTTAACAATGGAAAGGAAAGAAAGGGAGAGGGAAGAAGGTGATCTCACCGAGGGATGATATTGCAAGGTCGGGGACACTGGAACGGGGTCGCCGGCGGTGACAGGCGGCGATCCAACGGCGTGCAGGAGATGTGCAGGCGGGGTGAGCTGGTGGTCGGGGCTGCGTAGACGTGCGCAGGGTGTTGGTGCAAGGGCGAGGGAGGAAATGAGCTGGTGAAGGTGGTGGGGTGAGGCTAGGATCGCCGGCGATGGAGGAACGCCGACGAGGTGGCGCGGCGAGTGCGAGGGCGTGCGGTGGCCACCTGCAGGCGCCGGAAGGAAGGGAGGAAGGAGGAAGGTTGCTGTCGAGGCCGAGGAGGCGAGGACGGTGACGGCGAGGTCGCGGGGAGATCGACGGCGACGGCAGGAGGTGGCTAGGGTTAGGGTTCGGGGGGTTCGCGTGGTGGGTTCTCGCGAGACGAGGGACGTGGGGAAAATAAAGATAGAGAGAGATAGAGATCATGAGAGGAGAGAGGGAGAGAGATTATAGGAGGAGAGAGAGAGAGAGACGGAGAGAGAGATAGAGATGCGGGCCCACGAGGACAGCCTCGCGATTGGTTGATGAGGGAAGGAACAGTAAAACTAAAAGATTAAATGTGATTTAATCGTTGTGATTAGAAACAGAAATTATATTATATGGTTTTAAAAATATTTAATTAATTGGGCATTTCGGCGCTAAATGAAATATTTCCAAATCGCGCCCGGGTTGCGCCCAAATGTTTCAAATTCAAATTATAGGATTTTAAGCGGGTTCCAAATTTTAAAAAGAGATGTTTAATGATTAAAATGCATGCCCCCAAGTCGGACACTTGTACGCGCGCGTAGCCGTCCAAACTTGCCCGTTTCGCCGAACGGGACGGAATCTCGACACACGGACGCTACCACGCGACTAGTGGCGACGAGTAGGCCAATATGGATATTTTTAATTTCATTTTAGGTGTTAAAATTTGTTATGTGCCAAAATGACTTAACCGGTTAAAATTTAGCATTGAGCACCAAACAATCAGGATAATTGAAATGAGCAATGTATAACGCTCAACTAGTAATAGAAATAGTATTATTGGGCTCGGGTGTTACAACTTGCTTAGGCAATTGAGTCAATCATGAGATACCAAGTACCACACCAGATGTTGTTTTTGCATTAGATGCAAGAAGATATTGATCCAATCCTGGAGAAACGTTCGGAGGCAGTTTTAGAACATAAGTGGATGTTCTAGGGATATGATAACAACAACCTCTTTTAGGAGACAGTAATCATTCCAGGCTTCCAAGGTGACCTGGATGACAGAGTGACTGTCAGAGTTATAGTTTTCCCTCTGACGAGGGGCAGTATTTTGGACAGGTGGTCCAGGCGGATACTGAGGGAGGCATGGCGCAGGATACTGATTAAGTTCAGTTGACGATACAGTCTAAGAAGTTTGGATTTGGAGTTCACTTATGAACTAGGCCCCATCAGATATCCAAACATATTCTAAGACAGGTATTGCTCATTTCGGGAGATGGCTTTCTCCGCGAACTTGAGATAAAGAGAGACATAGAAAGAAACATCAGTGCGGATCCACTCACTGAGGCTATTCCTCGAACGCAATAGTTTCGCAAACGAGCTTTGTGAGACTGATTAGTAGAGGAGTTGGGTGTTCGGTATCACACGGGCTGTGAGTATGCGACATCGCAATAATTAGCCTTGAGTGCAAATGGGAGATTGTTGGACATAGTGCCTTCAGAGTCAGTTATTGGATCACAGGCACGTGATTGCAATGATTTAGGGAGGACCTATACCGGTAGGACAGTCGTACTCAAGATGATAGTATGCTATCTGGTTTATCTTTATCACCGTGTACTGTTTTAGGTGACATTACTGATCACTATTGCACGTTGATAGAGCCCCTAGGATTCTTGCTTGACGGCCAGCAGTATGATGGCGATCATATACGTGGGAGCTGGAGTCTATAAGCACATCCTTAAAGTGGTCCCTAGTCGTGGGAGTTTCGAGACAGGGCATCGATACTCCAGAGTAGACTAGTGTATACAGTCGAGACCCCGACGAGGGGAGGTGGCCGATCTCACAAGCCACTGGTGTCAGTTGGTTCACCTAAGATGTATACAGGTGCTCATTGGGTTATGAGTACACCGGACAGGACTCGCCGGGAACATGCTAGTTGGTATTATACCTAGCGTCAGATAGCAGTTCCCTGGTGACATGTGTACAGGTTAGTTCATCGACCTGAGATCGTCATTTGTCTCGTGTGAGTTCCCACTGTACTTTGATTACTACCCTACCACGGCTCAAAGGAGTTGTTAGTTATGTGTATGCCCTAGAGGCCATTACTGTACATACGATGTATATTATAGTGGATGCTGGGACGTATATAGGGAGGACTTTCTTGCTTGACATGATAGTATGCTATCTGGTTATACTTTATCTTAACATGTACTCTGAAAGTCTCTAATACATGTTGATAAAGCCCTTAGGATATGTACTCGACTACTGGGACTATGATGAGGTCGTACTAGTGGGGCCACGGTAGTCAACGAGTACATCCTATAACTGTTCCTAGTCGAGGGCGTGTCGAGACAGGGCATCGATGCACCAGAGTAGACTAGCGTATACGCATTTTGACCCATATGATGGGCGATGGATGATCCCATATCTATCGGTGTTTGACATCAAGGATGGTGTACGGGTGCTCAGTGGAGACTGGGTACACTGGACGGACTCGCCGAGAACTCCCAGATGGTATTATACCTCACGTCAGATGGCAGTTCTCTGGTGACACTGGTACAGGTTATTCTGTAGACCCGAGATCGTCATAGAGTCTTGTGTGATTCCCACTGTGCTTTGATTTCCACCTTACCACATCCAAGAGGGCGTGCAAAACGGTGGTTTTTGGGTACAGTCCCGAATCACATGGAGGCAATGAGCGATAGGAGGGGATTCGTCTCTCCCGGTATAGGGAGTTGATGTTGTGCTGTGTTCGATTTGCTATAACCGGAAATCCCTGGCCAGGGTTGCTGAGATTTACTGGTAAGTGTTATCAGTAGTTTCTCGAACTGTTATAGACCTCATATCGACACGACTTATCGAGCTACTGGGGTCTGACGTTTACCACCCCTAGGCAAGATATGCGACATATCAGATGACGAGACCGGACTGTACGGGAGTGTTACTGAATGGATTCGCAGGAGTACTAGCGGGCTTGCTTGTTGATCTTCTGATCGCTCAATACCCGGGTGGTCGTTACGTTTAGCACACCGCTTGCGGTTTGTGGGTGTTTGATATGATCATTACCTACTACCGGTGTATTGACGAGTCTTTAGAGTCCTACACAGGGGTTTCCTGGCTCAAGCGAAACGGAGTAGGAGCGCATATGAGATATGTGCGGGACCGAGAATAATACTAGTATGTGATATTGTATTCTATTCTCGCGATTTGTATCATCGGACGGTTATATAAGATATAGCCGGGTTACCGAATCAAATGTTGATTCGATATATTGATACACTTGATATTAGTCTGTTATATGCAGTATGACCGGATCATTAAATCAAGTGTTGATTTAATGATTTAATATATAATTATATATTTGATATATTACTTTACATTAACTAGTATTTGTTCAGTTAAGATTATTTTTCTCACTAGATTGTGCACATTGTATATATGATATATGTTTGTGGACTAGTTTGTATCATATTTGATGATACATGCAAACTTGGGTGTGTGTATGCTTTATACCATGTTTAGGTTAATGGTTAGGGTTTTACTTATTTATTTTGTTAAAACTAAATGGTGGCTTTTCTTTATCTTTAATAGAAGTTTCATGATGCTTCAAGCATCTTTGAAAAGTCTAGCTATTTTGTTTTATGCTTTAACCTAACCATCAACCTAAACCCTAGTTTATTCTCTACATGTGTTAACTCACTCATGGTTGCAATATGATAAACTTCACTTGAATTTTCTTTTAAGATAATTCTTTTTCCATTCTTTTCTTCTTCTTCTTCATGAAGTGAAGAAAGCTTGCTAGACAATTTCAAGTGTTGAAATCAAGTGAGAAATCCAAATCCAAAGTGAACCCACTTCCTATTTCTTCATCCTCTACCACTTGCCATGTAGTAGAGTGTGTTTTCTTCATAAGGTTCATGACCAAGTGAAGATGGAGCTTGAGTTTGAGTCGCCTCGACGTAGATCATCTTCGGCACCGAAGTCAACGACCTAACCCGCTCATTTCTCCGACGAAACCATCGCTAGAGTCCGGGATTCCAATGATCGCAGCGGAGGGACGTCATCACGGAGCTTTAGAAGTGGAGGACCGGATCTACAAAGGTTGTAATCCCTTTCACTTGTAGTTAAAATAGTTAACTTGCTTGCTTTCGCCTTACCTCTAGTAACGATCTTGTATTAGGGTTTCTCAGCACATGAAAATTTTGATTTTGGCATGGTTGATGCATTGTGGAACCTCTTGAGTGTGCCTAGGAACCCTACAGTGGTATCAGAGCCTAGCTAGAGCTTTAGGCGAAGTGTAGACGAAGTTAGAAACCCGATCGAACCCCGAAACCCTAAACAAAACCCTTCTCTGTACATTTTTCAAAACTGTGCATTTTTCCTAATTAAAAATGCTCAGAAAATAGAGCAGGGAATTATAAGGAATACTGCAGAAAATGACAACCTAAGGCTACAGTAGCGCCGCGGAACCGCGGCTATACCCTACTTATTGCGGCGGTTCCGCGGCCGTATGTGATGATTAGGCACTTCTTTTTCTGCAGTTATCTCCGTAGGTGATTCCTGTGTTTTCTGGGTATTTTTAATTTATACTCAACAGTTGAGTTTTCTGGGTTGTTTTGGGGACTCGATGTTTCGATCGGATTATTTAACTTTGTTTATGTTTTTCCGGATATTTTAGAACATGTTAAAAGGTTCGACCGGATATGAATGACCCACGTTTTCCCCTGACGGGAAATTTCCAAGTGTTGGATCTTTCCGTAGTTTAAGAACATTCTAAGTAGTGCAAGTAACGCGATGGACCCTCTAGAAGACAACAAACCTTAACTCGATTATGTGACCGTCTTGAACTGCCCTTTGAACCTTAGGGTTTGGGGCAGTACGGCGTGCCACATGTGAGACGTTGGCTTGACCCTTCTACGGCTGGACCGTTAGTACTGTGGTATGAAGTGGATGTTTTTAAACTTATTTCATGTGTTGAGATTTTCGGGAAAACTTGGGTGTTTGATTGTTCGATCGGAAAGTTTAACATTTTCTGTTTATATGGAATGTGATACAATATTTGGAATCCATAAGTAGTTATGAGATAACTGATTTGAATGTTATAAATCTAGCAGTCTAGTCTCAGTTGATCGATTGCCACGGAATTTTGATGTGATCAAAAGTCCGTCGCAATCACGTAGCGTACGCGGATACTCGCTGGGTAAACTTAATAGACAGCCATGCCCCATAGCCCCGACCAAGTGACTGTAGGAGAACCCCGTCACCAAAAGCATCTGTTCGGGTGCTCGCGGCAGCGGTATTCCGCCTTAGTGCACTTCGTCGACGGCATCCGGGGGTGCGTCCGTCTACTAAAGTTTGCGACGAGCATTCGATCACATATCGGGGATCTTGTTGAATCGCCCGACTTGATATTGAAAAAAGTTTTCGATAATGAGACTGAAATGCGGGGTTTATAATTGTTAGGCATGCGATATCTAAGGAATTCATTTGGTTAGGCATGTGATGTCTAAAGAGGTTGCGGATTCCAACTGTTGTAGTTTTACACTTTTTTTCTGTGATCGTAAGTGTAATATGCGATATCGCCGGTTTCGTTACTATATGTCAACGACAATTGGGATGAGCATATTTACTTACGTTGATGACATGTGATGTTATGTGTTGCTGGATATGTTATATTGGATCGTCGTGTTTGAATAGCCGGGTTTTTTTTTATATGAGATGAGTGTTTTTCATTTTCATTCTTGTAAAAAACTTGTATGTAATATTCTTTTATTGGGGCACTTCCAGGTTGCGGAAGATGTCACCGTTGATGTATATTATTTACTTTTCCGTATTAGGATAGACCCAAGAAGGGGAGCACAAGTAACCGGGTTCTAGGGTCCAGTGGGAGGCCATCTCGAGGAGTCGAGTCCGGGTCTCCTAACTCTAGAATTGGTAGGGTTGCTTGCCGCTCTCGTAGGGGTCTAGGGGTATGGGATTGGCTATTCATCACGACCGTGGAATCCGTGTTTTATATAGGCTCAAAATAAAACATGAACGTCCTAGTATATCCAATATTTCATATGATATTTTCTGCTGCATTTTCTGTGATGTGATCATGTGATATGTTCAGATAGATATTGTATATAGTATATATGATATATTATATAGACGTTGCTTATGTTTTACACCCGCGCTAGCCCTGCCTCGCTCTGGCGTTAGTTACCTAACCTAACGGTGCAGACGGGACATCGAGGCGAATGCGGATGGCATAAGCGTACGTTATATTTATCTGTGATGTTTAGGTGGACTTAACTGATGGGACTTCATTAATGTGATTAATGAAAGAAAAAGAAACCTAAAAGATGTTGTGGAATCGAATTTTCAAAAAAAGGTAGCTACAGTTCTTGCTTTGCATCGCGGTGTTCCTTGTAGAACATCATGTACATTATTCGATGAGGAAAGGGCCGAGATCTCTTCACCGGGAGTGACCCCTTTAGCAATGACTGGCAGATGCTACACCCTTCGGTTTGTCTTTTGATTGCTTCTACAGTTCTTGCTTTGCACAGTGATATATATGATATATCCTGCACCTCATTCGACGAGGAAAGGGCCGACGATCCCTTCACCGGGAGTGACCCCTTTAGCAAAACTAGGAAAGCCTAAAAAACACTCCATTTAAAATCATTTGATTCTACAACGATATCAAGTTCATTACGCAATAGGTTTTCAGAAAAACCTGTCGTAGCCCTTCGTCATTTCAGATAAGTCCTACTTAGTATTCGTGCTACGTTTGTTGACCTCCGTCAAGGCGTAGTGTGCGGTAGCTAACTAGTATTTATCTGCTTATGCATATGATGCAGATTGGATTAGGGTAGTCGTACGGCCTTGTTGACCTCCGTCAAGGGTCGTGCGGGTAGGTTTAATTCAATCAGGAAATGACGGGTAGAACTTGACTAGTAGCCTATGGTTTGTTGACCTCCGTCAAGGTCATAGGATGCTAGGGGTAAAATATTATCGGGAATTTCAAGTGTTGAAATTTGCAATGAGATTGCATACCTTCTATGAGATAGTTGGATCCCGATACCCACTGCGAGTAAGAGTTACTCCTGGGAGAGTTTTACGCATTACAATTAGCCGATCAAGTAGGTGTCTAGAATGGTGTTAATGAGATTACGCCTTTGGGAAAACGAGGTTTACTTTAATTAGGTCCGTGCGAAAGCACGGGGCACCTCTCTCAAAGTACCGACACTGGCCTGGCTGAAAGATTGGCGAACTTGTAGCGTGTAATTAATCCCGGCTAGTCTTTCCTTTTAGGGTTTGAAGGAAGATTTGATAAAAACAGTGGGAGCCATCCTGATTAGATAAAATAATAACTAATCTAATCTTGCAAGAGCATACGCTGAGTGTTTTCTTCTCTCTCTCTCCAGGTAGCGACCATATCACGCCTTAATCAAGATAATAATATGGATGTATTGACCGAACCCGCTTGTTATACTGAGCTGGGGAACGTTGGTCCCGCTTTAACTTATAATTGTTATAAGACCGAGCAGGAAATTGGGGATTACCAGAATTCCCATGCCGCCCAAACGAAGAAAGTGCATGTGATGCATCTCCTTCGGGTGTGTTCATTAGAAAGAACTGTTTCTCAGTATCCTCTACGCCCTGAGTATTTGATACCGGATCAGGATCCCGCATATGTAATTTGTTACATAGGCTACAGAAAAGTAGAGAACTGAGAACGGGTGATAAGTTTCATGAGGCAGAAAACGGTGCAAGTGTTTCAGTCAAGTCTGTTGGTCACTGTCACCCTGTATTACCAATACATTGATTCTGAACAAATGCTATTAGATACCGAACCTGATATACAAAATCATATCAATCTCTTTATTTATTAAAGAAGGATATAATTTTGTATTGTTGAATATTGTTTTGAACATTTCAAAAGTTGATCGGTTCAGGCACGTTATCTAAAAGCATTAACGTTCTAAATCAAACTACAGTTCCTAGTATACAGAACACACACAAGAGGAAGAGTTCAGAAATAAACGACTTCTTCTTGAGGTATTGTAGACTAGGTCATATCAATGCGACTTGGCTAGCTGAAAGTTACATTTAGATGCTTATTTAAATTAGTTTGAATTTACATCTTATGAAACTTGCCGGTCATGTCACAAAGATAAGATGACCATAGCTCTGTTTATTTGAAACAGAGAAAGAGTTAGTGAACTTTTGGGATTGATACATGTTCCCCTCCGAAAGGCGGCGCACAGGACCGCGATGTCCTGACGCTGAGATTCGGGGCAGATGCTATTTGGTTTTATCCGTCCACCTCTCCGAAGATGCCAAGTTGATTTATGGCACCGTGTATCGGAGGTTTAGACGGATGCGGCCGATGTAGCAGACTTCGTCAGATTCCCCCTCGCTTAAGGGGTTTTTGATTGTGGGGACGCTCTTCCCTGCAGGCGCAAGCCCCTGCAGTTAATTACGCTACCGCATCGCGGTAACAACTTTCTCCTTCTCCAGAATTTCACTTCGTGTCGTGGGTGTTTGTTTTGTTTGTGGTTGCCCGTGGATTGTATACGGAGACTGAGTAATGCCGTCGCCCGTAGGACGTGGATTAGTCCAAATCCGTATTTACTTAGATTTGGTTTGGTGTTTTTAGTTTAAGAATACATTAGTCGCGTTGCGGCTAAGATCAACTTAAACGTTCGTTAAGGATACGTTCATCCTGTTCGGGACTAAGATCAACTTAACGTGATAATCCATTTAATCTCTGGCTATCGGGACTCGTCACCTCTCTAACGTCGTTGAAGGATTACAACGGTAAATGTCAGAGGAGTTCAGAGGTGTGCCCTTGAACCAAAGTCAATTTGGAGTTTTATAGTCCATTTAAATGTTTAAGGATACGTTAGCCGTATTTGGGGCTAAGATCAACTTAAACGGGACCGTTTAGATCCGGCAAAAGAGCATTTGGAGGCTCTATTGTTCCAGTTTAGGGACATAGTGGTCCATATTCCAGTTTAAGGACGTGGTGGTCCGATATTAGTTTAAGGACGTTTAAGGACGTTTCGGTCCAATATTAGTTTAGGGACGTTTCGGTCCAACATTAGTTTAGGGACGTTTCGGTCCACGAGTTTAAGGACCCCGCAGTCCGTATTGATGTGTGGTCGTTGGGACCCGTCACCTCTTTGACGTCGTTGAGGAATTACAACGATGGATGTCAAAGGAGTTCGGAGATGTACCCTCGAACCGGATATAAATTGATTTGAGAGAGCATTTGTGCTCAGTTCAATTTAATTTAAGGACTTACGGCCAGAATTGGGCTAAGTCCAGTTGAAAATGTTCAACATTTTATTTATTTTTAGTCCATTAGACCTGTGCTAGGGCTTTGCCCACACTTAAATAATGCATTGCATTACTTCTATTTTCTTGTTTGGGCTCTGCCCATAAAAGATGCAGAGCATCAATTTATTTTGGGCTCTGCAAGGCATCTGCATAGCATTTTATTATTTTTGTTTGGGCTTTGCCCATTTATAAATGATGCAGAGCATCAATTTAATTAGGCCTGTTTGGTCTTTTAATTGGGCTTGGCCCTGCATTGCATTTGTTAGGCGCTTTGCGCCATTCACTGAGCGCAAGCGCTTGTGGTGAAGACATGTGTCATGCTCTGGTGAGCGCAAGCGCAACAGTGCAGTGCGCTGCGCTGCTGACACGTGGCGCGCTCTGGTGAGCGCAAGCGCAACAGTGCAGTGCACTGCGCTAGTGCGCTGCGCTGTTGTGCTGCTGACACGTGGCGTGCTCTGGTGAGTTGAGCCAACTCCAGAGAGCAAAGCTCTTATTTCAAGAGCGCATAGCGCACGTGGCGCTCTCCCAAGAGCGCAACAGCGCAGTTTGCAAGTGCAAAGCACCAAGAATCTTTTAGATTCAAGAACAGAAGTGCAAATCACTATTTGATTTCTTGATCTAATTTAGATCAAAGAAAAATAAGTTTTTTCTTGTTTTTCTTATCTCAGAGAACCAAAGGTTCATGAAAAGTGCAAAGCACTATTTTTGTTTTATTTTATTTTTATTAAAGATCATTGATCTTGTTTTTAGATCTATGATCTGTTCATAAGAGAACTTTCTCTTTTTTCTAAAGGTTTTTTACCTTTTTTATTCTTGAGGAGTTTCTCAGAGTTCTCTTCTCTCCCTTTTTTTTAGAAAGATGTTGATGCCTTTTAATTGAGGCCTAGGATCCTTTTTATAGTGCCCATAAATTAGTTATATTTGTTAAAGAGATTTTTCTCTGAGTGATTTGGGGAATTTTCCCCACCGTTGGATCTTTGATCCAAGGGCTTCTGCTTTGCAGAAGAAAATCTTTTTGTTTTAACAAGAACAGAAAAGCTTTCTTAAAATTTTAATTCTGTTTGGCGCAGATGCCTCAGCGTGTGACACGTGTCGCGCAGCGCACTGCGCTAGTGCATCTGCGCTGACACGTGTCGCGCAGCGCACAGCAACTGCGCTAGCGCATCTGCGCTGACACGTGTCGCGCAGCGCAGCGCCTGCGCAACTGAAGCGTTGCTTCCTTTAATAGAGCTTTGCTCTGATTGGGTACGCCTTCTTGGGCGCTGCGCTGACGTATCAGCGCCTGACATGTGGTGCGTTGCGCCCGAGACTTGAAGCGTTACTTCAGAATTTTTGAATTTTGAATTTCAACAGAGCTTTGCTCTGATTGGGCGAAACAGTACATGCTGATGTATGAAGGTCCCCTGTCTACACATGCTAAGACCGGTTCTTTTTACTTCATTACATTCTCTGATGATCTCTCAAGAATCAGACATATGTTCCTGTTGAAACACAAGTCTGAACCTTTTGAGATATTCACAGAATATAAGTTAGAAGTAGAGAACCAAAATACGGGTATAAGTATTATGTCCTTTGATGTGATCAGGAAGGAGAATACTTGAGCATGGAAATCCTGGACTATTCTAAAGGAGAATGAGATTCTCTCTCAGCATTACTCCTCCGTATACACCACAGCACGTCGGTGTATCGGGGCGGAGCAATAGCACCCTATGTGATATGGTGTGCTCTATGATGAGTACTACTGAGTTTCCTATTTCCTTTTGGGAGTTATACACTTGAGATGTTGCATACCTATTGAATTGGGTTCAAATCAAATCAGTGCCTACCACTCCATATAAGATATGGTATGGGAAGAACCCATCTCTTAAGTAAGTTAAGATTTGGGATTGTCCGGCCTATGTCAAAAGCAAAATCCGGATAAGATCGAGGCAAGGTTAGTTTTGTAGAACTGGAAAGGTTCCTGTTATACAAAACTGCAGCTGATCATTTGACAGAACCAAAGGATTCAATAGTCCCCGACGAACCTCAGCCTCTCCGCCGATCTGGTAGGGTTCCTCATCCGCCTGAGAGATACTTCGGTTTCTCGATGACAGTGGGAGCGAGGAATGCATCATGAGATGATGACCCAACTAGTTTCGAGCAAGCCATCGAGAGTAGGGACTCTGTAAGAATGGCTGGATACTTAGCGATCTGAGATGGAATCCATGTACACCAACAATGTATGGACTTTGGTTGCTATATCTGAAGGGTTAAATCCCCATCAGGAGCAAGTATATCTTGAGAAGATTACTTGGTGTAGATGGAAAAGTTGAGACTTTCAAAACTAGACTTGTTAATGGTTTTTCATCATCAACCAGGCGTGGATAATGATGAAACCTTTCCCAAGTGGCTATGCTTAAGTCCATCCGGATCCTATTTGCTATTGCTACACACCATGACTACGATATCTGGTGGTTGGGTGTCATGACTATTTTTCTAAATACTGATTTATAAGGGAATGTCTATAAGTACACAGCCAGAGGGCTTCGTAAACAGTGGGAGCAGCGGAAACGTGTGCAAGTTGCTTTACAGAATAAAGCAGGCATCGTGGAGTTGGAACGTCTGTTTTGATGTGATAGTCAAAGTGTTTGACTTCATCAAAATAGTAGATGAACCTTGTATATACAAAAAGGTAGTAGGGAGTATGGTAGTGATCCTCGTATTGTACGTGGACAACATACTCTTGATAGGAAAAGGAGTTTCCTATGCTACGAATGGTCAATCTCCTCTTATCACAAAGATTCTCCATATAGGATAAAGGTGATACCTCCTAAATCCTGGGATTTGGATCTATAAGATAGATTTAAATGGATATTAGGGTTCTCAAAAGGTTTAGTGAGATGGTATCAATCGATCCTGGGGAGAATCACTGGAAAGGTTCCAGGGTGATAAGCACGGCTGAATGTTAGTCGCAGGCATTGTCTTTACCCTCAGTGAAGGGACGGTATGTTGGAAGAGTTCCAAGCTAGATACCGTGGCAAACCAGACGATAAAGGCTGGTAACATCGCTATTAAAGATACTACCAAAGAGGCAGTTTGGGTGTATATTGGTTCATAAGATGAACTAGGTTCCTACCATTGTGTGACAATGGAAGTGTGGCTTTGGCCCAGGAACCCTGGTCCCATCAGTGACCCAGACACATTCTGAGGCAGCATCACCCGATCATGGAGATAGTTGATCTCCAAGGGGATCGAGATTAGGAGAGTAGACTTAGAGGACAACACGGCGGATCCACTCCCAAAGGCTTTTTCCCAGAGAGAGACTTATATGGGATGGTTGAGTATGAGATACTTCAACCATAGCTAATTGTTGGGTATGTGATACCACAACAGATGGCCCTAGTGCAAGTGAGAGATTGTTAGTTATGTGTATGCCCTAGAGGCCATTACTGTATATACGATGTATATTGTAGTGGATGCTGGGACGTATATAGGGAGGACTTTCTTGCTCGACATGATAGTATGCTATCTGGTTGTACTTTATCTTAACATGTACTCTGAAAGTCTCTAATACATGTTGATAAAGCCCTTAGGATATGTACTCGACTACTGGGACTATGATGAGATCATACTAGTGGGGCCACGGTAGTCAACGAGTACATCCTATAACTGTTCCTAGTCGAGGGTGTGTCGAGACAGGGCATCGATGCACCAGAGTAGACTAGCGTATACGCATCTTGACCCATATGATGGGCAATGGATGATCCCATATCCATCGGTGTTTGACATCAAGGATGGTGTACGGGTGCTCAGTGGAGACTGGGTATACTGGAAGGACTCGCCGAGAACTCCCAGATGGTATTATACCTCACGTCAGATAGCAGTTCTCTGTTGACACTGGTACAGGTTAGTCTGTAGACCCGAGATTGTCATAGAGTCTTGTGTGATTCCCACTGTGCTTTGATTTCCATCTTACCACGTCCAAGAGAGCGTGCAAAACGGTGGTTTTTGGGTACAGTCCCGAATCACATGGAGGCAATGAGCGATAGGAGGGGATTCGTCTCTCCCGGTATAGGGAGTTGATGTTGTGCTGTGTTCGATTGGCTATAATTGGAAATCCCTGGCCAGGGTTGCTGAGATTTACTGGTAAGTGTTATCAGTAGTTTCTCGAACTGTTATGGACCTCATATCGACACGACTTATCGAGCTACTGGGGTCTGACGTTTACCACCCCTAGGCAAGATATGCGACATATCAGACGACGAGACCGGACTGTACGGGAGTGTTACTGAATGGATTCGTAGGAGTACTAGCGGGCTTGCTTGTTGATCTTCTGATCGCTCAATACCCGGGTGGTCGTTACGTTTAGCACACCGCTTGCGGCTTGTGGGTGTTTGATATGATCATCACCTACTACCGGCGTATTGACGAGTCTTTAGAGTCCTACACAGGGGTTTCCTGGCTCAAGCGAAACGGAGTAGGAGCGCATATGAGATATGTGCGGGACAGAGAATAATACCAGTATGTGATACTGTATTCTATTCTCGCGATTTGTATCATCAGACGGTTATATAAGATATAGCCGGGTTACCGAATCAAATGTTGATTCGATATATTGATACACTTGATATTAGTCGGCTATATGCAGTATGACCGGATCATTAAATCAAGTGTTGATTTAATGATTTAATGTATAATTATATATTTGATATATTACTTTACATTAACTAGTATTTGTTCGCTTAAGATTATTTTTCTCACTAGATTGTGCACATTATATATGATATATGTTTGTGCACTAGTTTGTATCATATTTGATGATACATGCAAACTTGGGTGTGTGTATGCTTTAAACCATGTTTAGGTTAATGGTTAGGGTTTTACTTATTTATTTTGGTAAAACTAAATGGTGTCTTTTCTTTATCTTTAATAGAAGTTTCATGATGCTTCAAGCATCTTTGAAAAGTATAGCCATTTTGTTTTATGCTTTAACCTAACCATCAACCTAATCCCTTGTTTATTCTCTACATGTGTTAACTCACCCATGGTTGCAATATGATAAACTTCACTTGAATTTTCTTTTAAGATAATTCTTTTCTTCTTCTTCTTCATGAAGTGAAGAAAGCTTGCTAGACAATTTCAAGTGTTGAAATCAAGTGAGAAATCCAAATCCAAAGTGAACCCACTTCCTATTTCTTCATCCTCTACCACTTGCCATGTAGTAGAGTGTGTTTTCTTCACAAAGTTCATGACCAAGTGAAGATGGAGCTTGAGTTTGAGTCGCCTTGACGTAGATCATCTTCGGCACCGAAGTCAACGACCTAGCCCGCTCATTTCTCCACGAAACCATCGCTAGAGTCCGGGATTCCGATGATCGCAGCGGAGGGACGTCATCACGGAGCTTTAGAAGTGGAGGACCGGATCTACAAAGGTTGTAATCCCTTTCACTTGTAGTTAAAATAGTTAACTTGCTTACTTTCGCCTTACCTTTAGTAACGATCTTGCATTAGGGTTTCTCGGCACATGAAATTTTTTGATTTTGGCATGGTTGATGCATTGTGGAACCTCTTGAGTGTGCCTAGGAACCCTACAGTGGTATCAGAGCCTAGCTAGAGCTTTAGGCGAAGTGTAGACGAAATTAGAAACCCGATCGAACCCCGAAACCCTAAACAAAACCCTTCTCTGTACATATTTCAAAACTGTACATTTTTCCTAATTAAAAATGCTCAGAAAATAGAGCAGGGAATTATAAGGAATACTGCAGAAAACGACAACCTAAGGCTACAGTAGCGCCGCGGAACCGCGGCTATACCCTACTTAGTGCGGCGGTTCCGCGGCCGTATGTGATGATTAGGCACTTCTTTTTCTGCAGTTATCTTCGTAGGTGATTCCTGTGTTTTCTGGGTATTTTTAATTTATACTCAATAGTTGAGTTTTCTGGGTTGTTTTGTGGATTCGATGTTTCGATCGGATTGTTTAACTTTGTTTATGTTTTTCCGGATATTTTAGAACATGTTAAAAGGTTCGACCGGATATGAATGTGTTGGAGATAGTGCCCTCAGAGTCAATTATTGGATCACAGGCACGTGATTGCAATGATTGAGGGAGGACCTATCCCGGTAGGACAGTCTTACTTGAGATGATAGTATGCTATCTGGTTTATCTTTATCATCGTGTACTGCTTTAGGTGACCTGACATGTCATAATTGCACGTTGATAGAGCCCCTAGGATTCTTGCTTGACTACCAGCAGTATGATGGCGATCATATACGTGGGAGCTGGTAGTCTATAAGCACATCCTTAAAAGGTCCCTAGTCGTAGGAGTTTCGAGACAGGGCATCGATACTCCATTAGTAGACTAGTGTATACAGTCGAGACCCCGACGAGGGGCGGTGGCCGGTCTCACAAGCCATTGGTGTCAGTTGGTTCACCTAAGATGTATACAGGTGCTCATTGGGTTATGAGTACACCGGACAGGACTCGCCGGGAACCTGCTAGTTGGTCTTATACCAGATGTCAGATAGCAGTTCCCAGGTGACATGTGTACAGGTTAGTTCATCGACCTGAGATCGTCATTTGTCTCGTGTGAGTTCCCACTGTGCTTTGATTACTACCCTACCACGGCTCAAAGGAGTCGTGCAAACAGGTTTTAGTTGGGTACAGTCCCGAGCCACATGGAGGCAGTGAGCGGATCTGCAGGGGTTCGTCTCTCCCGGTATTGGGGGTGAGGTCGCGCTGTGTCTAGGAGAGCCATTACGCAAAGCCCTCGGCCGAGGCAGGAGATTTACTGGTAGGTATTCCAGTAGTATCTCAGGGCGTTCTGGGCTACGCTCCGACACGACTTGTACCGCTTTTGGGGGTCTGACTTTTACCAACCCCCTAGGCCCGCCATGCGATACTCATAGACGAACGGACCGGACTGTACGGATATTGTCACTGACAGGCTCAGTAGGGTGTCAGGATGAGTTCGCTCATCGACGTCCCTTTTGGTCAATAGCTGGTGGCCCGTCACGTATTGGCTAATACCTCTGACGTGCTAGTGGTTGAATCCACAGCCATAGTATTGACGAGTCTTTAGAGTCCACCACACTTACAGTTACTCAAGCTTTCGGGCGAAACGCTGTAGAGGCCGTATGGAGATATGGCAGGGTCTGATCAGATACGTGCGGTATTGCACGGATCAGGATCGGACGGTTTGTACTAGTGGCCGTATGGATATATGGCAGGGTTCGATCAGATACGTGCGGTATTGCACGGATCAGGATCGAACGGATATTACTAGCCGGCTTTGGTTTAAGCCGGATCCTAGTATAGTACAGTGTAGATTTTGTCTCATTGCATTTGTATCCGGTAGGAATACAGATGCGGGTGTGTATGCACAGTATCGGGGTTTTCCTGTAATTTATTACGGGACCAGTTTTCTGAAGTTGCCAGTTTGCATTCCGTTCCGGCCGGTTTTTCTTTGTTCTTTCCCGGCCGGACTTTCCCGATGGAAGGGGGTTATTTGCAAGTTTGCAAATAACCATTTGTGGAGGGGTTCTTTGTATTTGTGGCATTATGAAAGATTAAGCATCTTTGCTTTTCCTGATGGCTTGCCTTTTTGAGATTAGAAGTGATGTGAAAGGATTTGATCTTTGATTAGTGTTGATTTGAGTTTGTAATCATAATGTTTGGGTGTGGTCACCACTTGTGCTCCTACCATCACCTCCCTTCATGCTTCATATTCTTTCCTCCACCATTTTTTCTAAGATGATAAGTTTTTTCATTTTGGAGAGAAGAAGAAGATGAGAGCTTCATCTTGAGAGTTTCATTCTTGATCTCATTTTCATGCTAGAAAAATGCAAGCACCATTTTTCTAATCTTGATTCCTCCATCATCTTCAAAGGCAACAAACCCCAAATGAGACATAGCCTCTACACTACACATTCTACAGCATATCTTGAGCATGTCGAGTTGCCGGCTTCATGCCCGAGTTGCCTCGGTATTGAGGCGGGAGCCCGTAAAAGACGCAGGCGATGTGGTGCCCTTCCGGCGAGGAGGCGACGATGTGGAGACAAGACTTTCCGCGGGAGATCGGGACGATGACGAGAAGACCGGAGGACTCGGATCACTCGGTATACTTCTCTTCCCATCTCTTGTTAGCTAGTATAGGTTAATGGTTAACGATCCGGGTTTTATTGTCCGCGGTAGCGCCAGTTTCCAAGTAAGGAAAATTTTTGATTCCGCATTTTGGCCTCGGATAGACGGCCGGGGCGCTGCCGTGGCGCAACATGGTATCAGAGCCACGCCATTAACCTTTTCTAGCTTTGTTTGATGTGTTTTTACTTATCCGATCGACCGAAATTCCAAAAACCTCATTTTTGTTCACATCAGTTTTCTGTTGAAAATTTTTGGTCTCGAAAATTTTTTCAGGTTGCAGAAAAATGATGTACTGGAAAATATAAGGCTACTGTAGAAAAACGATAGAGTGATTCCCTAGTTGGAGCGCGGAACCGCGGCCAAAACCCCTTTTGGGCCGCGGTTCCGCTGCACTATGGTCATGTCACTTGGTCGTTTTTCTTCAGTTGCTTTCTGGGCTGAAAATAGGGCATTTGGAATATTAAATTTGGGCCCAGATCTTCTGTGACTGCTACAGTATTACTTGGGGGCCCACTTGTTAATTTTTGATCGATTGGATATTTTAAACACATTATTTCACAGTATTTACATTATATCTGCGACCGTGAATGTCACTTGATCGGTAAATTCCGTCTAACTGCTATAGCCCGGTTAGACGGATTTGCGAACGTGACTTTCACGTTGATGTTCTATGTTTATGCTGTGTTGTTGCGGATCGGTCGTGGGGGATAGCCTGGATGCAATGCTAGTACAGTTTTGTTGTTTTATGTACATTTGATATTGCGGGGCGAGCGTCCGACATGTGGACTGCCGTCACTGCCTGTTTGTATTATTCTTTTGGGGCACGACCTGGTTGCGGTCGATGTACCCGTTGTATGTATATTTTACTTTCTGTACTAGGGTTGCCCCGCGGTGGGGTGCACGGATAGCCGGGTTCTGGAGGGCAACAAGCCCGCATCTCATGGCATTGGGACGGAAGGGGCTTCAGTCTGGAATTGGCGGGCTATTCGCCGCACTCGTAGGGGGTACAGGTTGACCCAGGAGGGGTGCCCAAGTTACCGGATTCCGTGAAGTGCTGGGTGGTCCATTCACGGTGCTGAAGGGGGCTGCCTCGCTTCAGGTTTTGGCGGGTGACTTGCCGCACCCGTAGGGGTCTAGGTTTTCATTGCACAGGCTATCCACACGACCAGGGGAACGTCGGGTTTCAGCAGCGGCTCTGTGAAACCCGGGGCTTCCAGATATCTGTATTGTTCTGTGATGCTGTATATTTCTGTGATGTTGCCTTTTATCACGCCTTGAGCGAAATATAATATATTGGTATATATATTAGTAGATGTTGTATATGTTTTTCATCCGCGCTAGTCCAGTCCCCGCTCTGCCGTTAGTTAGCTAACCTAACGGGTGATGACGGGACCCAGTGGCGAATGCGGATGGCATATACGTACGTCAGTATATTTTCGTTCTTTGTGGTGTGATCATTTGATGGGACTGCATTGATTCGGATCAATGCAAGATAAACAAACCTAATCCGATGTTGTTGGAACACTTTTTCAAAAAGCTGTTATTGCAAGGACGTTCACTTTTGTTTTGCATCGTGGTATTCATTTGGAATATCCTGCTCCTCAGTCGACGAGGCAAGGGCCGAGATCCCTTCACCGGGAGTGACCCCTTGGACAGAAGTTTGCGTCAGGGCATTAACTTCACTATAGCCGATTGCCTTTTGTTTTGCATCATGGTATTCAGTTGGAATATCCTGCACCTCATTCTACGGGAAAAGAGCCGAGATCCCTTCACCGGGAGTGACCTCTTTAGCAAAGGTTTTCGTCACTATATTTTATAAAAGGTTATCCAGTTCCTTCAACGATATCAAGTTCATTACGTTAAAGGTTTTTCGCCAAAAACCAGTCGTAGCCCTCCGTCATTTCAGATTAGTATTGCTTAGTATTCGCGCTACGTTTTTCGTTGCTATTCGCCGAGGCGTAGTGTGCGGTAGCTCTGTAATGCTTTCTGTCGTATGGATATGTGGATTGGTTAGGACAGTCGTACGACTTTGTTGATTATTCGTCAAGGGTCGTGCGGGTGGGTTTAACGCAATCAAGATAATGACGGGCTGAACTTGACTAGGACCTTTTGATTTGTTGATTATTCGTCAAGGTCACTTGGGTCCTAGGGGTAAAAATCACATCGGGAGTTTCAAAAGAACTGAAACTTGCCAGGTATGCGCATACCTTCTGGAGTGTGGTGACGTGAGTGGATTCCGTCACGTTATCATGCGATGATAGTTGGATCCCGATTCCCACTTATGAGTTAGTTTACTCCTCGGGTGACCCCGACTAATTCTTCTTTCAGGTTTGGAGGAGAATTTGAGATACAGTGGGAGGTTTCCAGATTAGATAAAGTGATAACCATTCTGATCTAGGTTAGAGTGCACGCTGAGTGTTTCTTTTCTCTCTCTTTGGCAGCGACCATTGACCCGACCCTGGACTATGACTCAGTGACCAAGTTGACCGAACCTTCTTAACACTGGCTTTTGGATTGTCAGAGTTGCAAACCTCATTGCCACTCCTACTTTTACCCTTTTCTCCAGGACACCCCGTATTTCTACGAACGTCCACTTCCATTGGACAAAACCATCGTATGGTTATATACGAACTCGGAGGACTTCGAGGATGGTTTCTGGTTCTGGAGAAAACGGATAGGACTATTCAGTTGTCTTTTCTTTTCACCTTCTCTCAGGTTGCGAGTACTCCTTGGCTTAGGAGTAGTACACCTATTACGCTGATTGGATAGTCTTCTTCCAAACCTTAGGCTGGTGCCGAACGATGGGGAATGAAGAAAACCAATTAGCATAACGATGGTGTGCAGAAGGTATTAAGTTAAGACAAAGCAAGGGATTAGTAGGAGGGCAAAGTAAATTGCGACTGATATTCACGACCAAACCAAGTATTTCTTCGCCAATCCTAAATCACCTTTGTATTTCTCCAGGACACTCCGTATTACTACGAAGATCCCAGTTTATTGGATAATCCATCGTATGGTTATATACGAACTCGAAAGAAACTTGTTCCAGTTCGGGGATGGATCCTAGTTCAGGAGAAATAGGAATAAAGTACATTCAGGTGTCTTTTATCTTCACCTTCTCTCGCGTTGCGAGTGCTCCTAGGATTAGGACAGTACACCCTTTATGCTTTTTGGATAGTCTTCTTCCAAACCATAGGCTGGTGCCGAACGGTAGGGAGGGAAGAAAACCAATTGGCCTAAAGGGATGTACAGAAGGTAATGACTAAAGACATATAAAGGGATTTGGAGAGGTGGCAAAGAATTATACGGTTATAGTTGTGAATCTGGATAATGGAAGAGGCATTACTAGGAATACCAGGATACCTCACCGAAACATTTCAATGTTTCAGTTTCACTGTGTAATGTTAAAAGAAAACTGATTTCCCGATTAGATACTTACTCCAGGGTATGTATTTACCAGGTATGATTCTCACATCTGTATGGTTTTACAGATGATGAGTGGGAGTAAATTATTGGGAATTAGGTGACCATCCTCATTATATCGGGATTCGTTGTAATTGGTGATATTTGAGGAAGCCACCTGGGTTGTCTGCCGGTCGGCAAATATTTGGTTTTGAATATCCGTTGTTATGCACCAATTTCAAATTGATATATCTGTACGTCTATTTTTATAGAGTGAGATGTACCTTTTGAAATTATGTCTATGACATTTACCTATATCAGTGGATGGTTAGGTAAGGAGCATTGAACAGCGGTCTAATTCTTCTTAACCATAAGTACAATTTTCAACCTACGACACACAGTGAAAGAGTTGTTAGACTCAGCGGACTTATACAGAGTATTGTATGTTGTCCAGTGTCCATTAGGACAGAGGGGTTGGTCCTCATACTATATTCTGTTTACTTTTAACTTCTCTAGTTCTTAGACATGTGTTTCGTAGAAACACAGGGTCTAAGTTTTTGAGGAGTTATAGGTATTTGAATAGAGTAGAGAACCAGGTATTGCAAGTATCGGGATTCTTCAAAGTGATCGAAGATGTAGATACTTGTGTATGGTATTCAGTTGATAGTAATGATAAAGAGAACTTGCTTCTCTTTCAGGTTACTCATAATTGGAAGCATTCCTAAGTTGAGTAACGCTGATTGGCCTCTCTCCATTTAGTTGACATGCACTGGAGACAGCTGCATGATTTGAATCTGGTTCAATTAAATCAGTGCCTCTGGTTCTATATTGGATATAGAACAGTTCATATCTTAACGATGTTAAGGTACGGGGAGTTGTCCGGCTTACGCTTAAAACCAGACTCCGGATAACTCAAGGTACGTTTCTGTAATGGCTGTTTGTGGGTTGACCCAGGCTATGACGAGGGTTGACTTTCTACCATCTGGAAGATCAATAGTGATATTGTTCTAGACTCGCCACAGTTTTATTAAAAATGGATTTTTTCAAAAACAGCAGTGGGAGTATGGTAGAACTGGAAGTGATTCCAGAACCGCAAACGATTACTGAAGATTTGATAAGGAACCTAAAGATTCAATCTGATTTGACATTCCATTGGCCACTCCGCAGAGGAGGTGGGTAACTTCAGGCACCCGAGAGGTACTCCGGTAGCCTCAAGGACGGTGACAGGGAAGTTCTTGTTTACCCACACTTGCCATTGTTGTTGTTCCAGGCTGCGAGACCCGGCAGGAGGATGAGTATAGCGTCGTTCTAAACTAGCTTTAGAAGTGCACGTCTATATGACTCTGCCAGAGGGTTGTCGTAGTCAGTGGGAGCAGCGGAAGCATTGGTGGATATCAGGCTTATGTCTATTTATAGACTAAAGCAGATATAGCGGAGATAGATCATCTATTTCTGATGTGACACTCATAGGTTTGACGTCATCAGAATAGGGGATGGATCTGTTGAGAAGGTAGTAGGAAGTGATATTCCTATACTACGATCGGTTATACTTTGGTCGTCACACAGTGTTTTCTCCACTTGGGACTTGGACATTATATCAGACATACTGGTTACTAGATCTATGGTTTTAGATCTAGATTTGGGTGGTTTCCCAATCAGGGTACTTTGACAGCATTCTAAGAGTATTTAGAATGGACGACTCCTGGCATGGTAGTGTACCTGCAGGTAATGGAGTCACCCTCTCTAAAGGTGTCTTATAGACTAAAGTAGAGAGGGATGTGCATGATTGGCAGATCACTTGCTTAGGCAATTGAGTCAATCATGAGATGTCAAGTACCACACCAGATGTTGTTCTTGCACTAGATGCAATAAGTTGATATTGATCCAATCCTGGAGGAACAGTCGGAAGCAGTTTTAGAACATAAGTGAATGTTCTAGGGATATGATAACGGCTGCCTCCTTTAGGAGACGGTTATCACTCCAGGCTTCCAAGGTGACATGGACGACAAGGAGGTTGTCAGAGTTATAGTTCTCCCTCTGACGAGGGACAGTATTCTGGACAGGTGATCCAGGCAGATACTGAGGGAGGCATGGCGCAGGATACTGATTAAGTTCAGTTGACGATACAGTCTAAGAAGTTTGGATTTGGAGTTCATTTATGAACTAGGTCCCATCAGACATCCAGACATTCCAAGACATGTATTGCTCATTTCGGGAGATGGTTTTCTCCGCGAACTTGAGATATAGAGAGACATAGAAAGAAACATCACAGCGGATCCACTCACTGAGGCTATTCCTCGAACGCAATAGTTTCGCAAACGAGCTTTGTGAGACTGACCAGTAGAGGAGTTGGGTGTTCGGTATCACACGGGCTGTGAGTATGCGACATCGCAATAATTAGCCTTGAGTGCAAGTGGGAGATTGTTGGAGATAGTGCCCTCAGAGTCAATTATTGGATCACAGGCACGTGATTGCAATGATTGAGGGAGGACCTATCCCGGTAGGACAGTCTTACTCGAGATGATAGTATGCTATCTGGTTTATCTTTATCATCGTGTACTGCTTTAGGTGACCTGACATGTCACTATTGCACGTTGATAGAGCCCTTAGGATTCTTGCTTGACTACCAGCAGTATGATGGCGATCATATACGTGGGAGCTGGTAGTCTATAAGCACATCCTTAAAAGGTCCCTAGTCGTAGGAGTTTTGAGACAGGGCATCGATACTCTATTAGTAGACTAGTGTATACAGTCGAGACCCCGACGAGGGGCGGTGGCCGGTCTCACAAGCCACTGGTGCCAGTTGGTTCACCTAAGATGTATACAGGTGCTCATTGGGTTATGAGTACACCGGACAGGACTCGCCGGGAACCTGCTAGTTGGTCTTATACCAGATGTCAGATAGCAGTTCCCAGGTGACATGTGTACAGGTTAGTTCATCGACCTGAGATCGTCATTTGTCTCGTGTGAGTTCCCACTGTGCTTTGATTACTACCCTACCACGGCTCAAAGGAGTCGTGCAAACAGGTTTTAGTTGGGTACAGTCCCGAGCCACATGGAGGCAGTGAGCGGATCTGCAGGGGTTCGTCTCTCCCGGTATTGGGGGTGAGGTCGCGCTGTGTCTAGGAGAGCCATTACGCAAAGCCCTCGGCCGAGGCAGGAGATTTACTGGTAGGTATTCCAGTAGTATCTCAGGGCGTTCTGGGCTACGCTCCGACACGACTTGTACCGCTTTTGGGGGTCTGACTTTTACCAACCCCCTAGGCCCGCCATGCGATACTCATAGACGAACGGACCGGACTGTACGGATATTGTCACTGACAGGCTCAGTAGGGTGTCAGGATGAGTTCGCTCATCGACGTCCCTTTTGGTCAATAGCTGGTAGCCCGTCACGTATTGGCTAATACCTCTGACGTGCTAGTGGTTGAATCCACAGCCATAGTATTGACGAGTCTTTAGAGTCCACCACACTTACAGTTACTCAAGCTTTCGGGCGAAACGCTGTAGAGGCCGTATGGAGATATGGCAGGGTCTGATCAGATACGTGCGGTATTGCACGGATCAGGATCGGACGGTTTGTACTAGTGGCCGTATGGATATATGGCAGGGTTCGATCAGATACGTGCGGTATTGCACGGATCAGGATCGAACGGATATTACTAGCCGGCTTTGGTTTAAGCCGGATCCTAGTATAGTACAGTGTAGATTTTGTCTCATTGCATTTGTATCCGGTAGGAATACAGATGCGGGTGTGTATGCACAGTATCGGGGTTTTCCTGTAATTTATTACGGGACCAGTTTTCTGGAGTTGCCAGTTTGCATTCCGTTCCGGCCGGTTTTTCTTTGTTCTTTCCCGGCCGGACTTTCCCGATGGAAGGGGGTTATTTGCAAGTTTGCAAATAACCATTTGTGGAGGGGTTCTTTGTATTTGTGGCATTATGAAAGATTAAGCATCTTTGCTTTTCATGATGGCTTGCCTTTTTGAGATTAGAAGTGATGTGAAAGGATTTGATCTTTGATTAGTGTTGATTTGAGTTTGTAATCATAATGTTTGGGTGTGGTCACCACTTGTGCTCCTACCATCACCTCCCTTCATGCTTCATATTCTTTCCTCCACCATTTTTTCTAAGATGATAAGTTTTTTCATTTTGGAGAGAAGAAGAAGATGAGAGCTTCATCTTGAGAGTTTCATTCTTGATCTCATTTTCATGCTAGAAAAATGCAAGCACCATTTTTCTAATCTTGATTCCTCCATCATCTTCAAAGGCAACAAACCCCAAATGAGACATAGCCTCTACACTACACATTCTACAGCATATCTTGAGCATGTCGAGTTGCCGGCTTCATGCCCGAGTTGCCTCGGTATTGAGGCGGGAGCCCGTAAAAGACGCAGGCGATGTAGTGCCCTTCCGGCGAGGAGGCGACGATGTGGAGAAAAGACTTTCCGCGGGAGATTGGGACGATGACGAGAAGACCGGAGGACTCGGATCACTCGGTATACTTCTCTTCCCATCTCTTGTTAGCTAGTATAGGTTAATGGTTAACGATCCGGGTTTTATTGTCCGCGGTAGCGCCAGAGCGCCCCGGCCGTCTATCCGAGGCCAAAAGAATGACCCACGTTTTCCCCTGACGGGAAATTTCCAAATGTTGGATCTTTCCGTAATTTAAGAACATTCTAAGTAGTGCAAGTAACGCGATGGACCCTCTAGAAGACAACAAACCTTAACTCGATTATGTGACCGTCTTGAACTGCACTTTGAACCTTAGGGTTTGGGGCAGTACGGCGTGCCACATGTGAGGCGTTGGCTTGACCCTTCTACGGCTGGACCGTTGGTACTGTGGCATGAAGTGGATGTTTTTAAACTTATTTCATGTGTTGAGCTTTTCGGGAAAACTTGGGTGTTTGATTGTTCGATCGGAAAGTTTAACATTTTCTGTTTATCTGGAATGTGATACAATATTTGGAATCCACAAGTAGTTATGAGATAACTGATTTGAATGTTATTAATCTAGCAGTCTAGTCTCAGTTGATCGATTGCCACGGAATTTTGATGTGATCAAAAGTCCGTCGCAATCACGTAGCGTATGCGGATACTCGCCAGGTAAACTTAATAGACAGCCACGCCCCATAGCCCCGACTAAGTAACTGTAGGAGAACCCCGTCGCCAAAAGTATCTGTTCGGGTGCTCGCGGCAGCGGTATTCCGCCTTAGTGTACTTCGTTGACGGCATCCGGGGGTACGTCCGTCTACTAAAGTTTGCGACGAGCATTCGATCACATATCCGGGATCTTGTTGAATCGCCCGACTTGATATTTAAAAGAGTTTTCGATAATGAGACTGAAATGCGGGGTTTATAATTATTAGGCATGCGATGTTTAAGGAATTCATTTGGTTAGGCATGTGATGTCTAAAGAGATTGCGGATTCCAACTGTTGTAGTTTTACACATTTTTTTCTGTGACCGTAAGTGTAATATGCGATATCCCCGGTTTCGTTGTTATATGTAAACGACAATTGGGATGGGCATATTTACTTACGTTGATGACATGTGATGTTATGTGTTGCTGGATATGTTATATTGGATCGTCGTGTTTGAATAGCCAGGTTTTTTTTATGTGAGATGAGTGTTTTTCATTTTCATTCATGTAAAAAACTTGTATGTAATATTCTTTTATTGGGGCACTTCCAGGTTGCGGAAGATGTCACCGTTGATGTATATTATTTACTTTTCCACATTAGGATAGACCCAAGGAGGGGAGCACAAGTAACCGGGTTCTAGGGTCCAGTAGGAGGCCATCTCGAGGAGTCGAGTCCGGGTCTCCTAACTCTAGAATTGGTAGGGTTGTTTGCCGCTCTCGTAGGGGTCTAGGGGTGTGGGATTGGCTATTCATCACGACCGTGGAATTCGTGTTTTATATAGGCTCAAAATAAAACACGAACGTCCTAGTATATCCAATATTTCATATGATATTTTCTGCTGCATTTTCTGTGATGTGATCATGTGATATATTCAGATAGATATTGTATATAGTATATATGATATATTATATAGAAGTTGCTTATGTTTTACACCCGCACTAGCCCTGCCTCGCTCTGGCGTTAGTTACCTAACCTAACGGTGCAGACGGGATATCGAGGCGAATGCGGATGGCATAAGCGTACGTTATATTTATCTGTGATGTTTAGGTGGACTTAACTGATGGGACTTCATTAATGTGATTAATGAAAGAAAAAGAAACCTAAAAGATGTTGTGGAATCGAATTTTCAAAAACAGGTAGCTAAAGTTCTTGCTTTGCATCGCGGTGTTCCTTGTAGAACATCCTGCACCTTATTCGATGAGGAAAGGGCCGAGATCCCTTCACCGGGAGTGACCCCTTTAGCAATGACTGGCAGATGCTACACCCCTTGGTTTGTCTTTTGATTGCTTCTATAGTTCTTGCTTTGCACAGTGATATATATGATATATCCTGCACCTCATTCGACAAGAAAAGGGCCGACGATCCCTTCACCGGGAGTGACCCCTTTAGCAAAACTAGAAAAGCCTAAAAAACACTCCATTTAAAATCATTTGATTCTGCAACGATATCAAGTTCATTACGCAATAGGTTTTCAGAAAAACCTGTCGTAGCCCTCCGTCATTTCAGATAAGTCCTACTTAGTATTCGTGCTACGTTTGTTGACCTCCGTCAAGGCGTAGTGTGCGGTAGCTAACTAGTATTTATCTGCTTATGCATATGATGCAGATTGGATTAGGGCAGTCGTACGGCCTTGTTGACCTCCGTCAAAGGTCGTGCGGGTGGGTTTAATTCAATCAGGAAATGACGAGCTTGCTGAGATCCGGGCTCGATTCTATATCCCCTTTAACTATTCTTTTCATTTAGCCAGAGAGGGTGAGTGGGCGGACCAGGTGAAGGGTAAGGAGATTGCCCTGTATTTGGAAGCATTCCGGGCGGGAATGCGTCTGCCCTTTCCCAACCGAGGTATGTGAGGTGCTTCATTGCTTCTATCTTGCTCCGGGCCAGCTAGCGCCGAACTCATGGAGAATCCTCCTCGGGTCTCTGGTCCGGTTGAAACTTGAAAGTATCCCCTTTAGTTTGACCTTCCTAGTCTCCTTTCTTTGTTTTAAGAATCACCCCGGCACCAGCAAGGATGAGCTGAGCCGAGTGTATTTTTCTTTCAAAAAACGCAAGGGTGGGGTGGCCGGGTCGGGGGTAGTAGTCGTCCCTTCTTCCATTCACGAATGGATGGAGAAGTTCATATTCGTCGGGCCACCCGAGGGTGAGGATTGGATTGTGCCTACACGGTGGCACAAGGCTGACTGCCCGAGGGCGAGGCAGTCGTCCTCACCTGAGGTGAGGGCAGTATCCATGTGGGAGCCGATCTAGCGGGTCGGCGTTCTGCTTTCCGAGCAGGCTCTTAGCTGGGCCGGGCTCAGCCCCACGCGCTTCCTGAGTAAGTTAGGTCTTTGGACGATCTATTTAGACGTTAATAGGTTTTGCTTGCCCTTTCCAGCGTCGCTAACTCTCTTTCATGTTTTCTCCTTTCTGCAGAGCAAATGGACCGATCCAAATTCTTAGCTTCCATGACCGCGAAAGCAGGAAAGAAGACGGGGGCGCTAGCTCGTCCTGTCCCGGTCCAAGCTCGGCCCCGAAACCAACTTCACCGGCGAAGCCTTCCGCTGCGCCCCAAGCCCCGGAAGTCCGCCGAGGGGAGAGCCAGAAGCATGTACGGGGACCGAAGCCTCGGGTGAGGGGGATGGAGGATGAAGCTGACCTCCCCGAGATCCCCCTCAAGAGGTACAAAAGGACGATCTCTCGCTCGCCACCCTCGGGGATCCCCATGCAGGAAGGGGACGTCTGTTTTGAGGTGTCCTCAAGGCTTTTCATCGCTGACAGCCTGCTCTCCCACATGGAGCAATCGACTGGGAGCAAAATTCCTCGGGGGACCCTAAAGGCCCAAGTGGCCGCCATCGCTCAGGAGGCGGTTCAGGCTGGTATCCGTTTTCCTTTAAGAATTTTGTTAAGTATTTTTTCTCAGTTTGAACATTTCTAACTCCTTTTGCTGCTTTCCTCAGGTCCTCCAACACTGCGCCCTCATCATTAATATAGAATTCGAAAAGATTTCCCCGGCCAGGAGGAAGGCGGATGAATCGTTCTTGCGGGAGGAGGATCTGCACTTGGAGCTGCAGCAGGCGAAGGAGAGGATAGCCGTCCTCAAAACCTGGATGGCCGCCGATGAGTTGACAAACTCTAAGTGTAAAGAGTCTCACCGACTTCTGAGCGAATCCAACAAGGCCATCCAGGCTAAGTTAGAGGAGGTCAGCAAGCTCTACGCCGCGATGAAGAAGTCGAGGGATGCCAGCAGGATGGATACCCAGACGACGCTTGATGCGGTGAAGCTTGCCTATCTCCGAGCTTCAAAGTCCGTGGAGAGGTACAAGGTAACGGACCAGTTCTATGCCGATCTCGCCGACGCCTCGGCCATTGTTTGGCATCAGGCTCTCGACGTCGTCAAGGCATTGATGTCGGGGTTCACCGACAGCGAGCTCCGGGTCTAGTACTCTCTCTCTGAGGATGCGCCGCGGGTGGAAGCTGCTGGGGATGCCGCCGGGGGTGAGGCTGCCGGTGGAAGCTCCGACCCAGAGGTCGCCGTTTTGGTTCCCGACGCTGGCGTCGAGCATGGCGAGATCCTCCCCGGGCCTTCGGCAAGAGCTTTCCTGCCTTTTCCTCTTTTTTCTTTTTTTTAGTTTTGTAAGCCTCCGGGCGTTTTGTAAGGCTGAGGAGCCCAGAATACCTTGTAAAAATTTCTGGAATATAAATAAAGCTGAGCTTATTTTTCTCTGCAAAAATTGAGCTTATTTTCCATTGCATGACTGCGTGCTTTCTGCATGAGTACTTCAGTTCATCAGTCTTTTCCTCGACTAGAGTGGTAGGCCGTAGGTCGATGCCCGACTTTTAGATGACGATCACGCGTCGAGTGTAAGTCGATTAATTGCCAAGTGTAGGAAGGTCGGTGCCCTCCTGCTCCCCGGAGTCGATGTGGCGATCGTTCATTTAGGATGAATCGAAAGATATCCAAGTGTAGGAAGGTCGGTATCAGTCCAGTCCTCAGAGTCGGGTTGACAACCACGTCTCTTAGCATGAGTTGAAAAACGTAGAATAGGTTGGCATTGACTGATTCCTCCCTGATGTGGTCCCTAGACTCGTGTCTTCGTAGGGTGGGAACCTACCCCTCGGAGACTAGCCGAGCAGGAATCTGCACGGTGGCTTCGTTAGGAGGGGTTCAGCTCCAGAGCGTTGATGGGTAAGAAGCTACCTGCTCGGGATGGACCGAGCAGGGATGCTGCTCAGTGGCCTCTTGAGGAGGGCTTTGATCCATAGCGTAGATGGGTAGGAATCTACCCGCTAGGGATGGACCGGGCAGGGAAGCTGCTCGGTGGCCTCGTGAGGAGGGCTTTAGATCCATAGTATGGATGGGTAGGAAGCTACTCGCTAGGGATGGACCGGGAAGGGAAGCTGCTCGGTGGCCTCATGAGGAGGGCTTTGATTCTTAGCGTAGATGGGTAGAAATCTACTCGCTAGGGATGGACCGGGCAGGGAAGCTGCTCGGTGGCCTCGTAAGGAGGGCTTCGATCCACAGCGCAGTTGGGCAGGAGGCTACCCACTGCGGATGGACCGGGTAGGGAAGCTGCTCGGTGACCTTGAGGGGAGAGCTTTTGATCCTTAGCATTGTTGGGTAGGAAGCTACCCGCTAGGGATGACCGAGCAGGAAGTTACTCGGTCGCCTCGCAAGGAGGGCTTTGATCCACAGTGTAGTTGGGGAGGAAGCTACCCACTGCGGATGGGTCGGGCAGGGAAGATGCTCGGTGGCCTCGAGAGGAGGGCTTTTGATCCTTAACGTTGTTGGGTAGGAAGCTACCCGCTAGGGATGACCGAGAAGGAAGCTGCTCGGCCGCCTCGCGAGGAGGGCTTCGATCCACAGCGTAGTTGGGCAGAAAGCTACCCACCGTGGATGGAACGGACAGGGAAGTTGCTCGGTTGTCTCGAGAGGAGGTCTTTTGATCCTTAGCATTGTTGGGTAGGAAGCTACCCGCTATGGATGACCGAGCAGGAAGCTACTCGGTCGCCTCGCGAGGAGGGCTTCGATCCACAGTGTAGTTGGGCAGGAAGCTACCCACTGCGGATGGACCGGGTAGGGAAGCTACTCGGTGGCCTCGAGAGGAGCTTTAGCATAGAAACAAAGAGAAGTAGTTCAAATTGTAGGGAAGCGAGAATCTTTATTATTGAATAAATTACAGATTATCTGATTCAATTTAAATTCTCCTGTATTGAATGTAAATTTTGGTAGGTGTCCTTGTTGCTCGGATTTGGGTCAGTCGGCGATGACCATGATCTGTCCAATCGTCAGCTCTCTGTCTTTAATTTGATTGGCTTGATGTTTATCTCGCAGGTACTTTGCCAAGTGACCAGAGCGGATCAGCTCCTCGATATAATCGCGCAGCTGTTTACAATCCTCGGTCGGATGTCCTTGTGTCCGGTGATAGGAACAATACGGGCCTCGGAGCCGCTTTCCCGTGCTTTGGGTTGCCGGCGGGAGCCTGAAAAACCTCTCGCCCTTTGCCTCCTATAGCAACTCGGTCTGGGAGATGTTAAGAAGAGTGTACTCCTGGAACTTCGGGGAGTAAGGTTTTGGTTGGTCGACTCTCTTTTTCTCTTCTTTTCCCCGCTTCTTTTGGTCGGTTTGGTCGCCTTTGGGCAGATCGAGTTCACCTCGGACTCAAGTTGGATTTCTCGCTCGGTCCAGGCTTTTACCTCGGCCATGGTCTTAGGTTGCGCTAATGAAAAAGAGTGGATCCACTCTTTGTGCTTAAGACCCGAACTTAGCGCGGTGATGACTGTTTCCTCGCGGTGTTCTGGGACCTCGAGGAGCACGTTGTAGAAGCGGGTGATATATCCTTTGAAGGATTCTTTATCTCGCTCTTAATGGTGAACAGATAGTCGACCGTCCATTTCTGCCGTCGATTCTCGACGAAGTGACCGAGGAATTGGGTGGATAGCTCATCAAAGGTCGAGATGGAGTGTGGCGTAAGTCCTCGGAACCAGTCCTGTCTAGCCCGGATGAGGGTGGTGGGGAAAGCGCGGCATTGGGCTGCGTCCGAGTTATCTTGGAAGCTCATGCCCGCTGTAAACGCGTCCAAGTAATCATTTGGGTCGGACTTCCTGTCGAAGAGCGCCACCTTGGGCGGCTTGTTCTTGGATGAGACACGTTCGGCCAGCAATTCCTCGATAAAGGGTTTTATGAGAGAATCCGCAGAATACCTAGCCCTTTCGCCGGACGGATGGCCATCTTGCCGTATGCCCTCGATCATCTTTTCGAGGGCGTCGAGTCGGTGATGGTAACTCGAGAATTCCGCACAGCAGGAGTGGTGTCTATCACCATTCCGTATTTGCGCCAGGGTGCGGCTTCGATTCCGCTCTATCAGGTGTCTCAGATCCCCGGGCGAGGCCCTTCTCGAGTGGTCCCTGCACTCGTCGTTCGCACAATCCCGGCGAGAGTGGGGGCGTCGATCATGCCTGGAAGCAGGTGAGCTGACCGACATCTCATTAGGAGGAGAGAACACGCGACGGGCATTAGGGCGATGGCCCAGTCTTCTCTAGGACTGTGGCGTAGAGCTGTCCGGCGCCCAGCGGGTCATAGAATCAGTCATTGCGTGTGGGTTAAGATGGCCGGAGTCATCCCGCCAGTTGCTCAGTGGCGCTGTGACGAGGGTGAGGTAGATCGGGGGCTTGAGTATGCCCGTCCGTCCTTCGGCGGACGTCGTTATCCTGGGGAGGCGGAGCCGTGCTCTGGTGGTTATTGCCCTCCGCTTGAATGCGGACGAGGGCATCTACCAGCGTCGTAAGCCGGTCTATCCGGGCAGACAAGGCGTGGATGACATTAGGAGGGGGAGGCGAGCCGCTCCCGCCTCCATTGTGGCGGCTCATATTCGGATTGTTGCGGTTGTCGCTCGCCTTTGGATCGAGGGCGGAAGATCAACTTATTTGGTGGAACAAAATAAGTCTTTCTTTTCCACAGACGGCACCAACTGATGGAGGCCTCGATCTCGTTCAGATGCTGTCCTCTGTCGATCTGTCGCGAGCGTTGCTGGACGGTTGAGATTGGATTCAGAGGTTGCCTCCTTGAGTGTATGGATCTCAATGGGTTGAGTTTGAGGTGGAAGCCGAGCTACTTGCAAAGAAGTCCCGGGGTGGGTGACCACCATAGGACCCTCCGACGATAAAGTTAGCCGAGGAATTTGAGCAGGCTAGTGGCTTATTGGGTTCAAGTTACCTTTACCTGAGTCGTCTGAGAGAGGGGTTTTCTAGTGGTCGCATGGAGCGAGCAGGCGCGAGATCGCTTTCGGTTACGCCCCTGATGTTACGCGTGCGTGAATGACGGGATCCCTTCATTAATGATGGGATACGCTTATTAATGTAGGGACGCGCCAGCGTGGGACGCAGGACGTGGGGCAGCGGTTATCTCGCCTTGGCAATATATGCGGAGCCGTTGCGGAGGCGCTAGGGCTCTGCAATCTCGGTTGATCGGGGGAGGCCGTGGAAGCTCGGCACATCAGGGGCTCGGAGACGAGCGAGAGGCCGAGGAAGCTCGGCATGTTTGGAGCTCAGAGACGAGCGGAAGGCCGAGGAAGCTCGGTGTTTCCCCCCAATAAAAGAAGTGCAAGGCTCTATTCAAAATTTGAAAAGAGGCAGTGTCTCACGTGCCTTGCACGAGGGCGCCAGCGCCGAGAGTTAAAAACTCTGAGACAGCGCCTCACGTACCTTGCATGAGGGCGCCAGCACCGAGATTTAAAAAAAACTCTGAGGCAGCGCCTCACGTGCCCCGCACGAGGGCGTCGGCGCCATAACTAAAAGTTCTCTACCGTTGGATCAAAGATCCAACGGAGATGATAAATTATCAAAATACAGAATTAAATTCTGTTGAGAAAATATTCCTCAAATCTTTCTGAACGAGAAAGATTACTCTCTGTAAAAAATAGCACCGTTGGATTAAAAATCACCAAGCTACAGAATAAGCTCTGTATGGGAAAATATTTCCCCAATTTTTCTAAACAAGAAAGATTACGCTCTGTAAAACAGAGCACCGTTGGATTAAAGTGTTGGCTATAGTGCCCTCAGGGCAATTATCATAGTCGCAGACTTGTGATTATGATGATTGAGTGAGGACCTATACCGATAAAATAGTCTTACTCAAGATGATAGTATGCTATCTGGTTTGCCTTTATCATCATGTACATGTTCATAGAGCCCATAGGATTCTTGCTTGACTGCCAGCATTATGATGGCGATCATATATGTGGGAGCTGGGATCTATAAGTACATCCTTAAATGTCCCTAGTCGTAGGAGTATAGAGACCGGGCATCGATACTCCAGTGTAGACTAGTGTATACTGATCGAGACCCCGACGAAGGGCGGTGGCCAGGTCTCACAAGCCATTGGTGTTAGTTTGTTCACCTAAGATAGTATGCAGGTGCTCATTGGGTTATGAGTACATTGGACAGACTCGCCGGGAACCTGCTAGTTGGTATTATACCTATTGTCAGATAGCAGTTCCCAGGTGACATGTGTACAGGTTAGTCTGTCGACCTGAGATCGTCATTTGTCTCATGTGAGTTCCCGCTGTACTTTGATTACTACCCTACCATGGCTCAAAGGAGTCGTGCAAACAGGTTTTAGTTGGGTACAGTCCTGAGCCATATGGAGGCAGTGATCGGATCGTCGGGGATTCGTCTCTCACGGTATTGGGGGTTAATGTCGTATTGTGTAAGGATGGCCATCACCAGAAATCCATGGCCATGGTGAACGAGAATTATCGATCCAGGATCGATAGTTTCTCAGGTGGTGATGGGGTTTCATACCGACACTAAATATCGCGTTGTTGGGGGTCTGACTTTATCTACCCCCCTAGACTCGATATGCGATACTCTTAGACGAACCGACCGGACTGTACGGATATTGTCACTGTCAGGCTCAGTAGGGGTTCAGGATGAGTTTGCTCGTCGGCCTCCCTTTCGCTCAATACCTGGGCAGCCGTTACGTACAGCTAGTACCGCTGACGTGCTTGTGGTTAAACCCACTGCCAGCGTATTGACGGGTCTTTAGAGTCCCGCACATAGGGTTTTCACGATTCAGGCGATATGGTGTACATGACGTATGTTGATACATACTGGTGTCCGATTAAATATGTGCACTTGCTGCGCAGATTTTAATCGGACGGTTGATAATACTAGCGGCTTAAGATTAAGCCAGTTTATTAAATCAGGTTTTGATTTAATAATTTACATATGTATTTATATATATGTATTCTAGTATTATTGTTCGCTATTTATTTTCTCTCTTGGCTATTCGTATTTTTGTACGAATACGCGTATATGTATTTCGATACATGTACCGGGAAGTATTCCGTATTTTATACGGAATAGCTTCTAGAAGTTTTGCCACCTCATTATTTGATTTTCCATTTATGGAAATTCATTTTGTTTAATAATAAGGTGGAGGGTGTGAGGTGGCATTTGCATAGTGTTATGCATGTTCATGGCATGGGCTTTAGGGATGGTGTATTTGTTTAATAAAATTGAAAAAGAAAATGACATTTTTTTGTGTGGAGGAGAGAGAGGGGACCGGCCACTTCATCATGGGTGGGGATTCATTTTTCATTTTGGATGATTACATTTTGCTTCATTAAGCCCACTCTCTTGTTCACACAAAAAACCCTTAGCCAATTCTTTGCTCATGCCAAAGCTTCATCACCTCTTTCATCTTCTTCTTGAGTTTCTTCTTGAGGTCAAGGGTAGAGAGAAAAACATAGTGACACACTACTACACCTCGACTTTCCATAGCTAGCAACTTTGGAGCGTCGGTTACCTCGTTCGTTGAGATTGGAGCTTGCGTCGTTTCTCTCGGGTGGATCATCGGAGATGGAGGAAGACCGGCGACCAAACATCATCATGGAGCCGCTAGGAGCTTGGAATGAAGACCGAAGGACTCGGATCATCTCGTTATAACCTTTCTAACTTTTAGTTAGCTCGCTAGAATAGGGTTTAAGGTCGATCCGTAAATCGGGTAGCGGTAGCGCCGGTTTAGAAACTTTTTGTTCTGCATTTTGGCCGCATTTTGATGGCCGGGGTGCTGCCGGAACCCTTCATGGTATTAGAGCAACCCTTTAACCCCTTACTAGCTTGTTTAAATGTGCTTAATAGATCGATCTACGGAAATTTCCGAAATCACGATTCCAATTTTGATGTTTCTGCTGATTTTCAAAAGTGGTCAAAAAATATTTTCCAGTGGCTTAAAAATCCGTGCAGGATTTTTGTAGGGTACAGAAAAAATTTGGTCTCTTGAAGCCTCAATCTCGCCGCGGAACCGCCGCACTTACCCTCTATTGGCAGTGGTTCCGCGGCCATTTAGTGGCGACGGGCTTCCAAAATTTTCCTATAGCCCTCTGACTTGGAATTGCGATTTTTGACATATTCTGTTTTGGCCCAGATTTCTGTTACAGTGCTGGTTTTACTATTGGGGCCAATTTGGAAATTTAGTCGATCGATATTTTAAGTGTGCGTTTAACAGTACTTAAATTATTATCTGCGACCGTGAATGTCATTTGATCGGTAAACTCGTCTAATTGCTATATGTCTTTTAGACGGATTTACGAACGTGACATTCACGTTGATGTTCTGTGATGTGCTGTGATGTTGGTTGGATCGTTGTGGTGGATAGCCAGTGGTGCAATGATAGTACAGTTTTAATTTCATTTGTATATTTGATATTGCGGGGCGAGCGTCCGACATGTGGACTGCCATCACTGCCAGTTTGTATATTATTCTTTTGGGTCACGACCGGGCTGAGGTCGATGTCACCCTTGTATATTATTTTATTTTCTGTACTAGGATTACCCCGCGGTGGAGTGCACGAATAACCGGGTTCTAAAGGGAAACTGGTACGCATCTCATGGCCTTGGGACGGAGGGGACCTTACTCTAGAATTGGCGGGCTATTCGCCACACTCGTACGGGGTATAGGTTGACCCAAGAGGAGTTCTCAAGTTACCGAATTTCGTGAAGTGCCGGGTGGCTCATTCACTTTGCTAAAGGGGGCTGCCTCACTTCTGGTTTTGGCGGGTAGCTTGCCGCGCTCGTAGGGGTCTAGGTTTTCATTGCACAGGCCATCCACACGACAGGGAACGTCGGTCTCATTTGCGGCTCAAGTGAAACCCGGGGCTCCAGATTATCCACCATTTTATGTTGCTTCTGTGATGTTTCTGTGATGTTGCTTTATATCATGCCTGGGACGATTGTTATATATTTATATATATACTAGTAGATGTTGTATATGTTATCCACCCGCGCTAGCCCAGTCCCCGCTCTGTCGTTAGTTAAGTAACCTAACGGGTGATGACGGGACCCAGTGGCGAAAGCGGATGGAATATACGTACATTTTATTTTCGTTCTTTTCTGGTGTGATTAATTGATGGGATTGCATTGATTCTTATCATTGCAAGGAAAACAAACCTATATATATGATGTTGTTGGAACCAAGTTTTTTTAAAAAAAACTGATATTACAGCCGTTCTCTTTTGCTTTGCATCGCGGTATTCATTTGGAATATTCTGCACCTCATTCGACGAGGCAAGGGCCGAGATCCCTTCATCGGGAGTGACCCTTTGAGTAAAAGTTTGCATCAACGTAATAACTTCACTATAGTCGATTGTTTTTGCTTTGCATCGTGGTATTCAGTTTAGAATATCATGCACCTCATTCTACGGGGAAAGAGCCGAGATCCCTTCACCGGGAGTGACCTCTTTAGCAAAAGTTTTCGCCACTATATATTTATAAAACCACTTGGATTCCTTCAACGATATCAAGTTCATTACGTTAAAAGTTTTTCGCCAAAAACTAGTCGTAGCCCTCCGTCATTTCTTACAGGTATTACTTAGTATTCATGCTGTGTATGTTGACCTCTGTCAAGGCACAGTACTTGGTAGCTGGGTAATGCTTGTTTGTTGCATATATATGCGATTATTTAGGACAGTCGCACGATCATATTGACCTCTATCAAAGGCTCGTGTGGGTGGGTCTAAATTAATCCAGGACAATGACGGGTTGAACTTGACTTGCGACTTATGATATGTTGACCTCTGTCAAGGTCATAAGCCGCTTGGGGGTAAAAATCATATCGGGAGTTTCAAACATACAGGAAACTTGCCATGCTTGCACATACCTTCTGGAGTGTGGTAACTTGAGTGGCTTCCATCAAGTTATTATGCGATGATAGTTGGATCCCGATTCCCACTGATGAGTAGGTTACTCCTCGGGTGATTCCGACTAATTCTCCTTTTAGGTTTGGAGGAGAATTCGAGGAAACAGTGGGAGCCATCCAGATTAGATAAAATGATTAACCATTCTGATCTAGGTTAGAGTGCACGCTGAGTGTTTCTTCTCTCTCTCTGGCTGTGACTATGACCCGACCTTTGACTAAAACTTATAAACCAATTTGACCGAACCTTCTTAAAACACTTTGGTTTTTTGGAATGTCATGATGTCGCATATATCATTGCCACTTCTATATCACCTTTGCTTTTCTCCAGAACACCCGTATTACTACGGATATCCACTTCCATTGGATAAATCCATCGTATAGTTACATACAAACTCGAAGGAACTTTTTCGAGGATGGATTCTGGTTCTGAAGAGATTGAATAGGATTATTCAGTTGTCTTTTCTCTTTACCTTCTCTCAGATTGTGAGGGCTCCTAGGATTAGGAGAGGGTACACCTATTAAGTTTATTGGATAGTCTACCTCCAGACCATAGGCAGGTGCCGAACGGTAGGGAAGGAAGAAAACCAACAAGCTTAACTGTGGTGTACAGAAGGTAATAAGTAAAGACATATAAATGGATTAGAATAATGGCAAAGGAAATTGCGATCACCATCATTCACGACAAAAACAGTGTATACCCCTGCCACTCCCACATCCACTTTGCTTTTCTCTAGAACACTCCATATCACTACGGATATCCACTTCCATTGGATAAATCCATCGTATAATTACATACGAACTCGAAGGAATTCGTTCCAGATTCGGGGATGGTTTCCGGTTCAAGAGAAATTGGATAGGATTATTCGGATGTCTTTTCTCTTTACCTTCTCTCAGGTTGCGAGGGCTCCTAAGATTAGGAGAGTACACCTATTACGCTTATTGGATAGTCTTCTTCCAAACCTTAGGCTGGTGCCGAAGGGTAGGGAATGAAGAAAACCAATTAGCGTAAAAGAGGTGTACAGAAGGTAATAAGTAAAGACATAATAAAGAGATTGTAGTGAGGGCAGGTAAGTATATAGTTACTGTCATGATCCAGGATAATGGAAGAGGCGTTACTAGGAATACCAGTTAACCCTTTTTGAAACATTTTCATGTTTCAGTTTCACCGTGCAATATTAATTGAAAATTGTCTTCCCAATTGGAATCTAACTCCAGGGTATGTATTTGCCAGATCAGTTTCTCACATCTGTAAGATATTAGGAATTTGGTGATTAGATCCTCTTTATATCGAAATTCGTTCTAATTAGTGATATTTGAGGAAATCATCTGGATTTTGCCGGATGACAAATATTTGGTTTTGAATATCCGTTATTATGTACTAATTTCAAACTGATATATCTGTACATTTATTTTATAATGTGAGATGTAACTTTTTGATATTATGTTTATGACATTTACCTATATTAGTTGGTGATTAGGTAAGGTGCATTTAACAATGGTGTAATCCTTCTTAACCATACTACAGTTTTTCAACCTACGATGCACAAGGTATGAGTCATTGAACTCAGGGGACTTATACAAAGTATTGTATGTTGTCCAGTGTCCATTAGGACAAGGGGGTTGGTACTCACACTGCATTCTGTTTACTTATAACTTCTCTGATTCTAAACATGTATTTCGTTGAAGTGCAAGGTTCAGATTTTGAGAAGTTATAGGTATAAGAATAAAGTAGAGAACCATTTGTTGGAAGTATCAGGATTCTTCGAGGAAGTAGAAGATGTAGATACTTGTGTTTGGTATTCCATTGATAGTAATGGTTTTGAGAACTTGCTTCTCTTTCGGGTTACTCATATATGGATGCACTCCTAGATGAGTAATGTTGAATGACCTTTTTCTATTTGATTGATATGCACTGGAGACAGCTGCATGATTTTGAATCTGGTTCCAATTAAATTAGTGCTTTTGTTTCTATATCAGATATATATAGAATCACTTTATATCTTAACGATGTTAAGGTATAGGGAGTTGTCCGGCTGATGCTTAAAACCAGAATCCGGATAAACTCAAGGCACGTTTCAGTAATGGCTATTTGTGGGTTATCCCGGGCTTTGACGAGGATTAACCTTCTACCATTAGGAAAATCAATATTTATATTGTTCTTGACTAACCACAGTTTTAGTAAAATGGATTTTTTCAGAAAAGCAAAAGTGGGAGTTGTTTACCCCAATCAGAGCAAAACTCAGTTCAAATTCCAAGGCGGGAAACGAGACAACGCTTCTGTTTCCCCCAATCAGAGCAAAGCTCTGTTTAAAATTCAAACTTTAATAAAGGAAGCAACGCTTCAGCTGACCTGCGCTCTGCGCTGCGCGACACGTGGCAGCGCAGTTGCGTTGCGCTCTACGCTGCACGACACGTGTCAAGCGCAGGTGCGCTTGCGCCAAACAGAATTAAAAATTCTAAAAGATCTTTCTGATCTTATTAAAATAATAAGATTCTCTTCTGTAAAACAGAAGCCCTTGGATCAAAGATCCAACGGTGGGGAAAAATCCCTAAATCACTCAGAGAAAGATCTCTTTAACTGATTTAACAAATCAAATGGCACTATAAAAATGCCCCTAGACTCCAAGTCTAAAACACATTGAAACAGGGAGAAAAAGAGAGAACTCTTCTAAAAAAAAACTTTGAAGATAATTCTGAAAGAAAGAGAAAGGTAAAAACTTTAAATAAAAGAAGAATTTTCTTCTAAAAAGATTAATGATCTAAGAACAAGATCAAAGATCTTCAATAAAAAATGATAATATTAATAAAAAGAAATATTACTTCACAGATCATTTGATCTACATAAAGGCATTGCCTTTTGATGAACCATTGGTTCTGGAATCTTAAAAGATTCTTTTCTTTAATCCAAAAATTGGATCAAGATATTAAACAGTGCCCTGCACTTGTAAATCTGTGCTGTTGCGCTCTCGGGTTGGCGCAAGCCACCAGAGAGCGCCACGTGTCAGTCCCAGAATCGACTGCGCTATGCGCTTCCAAAACAGAGCACTGCTCTCTTAAATTGGCGCACTGCACCAGAGCGCGCCACGTGTCAGCAGCGCAACAGCGCAGCGCACTGCGCTTGCGCTCACCAGAGCGTGACACGTGTCGCATCCAGATGCGCTTGCGCTCATTAATTGGCGCAGAGCGCCTGACGGCCACGTGGCCACTGTCAGATCATTAATGCTCTGCATTATTTAAAGAGGGCCGAGCCCAATTAAAAAAAGGGGAGGCTAGCAGGCCTAATAAAATGCCATGCATTATTTTAAAAAAGGGCAGAGCCCAAACTAAGGTCTGTCAGACCAAAACAGATGTTGTGCATCATTCAAAGGGTAAAGCCCAAGCCAAGGCTTAACAGGCCAACTGCAAATAAAAAATGTTGAACATCTTCAACTGGACTTAGCCCAATTCTGGCCGTAAGTCCTCAAATTAAATTGACTGAGTATGGCTGCTCCCTTAAATCAATTTACATCCGGTTCAAGGGTACATCTCTGAACTCCTCTGACATCCGTCGTTGTAATCCTTCAACGTCGTCAGAGAGGTGACGGGTCCCGACGGCCATGCATTGCTACGGACTTAAGCGTCCTTAAACCAACTCATGGACTTAAGCGTCCTTAAACCAACCTATGGACTTAAGCGTCCTTAACTTAAGCGTCCTTAAACTCACGGACTTAAGCGTCCTTAAACCAATGGACTACTATGTCCCTAAACTGGAACAATAGAGCCCAAATGCTCTTTTGTCGGATCTAAACGATCCCGTTAAGTTGATCTTAGTCTCAAATTAGACTAACGTATTCTTAACAAATATTTAAGTTGATCTTAGCCTCAAATATGGCTAACGCATCCTTAAACCAAAACTTTCAAAAATGACTTTAGTCCCAAATTGGATTATAGATCTCTCAATCAACTTTGGTTCAAGGGTACATCTCTGAACTCCTTTGATATCTGTCATTGTAATCCTTCAACGTCGTCAGAGAGGTGACGGGTCCCGACGGCCATACATTCAATCGACCGCAATGTCATTAAACTAAACAATAGAGCCAATTGCTCTCTCGTCGGATCCAAACGATCCCGTTAAGTTGATCTTAGTCTCAAATTAGACTAACGTATCCTTAACAAACGTTTAAGTTGATCTTAGCCTCAAATATGGCTAACGTATCCTTAAACCAAAATCTCAAACCGAAATCTAAGTAAATATGGATTGGGACTAATCTACGTCCTACGGGCGACGACATAAACTAGTCTCCGTATACAATCCACGGGCAACCACAAACAAAACAAACACGCACGACACGAAGTGAAATTCTAGAGAAGGAGAAAGTTGTTACCGCGATGCGGTAGCGTAATTAACTGCAGGGGCTTGCGCCTGGAGGGAAGAGCGTCTCCACAATCAAAAACCCCTCAAGCAAGGGGGAATCTGACGAAGTCTGCTACATCGACCGCATCCGTCCAAACCTCCGATACACGGTGCCATAAATCAACTTGGCATTTTCGGAGAGGTGGACGGATAAAACCAAATAGCATTTGCCCCGAATCACAGGCAAGACGTCCATGTCTTGGCCGTCGTTCGGAGGGGAACAGATTCTGGCACTCCCGGTTGGACCTTTTCCTCTTTCCACTCCACACTTCGTGTGTCGTGTTCGCGAACGAATCGCGGTTTGCTATGGTTGCCTGTAGATTCGAGGTACTAAGATTTGGTGTCTTGCTCCGTGCAGTAAACAGAAGATCAACGGCTTCAAACTACACTGCCTGCAACTGCAATTCTCGCTCCGTCCTTTCTGGAGGAGTGACTTATGGGCCCCAAACGGCCTCCCTTTTCAAGATGCCAGTGGAGCAGGTAACTCAAGCCACCACTGAGCTATTCTTCGGGACCATGCTCCCACCGTTGAGCTTCAATGCCACAATGACGTTGCAAGAAGCCCCAAAGAAGTCGATCTTTGATCGGCTTACCACTGCCGCGACCCCTCTCAACGGGTCGCCCAACTTCAATACCTCAGTTTTCAACAGACTGAGCCAGAACGTCTACAAGCCCGCAATACCCGAAACTGCCATCCCAAAGCGGATAGCCATCCCGGCTCAAGCGGACGAAATCATTAGAAAGGCTCCTCCTTCTAAGAAGTCAGTTTTTACAAGGCTGGCCATTCCGGTTACTGCTCCAGGCGAGGTCCTCAAAGCTGCTTCCCCTGTCCAGAGGTCTGTCTTTGACAGATTAGACATTGCTTCTCAACGGGTGTCAGCCTTCGACAGGCTAGCACCAATAACAGTCTCTCCTCAAAGTAGGGGGCACGACGAAGTCACCCTTATAGCTGAAAAAACTCCATCCGCAAGACACGCTCGACGTCGCCACTGGCGCCGAGTGAGGAAGGCTGGGGGCAACTCCCCCTCTGGGATAACTCCGCCAGCTCCAACGGTGGGGATCGATGTTACTGTTCCAACCGGGAACAGCTTTGAATTGCTGAACAAGGTGTGCAGAAACTCTCCTACTGCGGTGCTGAAGAGAACTCCTTCACCTGTGGAGAATACTCCAGAGAAGAAGCTGGAGCAGCCCCCTCAACGGCTGTCCTCTAAAATTTACAAGGTCTGGCGACAGGTCCAGGAATCGGTGATTGGTCAAGACTATCTCCACCGACAGAAAAAGATGAAGGTTCGGCAGGAGAAGGATTACTTCATCAAGCCACAAAAAGCAACAGCTACCTGGGTGCCCAAAGCAACGGTCCCCTCAGCTTCGATTGCTCACAGAAGAAGGAGGCCGGAGAATATCCCTGTGTCTTTGGCAAATCGCAGAGACACTGAATCTAAACGCCTCAAATCTGGGGGCATGGTGGTGCACACTGTCTATATGGCATCCGGGAAAGAGGACAGACGTGCTACAACGGGTCACCGACCGCTCACCCGATCCGTGACAAAAGCCCAGGAGCAACAACCGAAGCTTCAGGAGATTATGACCGCAATGGCCGCACTTACCGGGCCAAAAGAAAGCTCGGAGGCATCATCAGAGCAGCATCATGAACAAGAGACCGATGCTGACTTCTTACGCAGAGTCCTCGAAAAGAAGGACAAGAAGCCGCAGAGCAAGTGGCTAACATAAAACAAATGGCGCTCCTCTTCCAAGATATGGTAGGGATGATGTTACAGCCGGTCCCCCAGCTGAAAACCCTCTAATCATTGTTGGAGACGACGGAGGGGAAACATATAATCCTCCTCCGGCTCTTTCAGCAGCCAGGGAGGAAACCATTTCCAAGAACGCTCTGGACGACTACATAGCTCAACAGATACGAGCTCACCAGGCAAATGAAGCGGCTCGCCAGAAAATTGTTAAAACTGGACGACCCTATCCGGGATGGTATGACCAAATCAGTTACTCGCCGGGATATACGATCCCTAAATTTCATGTATATAAAGGGACGGGGAATCCATATCAGCATGTCGCTCAATTCAGGGCTCTTTGTGGCAACATTGGAGGCGACGACAAGCTCCTGCTTCGCCAATTCGTCGGCAGCCTATCGGAGACGGCCTTTGAATGGTATTTGGAGCTACCTAACGACTCTGTCAAAACATTTGCAGAGATGGAGCTATTATTTACACAAAGATTCGCGAGTGCTAGTGAACACACCCCGATAACAGCACTGATCAATGCCAGGGTGAAGCCAGGCGAGACGTGGGTTCAATACGCAATACGGTGGCGGAATCTATGGTCGAAATGTGAACAGCGGATCGAAGAAGCACCTGCGGTAGGCATGTTCGTGGGCACCCTAGACCCTCATGCAACTGTTTCATAGTTCATGATGTTCTTTAAACTAACCACGTTCCAGGCCCTGATTGACAAATTAGCCCAAATGGACCAGATGGGCCATAGGCCTTCCTCTTCAAAGACGGAGCCTTAGAATGAAAAGGGCAAAGAGAAAACAACCTTCGTCGCCAACGCTCAGCAACACCCAAGCAACTTAAAGCCGACTGTTCGTCAAAGCAATATGCGTCCACGCCCATCTCTCGAGGAGAGACTGGGGCGTCCTTACTCGTTTCCTCAGAATAAAACAAGGAAACTGTACGAGCTTGCGACGCGTAACGGGCTCATAAATTTGCCGGATCCAACACGTCCGCTGCAACCAGGCAATCTCAACAATCCTAATTACTGCCCTTACCATCAAGCAGTGAGCCATCCAATCGAAGATTGCTTCGTCTTCAAAAACTGGGTTGAAGATCAATACCAACAGGGCAATTTCACACTATCCGAGAACTGGAAGGTGAGCCCGCCATGACCACATGCTCCTAAAATGGTGAACACGCCGGGGGTATCATGCTCAGTCATAGAGAAAGCCCCATAGACCGAAAAATCAATAAACTAGAGATTCGCCTCAAATACGGCGACGGTGGACCGCAATGTCCTAAAACTTGCAAACGACCGAAACGTTTTTAAACTACTATCGTAGCATCCTCAGGCTGACGAGATAGAAAAAAGAGAATAAAAAATATATATATATAAAAAAAAGGCATGTCCATAAGCAAAATGGGCATGGATGAAAACCCGAAAGGGCAACGTGAGTAAACACAGCAGGGCTACCGGCGAGTGTTCGTGAAAACCCGAAAGGGCGCGACCTCGTTAGAAAAAAGAATAAAAAGAATATAAAAAAAAGAATAAAAAAACGGTATGTCCATAAGCAAAATGGGCACGGATGAAAACCTGAAAGGGCTCTGTGAGTAAAAACAACAGGGCTACCGGCGAGTGTTCGTGAAAATCCGAAAGGGCGCGACCTCATTAGAAATAAGAATAAAAAGAATAAAAAAAAATATATAAAAAAAATAAAGAAGAAAAAAAAAAGGTATGTCCATAAGCAAAATGGGCACGGATGAAAACCCGAAAGGGCTCCGTGAGTAAAAACAGCAGGGCTACCGGCGAGTGTTTGTGAAAACCCGAAAGGGCGCAACCTCGTTAAAAGACACTTGCAAGGTCCTCTTGACCTTATAAGGAGAAATCACCTGTGTGAGATCCTTACGACTCACAGGGAAGCAACACACTTAGGGATCCTCACGATTCCTAAGGAGAAATTTCACTTGCAAGATCCTCACGACTCGTAAGGAGAATTCTCTTATGGGACCGTCACGGCTCATAAGATTTGAAAGTCTTAAGTTACAGAAACTTTAGCCTGTTCTTAAGCAACTCGCACAACCTCCATTAATGCCCTATAAGCGGCTCATACTGACCCTTGTATACAATCCACGGACGCGAATAAACATTTCCCTAACCAAGTCCCATCCGTGACTGGGATATGTCCATACGGTGAACAACCCTTATATGTCCTCTCGACTTATAAGGAGAAAACCCTTTTGTAAGATCCTTACGACTTACAGGGGAACATACACTTAGGAATCCTCACGATTCCCAAGGAAAAAACACACCTACGAGATCCTCACGACTTATAGGGAGAAATACCTTTGTGAGACACTTACGGCTCATGAAGTCAAAAGCCTTAGTCGACAGGACCCTAATCCTGTTTACTAAGCCACCTTTGGTCGACATTGACAGAGGCAAATGATGATTCGCTCCTGGAAATATCCCAGTTGTAGCGATGCTGATGCCTAAAACGGTATCAAATTCCGAGTCCTTTCATGGCAAATGATGATTCGCTCCTGGCAATATTCCAGTTGTAGCGATGTTGATGCTGAGATTGGCACCAGATTCCAAGTTCCACACTCGTGATGAAAAAAAAATCAGCGAGCTAAAAATATATATGAAATAGCCGAAATGATGGGGCAACTTGCAACAAAATCAGCAAGTAAAAATGTATGCATGCAAAATAGCCGAAATGATGGGGAAACTCGCAATAAAAAGCAGCGAGTAAAAATAAAACAAATAGCCGAAATGATTGGGCACCGCGAAAAATAGCCGAAATGATTGGGCAATCGCGACCTTCGCGATATAAAAGCTGAAATGATAGAGTATCGCGGAAAGACATAAAATAAAAATAAAAATAAAAATAAGATTTATGCCCTACAGGTAAGATCACATCGATCCCTGTATACAATCCAGGGGCACAAACAAAGAAGGAACTATACCTTCCCAACAGGATCAACCAGAAAGCAAAGCCAAATCTCAACGGTTCATAGACAACCTAGAGACAAGCTCGGTATTTGTCGCAATATTGCAGACACAATGTCAACAAACGAAGCAAAAGAAGATCCCTAGCCTCAGGGTCTCGGCGTCGATATCGACGACTTAGAGATCACCAACGGCGTTTCTCCTCACTCCAACTAGATGCAGACATGGTGTCAACAACCGACCTCAGAGTCGCAACGAACGGAGCTACGGCATAGTCCTTAGTTACGAATCTTAACGGCAATATCTACAGCCTAAGAATCAGCAACGACGTTTCTTCATAGTCCAGTGGGATACGGATGCAATGCCAACAAAAGACCTTACGGTCGAAACAAAGCGAAGCGACGACAAAATCCCAGCTTCACCTTAACATTCATCTCGATACAGCAGGCGAGATATCAGCAACGGCGTTCCTTCGCAGTCCAATAAGATACGGATGCGACGCCGATAAAAGACCTCACGGTCGAAACAAAGCGAAGCGACGGCAAAATCCCAGCTCCACCTCAACATTCGTCTTGATACAGTAGACGAGATATCAACAGCGGCATTCCTTCGTAGTCCAGCAGGATGCAGATACAACATCAACAACCCAAGGTTAACACAGCGGAGTAACGGCAAAATCCTAGCTCCACCTCGGCGTTCGTCTCGATACAGCAGACGAGAGGTCACCACAGCGTCCTTCCCCCAACAGGATTCGGACACGCCCAAGCAAACGAAGCGAAGGCCAAATTCCTAGCTTCAGGCTCTTGACGACAACTCATATAAAGCCTGAAAGACAATTGGAGATCATCTCGCCTTAGCATGGATTGATCACCACTTCGACGTTCGTCTCTACACAACAGACGAAATGTCACCCCAGCGTCCTTCCCCCAACAGGATTTGGACACACCAAAGCAAACGAAGCGAATGCCAAATTCCTAGCTTCAGGGTCTTAATGGCAAGTCATATAAAACCTGAAAGACAATCGGAGATCATCTCGCACAAGCGTGGAGTGGTCACCACCTCTACGTTCGTCTCGATACAGCAGACGCAACACCACCAAAAGGAGCCACGGCAAAGTCCCTAGTTCCAAACCTCGACGGTTCACCAGCAACCTAAAGTCAACCGTGACATTCGTCTCGATACAGCAGACGCAATGCTAGCAAACGAAGCGAAGGCCAAATTCCTAGCTTCAGGGTCTTAACGGCAAGTCATATAAAGCTTGAAAGACAATCGGAGATCATCTCGCACAAGCGCGGAGTGGTCACCACCTCTACGTTCGTCTCGATACAGCAGACGCAACACCACCAAAAGGAGCCACGGAAAAGTCCCTAGTTCCAAACCTCGACGGTTCAACAGCAACCCAGAGACAACCACGACATTCGTCTCGATACAGCAGACGCAATGTCAACAAACGAAGCAAAGGCCAAATTCCTAGCTTCAGGGTCTTAACGGCAAGTCATATAAAGCCTGAAAGACAATCGGAGATCATCTCGCACAAGCGCGGAGTGGTCACCACCTCGACGTTCGTCTCGATACAGCAGACGCAACATCAAACAAGCGGAGCCACGACAAAGTCCCTAGTTCCAAACCTCGATGGTTCAACAGCAACCCAGAGACAACCGCGACATTCGTCTCGATACAGCAGACGCAATGCCAGCAAACGAAGTAAAGGCTAAATTCCTAACTTCAGGGTCTTGACGGTAACTCATATAAAACCTGAAAGACTATCGGAGATCATCCTACACCAGCGCGGAGGAGTTATGACTCATCGGGGCTCTCCAAAATGAGCCTAACCTCAAGTAAAAAGCGGCATGGAATATCCCTACGCTTGCTCTTCCGACGGTCAAACTGCCTAGGAGGATTGCTTGAAGACGTCTTGTCCAGCCCCCGAAGGGATCAGAGACACGACAATCGCAAGGCTACTGGAACAACAAGATTGCATATCGAGGAATACATCAGTCAATGCGACGGTACGACGGGCAAAACCCTAGTACCACAGACCCTAACGGAGCTCTGTCGTAAAGAGCAGAGGTTAACTGTGACGTTAGGATATGATTGCGAGATCCGCTCGATTCGTCTTGACTCGTGAGGAAATTGATGTCTTTGCGAGAACTTCTCGATTCGTCTCGACTCGTGAGATAAAGCCTTAGGCAGTAGGGATTAAAAAAAACCTGTTTCCTAAGCACTGGGACCCTACAAGTCGGCCCAAAACGGTCTCTTACATACTATCCACGGGTCTCACTCTCCAAAGTCGAATCTCGACAAAGAGGGAAACAACCGCTTACAGGTCCTCTCGACTCATAAGAGGGAAAATTCTCTTATAGGATCCATACGACTTATAAGAGAAAACACACTTAGGAATCCTCACGATTCCTAAGGAGAAAATACACCTACGAGATCCTCTCGATCCGTAGGGAGAAAAGTCTTTATGAGACTCTTACGGCTCATAAAGTTGAAAAGTCTTAGGCAGCAGATCTGAACCTGCGGCCTAAGCCATTACTACCTCTTGAAGAAGCCGAGACAAGATGTTCGCTCTATCATCTGTCGACCATGTTTACTAAGGCAGCATACTGATAATAAAAGAAAGAAGAAAGCGACAGAAAGAACATCCGATTTGCATTTGATCAAGCGTTCGAGACACATCCATTCATGCATGTGCAAAAGACTCAGAACGAGAAATAAGACGAGCCGAAATAAAAAAAATTTCCATTGCAAAGGGTTCTTACAATCATAAAGAAATAAACAAAGACATTATTCAAATAATTACAATGGCAAAACCTCAGATCCTGGACAGGGATTGAGAAACTCGAAAGTGACCTTGTCCAAGACTTTCTAAGCTTGGCGAACCATCCTGGTGTGCTTCCTTTCGCGAGCACGGGCGTCGGGATCCCCACTGATGTCCTCCACCCTCCAATAGGCAGCAAGAATGGCGGACTGTTGAAAGACTTCGTGCAAGAGATCGATAAGATTGTCTCGCCGTCTCTTCGAGATTAAGTTCATCAGGTACACTAAGTGCACCTTATCCTCGGCGGCGTCCAATGCCCTAAGCGGCACGCCGGTAAAGAATAGGGGAAGCGCTTCCCAGATGGCTCCCACAATATGCTTCAGCAGAGGGGAGTGCCGAGGAAGCAGTTGACTGTTGTACGCGTCGAAGCGACTCATGATCTCGGCACACTCGGCGTTGGTAAATTCTCGATTTTAAAAACGGCCAAGTCGGCGGATGTCCCCGTAAGAGATAATCTCGTCGAGATCGTACATGTGGGCGTCTATCACACCTATAAAAGAAAATCAACAAAAATTAGCAACTCTTAAGAGTTCTGCTATATGATTTAAAAGGAGCAAAGCTCCATTATTGAATCAAGAAATTATAAATGAGATCTTTCAGAGAGCAAAGCTCTATTGATGGAATCCTAACAGGGTTCTCTTTAGTTCTCTTTAGATCCTTTTAGAGCAAAGCTCTGCTAAATGAAACCCTAAATGGGTCTTCTTTAGATCAGGGATCTATTAAGAGCAAAGCTCTTGAAATTAATTCAAATTAATCCAGGTTAATTTTTACCTAAAATTTTTCTAGAGTTTTAACTCTTAAAAGTGCTTGAACAAAAGAGCAGGGCTCTGAACAAAATTCTTATGAAGAGATGAAAATCATCTAAGGGACCAAAGGTCCTATTTATAGGCATTGAAAAGCCGTTTCAACTTCCAAGGGATGGCGCGACGGTTGGAATTCTGCCACCGTTGTGCTCACGTTTGGGGCCACGTAAGTGCAACGGGGGGGGCATTTGTTTACCCCAATCAGAGCAAAACTCTGTTCAGATTCCAAGGCGGGAAACGAAGCAACACTTCTGTTTCCCCCAATTAGAGCAAAGCTCTGTTTAAAATTCAAACTTTAATAAAGGAAGCAACGCTTCAGCTGACCTGCGCTCTGCGCTGCGTGACACGTGGCAGCGCAGTTGCGGTGCGCGACACGTGTCAAGCGCAGGTGCGCTTGCGCCAAACAGAGTTAAAAATTCTGAAAGATCTTTCTGATTTTATTAAAACAATAAGATTCTCTTCTGTAAAACAGAAGCCCTTGGATCAAAGATCCAACGGTGGGGAAAAATCCCTAAATCACTCAGAGAAAGATCTCTTTAACTGATTTAACAAATCAAATGGCACTATAAAAAGGCCCCTAGACTCCAAATCTAAAACACATTGAAACAGGGAGAAAAAGAAAGAACTCTTCTAAAAAAAAAAACTTTGAAGAGAATTCTGAAAGAAAGAGAAAGGTAAAACCTTTAAATAAAAGAAGAATTTTCTTCTAAAAAGATCAATGATCTAAGAACAAGATCAAAGATCTTCAATAAAAAATGATAATATTAATAAAAAGAAGTATTACTTCATAGATCATTTGATCTACATAAAGGCATTGCTTTTTGATGAACCATTGGTTCTGGAATCTTAAAAGATTCTTTTCTTTAATCCAAAAATTGGATCAAGATATTAAACAGTGCCCTACACTTGTAAATCTGCGCTGTTGCGCTCTCGGGTTGGCGCAGGCCACCAGAGAGCGCCACGTGTCAGTCCCAGAACTGACTGCGCTATGCACTTCCAAAACAGAGCACTACTCTCTTAAATTGGCGCACTGCACCAGAGCACGCCACGTGTCAGCAGCGTAACAGCGCAGCGCACTGCGCCTGCGCTCACCAGAGCGTGACACGTGTCACCTCCAAATGCGCTTGCGCTCATTAATTGATGCAGAGCGCCTGACAGGCCACGTGGCCACTGTCAGATCATTAATGCTCTGCATTATTTAAAGAGGGCCGAGCCCAATTAAAAAAAGGGGGGCCTAGCAGGCCTAATAAAATGCCATGTATTATTTTAAAAAAGGGCAGAGCCCAAACTAAGGTCTGTCAGACCAAAACAGATGCTGTGCATCATTCAAAGGGCAAAGCCCAAGCGAAGGCCTAACAGGCCAACTACAAATAAAAAATGTTGAACATCTTCAACTAGACTTAGCCCAATTCTGGCCGTAAGTCCTCAAATTAAATTGACTGAGCACGGCTGCTCCCTTAAATCAATTTACATCCGGTTCAAGGGTACATCTCTGAACTCCTCTGACATCCGTCGTTGTAATCCTTCAACGTCGTCAGAGAGGTGACGGGTCCCGACGGCCATACATTGCTACGGACTTAAGCGTCCTTAAACCAACTCATAGACTTAAGCGTCCTTAAACCAACCTATGGACTTAAGCATCCTTAAACTCACGGACTTAAGCGTCTTTAAACCCACGGACTTAAGCGTCCTTAAACCAATGGACCACTATGTCCCTAAACTGGAACAATAGAGCCCAAATGCTCTTTTGTCGGATCTAAACGATCCCGTTAAGTTGATCTTAGTCTCAAATTAGACTAACGTATCCTTAACAAATGTTTAAGTTGATCTTAGCCTCAAATATGGCTAACGCATCCTTAAACCAAAACTTTCAAAACAGACTTTAGTCCCAAATTGGATTATAGATCTCTCAATCAACTTTGGTTCAAGGGTACATCTCTGAACTCCTCTGATATCTGTCGTTGTAATCCTTCAACGTCGTCAGAGAGGTGACGGGTCCCGACGGCCATACATTCAATCGACCGCAATGTCATTAAACTAAACAATAGAGCCAATTGCTCTCTCGTCGGATCCAAACGATCCCGTTAAGTTGATCTTAGTCTCAAATTAGACTAACGTATCCTTAACAAACGTTTAAGTTGATCTTAGCCTCAAATATGGCTAACGTATCCTTAAACCAAAATCCCAAACCCAAATCTAAGTAAATATGGATTGGGACTAATCCACGTCCTACGGGAGACGACATAAATTGGTCTCCGTATACAATCCACGGGCAACCACAAACAAAATAAATACCCACGACACGAAGTAAAATTCTGGAGAAGGAGAAAGTTGTTACCGTGATGCGGTAGCATAATTAACTGCAGGAGCTTGCGCCTGCAGGGAAGAGCGTCCCCACAATCAAAACCCCCTCAAGCGAGGGGGAATCTGACGAAGTCTGCTATATCGGCCGCATCCGTCCAAACCCCCGATACACGGTGCCATAAATCAACTTGGCATCTTCGGAGAGGTGGACGGATAAAACCAAATAGCATCTGCCCCGAATCATAGGCAAGACGTCCATGTCTTGGCCGCCGTTCGGAGGGGAACAGATTCTATGGTAGAACTGGAAGTGATTCCAGAACCACAAACGATTACTGAAGATTTAATAGAACCTAAGGATTCAAATGGTTTCGATATTCTATTAGCCACTCCGCGGATTTGGTGGGTAACCTCTGGCACCTGAGAGGTACTTCGGTCTTCTCAGAGACGGTGACAGGGAGGTTCTTGTTTACCCAGACTTGCCATTGCTGTTGTTCTGGACTATAAGACCCGGTAGGAGGATGAGTATAGCGTCATTCTAAACTTGCTTTAGAAGTGCACGTGTATATGACTCTGCCAGAGGGTTGTTGTAGTCAGTGGGAGCAGCGGAAGCGTAGTGGGCAAGAAGCTTATGTCTATTTATAGGCTAAAACAGGTATAGCGGAATTAGATCATCTAATTTTTGATGTGACAGTCATAGGTCTTGATCTCATCAGAATTGGAGATGGATCTGGTAAGAAGGTAGTAGAGAGTGATGTCCAGATATTGGGATGACATGCACTTGATAGGAAAAGATATTCCTATACTACGATCGGTTATATTTTGGTTGTCACAAAGTTATTTCTCTAGATAGGATATGGAAATAATATCAGGTTTTCTGGTTACTAGATCTATAGTTTTAGATCTAGATTTGGGAAATATCCCAATCTGGGTACTTTGACATTATTCTAAAGGAATTTTAGAATGGACGACTCCTGGCATGGTGGTGTACCTGCAGGTGATGGAGTCACCCTTTCTAAAGGTGTCTTACAGACTAAAGGGGAGAGGGACCTGCATGATTAGCATATCACTTGCTTAGGCAATTGAGTTAATCATAAAATGTCGAGTACCACACCAGATATTGCTTTTGCACTAGATGCAATAAGCAGATATATTAGTCTACTCCTGGAGAAACATTGGGAAGCAGTCATTGAATATAAATGGATGTTCTAGGGAAATGATTACGGCAGCCTCCTTCAGGAGACGGTTATTATTTCAGGCTTCCAAAGTGACCTGAATGACAGAGTGACTGTCAGAGTTATAGTTTTTCCTTCCTTTGAGGAACAGTATGTTGGACAGGTGGTCCAAGCGGATACTGAGGAAAGGCATGGCGCAGGATACTGATTAAATTCAGTGGACGATACAGTCTAAGAACTTTGCTGGATTTGGAGTTCGTTTTTGAACTGGGACCCATCAGATATCCAGACAAATTCTAAGACAAGTATTGCTCATTTCGGGAGATATTTTCTCCGTGAAATTGAGATTAAGAGAGATACAGAAAGAAATATTGGAGAGGATCCACTCACTGAGGCTATTTCTCGAACGCAATCATTTTTC